>JAWNMV010000134.1:4480000-5680000 GCA_035043635.1 Drosophila rellima | reverse complement strand
CACAAAAACGCATTCAGGGGAACGCAGGCGTTCTTCTTTTTCACGACGTCGTATTCTTCCCGCTTCACTACTACTCGCTGACGCGCTTCTCACACAACTGACGCTGCCGCCGACGCAGCCGTTGCTACAAAACAGCGTCACACACCAAGAAAAAATGAATGAGAGAGCGGCAGAGAGTAAAAAGAGAGACAAAGTAAGAGCGTAAGTAAGCGTGATCGACGCCAGCTCAAACGAGGGATGCAAAGCAGCTCAAATGCGAACCAATTGGCCAGCTAAAAGCAATTTTTGTCGAAAAAGAGCCAAAATTATACAAGTTTTACTTGTAATCATTTTATTTATTCAAACTTTTGGTTTTTGTTTATAACAAATAATAATGATTCTTCATGTTTTTTTTTATTAGAATCAACCTTATGGTTTCAAAGTACTGCATAAACAAATTACACATAATTTGCATCCCTGATCAATTTAGTGAGAGAATGCGCAGTGCAGCCAAGCGAAGCTGCCATATAGAAATAGTGCTGCCCATGCGCGTTGACAAAGCCACCAAATTGTCGACAACGTCAACGGAGTTAGCGTGTGTTTGAGAGAGACAGTGAGCCAAACACACAAAGTGCAAGGAGCGTGAGAGAGAGTCACGATTCAGTCAAGCCAACTAACAAATGCGCTATAATTGAATAATATGCATATTAAAAACATTTCGGATGTTTGTAAAGTACATATGTATATAATATTTATGAAATAGTTATAAATTTTTCCAGACTAAATCGAAATTCTTTCCATATGCCATCATTTCACATTGTCTATTGAAAAAGAATGATGTATTAGATTAATGTACATTTTAAAATAAACCATTGTCTATTTTGGAAGTGTAAACTACCATGTTTAATGGCGAAACATGTTCGGGTCAGCTCTATTGTTATACATTAATCGACAGTTCCGCTTGTGCATGCTTATACGTGTCCATGACAAGACACACAAAAAAAAGTGCATATCGCAGCTATAGACATGAACAAACATGTTTGACAAAAACAATAAATAAAAGAGAAAAATAGAACATGAGCAAACCTGGCGTGCAAAAATACAAAATTTATCAAGGGCACACAACAATATGCCCGATTGTTAGGAACGCAGCGCATTTGTAAGAAACCGATTCGAAAGCAAAGCAACAAGAATAAGAACGAGAAGAAGAAGCGGGGAGACGAACAACAACAATAGCAAGAACAACAAATAGTACAAATGAAAGAATGTAATGGGGAAAAGGAGACGCAGACATAAATACACAAGGCATAAGGGCGTGAGTGGCAATGTGGCTCGTAATTGATCTAATTGAGCGCAGGTACACACACACACACACGCACACGACACAAACACACACACACACTTGCACTGTACTGTGTGTTAAGTACAAAAGAGGCAGCGCATAATAAGCAAATTAAAGGCATACACACATTATCCAACCTCCTCCCCCAACTTCCCCGACTCCCATGACTTTGGTTCTGCCTGCTTAACGGAAGTGCGTGACTTTTGTGTTTTACGTGTGTGCGACACGTTTCATCTTGTATCCCCCTCCCTCTTCCACACCGCCACACACCCTTTCCCGTTGCCTTTTGCGGAACTGTGCGACTTATTTATGAAGCTTGGACAAGTCATTTCCATTTCCATTACCAATTCTCGATTCTCAATTCCATTGGCATTTGCATTTGCATTTGCCTATGGCAGCAGCACAATGAACTGTCAATGCGGGTCCAACTGAAGTTACGGTTTCATTTCTGTCTTGTTTTTGTCTTTACGCCATCAGCTCAAAAGTATGCAATAAATAAAGTTACGCACGCGCTAAAAGTATGCAGCGAAAAAATTGTATTTCAAGTCGTGATTTCATAGCAATTTTTCAAATCAATTTAAATAACAAATAATAGTCTTACAATAATTTTCCAAAACCCTACAATTTTTAATAATTTTGAAATGTTTTTTTAAGCCCGATTACCAAAAACAAAAATCCCATGTGTTGTCAAGATTACATTTTGCTTTGTTCTTTTGAAATTTTTTTTTTTACAATTTTGTTAACTGGTCAATGAAATTATGAAATTCATTTTAGCAACATGGTATAAAGTTCGGAATGTATTTCATGGCTTAAACAAGTATTCCATTTCAATAAACGCTATAAGAAAGATTCATCAACGATCAGCAGATCAAATAAAGTGATCTCCTTTTTCAATTCTACTTATGTTTATATAATTGTTAAATATAATGCAAGCTAATGATATTGACAAGGTTGTCAAATAGTATGAGACATGGCTTAAAATAAGGTATACATAGATATTTATTATTTGCAATAACCGAGACCTATTTAGGGGATATATTTATAGGTAATAAACTCTAAATAATGTTTACCCAAGGTTTCTCAACTGAAAAAAACTTTTGCTACAGACAAGTGAGAGCGTTTGTGTGTGTGTGCTTGTGTGTGTGCTTGTGAGTGTGTGTGTGTGTGTGTGTGTGTGTTTGTACTATCAACGCAACAACGAAACTGTTTACCTTCATTTAATGACGTATCGTTTAGCGCCGTATCAAAGTGTATGCGAGGCAGTGTCTTCGATTTGTACTCACCTGCAAAGAGAGTGAAAAAAGAAAGAGAGTGAGATATTGTTAAAATGAGTTCGATACATGGTGTGGAGTTTCATTTATCAGTTGTGAATGACTGTATAATAAAAAAAAATGTAAAAGAACCGGAGAGCTTTTAACAAATAACCCGACCCATTTACATTGTTTGACCTTTGTTTGGCAAGACGATGCCAGCTTGTTATGAATTCATTTCAATTAATGCAAAATATGAAAAGCAACAAGACAGCAAACAACAACAACAAAATGCGCCAATTCAGCGGCAAGCGCAATTTATGCACATATAATTGTGTCGTCAAATGACAAAGACGCTTCGCTCAGCTACAGATACAGATACATTTTCAACTCGAGATACGAGATACAGATACGAGCACTCGCATTCAGAGCAGCTGCAGCTGCAGGGGGCAGGGGGCAAGGGGTGGGCGGGTGTCACACGTGTGAACGCACATTGAATAGCCTTCACATAGAATGGGGCAAGCTCCATTGTGGCCACACTTCTTCCCTTCTCCCTCTTTCACACCATTTCGCTTCTATTGAGGAAGTTGCAGTTGTGCGAGTGAAAGGGCTTTTGTTTTTAACCCGAGTCCGAAAACCAGTTTTCGAAAAGTCACAAATCATTCCAAATCATTCATTCGCATTCAAGTCATTCACACTCAGAATGAGTGTCTCTTGTCAACGACAGTTGCTCATGATTTTTCTCTTTCTCTTTCTCTGCTTCCAGTTTCATTTCTAATTTCCCATTACATTTGCTGCACATTTGTAGCGGTGTCTTACAGTTTACGCTGGCTAAAAACGGATTATGCGTGCCTGTGTGTGTGTGTGTTGCCACAAAATGTTGCAACGTCAGCGTTGCAATTGCCGTTAGCTCATTGCATCGATTAACCGAAAGGGCAAACGGAATAAATCCATCCCATCCATCCATGCGCCACAAATTGAGCGCATCTCAACTGCATGCGAGTGTATGAATACACTCACACTTGCACTCACACTCAGATTCAGTCTGTCACTCTTTCACTTATTCGCACAACTGTAAAATTCTCACTAATGACATCAAAGCAAAATTGCCCCCTCTCCTCTTTTCCCAAGTCCCAGTTTCCCCTTTCAGACCTCTTCTAAATCCCCCAATCCATTACAGATCCCGTCACAGTAGCTGATGATGTCATTGGCATCATAAAGTGCGTATCATCCAAATATGATACATTAACGAATCCCGCTTTTTCCTTCTCTTCTTCTTTATACTTTTGATCATCACTTGGAGAGTGGGAATATACATATATGTATGTATATACATACTTATTTACGATGCTGAATCGATAAGAGTTTGTTTATCTTTAAAATATCAATTGTTTGACACCTCAAAGATATCGCAAGATGTACGACTCTTCAGCCAGCTCTCTGTATAGTCTTCAGTTATATACATATGTATATACATGCTCTATCAATAATTATTTATCATTCGAGAAAGTTTATTTCTTCGATAACTTTCCTATACATAGAATTATTTCTTAAGTCATAGTTATAAATCATATTTGTTTTCGATTCCTTTTTGAGCAATTGAATCGACATACTTTAAGTCATAAAATATTCAACTAATCGATTCATAATAAAATCGTTATCGATGGAACATCGATTGGTGTGTTTTTAATAATAAAAATTAATTGTGATGATGATCATAATACGATTAAATAATACATGATCAATAATAAAACTATCGACAGCTTCGATAATATAATATCGATCGCACGCGTTCGATACACTTGCTCAACTTCACTATCGATAACAGTTTATCGATTTATGCATAATTTAGTGTTTTAACGCAGCTGTTATTCTTTTCCTCTTCCTCTTAGAATCGCACCCTTTTTTCTCTTTGTCTCTTCCTCTCTTTCTTAAAAACATGTGCTTGGTTTACTTACTCCTGCTGCCCGCTGCCTCGAGCGCTGCTGCCGCTGGCATTATGCCGCTGCCGTTGCTGCTGCCGCCGCTGCACAGTAGCAGCTGATCCTGCTGCTGCTGCTGCTGTTGTTGTTGCTGTAATTGGAATTGCAACTGTTGTTGCTGCAGGTGTTGTTGTTGCTGCTGCTGTTGTTGTTGTTGATAGAGCAACTGCAGCTCGCAGTGGACGTCGTGTATGGGCGGCGTTGGAGCGTCGTCGCGTTCGCCGCGCAAACAGGAGGCGAGGCCACGCCCACGCGGCATTGTGCTGCGTCGCAGCGGCTGATCCATGGCAACGGCCCGACACTGCGCCGGCGTCGACTGCGACTGCAGCGTCGACTGCTGCGTTGGAGTGCGTGGCATTGAATGCATTTTACGTTGTGTTTCCATTTGAAGTTGATCCTGTTGTTGTGGTTGTTGTTGTTGTTTTTGTTGCTGCTGCTGCAGTCGCTGCTTGCTGCGCTGCTGCTGCGACGTCTGCAGCTGCGCCTCGTCGTTGACTGTGCGCAGTGCACCGCAGTTCATATTCAATTAACGTGTTCTTTTTATTTTGGTTTCCTTTTCTTGTAGTTTTGTCGCTTGGTATTTTATTTTTTTTTTTTGGTGATTTTTTGGTATATTGTGTGGTATTAGATTTGTAGTTTTTTGTTGCCTTTTTGTTAGATTTCTTTTCTTTTTGGTTTGTGTTGCGTGTTTTATCTTATTAAAGATCACGGCATGTTATCCATTCACTTGCTCTGCAAATTTAAAACAAAACACTCGCTCAATTACTTCTGACGACAAGATCGAGTAGCAAGTATCGAGTAGCGATTTAGTTTTAAAGCACGACAAGCTGTGTTTTCTAAAAGTTCACGGTATTTTATTTATTAACTTGCTCTGCAAATTTAAATGGAAACTCGCTTTGTTATTTTAGGCGACAAGAACGAGTAGCGAATAGCAAGTAACGAGTAGCGATTTGATTTTAAAGGGCGACACGCTATGTTTTCTTAAAGTTCACGGCATTTTATTCATTCACTTGCTCTGCAAATTAAAAAGTAAGTAATCGCTTAATTTGTCCTGAAGGCATGTAAAAGTAACGAGTAGCGAGTGAATATTAAAGCGTGACACGATCTTTTTTTTTTAAAGTTCACGGCATGTTATTCATTCACTTGCATTGCAATTTCAAAATTAAACACTCGCTCAGTAGGTTCTAGCGAAAAAGGACGAGTAGCGATTAACGAGTAGCGATTTAATTTTATAGCGCACATGCTCGCTAAACCCGTCAACCGACCTAGTGGCAAACTGACTGACTAACTCGCTCGACTGACTGAATCATTGGTTACGACGGATGCCACCCAAAAAAAAAACGCTGCTGCGTCGGTGGCAGCGGCGCCAACGTCGCGTTTTCGACGGTTTCGCTTGCCTGCGTCGACAATTAAGATTTATGGTCATGGCGTGCTGGGCGCCCTAAGGTTTGACCCTGACTCGCCAGTTTGAGGACTACACAACCCATAAACCCTTAACCCTCATTCCCTGCCCTCTCACCTCTTAGCACATAGCCCAAACATATTCTCCCATTTGTGGCAAATTGTTAGCTAATTCATTAAGTTTTCTTTTAGTTTCTTTATTTTTTTGGGTTTGCTACACGCGCGACTGCGCAGCGTCTGTTCCTGCTGTTCTGCTACTGTTCTCTCTTCTTCTTGTTTGTCTTTGGCCCAAAAGTGTTATCGTCATCGTTGTTTAAACAATTCTCCTCTTAACTTGTACAATTTTACGCTAGTTAGCTTCTGGCGCAAACAAACAATTTGAAACGGAATGGTAATGAAACGCAGCATTTTGTCAGTGTTGCTGTAAAAGTATTAGCGACTTATTGATAGTAAATCGATTTACTTTAAGCAACTAAAATTAAGAAAATTTCAATCCATATTGTAAGCAAAAAACTATCCATTGCAGCCGATAAATCAATGTTATTTCTATCGATAAATTCGCGATCACTACAACGTGCGTTATCGATAAGAAATCGATAGCTGTGTTTGGTAAGGTTCGTACAATTCATGTCCATATTAATGCGATATATTTGACCATTTTTTATTGATAACAAATACATCGATGTAAATGATTATTTTAACTATCGATAAATAAAGATGCATATTTAATCGCAGTGTTTTCACGCATAAAAGTTTGTAGATTCTAGGCCGCAATTTATCATTTCCATTTTCCCCACGTTTCTTTCAGCTCTGTGGCTTTTGCTATTATTATTGTTGTTGTTGTTGTTGGTTTAGATTGTCGTTTGTGGCTAATGAATTTTCCTTTTTGGTTGCGTTACGGTGCCAAGTTGCGTGCGTTTTGCCATGAACACTTTTCCATAATCATTTTCAGTTTTTCTTTCTTTCTTCTTTTTACTTTTTGTTTTCAGCTGCGTGAGCCCAAAAAAAAAAGAAAACTAAAAGACTCGCATGAGGTCTAAAGAGATGTCTACACACACACACACACACACACACACACACATAAATATGCATGTATTTATGCATATAGTTATGGCTATAGTTGTAGCGATAAACATAAATTTCGCCGTCTCGGCCGCTTTACTTTCTCCATTCTCCACACACCGAGAAGAGAGACAGACCGAAAGCGCAGCTGTTCTCAACGCCGTCGACGTCGACGTCGCTGCCAACGTAGCAAACTGCAACGAAGCGTAACGCTTACGCTCAACGTCGACGTCGGCGTCGCACCTGTAAGCGCAGTTCAGGACTTTCGACTGAATGAACGGAAGTGCGAGCCAATGGCCAGAAATGGACCGAATTTGATATACGTGCACATATGGTTATGGGATTGAACAAACCATGTGTGCAAGAGTGCGTGTATTCGTGTGAGTGTATACGTGTGTGTGTGTGTGAAGAGGATGAAGAAGAAGCAGAACAAAGCGACGCCGACTGCAGCAGCGGATACGCCAAATAAAGCAACGATATGGCAATCATTGCATTGAGTTGCAGCCAACTTAATGCTGATTAATGCAACAACAGCAACTCACAACAACAACAACAACAACAAAGGACAACATCACATCCGCGTGGGTCGCAATGTAATGAATAATTTGGCAGCGTTGCATTTTTGCACGTCGCAGCGACGCGACGCGTCGCTTCAAATTCGCCGTTGACGTCGACGTCGCCGCAACGCAGACAGCAACGACTCATGCATGGGGAGTTTAGAGGGTTGCCGCTAAAGTTCCTCACATTCAAGAGCTCAAAAAAAAAGATTACTAAAATAATATTTCAAACACAACAACAAACTTTTAATATTTGAGCATTTTTTACTTTCTATTATCTTTAGATGTTTTATAAGTTTTTGATATCTTCTGATATGTTCAAAAATGTTTAAGCTAATTTCAACTACATTTTTCAAAAATCTTGAGGTGTTAGTTTTCGAGAGTCTACTTGCTTCTTATAAAAAAAGCGAAGTTTCAAAGATTAACGTACTTTGAATAAGTTGACGAATGTAAAAACTTTTTATCTAAACATAATCTGTATTACGCACGTGTTAATTGTCATGAATTCTTGTCGTAGTAGGTTAATCAACTTCTCTCTCTTTCTGTCTCTTTTTTGTCAGTATTCAACTTGATCGCACGAATAATCAAGGAAATGATCAAGCAAACAATGTTTATACGGTAAAGATAATTGTAATTACACGCTGATTGACTGTGCTAATGCGAAACTGCGTGAGTTCGTTTTCAGCGCTGCCACTTTCAATGTTAATGATCTTCTGTTTCTCAGTGTTCAGAGAGCGTTGCCACTTGTTAGCAAATACAAAAAAAAAGAAGCACAGTTTCAGAAGAAAAGGAAACGGTTAAATTATGGATCAACACGCAATTATCTTTTGTTTATATTTTCGAGAATTATGACCAATAAATTATTAAGCTCAAGAGCTCAATTTAGTGCATATAAGATTTTAGAGCTTATATTTAAAAATATTGTATCTTTTTAGATCATTGCGCAGTGTTAACTAATTTTCAGCTTACAAAGCTTATTAAAGCTTCTTACAGTACAAATAACTAACATTTTACTATTAGTCTTAAGGAGAAGTGCTTACGATTAAAACTGAAGCTTAAATGGTTTGAACATTAAGTGAAGTATATTTAAATATGTGTTTTCAGCATAAATCGCTCAGTTCCAGCAATACTTAATTGCACAAATATACATAATTTTCAAAATTCTAGTTTTATATTAGTAAAACATCGCGCATTGGCGATAATTACAGCAATTTCTGTGTAAAATTTGACTGTGCAATCTAGCAGATTGTACTATGGAATAGCCCCCGATCGACCCTCGCTGAAGGCATTCAACCATTACTTTCTTCACTTTGGACGTGGGAAACTTTGTCGCATAGAACAAAAGATGCAAAAGTCGCTGTCGCAGTCAGCGGCAGCGTTGGCGTCGGCGTTGACAGCGGCAGCGGCTAAAACGCAGTTAGTGCTACCACAACAATTGGCCACTTCGAATATGATGAGCGTTATGCAAGCGTAGTCACAGACAGAGACAGAGATAGAGATAGAGACAGGGTCTCTCTGAATTGTGGGTCTGGGTCTGGAGAAACCACAGTTCCCGGAGGGAGCTTTCCGAGGTCCCCGAGGTCGTTGCCATTGCGGCGGCGCCAAACAACTTTGCGAGGGTAGACAGAGCAAGGAGTTGAACGTGCAGCGTGCAGATCAGAGAGATTTCTATTATATATATGTGATTATACGATATGCTGTGCCCAGTTTTATTTGCACGGTCGGAGTCTCGATTCTCCTGCTTCTCGTCAGGGTAATTGACGCTGGCGATGATCAAAATGGACCACGATGATTGCGGCGATAATTGCGACATACATAAAGAAGTGAGAAAGACAGAGAGAGAGAAAAAGAGAGAAAGATGCACCGAGAATAAATTGAATGGAAAGAAAGAGACACAGACAGACAGACTCGTGTGTTTGTACATGGCTAACTACAGCTGAAGTACGTGAACGAAACAGTCAAAAAGGGGAGGCAGAAATGAGACAGCGAACAAGGGGAGCAATGGGAGCAAGGGGAAGAGCAACACATGGGGGCAGATAGCCATAAACGTGTTGCCTTTTGTGTGATTCATTCAGAACAATGCAAACTCAATTCAGCTTGGAAACGTCAACTGAAAAACTAAGCAGTTAATTCTTTTGGGGCATGGCAGTGGGCGGAGTGTAGTGGGGGGGGGGGGGAATTACACTCGTTATTGTTGTGGTCGTTGATCGTTCGTTGGCCACAGTCAAATTAAATTAACAACAAGCCAAGAAAGCAAATGACAACAACAATAAAAAAGTGAAAATTGTTGTTTATTGTAGTTCGTCCGGTCAGTTTTTTTTATGTTTTTTGTTGCCTTCTCTTTATTTTCTGTATTTTTTTTAGACGGATATTTGCGGTTCTTTTTCGGGGACAGTCCATTTACAGAGTGAGCAAGAGATAGAGAATTCTCCAATTGTCTTTTCATTCACATCGTACAACAGGCCATGAATTTCAATGGGCTCGCAATAATCACACCGAATCAACTCTTGAGAATTTCTCGTTTCGTATTCCTCTCGATCATCATCATTTTAATCTGTAAACATTACTTTAAGTTTACAGATACAGATATATGTATGTAGTATAATCCGTTTAATACGTTTTTGTGTTGTTTTCGTGTTGAGAAACTGTCATTTGCACAGCAGCAAAATCCCTTTCTTTTACAAAGTAAAATAATAAACTATTTTTATAGTTAAATATGACACACGAATAGTTTTATGGAATCGAAGAAGTTCGCAGAAAATCTAGTGCCTGCCAAAAAAAATCGACCTGTAAGTGGACTAAAATCAATATCCACAGCCGAAACGACTAAGATTGTAATAATATAATTTATTCAATTTATATTTTGTGCATACTGAAATACAAGTAAATAGTTATGTTATATAGTATTTTAGAATTTTCACTCCAATCTTACTCTTTGAAATATATCATAAATTTTTCACTGATTAAGTATCTCTCTCTCTCTGTCTTTATCTAACTTATTATATTTCTATCTTACTCCTTCTTCCCTATCCTTTCTCTGTAAAATATTTCATATTAAACTATAGATCTATTCTTCGCAAACACTTTTCAGGCTCTTTCAGTTTTAAAGGGAATAAAAGTCCCAATTACTTTTGGTTCTCTCTCTTCCCTACTATCGTTCTGTGCTTTTAGATTGTTGCTCTACTCTCTTCAGATTTCTGGAGCAATTGCCTCTATGCCATTTCCCCACCCAGTCTAAAAACTAACTCTTTCCCAATTATCTTGGGTCTAGGTGCTTCATTATCATCATCAAAATGACTGGAAGACTGCGGTTGAAAATGAGCCACACTTTCCACTCAACACTTGGCAAACGCAATTTTTCACACGCTAGACAGTGGGACAGGGGAGGGGGGAGGAGCAGTTGCGAATATGAGAAGAAGGGGAGAAAAAGCGGACAATTGTTAGTTGGCGTTTTTAGTTATCTCCACATTTTTGGGGGGTATGAGGAAAAAGCTGTCTTAAGTAGCTTTAACGCTTGCCGAGAAGCGGGAAGGTGTAAAGGAAGAAGGGTGGAGGGGAAAAGGGGTTGCCGCTCATTTGGCGAGGCTTTCAAGCGGCCGCCCGACCGCCCACTTTGGCTCGTTATTCGTGTCAACATGTGTTGCATATTATGTAAATTATTTAGCAGGGCAAAAAACTACAGCTGCTTCCATACAGGAGGGGGGTTTAAGTAAGAGGGGGTAGGGGCACTGGCTACGGGGGAGAGTAAGGTAGGGTAGGGTAGGGGGAGGGAAGGGGTTTGGGCCTTGTCTTTCGGGCCCCTAAGTAGCGCCCAACGGGGTCTTTGTGATGTTGAAATGGGCACATAAAGCAATTTAACTGTTTTATGCTTCTCTCTATCTCTTCCTCTGGCTCTCTATAAAAATAAAGGGGTACCTAAAGGAGAGGAGGGGAAGGGGGTTGCACTGTTGGGCATTTTGTGTTTTAATGGCAGAATTGTGTGAACTTATTGTTGCTGTTTTATTTCTTGTTGTTTTTAGTTTGCCTTTAGTTTGCTTGTTTACGCGATTATTTTTCCTGATTTTTTTTTTCATTTAGCGTTTTCGCTAAATTTATCTGAATTTATTTCCCTCAAGCAGAAGACGTTCGGATTGGCGTTGAATTTGAAAATTTTATTTTTGGAAATGATTTCAAACGCATCTCAAGGTGTGATAAACATTGGTGTAAACAAATCAAAAACAAAATAGTGGCCATGGAGCTTCAGTCGCCGAGTAACTGTGTTTCCTCTCCAGCTCTCTCCAGCCCTCACTCGATCATCCCCAACCCCAGCACCACAACATCACAACACCACAAAACAATTTTAGCCCCATTCCGTATTGCGATTCAATATAAACAATGGGGCACACAATGGACATGTTTACAGTTTACAGAGCTGCAACTGTTGCCAACGCAATCTGTGGGAGATCAATTAAAGTTGGGTCAAAACTAAGTCAAAGCAAGATCAGCTAAAGTATGCAAAGATAGAATTTACGTTTTGTCTTTTCAGTCTATAACTTAAAATTTAATAATAATTTAGTTTTTAATTTACTTAAGTTGTCAATATTGATTTGCGCTTAGACAAGCTATAATAAAGAAAATCGCAAGAATTTATAGTCGATATATAAATTGATCTACAGCTAAAGCTTCTCAAATTGAAATTCATTGATAAAACTATCCATCGATTGAATTTGGAATCAGTTTACTAAAGTGATCTTCTTTAAAATGAAGTATCGGTGAGAAATTGCTTCAGAATAGATCCATTGTCACCTGATCTTCAACATAACGTATTGATGAGTTTAAATCGATAAAGGCTTTTTACTTATGGATAATGAATGTAACATGTTTACTGATTTTTACCGAAGCACTCTTCAGTCGAATAAACCAATTAATCAAATGAAATATTGATATTATAGTAAACTAAAGTCTTCAAAAATAATTGAAAACAATGAAAGCAACACACTTTGAGTATCTATCAAAATTATGATCAATATGATCAGTTGATCTTTAACAAAATCAATCATATTAAAATGAAAATATCGATTAAGGCAGTAAAGTTTTCTCAAGTATTAAAGTTCGATGAAGAACAAAATGAAGAATATTTAATGCAGTTTTTTATTAAAATACATTTTTTAATTAATCGTTCCTATGTTTGCTATATGATACAGTAACCTAATCGAGCTGGTTTTAACATATGCAATAGTTACAGTGAATAAAATGCAAAACTGACAGACAGGTAATTAAGTAAACGAATAAATAAATATATAGATTGATATGTTCTATGGGATTGCAAATCCTTCATATTGCTATTCTTTGAATACTCTTCAAAATGATGTAATCAGGAATGATTCATGAGAAATTGAAGTTAAAATCAAATTACTCGAGTTTAAAGTAAACTGAATGCTAAAGTCATCAAAATTATACTTTTATTCTTATTTTAACAACACGCAAATATAGTACAACAAGTTTAACACAAGCTAAGTTAAGATCGCAAAAGATCATCATATGTCATTGCATCAATTTAAAACTACGAGTACGATATAATTCGAATTTTCATATCATGCAAGATTCTTAAATAATTTTCAACTTTTAATCAAGTTTTTTGCAATTTGTTCTTTGTAAGGGAGATGTTAATAAATAGTATCTTAACACTTTCTTTGCGTATATTTAGATTAAAATAGTCTGAATGTAAATAAGTAAGTATACCACGTCGTCAGATGTACATAAAAATATATCTATTATATAATTGGCTATCTCAAATTGGAAGTGGAAACAATTGCCATATGTAGATCGACTGCTCTCGACGGGGCCACAAGACGTTCATGATTATGATGATGATGATAGAGATGATGATGATGATGATGGCGATGACGATGACGACATCGCGCAGTTTTTGTGCAAAGTGCGAACGGGCAATTTACATGCACACTGATACAGATACAGATACATGTATACAAATACAGATACAGTCATGCAAATGTGTGACTGACAGATATTTATGACATATGAATTACTGAATGTGGCGTTGTTAATTGTTGTTGCTGCTGCCGCCGTTGTTTTGTAGTTATGCCTCAAATGGTTCAATTGAACAGCAACAACAAAAACAACGACTTCAAAGTAACGGATACAAACTGAGGAAATTCACTTTTAATCAACTGCACACAGTTTCAGATACATTTGTATCTCATGTTTGTATGTGTGTGTGTATCTATAACTATCTATGCATGGCTGTTCCAGCTGGTAGCACCCATAATGCACCTGTTGGCAGCCGCATCGATGACAGACGGACAGACAGACAGATGGAGAACTGTCTCGACTGAAAGCGGTAAGCAGAAAAGTTGAAGGGGAGCGTCGCACAGTGGGGCCGCAGGCCGAAAAGCGTGGCAAAAAACGTTTCTTTGTGAGACGCATTCGTACAAAGTAATATATGCATTCGATAGAGAAATCTTCATAGATTAAGAATCCAACGGAATTTTTAAATCAGGTCAAAATTGTGACTTATTTTAACAGAAAGAAATTGCAAGTTTCTACAACAAATACAAACAAAATTTGAATTGAATTTGAACTAAGCTAGCGATCTTTATATTTTTGGTATTTTCTGAATAATATGTTCTTCTTTAATGAAATAGTGGTTTCTTTACTTTTTAAATTCAATGAAATTAGGCTAGGTAATGTATTTTTTAAATATATTATTGCTATTTTAAAAATGAAATTTGAATTTCCAATTTTGACCGACAAAGCTGAATCACCCTGTCTGCCTATCAGCCAGTGTAAGCAGTCATTTTAAAGCTTGTGGAGTTTTCTGTCAGAGCCTTTTTAAATTTTTGAAATATGTATGTATATTCATTGGTTCAAAATATATGATTTTTGCAACGCAAAATGAGAAGTGGCCCCACTGTGCGTCGCTTGAAACTTGAAGGTTGTCTTGCCTATTGCAATGCATTTTAAGTTTGACTTTAACTATTTGTGCATAAAATTAGCTAACAGAAATAAAGAAAGAGAGAGATGGAGAGAGAGAGAGAGAGAGACAGAGCAATAGCAACAACTCAGCTAGCTAGCGACAAAAAACGCACAGCAAACATCGCCTTTTTTTGGGCTGCCAATTTCACCCACAACAGGGCAACAACGCGTACAGACAGACAACTGGATAGATGGCCAGAGACAACAACAACAATACTAACAACAATGGCATTCATCATCAACAATAGCAACGGTCGCAGCAACCCGCGAATATCCAACAAAGGGAGCATCTATTGTTTCGCTCCGAGTTTGAGTTTTCATTGTAAAAAAACCGAAATGAAAAGTTAGAGTATTTAATAGCGGATATTACGACTATATGTTGTACTTTGATTCGCAGATTGATTGTTAGATTAGCACAGAGAATTTGGTCTAAAAGGCGATCTAATCTCTTTTGTCGTTGGCTTTCGTTATCATTCCTGTTTAAATGCTTTCTACAGCTATAAAAAACTACTGTTAGTAAAACGAATATCAGACAATACTTAAGATAGTCTGTGTTTTGATAAACTATGCATATCTTATAATATATTATGAGATGTTGTCGAACCTTTCTAAATCAGAAAAGCCGGAGCAAGCTAGAAATATATGCAGAAATTTAAATGTTGCCCTTGAAGAAGTTTTTAACACAGAGATTTTCATTGTATTTTTAATTTAATTAATAACAAAAAAGTTTCCCATGGAAGTTTCCGAAAAATAAGTTCTATGTTAAGCAATATGGAGAATTTCCTTGTAGGAATATTCACATAAAAAAAAGTTAGTTGGTGCTTATAAATTCTTTGTAGAAACGCTATTTAAATTTAAGGAAATCTTTTACAAATTAGCTCTATGCAGAAAGGTTGCTTAACCAGAAATACCTCTTCATTTCAACTGATAAGTTGTTTTTAGAAAGAACAAATTAAAAGAGTTTGCCTTACAATAAACAATATCTTAAGATACAATACTACTCATTCGAACCTAGATATTATTATTGATGAGAAAGATAAGAACTAAATTCAAAAAGTTTTGCTTAATTTTTGCTACGCTGATTCATTTTTTGTTTTATTAAGAAATGTAAAGATAAATGTGTAAAATATAGACATGACTTTAATTTAAGCTTGGTTTAGCTGGTTAGGGTATGAATTAACTTTGTCGTGTTGAAAATTTCGTCTGTCTGTAATTTCGCTGTGGTTGTAATTGTCATTGTTGTTGTTGTCGCGCTTGTTGTCTTGTTCGAGAAAATCTCCCAGTGAAAAAGTGCTCTGTGGTTGGGTGGTGCAGTAGTGCATTTGATTAATGATCTGATGCTTTTAAGATACACAACTATTTCAATTATTTATGCGCAGCATTAAAACAACAACAACAACAGAAAAAGAAAGTTTTCACAGCAGCAGCAACAACAACAACAACAACACTTGTAATTTTGCGTATTTATGCAATTTTATTTAAAATGTATATTTAGATTTTTAGCAGCATTTTGTTGTCGTTGTTGTTCTTGGCGCATAATATAAATAAAATGTAGGTCATGTGCATCAAATTATTTAATTGGTGTCAATTGGCGACATTTGCAGTGTTTCTTTTCTTTTCCTTTTTTTTTCTGTTGGTGTTTAAGCTTTTTGCCTATTTTTTTTTCTTCGTTTTTTGTTGTTTATTTTTGTTTGTTTGCAACTTTTCTCTTGTTATTTTTTTTCTCTATCTACTTTTCTGTTTTGGCTTGCTGTTAACTTCGCCGAATGCGGCTGACACAGTTCGCAAAGACAACACGCAGTTGAATTCTGATTTACATAGGCCATAGATGGTGCCCTTCCTCCCTCCCTCCCTCCCTCTGGCCACTCCCTATTTCTCCACATTGACCGCGATCCGTGTCATATGCAGAGACACTTTTTAACCAAAAGCTGATCCGGATGCGATTATGGCCGTAAACGGTTTACAGTAATAACAACCACAAAAATAATAACAACAGCAACGAGAAGAACCACAAACGTTGACTTTCCGGTGTCTCTTGGCCGACATTTGGGCGCTTAACATGCCATGCCACGCCCCCTTGCCCACCGCTAAAGAATATTGGTGTCAAGCGCTCATTTCCCTAATTTAGTTAACATTTCATTCCCTTCATTCATTCATTTTGCAGTTTTTCCTTCACTTCTCCGACGATCAAAAGAAGACAGCGAAAAAAACGCACCCGAAACGCGTACAAAACGCGACTCATGCGTTTTGTGGGCGTTTTTAGACGTTACCAATTTTCCTTTATGGAGGAAAACTGAAAACTGAAATTTTCGTTATTTTTTTGTTGGTTTTTTTTTTGCTAAATTTATAGCCCAGATCATGAGGATGGTGATGATGATGAGACTGGGCATGATTATTATGTTCTTGTTGTTGTTTGTTGTAGTTGCCCAGTTTTAACGGGCGATTTTTGCTTAGTTTTTTTTGTTTGTGTTGTGCGTTGTGCGTCGCCCGTTTATTTGTTTTTTTTTTGCATTTGTATTTGTTGTTTTTGCATTTATTTATAGAACATTTTATTTCGAATTCGCAACGCTCAACGGCGCGCATAGTTTTACAAAATATTTTCACTCGATGATTTTTCATTCACTTCACAAAACAAATCGAATATCTATACAACAAATATTTGTTTTACAAAAAAGAAATAAACAGATTCAAATAAATGTTGTGTTCTGGGATGCAAATTGAAAAACGCACAAACAATAACAAAAAACATAGTAACACTTGCAACATAGACCAGTCAGCCGCCACTCAGCTGTAAACCCGAGTACAAAAAAAACATTAAAAAAAAACTAGAAAAAAAAACAAGAAAATCCATCTGCAAGTAGAAGAAAACGTACCGAGGCGCGAGAGCTAACGAACGAGTAAAACGAACGAAACCAACCGCCTGCGCCGGAAGCTTAAAGTAGACTGAAACGAATCGAACCGAACCGAAACGCAACAACAGTCAGCGAGCCAGCGACAAAGCTGGCCGAAATGCTCTTACTGTGGGACACGGCTGATTAAATGCCGAGTAAAATTTCAACTTGCGCCGAGCTAATGACAATTTTTTTTAAATCTTGTTGGGCATATATTATATTATATATTATATTTCATATATATATACATTGATACAAAACTTGGAAAAATTTAATTTTCCTGTTTAAGTTGTGCTATAAAGGCTAAGTTTATTTACATATTTTTTTATGAGGAGTATTTTGCGTTCTATAATATAGCAACTTAAAGTGTAAAACCTAAATGCTACATTATTTAAAGCGCTACATTATTCAGCATAATATTTGAGCTACTTTGCGAATTATTAAACTGGTTTGTCGTAAAAACATGCTTTTTCTTTTGATCCAATTTATAGGCTGATCAAATTAGCAGAAAATTAGTTAAATTATAATTTAATTATAATAAATTAAAGCTTTCTTTTATTGAGTTGTATGTTTGCAACAAATTTTATAGTCAAAACTATAGGTAACTTTAACAGTTTGATTACAATATTTGAACAGAGATGAAAAGTGTGTTGAGTATAAAAATATAACTATATTTTAGTTACATTTTAGATATCAGCACATTTATGTATCTCAAAGCTTATTTTAAAAACTAAATGAAAAGCCAAACTATTATATTGCACATTATGCCCATTTTTGGAGTATTTGCGACACAGTGCAATGACTTGCAATGAAATGAAACGCAACGGAAATGAGACGCGCGAGAGCAAAAGACTCTCGCTCTCTCTCTCGCCCGTTCGTTCTCTCTCTCAGTGTTCTCGGTTCATTGATGGAACAGTTTGGTAGTAGAAACAAAGTTCGAAACGGCAACGCATGAAGCGTTGCAAGTGTTTACGTCGTGTTGCCGTTGTGGTTGTTTCTCTTGTTGCTGTTGTTGCGCGCTTTGTTTACATTTGCTGCAGTACGAAGAAGAGGAAAAAGAAGAAGAGGCATCAGAAAGCAGCAGCAAGAAGCAGCAACTTGAGCTAATCGCAGTTTTAATTGCATTTTAGTTTTGGTGTCGAGCAGCGACGCCTGCGCAGTGTTCGCTTCAGTGATTATTTAGCTTTGAATTGGCTTAACTCGTCCAACACCAACATCAGCAGCCTTGATACGCAGCCATTAACAATAATAACAACAACATTCAAAGCGAGCAACATGCACGCACAACAACAACAACCGAACCAGTGACCAATAAATAAAAAAAATACTCAACAAGAAAACTTTGCGTAAGAAAAAAAACAATGTAAATTTGAAAACAACATGAATCCATAATATACCAATAACGATATCGATAACGATAACGATTGGTGCGGACATGACGTTAAAGCAAGGCAAACATTTTGTAAGTCCCATTGACTATAGATGCCTTACAAAGGTAGACATATCAACTAACTGAACGATAAGTAATCGATAAACTAAAATTTTTGGCAATAACGATAACGATTTCTTCTGAATGAAACATTTTTAGTCATGCACTGAAAAGCCATTAAAAGAATTACAACATCTGATGTATTAAGAGTGTTGCCCCGATAAATAATCAATAAACGATAACGCTATGGCATAAAATATGATCACTACATACAAAAAGGAACTCAACAATTGGGAGATTTGGGACTCATTCCTTACTCCTACAACCGTAAGCGCTGCCACTTCGATAAATAATCGATAATCTCAACTTGTAAGCAACACCCTCAATTTACAGTCTAGAGACAACTATACTTTATACAAAGTGTTTAAGGTGAAAATGAAATACCTACAAGTAATTCCCTCACAAAGTAAAATGTAATCGATAAAATTAACAATATCGATAACGCAGTAATTAAATGCCGTTTTAAGTGTGCAAATTAGAAACCATATGTCTGCAAATCATCTCGATAATAATTGCTATCGGTTGTAATCGATGGATACAAACACGATAACAATTTATTTATGTTTGTAGATTAAAGTGCACATTCTAGAGTCATTAATCGGTCACATTCTTGAATCTAACAAAAGAGAGCACATTAAATGCCTAATCGATAAGCGATAATATCGATTTGCCAAGTTGCCTTTGTTATGTTCGTTGTATCGCCTGCACTTCAAATGCTGTTCAATCGCGCGTAGATTGTCATTAACGAGTTCGCCATTGTTGTCGTGTGTCGGGTGGTTGTTGTACGAGTAGTATATGGTTGTTCAATGGTTGATGTGTATGGTGTATCGTTGCTCTTCCGCCACAGAGTCGCTACTCCCTTCCCTCCCATCCCCTCATCCCTCTTCCCGCATCGACAATCGTTCAGCTTCAACGTTGTCTGTTGTCTGTGTTGCTATTGTGCCCGATGTGCTGGCATGCGTGACGACGATACAAACAAATTTCCTGAGTGACTTCTCACACAGAGACAGAGAAAGAGAGTAAGAGTAAGAGGAGGATGCAGTGAGGGAAAAGGGCAGTTACACAGACATACGCTTTGATATGATCATCGGCCCCAAAAACAAAGACAACAACACGTATTAACAATTACCGATGCGCTCAGTCGTAGGTCAATGCAATTAAAAGTCAACCGCAGTTGAGGATTTACCTCTCCGCATCCAAAACCTAACCAAGGCAGTTATATGAGCCAGTTATCGAGCTGAAATCGGACCGATCTAACAAACGCTCTAATCGGATTATTCAAAACAATCGAAATCACAAAAAACTTGTGATTTCACTAATCAGATACATAATTAAATTCGGCACGTAAAAGAGTGATGTAAAAATATATCGAAAAAAGTACAACTCGATTTTCGAGGAAGCGAGTTTTTAGTACTTTAACTCGATAATTTTTTATTGAAATCGATTTTCATTAAAAATCTTCCAGGATCACTGGAGTTAGTTCATTTGCATAACTAAGATTAGTTGACTATAACAAATGATAAAACTTAAGATTGAAATTTTAGAATTTTGGAAAAAGACAAGTGAGAACGCTTTGCCTAAAAATCGATACCATAAAGTAAAAAATTATTTGGAGAACTATAACCAAAATGACATTTGGCATTAAAAATTGTTCTGTTTTGGCGAAGTTCTGAAAGTTTAAACTTTCCACAACTTTAATCAATAATGAATTAATAAACTAATCCCGAAATTTTAAGGAAATGAAGAATTTAAAAACTCACCTAGATCATTGTAGAGTGTTGTGTTTAGCACGATGTCGTTGAGTCCGTTCATGCCGTTGCCCAGACACGTGTCGGAATCCTCGTTTTCCTCGGCGAGCGTCGGTGGACCATCCCAGAGAGCTTTGGCTGGACGACGCACGCGGTCCAGACGCACACGTGGTATATCCTCATAGCAAACATCACCAAGCTAACAGAGAGAGTGAGAGTGTGAGAGACAGAGAGAAAGGCATTTGGATTATTCAGTCAAGTCAAAACAAAATGGCGTCAATTTAACTGTCAACACTACGATATGGTTAGCACATTACCCACCTCAAGCTCCTTTTTCGGCGTTGCCGGGAATATCTACAAAATTAGTAGCGATAGTTTTTTTTATGATTTTTTTTTAGGATCCATGTTTTTAGTGGGTGCAATAGAGAATGTGAGAAAAAGAGATACAAAAGCACATTTACATATACAATGAGCATGATAAAGTGTTATTTTTCCAAGTTTGTTATTGGGTACAAGCGTTTACTGTTACTCGCTACTCGTTGGGTTTGACTCGTTACTCACCGATATCTCTTCGCTGCAGTAGGCGGTAAATGTTTGATCGTCCTGTTGCAGCACACAATACAGTGGTCCCCAGGGCAGTGTTTTAATTAGACGTGTTAGTTCACCTTCAGTTTCTGCAAAGACGAACAATAAACAAATTGTAAGTATGATTGGTTCTATACAGAAGAAACGCAAGTGTTACTCGTTTGTTAGTTGCATTTATTTTATAGATGAGAAATAGAAATTACATGCAATAATAAATTAATTTAAGAAATCCTGGGATTGGGCTATTTTCGTAAACGCAGCCTCTTCTATTCTAAAGCTTAAAATTTGTCTGTATATCTCATAGATAATTTTAATTTGATTCGAAACGAAAGAGTTTTATTTTAATTATGTGTATATATTTACTCAACATTTTTTTTAATCCTAAAATTCTTTCACTTCCTAAAATTTAAACTTAACTGCCTTATTTGGAGCAATCCAGATTTATTTCACACTGGCGCCATCTAGCCGTAGCTAGTAGCAACATCCATTTCAGGCTTTGAAGAAATAACATTGCATGCTTTTAGGCAGTGCATGAAAAATACAATTCGCAGTGTTTGCGCAAAGCGTTTTTATTTTTAATACACACTAAAAAATACCAAAAAGCAAGCAATCCAACTGTCCCCTAGTCCCCCATCCCTTTGGGGCAACACACACCAAATGCCGCTGCACGCATGCGTGTTGTTGCTAATAAGACAACGGCCAAAAAAATTAAAAATGCATTTTGCCACACGAGATGAGCGTCTGCAATTGCAACTGCAACCGCGTCAAATGCCGTTTGCCGTTTGTGAAAATGTGGAAATTGTGTGCTTTAGAAGTAGAAGATGAAAACGAAGCAGTGGAAAAGAAGCAGCAGCAGAATAACAGCAACAATAACAATAAGAATAGCAATAGAAATAGCAAATATAACAATGGGTAGCCAAGTTGAACTAAGTAACTGCTACTCACTCCCCTCACTCTGCATTCACTCCACTTCCCCATCCACCACCGCCTACCCTACCCTCCCCTGCCCTATGGCCCCTCCTCCCACAAAGTGTGGCTGCCCGCATCTGATTCAATAATCCCATCGCCTATTCCTCCTCTCGTCGTCGCGCTGCGCGTTTCGTGCCCCGGCAAAATGATTCTTAAAGTTCGTTTCACTTCGGTTCCCGGTTCCCTCAGCGTCGGCGTCGCTGTCTGCGTCGGCGTTAACGTATGCGATAACAATGTGAAGCGCAGCAGCAACAACAACAAGATAAATAAATAAGAAAAATAAGTATGAAAGCTTTAGTCTAGTGTACCCGACTACGGGATACCCGATGCTCAATTTAATTATACAGTTTCTCAAAGTATTGTTTTGACAATTAAAAAGCAGTCACATCAGTTTTTTATTTTCTTAACATTTATTTTTCTTTATTTTTAAGTAAGAAAAATAAACTTAGCTGAATATTAATTTTGTCTATAAAGTTTTAGGTCCAATAATATACAAATTCATGCTTAAAACAGGCATAACTGTAGTCATATTAATGCGGTCTTGATGGAAATAGTAGAATAATAAATAATAATATAACAGAGCATTCACCAAACAAAAAAATAAATGCTATTTAGTTTCGGTTCAGCAAAATTAACTGTCATTGTCATTAAATTCAATTAAGTTCTAATGTACAAAATAATTTTGTTTTTGAATTCAAATTTAATCACTATTTAACATTTTTGTAATTATTCTTTTTTTTTGCATCAAATTTTGTTCCCTGTTACAAACATTGCAATTGACACAATATACCATAGAAATCGTCGACTAACGGGTATAAAAAAAAAGAAACGACTGTTTTAATTTGATGATGTACACATGATGAGAGAGATGTTGAGACGTCGACCCAACACGACCCCGAAAAAGCAACAAAAACTAAAAACTTTAAATAATAATATTAAAATAAAAAAAACTTAACCCACACTCAGAATGAGGAAAGGCATGAGAAGTAGTGGGTAGAAATGTGGGGGGGGTGGGTAGAGAGGGGGGGGGGTGGCACTTGTTGACTGCCTGCTCGGTCTATCATCAGTTCGAGTACGAAACGCGAGTGTTTGAGCCCGGCGCCCGTCTGGTCATTTAACATAAATATTGTATGTAATAATTGTGAAGAGCGACCACAACGTGACGCTGACGCTGCTGACGTCGACGTCGAAGTCGGCGTCGTCGTCGATGGCGACCGCACATCGTGGCTCAGCAACTTTGCGTTAATTTTGAAATGTTCGTTGGCCGTTTTTATTTTTCCATTTTTTTTTTGTTTTTGCATAAGAATTTCTCGCTTTTAAGTTCAATGCACTTTGTCAGCGCTTTTTAATGCCTGCAGAGAGCTTGCGTTAAAGGGAAAGAGAGAAATAGAGAGAGAGACAGAGAGAAAACAGGTGATGGGGTGGAATGGTGTGTGGGATATGTAGTTTCCTACCTGCGAAACAAACAGTGGCTGACAACAGCTGTTTGCTACGTCACTACTCTGACTGGCGAAAGGATTCCCCCAAATTCGATCAATTATTGATTGGCACGTGCCCAGACATCACACACACACACACACACACACACACACACACCCATACACACGCATTTTTCAACACTGTCCAGCTGTAATCGCCCATGCAGATAACGGCACTTCGTGTGAATTTCAACAATTTGTGCGATTATTTATTGCCGTTGCAACGGGGCAAAGAACTGAGATCGGATACCACCAACATCAACACCACCACCAATATTATCATCATATGACGGCTGATCAATGTGCGGAACAGCATTCACAAAATGTAATCGACTTTAGCAGATACCCTGTAATACATGCATGCTCTATAATATCTAAGGACCTAACAGCAAGAGTCTGTGTTTCTAACATACAAGTAACCAACTTTAAATGATTTCAGATGTGCAATTGATTGTTAAGAAATTTTGATAAAATGAAAAATGTACTTAATTTAAACTAAATAAATTTTAAAACTTAATAAAAACGCATAGAAAAGATATTTATTAAATTCCATTGTTATATACACAATAGCTGGGACGTCAAAACTGAAATCCTTGACATTTTAAGAACACGGACAAAAGCAATTGTCATCAAAATTAAATAAAAATTTATAAAATTTTTATTCACACAATGAAAGCCCACTCAGTTTTCGCTGAGGTTCTGCAACTTGAGCTTTGTTTATTCCATTGTCTATCTATTCAGCAAACCTGGCTAGAAACGTGCAAACTGAATACTGCCTATAATCTATTTTTAGGAATTCCAGATAGGCCTTGAAACTGGAATTGATAGAGCTTAGATACAATGAGAATATGACTGTATAATCGTATTCGTGCATATTCTTGCCGTGCTTTAAATGCTGTTTAATTAATTAACGTTTACTTGAAAGCTAATTAATTGAATCTTATGAAAACTGCTGATTGTGGCTAGAATTCAAAATGGTACTAAATAATTATTCAACTTTTATAATAATCATAGACCCCAGTTGTGAGTCAACTGATTGGGGAGAGTGCGAATGCGAGTTTGTATATGTTTTAATGTGATTATTTATTGTAGAGATCTGCTGAGTTCGATATCATATTTCAGAGTTCGGTTAGTAAGATGTCCCATAGATCTTTAGACACATTAAGGACATTAAAATTGCATAATTTATCATTGATTATCTTGGAATTATAATAAGCTTACAGATATTCTTTATGATTTCGCTTTTAATCAAATTACTTAGATCTTTATTAATTAAATTATTTCTTTAAAAATTATCTTAAACTTCTTTTGACCTGACTTATGTATTTTTACATATGTATGTATATTTATATGTTTCTATTCTCAAAATAATTTTAAATTTGTATTTGAGTCAAGAACTTTCCTTTCTTTAACTTATGTTTTGAATATCACTTTAAATATCTGCATTTCCTAATTTTTTTTAAACTAGTTTCCTCCTGATTTCAAGATTAATTTTCGAAATTTGATAGAGCTTCTTGGTTACGAGTAAAAACTCTGAAGCTTTTGTTTGTCCTCATTAAATAAAACGAGTGACAAGAAGTGCAACAAAATTAAATTATTAAATGTTTCAAGCACCCAAAAGATACAAAATACAAAAAAAAAACAGAAAATAAAAAACATTGCCAATTAAAAGTAATTTAAAATAATTTATGCGGTGCGTCATGTGTGCGTATGTGTGTGTGGGAGGGTGTGGCAGTGCGTAAGTATGTGTGTGTGTTTGTGTGACCCTGTTGCGGTTGACGGAAAGCAGAGGCAAGGGCTGGGGCACAAAGAGCCGAAGAGTGGGGAGGGGAGTAGGAGAAGGGGCAATAATAGTGACGATCGACGCGAAAAGTTTTGTTCTGTTTTATTTTCTTTTCTGTTCTTATATTTCTTCAGCCTTCTTTGTTTGTCCGTGCCTGTTGCCTTTTCTTTGGCCAAGCTGTTTTTATTTGCTTGTCGCACAAAACCAAAAAAAGATATAATAATAGACTTGATACTCTAGCTAAGCGAACACTTAGAATTCTTAGAGATTTTTATACTATCTTAGTTCTGTATTTTCATTTTCTATTTGATTTTAATGTATGTTTACTTCAAATTATTTTAACTTATTATTTGTAGGTTATAAGTTGGTTTCAAATGTTCATAGTTTATATTATCTATTATTTATGGTATTATCGGGTTTAAGTTTTGTTTAAAAATAAACAAAACTCGAAACAAAATAGTTTCTAAACAAACTATGGTATATGGAAAGATGATACCCAATAAATGTATAAAGTGACTCATGGGATTTAACAAAATTTAGAATCTACCAGAAATTAGTGAAGATCTGAAAATGCTTTAATTTCTACAGAATTTTTAAATTATATATTAAGAATTTCTAAATAATTTTTAGTTGCATTTTATTTTATCCAATGTAAACGATAACCAATACCATTAATATATTCTAGAGAAAATCTTTTAATTAAAATAAAATACTTTACCAATATTAAAATTAGACCTTAGTCAAAAATTCAGTAAAAAGCAGAAATAAAATAATTGAAGTTGAAAACAAATTATTTTTTTAATATTATTAATTGCGAATTGTTAAATTTTGATAATATTTGAAAACCGATGAATAATTAAATAAAGAAATATTAATGAAAAAGTCTATAATGAACAAATCTTTGGATGTTTATTATATTTTAACTATTATAAATTAAGTTATATATTTTTTACTAAATAGCTAACATACTCCAGGCTGTTAGGGTAACAAAAATGTGTGCTTTATTTTGTTGTCGCAGGCGCCAACATGAGACGCAACATCTCCCTGCCGGCAACACGAAGGGCGACAACAATGGCAGCCAAGTTGCTGCTACTTCCGCATAGAGGCAAAGGCAGCTGCCCCAGACACAATGCCAAAACAAAGGGAACGAAAGAAACACCACCCAATTCACTATAAGGCCCCATAGACACGATCCCCCAAATTCGCCCCCCTCCCTTCTTTCATTCCCAGCCTCTGCCCAGTTTCATAGCTTTGTGTGTGGGTGAAACTCGAAAATTGACAGACGAGCAACAGTCGAAGATAGCGGAGTGTGAGGAGGAGAAGAAGTGGGAGCTGGAGGGGGTGGGAGTTTATAGACGGGATTCGGATTCGGGCCATATGCCAAGCAGGCAAACTAAACATAATTACAAACATATGTACATACATATGTATGTCTATCTGTCTGTCTCGTTGTCTGTCTGTCGTTACATGCATAAAGATACAAGCGAACACAAATAGTTGCGTAAATGCAACAGCAACAGCCGCAACAACAACAATAAGAGCAACGCATTTAATTAGGTTTATGGGAAATATGCGAAACGTAATGATAAAAAAACAAAAAAAAATCAGCGCAAATACTAAACAAACAAACATAGCACAAACAATTCAAAACAAACTCGAACCGATCTCTCTCTCTCTTTCTCTCTCACTCTCTTTCTGTTTCTTTTTAACTGCTTCTCTCTTTTTCCTTCGTTGTCCCCTTTCAAGACAAACAATGCAGAATTATAGCATAACTTGAATTTCGCATCATGTAATAAGCTCAGAGCTAAAAACTCAACTGAACTCAACCGAGCCGGGCCGGGCCGCATTTTATTTGTCAATTCATTTATAGATTTAATTTTTTTTTGGCTCACAGCTTTTTTATAATACCCTGTAAACAGACCAAAAAGGTGTAAGATAAACAGATGATAGGAATAGTTTAGATTATGTACAGTCTGCTTTTCTAAATCTAAATAATGTAATTTTCTGAATGGCAAAGTGTTGATCAATCAAGTCATCGATTGATAATATCACAGATACATATAATTAATATATTATTCTAATCTTTGCATTTTAGAGATTTAAAATATGTATAAAATATGTGTATATAATTAGTATGTATTTGAATTTTTCTAATTTTATTTTTTATTTTCTTCCCAAAATACAATTTTTAACTTATAGTCACTAGTCAAAGTGTTTAATTTTTATTAAAAACAATATTGGAGTACAATAGATCCCAATAATAAAAAGAACAGCAATTTTAATTATACTAAAAAAATTAGATATTAAGTACTACTTTTACTTTTCTTTCTTAATTGGAAAAAAGGAGTTAATTTAATTCATAAAACAATTGAAAAGTCATAATTGTCAATCAATCGGTCGTAAAAAATATGCAGCGTATCTGCTCGTTGATCAATCTTTTCTGCAGTAATCATATTCTCTACATTTTTCCAATCTATCTTGACTATTGCAAAATTCATCAGACTAAAAAAACGCACACACGCACACACACACATATGCCAACGAGATGTGTGTGTGTGAAGCTTTTTAGCATTCTTGTGTCATTTCTTCAATATTTTTTCCAGGGCGTATACGCAATGCGATTTTGTAATATTTCCCAGAAGACACGCAAATGCACAGTTGAATGCAATTCGCAATTTGTGTGAACTACTTTAAAGAGTTTTTGAATATTTCGAATATTTTATTATTAGCTGAGTCAATGTAATCATTTCTTACACAAGCAGACTTAATATATATTCAAATTAAGACGTAAGCTAATCTTTCAGGCTTGAAAAGAGTCAGAAAAAGATAAACAGTTTGTCAGTCAGAAGAATTTCTTTAAAATTTTAGTTCGATAAACATTATGTAAGGAAAAATATGAGTTCAAATTAGTAAAGTTCAAGCAAAAGCATTTCAACTGACATTGTAGAGCTATTAACTGTCAGTGTTCTTAACAAACTAGTTCAGTTTTGCTCTGAGCCGTAACTGCAACAGTTTTTTGGTCGACAAAAAAGTGTAGAAGAAAAGAATCTAGACTAAAAGTAAAAAGTGCATATGAAAGAAGTGTAAATGAAAGAAGCTGACCCCTTTCAACTTTTTATGCTTTAGATCTTAAAAAACTCTTTCATTTCCAATCTAATTTATGAACATTCATGTTTAACACTCGTATTTTTGCCTCTTTATTATTATTGAGAGCATTGAGTTCCCATTTTGTAATTTGTATAAAGTCTTATCAGTTTACCTCAATTATTTTGAAAGATAAGAAGTTTTGACTTTACAGGTTTGTTAAACATTTTAACGATAATATCTACAATTCCCGCCCAACTTCATCAATTGTCATTCCATTATCTGAAATAGTCGCAGAGTTTAGATAAGTTTACTTTGAAGGTTTACTAGGTAAATCTATTATCTGTTTTATGTGTTTGTCAATAATATAAAACTGTCGTTTTTAATTTAAAGAGAATAGTGGAGCAAAACTTTTTTTTTATTATTTAAGACTTAAAGCCATGATACTCTATAGATCTAACATTTAATAGATCACAGTGTCACATCTGTCAATTTGTCTAATATATCATTGTGGCCATGCTATAGTGCCTAGTATTTCCAGTTCTTTAAGTATTTTTCAACAGCAATAAGCAATTATCAAGTCGACTTTCAGTTTTCAATTTATAGATTTGCGGATCTGTTGATGTTGCTGTAAATGTGATAATCTATGCACTTGCTTGTATTACTGGCTAATACCACTTCCGACCCTGTCTAACTTATACTCCCTGTCCTCTTTTCTCATTCTCTCTCTCTTTCTCTGTCCCGCCAAGGCAGATCTCGTTTGGCATATGTCGGCTATAATTTCAATAGCCAACAAGTTTTTAAATTTTTTCTTCTTACATTTTTTTTATAAATTTCCTTTTTCTTTTTCACTTATTTGTTTTGTTGTTGTTTTTCCTCTGCTGCTTTTTTTTAGAGGAATAGGAAAAAACCTGAGACGTGTTAATCCATTCGACGTTCGATTTACCAAAAACAACAACAACAACAACAACAACAAGAGTAACTTGTATGACAGGGAAATAGAGTAAAGCGGCAAGTAGGAGTAGGGGGCAGGGGCGAAAGGGAGGGGAAGGGGAGAAATAGGCTTAACCACAAAAGCCTGATTGGGCCTGGCATAACGTCGTCAAGCGCTGCAACGTCCCAAACACTTGAGGAAAAAGTGAATTTTTTCATAGAAAGTTGCTGGGCAACATTTGCGATGGGGCGCGATACTTGAAAATAGAAAATACAACAACAACAACAACGATGACCAGAAAGCAGCAGCAACGACAACAACAACAATAACAAGTGTGTCGCATTCAAAGTTCCGAATTCTGCAACGTTATTTCACTTTCTAGTCATCTCAACTGCATCCACATTAGTATTGGGTATCAATATTTATTTTAGTCCAATTTACCTTCCATTATTCAACGTCTTTCAAAAGCAAACTTATAAAAAAAAAATCAGAAAACAAGATTTTGAATAAACTGTTTAATGGACTATTTCTTAAATATCGATAGTGTCGATATCTCCCTATCTCTTCGGTTTTTAGACTAAAGTTTACTTTATTTATACATAATTTTGCTGGTTAATTCCAAATCTCATTCTCCAACCCTACCTTAAACCCTAAATAATTTTTTTCCAACGCTAAAAAACTAAAAGAAATAAAAGAATATACATAAATATTGATGCCCATCCCTAATCCACATCTCGATAAAGAGCGCACTGAACTTTCTACCGACAGGTGGCGCTGCCGTTTAACCCATAAACCAAAAATCTAAGCTTAAATAAAAGAAACGATAAACAAAATGCGTCAAGCAAGTGCAGCATTTTGGCCAAACTGTGCCACGACGACGACGACGACGCGTTGTTAATGACGCCATCGCCAATCGACGCTTTTTCAGATTTTACGATTTCTCTCTCCCTCTCTTCCTCTCGCTCTCTCTCTCTCTGTTGCGTTGCTTGTCTTCCTTTAACGCGCGTTTGACTGTGTTTTTGACGGGCTTAGAAAAAAAAAGAAATAAAAACAAGTTAGAATGGTCTAACTTCATACCGACTTGATAATACCCTGTATGCAGTTTTATTTATTTAATATTATCATTATTATTATTATACATTTTATAAAAGCAGTCGATACATTTTAAGCATAAAAATAATTAAATGGTAATAATTTAATTGTTAGCATACAAATAATTTTATTTAACAAACTTAAAAGTTGAATATACTATTGAATAGTCAGCAACTTCTGGAAATCTGGAGTGTTATTTCTCTCTGTTATTAATCATTTGACAAAAATGGAGGCTACTGAGGTATAAAAGTACTTGCAGACTTAATTAAGTGTCTGTAGTTGAAAGAGACTTTTGAGAAGGATGCGATCATACAAGTAAAAATTAAAGATCTTTTTATCTTTATATTAATGATAGATAATCATCGTTTATATTCTCGTTATGAATATTATGAAAAGCAAATATGCGTACAAATCAGTCATGTTAATTTAGGATAAGTTAAAGCAAAGTTTAAGTCATTTGTTTATGTTTTCTTGTATTATTTTCGTTATTAAAATAAGTAAATTTATTAATTGCAGTGCATTTCTAAGTCTATAGGGTATAAGTTTGTTCTTTGCTTTCTACAACAAACCCTTTTGATGTATATTTACAGGGTATCACAAATGGCAAATGGCCTGAAAACCATATAGCCAAAGTGCCCAAGAACCAAGTCGTGCCAAGTCGGGCTAACCAAGACCAAAACGAAGACGTGTTAAGTTAACCAAGACGGTCAAGTGACATGCAAAGCGAAAGCAGCAAGAAGTAAAAGAAAACAACAACAACATCAACGGGGCAACATGACAGAAATGATGTCAAGCCAGCGGGCAATCAACAACAACAACCGGCAGCAAGAACAAGAACAGCAACAACAACAACAATTGAAGCAGCTGCTCAGCAGGGGCCATTGGCCAAATGGTCGAAACCTGTGCGTGTAGGTGGCTAAAGGCAAGGCTAAGCGAAAAGGCTGTTAGAATGTCACTAATGACCTTGACACACCAACCTGCAGACACACACACACACACACACACACTGAGATAAACACACCTTCCTTCCGCTGTTGGCTGCAAACAATAAAGTTAATACCATAACGAACACAACGAATGATATGCGAATATGGCCATAAGAGAGTTTCGACTCGTTGCCATTTACTTGGCCATTTACTTGGGTTTGGGTTGCCTTGGAGCCTTTTTTATTTCCACATTGTCACGACAAACACACACAACACTGCTTCTTCTTTAACTGCCAGGCGACAAATTTTCACCAATCAATTCGGTATTTAAATTACAATTTCCATTTATTATGTTCAGGCATATTTACAAATATCTAACAAATATCTGAATTAAAGCAAGCATTAATATTAAGATATTATAAAATCGATTGAATTAAATGAATATCGTTTTATAATTAATTAAAGTACAATAATACTAGCTACAAAAACCTTTTAAATTCAACTTTTCATATTTTAGAAATAAAAAAACTTCTTTCGCTTGTTTTTAAAAGCAATTGTTATCAAAATACCATAGTATTTGTGAAACACAACTGATTGTCATATTTTAAAGTTGCATTTAGTTAACAAATACTTTACTCAGTTGCTAACAATATTGAAAATTGCAAGGCATAATTCAAAAAAATTAAATAAACATATTATTTTTGATAGAAATAATGCATTTCAAATTAGTTTATTTTATTCTATACAATATATTTCTATTGATATCAGCTAAAACAGTCTGATGAATAAAAATGTTAAGCTAATAGAATAATGGCATTGTATTTAAAAAATTGTCAATTTGCATAATAAAAGAACCATTATCAAACGCAAATTGCTGATTTAAGCAAAAACTAGAATGTATTTAATTAAAAGCCAACTAAATCAGTTACATAATAACGTTAAAAACTGTAAAATTTTAGACATATTCTATAAAAAAATTTACTAAGCATTTAACTCATATATTTATCGAATTTGTTTGATTTTTAATGGAAAAACGCAGGTCATTAGACAGAACTATTAGCGTTGTTTTTGTCGCCCGTCAGTGGGTTGGCCATACATTTATTGTTGCCTCTGTGTAGGATTGGGTGTGTGTGTGTGAATGTGTGTTTGCATATCTTTTGCCTTGCGGGCAACGAGCAACCCCTCAAAAACTACAACAACTACAGCAACTAAAACAACAACTACTATAAAACTGAAACGGATGAGCGACAGGTAAAAATGCTAATACTCGTAGATAACGGAAAACGGCCATCAGTGGCACCAAGAACAACAACTAACAACGACAACCTGCCCAAAGTTGCTGTTTGTTGACGTTGTTGTTGCTGTTGAGAGGCAACCCTGTTGAGTTTTCCCAGGCCAAACCGGCAATGCTTGCATTTGCACAGGTGCTAAACGACAGAGAGAGAGCGGGAGAGAGATAGAAAGAGAGGTCATCACAGCATCCGCAATAAATTTAGCATCGGCTGTGTGCCCAGACACCCTCTCAACACACATACATATGTACATACTCAGACCAGGGTTGCAACATTCAACAAATAAAAATATGGAAATTAAAAAACAATAAATAAAAATATATTTCTAACATTTTGCAAACAAGACTTCAGTTTTTTAAAATTTTGGTTGTATCCCAATTAGAGGAGAGTTGAGTTCCTATAAATGTTAGTATAAACAAAAGATTCTTAAATAAGAACTCTTAGAGCTTCCAAATGTGCTGATTAGCGAAATGTTGATAGAAATGCTAACAAAACTGTCAAACTATATTAATGTGGGTCAGCTTCGACATTCGCGTTTGAAAAATCTATATATACATACTTTGTCTGCACTCTTACTCACTTTTCGTTTAATCAGAAATCACAACAAATTTTAGTTTTAATTCAAGAGTAAACAAATATTTTGCTCTAATGAAATTGAAGATTTACTTTATTATATAGAAACTTTATTATACAATGCAAATTTTGTCTTCATAAATAAAATTTATTTTAAAATTGAATTTAAAATAGGGAGAGTAAAAAGGTTAACTGTAGCAAAAGTTGGCTGCAGTGTGAGATCTCAACAAATTTTATATTTTAAGTCTTATATTGTATTAGTATACATAATCTCAAATCTTCATAGAATATAAATCTTCTTCGAATATCTAAAAAGTGTTGTGAAATTAATCGGAGAAAGACAACTTTCTACAGTTCAGTAGATTAATGACATATTTTCTAAATTTTTGGATATTTAAACATTTTATAGCTTTTGGCAAAGACACTTACCACAAACATCTAGCCATCCCTCGACGCGACTGGGGTAGGAAATTGCATAGGAGCGATTTAGATATGTGCGTCGTCCCATGATTTCTGTTTCTCGTGGGTGGTTTTTGCGCCTGTTTCCTTTGGCACTTCCTTCGCCTTGTTTTGGATGCTGCAGCGGCCGCTCTCACACTCTCTCTGTCTGCTCTCACTCTCGCTCTCCCTGAAGTTCTCTCTCTTTAGCCGCCTGCTGCTCGTTATCTATCGGCTTATCGACAAGTTGTCGAATCGCTGCTGCTGCTGTAGTTGTTGTTCTTCTTGTTGTTGCTGAGTTCTGCTTAATTTGAATATTGATTTTGTTGTCTGACTTTTGTTGCCAATTTATTTATTTGCTGTTGACCAACTTGACGATTTTTTATTGCACTTGTCTTTGAAAAAAAAAACATCGATTTAAAGCAAACAAATCAAAATTAACGTTTTTAGCATTCATCGAGTTTCAGTTTTAATTTCGTTGTTGTTGACCCTTTCGGTTTTGGCATCGATTAAAAGCTCAAAATCAACAACAACGCAAAACAAAAGCGCGTTTCAAGAGCAAACGTTAAAAAATTAAAGAAGAAGATGAAGAAAACAAAAAGAGACAAAAAAAAACGATTTTCGTTTTATTTGATTTGCTGCTTTTGTTTTTATTATATTTTATATTTGTTGGTTTTCTTTACGCACAGCTCAAGCTCCAATGATGCCTATCTCTCTCACGCTCCCACTCCAGCTCCCGCTCCTCCCCTCACACTCTTTGTGTAAGTATCACGCGTGGTTGTGTGTGTGTGTGTGTGTGATTATTTTAGCTATTTTAGCCTTTGCCTTGTTGTTGTTGGCGCTCTTAACAGCTGAGTGCAGGCCGGAGGCGATTTGAGAGAGAAAGAGAGAGATGCTTATTCTCCGATTTTTCGACAGCCAACTCCGACTCCCCCCGCCCAAAAGTTTTGCCACAGCCGATGCGTGACAGTTGTTGTTTTTGGTGTTGTTGCTATTGCTGTATACATATATACACACGCACACACAAATCTATACATACATACATATATACATGCAATAGATATTGTTAATATTCTGCGCCGAAGGCCGGTCGGCGCATATTGAAGTTTTATTTATTGTTGCTGTTGTCGTTGTTGTGCTGTTATTGTTGTTGTTGTTGTCGCAGCAACGAAACCAGAAACTTTTTTAGCAGTCACAGACGCCGCTTTTCTTACATATACGTACAAACTTATATACTGCAGGCAAACTGCAAGTGTGTGTATTTTTGGGTGTATTATTATTCTTATTTTTAAAAATACAAATGCGACATCGATGCCCAACAAACCCAAACAACACACACATACACGCACACACCCAAATAAAATTCACTTTGTATTAAAAAAAAAAAACACCGACTATACCGCACGATTTAAAATGCACATCAACAGCGCGCGACTGTCGGAAATGCAACAACAAACATTTCAAACACAAAAAAAAAACGATTCTAACAGTTCAATGCGTGCGCGTTCAGAGGCGCGACGTGCCAACCGCGCAACAACAAACATTAACTGAATTACTAAAACAGTGTGACCGCAGACGGCAATACCAGAAATGCACGAAATGTAGAAATCGCTCATACTGAAATAAATACCAACTTTTTGATACTTTACAGTTTGTTCAATCTTTGTAAGCACACAAAAGTATGCTGCAACAAATGTCGACGGTTTCGAACGCCGAAGAGCAGCTGATTAAATTGTAGCATATTGTTGTAGCATGCTTTTGGGCTGCCAAAAAATACGCGCATTGCGCGCTCAATTTCAAATTGCGTATGGAAAAGCAAAAAGACATGTATTTGTTGAACAGTTTACATGAGTTTAATAGTGCACAGTATTAGTATATTGTTATTAGTATTAGGTAATCGAATAAACATAAAATTAATAACATTATATTAAAATAGTTCGAACTTGCTTATGTTTCGTTTTTGTTTTTGTTTTTGCCGAAGTTGCTAACAGTTTTTCTTAGCATTGTTTTTTGTGCAGCGTAAAAATTTGAGGAAAAAAATTGCATAAATAATTTACACTACAACAGCAATGCAACAGCACTTCAAATTTACTATATATATGTGTATATATATGCTATATATAATTATATAGGGTATACACATTTTGTTGTTCAGTCTTGAATTTTAAACTTAACGGGTTAAAAATATGCAGATAAAAGAAAAAAAAAACAAAAAAAAATTTATACATATCGTTCATTTACTACAAGTCTGTTTAAATTAAAAAATCGTCATTTCAGATAAATCGTGTTTTCTGAAATATGCCAGTCTTGCAGTAAATAAGCGATATGTATGTGTTTATATATGTATGATTGCCAACTAAACTAAGTTTTGGGAATTGATTATTAATTTAGTTTTCGCTTGGAACAGGTCAGGGAAATGGGAATTGTTTTTTGGAATTGGGAAATGTGCTAGGAAATGTCCTTTTTGGGGCACAGCCCCATGGAACGCTTTCAGTATAATCGTTATTTGATTCTATATAAATCATAGTATTCATCTTTTGTTTTTGTTTTCTTCACATTTTGGTGGCCTCCTCCTCTTGGCCACTGGATGCTGGTGCTGGGGATACCGAACCGGAACCAGATGCCGATCCGGAACCTGAACCAGATGCCGATCCGGAAGTTGCGGATTCAAGTGTTGTCGTCTCCGATTCGATGGCCGCCTGCAGCTCGACGAATATGTCAATGAGATTGTTGATGCCAATCAAATAGCCATCCTCATGATTGCCCACCTTCCAGGCCGAATAATGATCGATATGCAGTTGTTCTGGCAACGCAACCGTCTTGGCAAAATCAATTAGCCAAACACTGGCGTGCGTCTGATCATGGACAAAGAGCAGGGAGCTGCCAATGACCTCGTGCGTGTGAAAGAACTCCGATACGGCCAAGGTGGCCCTTATGGCCCGCAATCTTTGTATATAACGTGGCTAAAAAAAAAAAACAAAAATCAGAATTGCAGTTAACGCTAACTCAAAATAAACGCACCAGAATATGTGGATGGCCGCTGAGGAACTCGGAAAAGGCCAATTTGATTTGTTCGCGTGACTTGGTCGTTTTGAAATCTTTGGAACTGGTGCCGTCGCTTTTCTTGATGCCCTGCAAGAGAAATTAGACAAAACATATGCTTATCTTATTTCTTTTTTATAAATATTCAAAGTTTCAAATTTAGTATATAGAAATCCGACAACATTTATAACAACATCAGGAAATTTTGCTTTTGTAATTGCTGCGAGCAGAATAAAAAATTATTTGTGTTCAGCGCCTCGACTCGAAGCAAAGCATGTGCTGTGTGTCGCTTGTTTTTGCTTGGCTCATAAATGACAATAACGACATTTGCGGGTCCAAAACACAAAATTTCTATGAAAAATCGACAACACACTGAAATTAGTTAGTTGATCGTAGCTCATTTCCAAAATTTAGTTCAGTTAATTATTTCACGCGGATTTGATTAAATTTTAAAACTTGTGATATAAAGTTTTGATATCTTGCTTCCGATTTTTTGAGGCAAAAAATTATTTATTTGAACGTAATGAATATAATTTTAATGGATTGTGAAAATGTAACGCGTGAATTTAGTACATATAAATACATTTCCTTTAAAAATTTGTTCTTGCGAAAACTCGATATATCGTTAATATTTGAAGATATAGGAATTGGAATTGGAATTGGAATAGGATGGAGCCATGCTCTAAGTTTATAACTCAAACCTAACTATTAATAATAATAATAAACGTAACTTCCGAAAGGCTAAAGTAAAAAGGGAGAAATGGTTAGCAACCCACCTCGATGCGAAAGCCCAGGGTCGCAGTGCTGGAGATGGTCTCTCGCCAGACCATGTAACGGGGTTTGGTTACCGCCTTGGCCGCGTGCTCCTCGGCATTGGGGGCCTGGGCATCGATCTGTATCATTTTGTCATACATGTCCTTGCGTAGTTTGGGCTTCTCCTTGGCCTTTGACAGCTCCTCCTCCAGATAGGTGCGTACGCCGACCTTGCAGTCCATGACACAGGGTTGCACATAGTCGCTCAGCAGATCCTGCAGCTGTAAATAGACTGAAAGATGGACATATACAAAATACAAAATCAAAACAAATCAAAATGAGAGTACAGCAGTCAATGCTTACGTTCGCCATCCTCGCTGGTCACCTGACCCTTGTAGACGGGCACATAAGGACGCAGCACGTCCTGCATGAGCACCTGAAAGCATTCCTCCTCCTTGGGGCAGAGCTTCTTGAGTACGGTGCCTGGCTCGGGACCAGCCTTGAAGTTGCCCTGATGTCCGGCTAGTTGGACCCATGGATAACGCTGCTTCTTGTACGTCTGAAAGAAGGGCGTCCACTGTACAATGTTGCGGATCTTGCGCCAGCCGGAACTCTAGACAGCCACAGAAAATTTGAAGAGTAAAGAGAAGGAGTCAGAAATTTTTGAAATTATCGTATGCGAACTAAAATAATTGTAATTTAATTAATTTAATATTTTTTAAGCTTTTATTTAAGAATATTAGAGATCACATTTTTAGCCTGAAATGAAGAATAAATTGAATTATTTAAGCTTGACTTTTAGTTTAAAATTATTAAAATTTAAATTAATTATTTAAAATTATTCGTGATTAAATAAAGGTTTAAGAAATTATTTTGAGAATTTTCGATCTCAAAATTGTTCTGCCTCAATTTAAGAATGTTCCAAACTGAACTTTTTTAATCTTAAATTTAATAATATGCAGAATAACATTTGTTAAGCCTGTAGTCAGGAAATTTTCTTAATTGAATTAATTAAGTTTGTATTTAAAAAAATTTAAGTTCGATATCAATGAAATTTTGACAGCGTTTGTTGAAATTTCGAATAATTTTTTCCGTGTACTTGAAAATACATTCATTTAAATTGACGTAGCGCCATCTGGCGGCACATTAAATTATACGTTTCATTAAGTATGTGCAATTAACTGAAGCTCAAACAGCTGCGGCCTCAAATTCTCAAACGGGTCACAAGGGAGATGACGCCAAAACTTGACTCTGTTCGCGGGCCATTAAAAATACAAGACTATTAAAATTTACGACATTGAGATCGAAAGCGCGTTCAATGACGTCAACGGCTTATCAGCGACTGGGGAAACGCCGGATAGCGCCGATTAGCGCCGCGTAGTGTTTGTATTGCCACGAGCAGCTTTTAATAACACTGGAGAGAATGAAAATGATTTGGATTAGTGGTGAATTGCAACCAGCTCTGGCAGAAAGTTAAGCCGGATAACTTTGGATAACCTCCGGATAATACCGTGTACGAAACAAAAGTAGAGCAATGAGTATTACATAGAATTTCACCGGATATATATATATAATATAATATATATATAATATCACCTTGTATTACTAGAAACTATTGGATACCGATGGGTGGTACAGTACAATATTAAAACCACATAAGATAGCACCGGATAACACAAAATATTGGCCGGATAGAACCTGATACTACCGGATATCACCCAGTGCCAGTAGAAATGAGCGATTTCCAGTGCGTAGCACTGAGTAACGTATATGGTTGCATTGGGTAACATTTGATACTGACAAGAGAGTTCCTGATAATACCGGATAGCACTCATTATTTCCAGAAATTACCAGATAAAACTGAGCAGCTCTGTATATCACTGAGTAACGCATGAAATTGCACCGGATAATACTGAATATAACCAGAAAATACCCTATTACGTCGGATAGCTTCAACTATTAGCGGATAATAGTAAATAGTATCGGATAACATTCATTAAACACGAGTACCACGGTATAACAGCAAATAGCATCTAGTGACATAGAGGATGCCCCGGATAGCATTGAATATCGCAAGGATAGTATCTGATACTATCTGATATACTGAATAACATCAACGATGATCATCGGATATCGCTCGGATAAGACCTGGTTCTACCGGATAGTTTTAAGTAGCATTGGGTATGAGCAGTAACTAATAGGTTTCACCGGATAGATGTGTACAGTGCCGGATAATACTACCGGATAATGCCCAGTAGGAATTGATATAAGCAGTTATTAATGGGTAGATCATAACGAATAATACCGGAGAAATTCAGAATAATATCAGGTACTATCGGATAGTAGCTAATATCCGACCATTGCCTGTTTGTAGTTATAAGGTAGGGATAAATAAATTTGATGCACCGTACAGGGCCAGATAACTAACGGATACCAAGATATCAAACGGTTCACCACTAGTTCCCGCTCTTACCTTCTTCGTGCTGGCTGCTGTGGACGCGGATGTGGAACCGGAGGCCAAGGCAGACGAGGATGTGGCCGCCGATGTGGAGACATCCGAGTCCCACTCGGAGCTAAGATCATCGCTGCTGGCATAACCATAATCCCGGGGCATTGGCACCTCCAGCAATGACTTGGAGTACTGAATGTAGCCGGGACAGAGACTCTGGCCCAAAGGCGAGTGGGAGCGTCGTGGCGGTGTCGTCATGATCATGGACAGCGGCTGGGAGAGCTTACGTCCGGCGGGTAGGGAGTAGGAGCCAGAGGCGGAGGTGGAGTGACTGAGACTGAGACTGAGACGCTCGCCGGCATTGGCCGTAATGCTGATGGTGGGCATAGATAGTTTCTTCACCGCCCGCTGCTTGATGCCATGGGCCTGGGCAAAGGCGAGACTGCATTTTCGGGCCTGCATATTGTTGCCGGAGAGTTTGCGGCGAAAGATCTTTTTGGTGGCGCCACCGCAGCTGGAGGCACCGCCACTGCTGGCCGGTTCCACAGCAACTGCTTCCGCCTCGCTGCCCGCATCTTCGCTATCCGCACTGGTCGCTTTAACAGCACCATCGCTATCCACACCATCATCATCATCATCCACATCGGCATCGTGATCGTCCTGATTGTCCTGGTCCTCCAGATCTTCCTGATCTTCATCTTCGTCAAAGCGCAGCTTGGCAATATCCTCGGGCAGGACATCCGGAAAGTGCAGCAATTTCACAGTCACCTTTTTACCCGCCTCATTGTAGTAAACCTCCTTGGCGCTCATCCTGTCAAAGTCCTCGTAGATGCGCACCTGTGGAGAGGGTGGAGGTGTTGGCGGCGTTGTTGCAGTGTTCGTTGTTGTTGCTGTCGTTGTTGTTGTCGTTGTTGTTGTCGTTGTTGCTGTCGTTGTTGTTCCTTGTGTTGTTGCTGTTCGTGTGGCACGTGACACAGGCGGCTGTGTGAGAGCGCACACGGACATTTTACAGGACATGTGATGTCCACATACGCATCAGACCACTGTATCTGCTAGTTACACAAATGTATCTTTAATTTATTTTTGATTGTTCTTGTTGCACACAAAGTTGTTGCTTTTGTTTCTGTTGTTGCTGTCGTTGCGTTTAATTTTTTGATTGATTTCAACGCATTTGCGAACTCGTTCGCGCCTAAGTCACAATTGAAGCCCAACGAACGAGCGATTCAACTCACGATTCAACTGACGTTTCAATCTTAGAGTCGTATGAGATCGACGACGAAACTGACTCAACAGATACCCTACATTGCATAACCATAGCAACATTAGCCACAATGCCATCTTAGGTTGCTAAGAACCTTGTTTCTAAAACCTGTACTTCAATGTTACAAGGAGTCTATGCATCAAAATATATCTATGTAGGCTATTCGCTAGTTGATTAACTGCTTGGTTTGAAGATTTGAAAGATCTTAAGTTAGATCTTTAGATCTCTTCTGATGGTGTTTCACAGTGTATAGATAACAAAGTTCCTTCCGTTTTATTGGATAAGTATTACTCAGTAGGGTGTCATAGAATTTGTTTTAATTATTAGACTTTCTATAGGTCGCCTTTAAAAAGAGTTTGTTTTAAGAGTTTTTTCTTTCCCGTTTGACCTCCTAGTAGAGCATAATTTATAGTAGAGTATCTTTAAGTAAGGTCAGATGTCTTTGCTCAGTTAGGTGGACTTCAGTAAGGTTTTTTAAAAATTAAAAATCGGTTCAAAAGGTGTCTCTAAGTGTCTTTCAATTCAAAACACTTTATTAAAGGACACCCTACTCTCGTGTAAGGTGTAGGGTATTCCTCAGTTGATAGCCTTTTTGAAGCGTCTCCCTCAGTAGCTTGTGGCTTGTATATTTTTATCAGTAGGGTGTCTATTAGACAAAAATGAATCACTTGAAGTTATCTAAGTGAGGGTATCTCTTTCTGTCAACAAATCAAAACAATAAAGATCAATGAGGACATCAACAGTTCGTTGTTGCTTAATGCAAAAGCTAAGGAAACTGCAACTTGTTTTTTGGGTTGTTGTTAGCATGTTGTTACAGCATGTTGTTGTCACTGGTTGTTGCTGTTGTTGTGTTGTTGCTGCTGCTTGGCGCACACATCAATCAAAACTGATTAAATTTAATAGAAAATGAAAAAAAGAAGCAAAGTAACAGAAACAAAAACAGAAAGAAACATCTAAGTAGGCATTGTTGGAAGCGTGTTGGCATCTTGGCAGCTCCATCTGCGGCTTGGACGAGTAGCCGAGGAAAAAGAGTGGACAGACACGGAGTGTGGAGAGTGGAGGGTGGGGCAACGCCTAGTGCAGGTTGACAAAACCAAAGGCAAAACCACCAAACCACCTTTAGATACATAATTACGTGTTGACTGCGAGCTCTTGAAACCACAAAACTTGATGGACGGACGCACAAAATGGATTTGAATTCAAGCCAAAATCAGAACAAGAAATAAAAACACAAGCTGAAAATAAGCAAAGCGTCGGGGACAAGGTAAACCGAAAAACCAAACCACTAAACAACTAAACAACGCATCAACTAAGCAAATGAACAACAACCGCATTATGATAATAATGTAAATGTTTATGGAAACAACAACAACAAAAAACAATGGAGTATCAAGAATGGCAACAAAGCTATTCAGTTACTCTTCCTCTCTCTTTCTCTCTCTCTCTCTTTTTTTTCTCTCTCTTCTACTCGCGATGTGTTTTCTCTTCTTCGCTCTGAAACATTTGACGTCATTTGCAAAAGTTGCGCTGTGCGATAACGTAACAACAACAACAACCACAACAAAAACAACATTGGGAACCTTGGAACGTCGGCACCTTTTGTGTGTGTGTGTGTGACCGCATATAGGCTACAATATGGCGACTATAAGTAGGCCGATCGATATGGAAGCACAGAGATACAATAAAATAAAAAAACTGCAGCAGAGAATAGGAGAAACAGAAACAGAAACAGAAGTAGGAAACAGAAACAGAAAGAGAGAGAGAAATAGAGAGGGATAGAAAACGAGACGGAAGGAAACGAAAGCGGTAGAAAGAATGGAATGGAGAAAAAGACAGAGAGATAGACAGAAAGAGGAAAAGAGAGAGATGGAGAGAGAAATAAAGACAGACAGAGAGAGAGAGAGAGAGAGACATAGAGAGGGAAGGAGGGAGAGAGTGATAGGGAGAGAAAGAAGAAGAGAAAGAAAGAGATGGAGAGAGAGAAAAAGATGGAGAGAGAGAAAAAGATGGAGAGAGAGAAAGAAGAAGAGAGAGACATAGAGAGAGAAGAAGAAAGCTAAAGTAATAAAGATAATGTAAGCTAAAGTGGAAGAGAGAAAGGAATTGTTAAGGAAAAAGAGAAGGAAGACAGGAAGGGGGTGGGAAACAGGTATAGCGAAAGGGAAAGGACAGAGATGGAAGGGTAAGCAAGTTTAAGAAGATAAATGAAGAAAATGAAGAGAAGGCAGACAGGAAGAAGAAGAAGAAGAGAGCGAAAGAGAGATATAGAGAAATTGACAAGAAGTTAAGCGGGGCAACATAGCGAAAGGGAAGGAAAAAAAGTGAGGGAGAGTGAGAGTGAGAGAGGTAAAAGCTGAATAGTGAGGCAGGCAATGCCTAACGGCCGCATAAACATTTACATCTGCTCATTTGTAGATTATATGGTACATAGTTAATTTAGACATACAATGTGAACCGAGACTATAATCTATGTATATGCGCTCTACATATATGTATATAATACGATTCCAATTTCGTAGTGCTACAATCGGAACTGAACCGAGTGCATTGGCAGCTGATAATGGGACGTGTTCTAGACAGTCTCTGAAATGTGTCTACTAAATTGTTAAGCTTGGATTCTATCTCTGCGTCAATCGTACTTTCCTCTCTCTCTCGCTCTGTTTACTATTCTCCACATTAAGTCTCAAGTTTATTTTTCTCCTACTTTTTTCTAAATTTTTTTAATTGTAGTTTGTCCTGTAGTACGATTACTTTGTCCGGCTTTCGATTTTCCATTACACTGTCTTTTTTTTATTTCTCGCATTTCTCTATAACTAAGTCCACAATTTTATTCCTTTTCCAAGTTTCTTCTTATCTTTATGCATGTTTGATATCCTGTCTTTATCCTAATCATCTATGTACTTTTCTTTTTAATTTATTCTTTGTCTTTTTACAATTCCTCGGTCCCTTGCGATCTTTCTGTTGTCAGGGATCTCAAATTATTTCATATTCTTAAAGGAATGTCTTCCTTTTTAGCTCTCTTTTTGTTTCTGTAACTTTCGGATTTTTTATTCTTAAGGATCTGTTTCGTTAGTTCCACTTTAAAAACTTTTATATTTTTATCCTAAAAAAATATTTGTTCTTTTTAATATTCTTCTACTTCTTAACCTATAATTTTTATCCTATTCTTGACTTAGAGTTCTATCTCTTTTATTCTCAATCTTTCTCTTTTTATCTCTTTCTTTCTGTTTGCGCTACCCATTTTGAATTCGCTCAACAAACCAAATTTGTTTGTCTCATTATCTAATAAAAACAAATTTTGTAGTATCTTCGATATCGTTGACGACAAAAAAAACTCGATATACGCCTTGATATACACATGTACACATGTTTGTATGTTTATGTAGATTATAGATACAATATATATATATTTATATATATATAGATATATATGTATCTGTATCTATGCATACGTAACGCCAAAGCTACAGCTAACTCTGACGATCCAGCTAGCGATCTCCACACCCTCTATCTAACCACCTTCCTGCCCCCAGCGCGCGCTCTCTCTCTCTCTCTATCAGAGTCTCTCTCTCTCTCTCTCACTCTCTGCCGAACTGCGCTTAATGTGCGGCATTCACGCCGCATAACAATGAAAAAAAAGCAACATTTCTACAATGTGTATTTGTATTTGTGTGTGTATTTTTTTTGTTTCTTAACTGCCGAAAGCTTAAAATTAATAAAGTAAACACTTTTTTTTTTCTATTTTGGTTGTGTCGGGGGGTCGCGATTGACGCACAAACTGCGATATAGTGGGAAGGGGAGAAGAGTAAGGGAGGGAAGAAGTGGCGGAAGAGGGTGGCAAGGAGGGGGGGGGATAGCAGCTGATCGCCATTGAGGTCGGTTTTGTTGGGTGGGTGGGCGGATGTATATTGAACGATTGATGCCAATTATGGCGCAAAGAGGAAGACCAACAGAGATGGCGAGGGGAGTGTGAAGACGGTGAGTGGTGATGGTGGGGGGGGGGGGAGGGGTGAACTGTGAAGTGCAAAATGGACATTGGGTTGCCATTTTTGGAACGTTGGCGCTAAATGAGCTTCAATTGCCAAATTGAATGCAAAACGAAAATTGTTTAATAAAACATGTGAAGCGTCGTTTTGGAAACTAAACTATTATATAATTCACAATTTGTGTGCGCGCTTGATGAGCTGAGACCAAACTAATATTATAACAACAAAAAATAAGTATATAAACGAAAGAGAGACAGAGAGAGGGAGAGAATATAAAAGAATCGTGGGCGCTTGCAAAGTGCGTAGCATTCTCCATTGACGTCGGCATTTAAATGTTTACATAAACTTGAATTCATTACAGTTGCAGCGCAGCAGAGGAAGCAGCAGCGACGTCAGCAGAGCGAGCAGCGTCCCTTTCCCGCCCGGCCGCCCCCTGCCCTATAATTTTCTTTTTTTTGCATGCGTCGCGTTGCCGCGTGCTTCAATTAACACTTTATACACAGTAGCAACAACAATTACAACAACAACAACCACTCCGCAACTTGCAACGTTCAGCTCAAATTGAGTAGAAATTGTCATCGAGCTTTCATGTTAAACAAGTGACAGCAACAACTACAAGAAATACTTATGTACAGTATTTTTTCTGTTTTTTTTTTGTTTTTATTTTTTGGTGTTTTGTTTTTGTTGTTGTTTTTATTTTTACATACACAAACACAAGTGCACACAAAAAGAATAATAAATAAAAATAAGCAGACAAAACGCGAGTTGAAGCGAAATGTAATTACAATTTTTTTTCTCTTTATTTATTTAATTTTGTTTTATTTTTTTTTTTGGAAACAGCGCAGCAGCAGCGAACAAGTTGAAACAGCTCTGGTTAATATTATTATTCTTGTTTGTTGATGTTGTCTTTATTGTTATTATTATGATTATTGTTGTTGTTTTTGGTGTTATGTTATTCTGTTCACTGTTTCTGTTTGAGTTGCTGCAGCTGCTGGCGTTGCTTGTAACGACGCGTGCCTGAGAGAGAAGAGAAAATAACGAAAAACAACGTTGACTGCGACGTAGACATAGACGGAGACGGAGACAGAGCCCAGCCGCACGCGATCGCTGCGAAAGCTCAACTGGTCTGGGGGGACGCAGACACACAGAGTCAGAGCCACTGACAGCAGGCAGCAGCAGCGCCACGCGACGACGACGACGACGTCCGCGATGAGCAGCAACAACAACAACAGCGACGCAGTCGTCAATGGTTTTCATTTCAGCATTAAAGTCCTAACTACAATAGACTCTTAACTGATAACAGTAAATGCCAAAAACACACAAAGAGAGTGCGCGTCAAAGAGAGAGTGTGTGAGAGAGCGAAGCAGGGTGCATTAGGTGTAAGGGCAAGCGCCAGACATAAACAATGAGAACGGGCATTTGGGAAGCTTCCATTGACAGCGCTCTGCTGGGCAAAGCTCATTGCTCAGTCTGTCCGTATGACCAGTGACGTTTGCAGGGAGAGAGAGAGAGAGAGCCCAAACTGCGGGAGCTTGCGAGAGAGCGCCGAAGTGTGCGTACACATTAGAATGAGTGAGAGTGCAAAAGGATAAGAGAGCAGCATACACCGTTGTAGGCTGGAATGTTGCCTTCAAGAACGTTCCCGTGGCATGTGCAAATTGAGCGCAGATCCAAGTGTATGTAGCTACATACTTATGTTTATTTATTTTTATATTTGTAAGTGCTCTATTAATCATTCTTAATGATTTGCTGCTTTCTCCAGCTTACAACGTTATCTCTCTTTGCTCCTTTTCCGATCAGTGAAGTCTTCAGTCTAGTAAACTCTCTGAGTGCGAATCAGAACTTTCCCTTGAAACGTTATTTTTTATTTTTTTTTATCGCTTCACGCATGAGCTGCTGCTGTTGCTCTCAGTGTGCGCGCTCTCTCTCTCGCTCTATGGTTCGCTTGGGCGCAGGTAAGGCCAAGCGCGTCAACGTCAACGTCAGCGTCGCGTCGCGTCGGGGCGTACGTCGCATCATAACGCCTGTGACGTCAATGGCAGCACCATCAGCACCAACAGCAGCAGCAGCTTTCGGACCGGTCCAACAGTCCAATAATTCAATGCGACAGCAGCAACTTGACGACAACGACGACGACGAAGCTGAAGCTGAGACTTTGCCACAGCTGCCAACTGCTATCTCTGCTGGCAGCGACGCGACGCAACTTTAGGCGTAAAGCTTTCTGCACGCATTGATCGATTCAGCCAAGTTGCGAACCAAACGGTGAGCTTTTGTTTTGCTCGCTCAGACTAACACTAATTGATGACACTCGCTAGACAAAGTTCACTACCATGGGTGTATGCTGAGACCTAGAAACCCACTTAGAAGAGTACCATGATCCTCACGCATCAGCGAGCATTTGCTGTGTGTTTTTGTTGTTTGCTCGTCGACGACAAAGAAGCTGACATTCAGGCGCCAACTAGCCAAAAAGAAATTAAAAAAAAAGAACACTACTAAAAGCAGTAGTTTAATTGGCAATCGCAGGTTTTGATCATGTTGAAAAAATTGCCCTAAAGTGGTTTAGAAGGTATTGAAAAGGAACTTGAATTATGGTACCATTAATGGAAGACTTAAATAGAAACTGATATGCTTTGGTCCTTTTTATAAAAATAAGTTTTTATCCAAAGACTAAGTAAGCAATACAACCACATATATATTTTGCTTCCCTCTAGTTGGACAGCACGGATATAGTATCTAGCTATATATTGAAATGCTTAATATTCAAAATATAAATATAAACTTACAAACATAATGAGCAAGCAGACAAATTCTGCAAGTGTGCTCTTCAAAATCATCTGCAGCAACAATCGAATTTCAATTTTTCTAACTCGAAGCAAATCATTAGCTGTGCGCTGTTTGCTTTTGCTAGAACTAAACATTTTTTATCAGCTTTGCCGACGTTGTTGTTTTCTCGTCGACGATGAAGAAGGCGACATTGTGACGCCAACAAACAACAATGTTATAATATGAACATTTTATTTTAAATCTTTTGACTCCATTTTTTCGAGTGTAGCTGACCACGCCTCTGTACACAGCACTCCAGGACCTACCTTCTTTTTGGCCGCTTCGGCCGCGCTGATCACGTACAGATCGACAATGCCGAGCAGGCAGTCGTCACAGCGGCAAACATCCTCGCCGAATGCCAATGAGCCGAGGCTGCTCGTCGAGTCCAACGAGTCGGTGCGTCGCAGTCGACTCACAATGGCAGCAGCGCCGGCGGCGGCGACGGTTGTGCTGGCAGTAACTAGTGAGGTCATGGCACTGCCACTGGAACCAGCAATGGAGCCGGAACTAGTTCCTGCGGCAGCAGCACCGCCACCAGCCGCCGCAGCCGCTTCAATTTTGCGTGCCAACAGCTGCTCCATGAGCGTGCGCGGACGCGAAGAGGATGGAAACAATGCCATGTCTCCTTCTTACTTATTTACTCTTATTTATATTTGTATTATTATTTAATTTTTTTTTTTTAAGGAGCGAGCACAAATTTCAACTTGTCACTTTGGCAAGTTTTTTGCTTAAGTCTTTTGTTTTGCTCTCTGATTTAGTGTTTGTTTTCTGATTCGCTTTAGTTACGTTCGTGTTGCAACATACCTGTAATGAAAGAAAGAGACGGCAAACATTAGTTTTAATATAGCAGCAAAGATAACTGTAAAATTTAAGCTGGCCGCGACTTATCGACTATCAAATACCCTTGTACTAAACAAAATATTATATACTATAATAATAAATAATAATATAATATACGGGTTATAAGCTAATATACCATTTTATTCCAATGTAGAAGGTTTTTTTTTTTGTTAAATGTGAAATATATTATATATTTTTATTTATTATTTTTAAACAAAAAGACTATTCATGGCCTAATATTTTTTCTTTTATGTCAAAACTTACTGAACAAACACATAAAGACCAGTTCTGACTATTATAATAATTTTTTTAAATTGTACATACCCCTTTTAATCATATATTTTATACAGGGTATAAAATGTGTCAATCAAATCTTCGCTGTTAACATGATTAGAGCATTTTGATGATACTATATATATTTAGTATTATTTAATTGATAGAAATAACATTCGTATTCATAAATTTAGAGACATGGAAGCATACTTTCAAAGTATATTTAATACCCTTAAAAGAAGGAAAGTGAGATCAATATATTGAATAATAAATAATACAAATTTTTCATAAAGAAAGCTACTTATCATACTGTAGCAGGTATCATCTTAATGAAAGCTCTTATCAATTGTGGTTCTAAACGCTCTGAAGCTTTATTAGTATTGGGAGCTTCGAAAGCTTTGCAGCTTTAATTAGTTCCTTTACCGAACCAATATAAATCTTTTGCCTTCTCCAACATTTTTCTCTCTATCTTTTTCTAATTGCCTGCTTCCTTTGGACTATTTATCTTTCTGTATCTGTATCTGTATCCGTATCTGCATCTGTATCTGTAGGACCGTCGCCTTGTTAAACTGCATCAAATTGATGGCCCACAATTTGTTGTCTGTCGCATCTTATCGGTAAAACGGGGCGTGGAGATTATATAAACATATAGGTTACATCGATGTGTGGCATACGTATAATCGCAGCTGATAAAAGTTTCTTGTTAATTAACATGAAAGTGCAATGCGAAGTCCTCAGTTTGACTGTCTGCGTTTTAGCTGCAGTTGCAGTTGCAGTTGCCACAGTTGAACGTATCCAGTTGCAAGTTGGCTGCGAAAACTCGTCCAAGCTGACGGCCGCGGCCGCTGCCAAACTGGCTAACTGGACTCCTTGGCCAGGCTTTTTGTCTGTGGCCAATGTTGAATGTTGGCATCGTTTGCAGTCGTCGTCATATCGCCGCATTTATGCGCACATAAAAGTCAAATAATAGATCCAAAAGATACTTTGCCAGCAGCGCAACTCGTTGCGACCAGACAGAGAGAGACAGACAGACGGACGGACAGAGAGTCAGTTGTTGTTGTTAGTCACATGATTTATAAGCGAACTGCAAACATTGTTGTTGCTCTCACATACTCTGACCATAAGATGAGCCACACAATTCGATCGAGCTGGAAGTAAAGATCACAATTGATCTATACTTATATGTACAAATATAAGTTCGACATAAGCATTCAAAACTTCAACTCAAGATCAGTGGCAGCTTTTCATATGATTTTTGACACAAGCTGATCGAATCCAGATCAAAATTATTGTAATTGCATTTACTTTGATAGTGATCGAGTTGTGCTTAAGTCGATTTATTGATCGAGTCTTACATATATCACATGGTTGATACGATCGCATTTCTTACAGCTAATATTTGTTATAATCTTTACCTGATCTCGTGTGATCAATCATCAATCATTTTAAGTGTATATAGATCCCTTCTTAAAATTTATCATTTAGTGATCTTATATGTAAGTTACAAAAATTATAAATTAGGCAACTTTTTGACGAGTCAAATTTAAAAAGCAATTTTCAAGAAATCTTTTGTGACCTGGGAAGCAGCTAAAATGATTACTGACCTTTTGAACATTTATTAAAGATTATTGATATTATTATTTATTATATATTATATTATTCCTTCTACATTTTTCTTACTTAATATACGAATTCACAGCTCCTTAGTTCAGGAACAGATGAGATCTTATATGTAAATTACGAGATAATATTAACTGGTGATATTTAAATAATTTTAAGCAAATAAAGATCACTTCGTGAAACTAATATTTCGTCTCACGATCGTCTACTTCTAGATCTTCTGATCTTGAATTGATGATTTAAATAATGTTTTGTATTATCGATAACTCTTTGATTGAGAATAAATTTTAAGTTGAAGCAACGATCTTCGATCAGATCCTAAGAAGATCTTGAATTCTCTACACAGTGATTAAAATATCGTTGTCTTTTGATTTAAGGTTGAAACTCAAAGAACGATCAAAGATTAAGTTTCAAATAAGACAATATTTTTTAAGATTCAGAAATGATCAAAGTGAATTTGATAAACATCTTGATGATCCTCGATGTAGTTAGAAAAGAGCAACAAAATGCCGACTTTGGTAATAAATTGTTGTGATTTCTCATTGCTGTTGTTATTGTTGTTGTTGTTGGTTAAGCCAACTGTCTTGTACTTTTATGGTCGGTCGTCTTATCAATAATTTATGTCAGATTATACCGTTATGTCACAATAAATTAAAGTTGGCAACTTATTTTCCCGGCTGCGTTTGCGTTTGCGGCTGCCTCGAAGGCGATTTTTCGTTTTTTATTATGGCCAAATCTGTCAGTTTAGTGGCGCATTTGGAAAATGGGGAAAATTGGACGGGTAACCAGTAAAGTGCGGACTTGTTACTCTCCTATCCCCTCGCCCCTCTCATTCCCCACGCCACACAGTCGGACCGAGTCAAAGTATATAGTAGACATATATATATATATTTGTATATAAGTATGTAGAAAATATTGGATGCTTGGCGTGCGGCGGCAAATTTCACTGTCACGCCTCGTTTTCAATTAACTTGTTGGCGACCGCTGGCCAGGCCGATAAATCAAATGAGCCGCCAGGAGGAGGCTTGCAGCATGCCACAAGCAAAGTAGCAAGTTGCAAGTTGCAAGTTGTAAGTTGCATAGCCCACAGTCTATGCCATGCCCACCTCTTGGTCACTTTTTCGTTTTGTTTTTTTTTAGTTTTGATTTATGAAGATCGCTTCATTTGGCGTCGATTTGCCGCTTCTGCCGCCGCGGCTGCCACTGTTGCCACTATGTTGCACGCATCCATGTCAAAGTTTATCGCTGGCTTTTCTGATGATTAATGTGACAAGCAAACAGCAGCAACAGTCCCACTGTATCCACATTGCAGCCAGTGGACCCCCGCCCCCTTCTCCGGTTGCCTTCTCTGTTGGCCATAAATGCGCAACTGCAACTGCAACTGCCAGGCTGCTGTTTATGGTAGTTGGCCGGTTGCAAGTTGGCAAGGGTCAAACCGTTTGCGTGGCACAGATACGAAAAATACGAAAAATAAAAAGCCTATCTTTGAGCCAGCCAACGTAAACCTGTATCTTTCACTTAGAAATGTATCTTATTTCTATGTAAAAGAAAAAGGAAAATACAAAAATAATACACGCACACTCAAATTGGGCTACAAGTATCCCAGTTTGCAAAAGTATCTTCAGATAACTATCTTGAACTGCAGAAGCCAAGCTCAAGTGTCATGTAAAGTTTCAATTTATATTTTAACAAAATAAGAATGATTTTACAAAAAGGCTAATAATGGCATGAAAGTATCTACAAGACGAAGAAAAGACCGAAAGAGAGAGAGAGAGAGAGAGATGCTTAACACTTATAAAGTATTTTGATTAATCTTAAGGACTTAGAAAAGTATCTTCCAGCTAAAGATGTATATTTTAGATATAATATATCAGAATTATTCCAGTATGTCTGTTCTTATTAGATTCCCTTTATACAAAAATAACTTTTGTGCGCAAATATAAAAATTAAATAAATACTTTGAAAAAATGTATCTCTCTAGCCTTCAGTAGTTAAGCATCTGTTAGATAGCTTGGTTTCAAAATACGGCGAATGCAATTAAATTACGTGATTAGCAGCTGTATGCTAAATATGTGTTCGTTTCAGGAAATGTATGTGCCAGATATTAATGTATCTTTTGTATACTAAACTGAAAGTGAAATTTAAATTCAAATGCTATCAGACTTAAGCAGCTGAATTCTAAGTATCTAATAGTTTTATTAAAGGTATCATGTTATATGATATGGATGTGTCAGATATAAAAGCATCTATTGCATAAAAAATCAAGATCAATTGAAAATCAATTCAAATTATGTAAAATAAAGCTTTTGAATGTTGAACGCTGATAGTTTTAAAAAATGTATCTGATGTCTATAAAAGTATCTTAAACGCATAAAGCTGCAAGTTTGGTTGAATAAATATTTGGAAACTTTAAAGTTTACTGAACTCAAATTTCAGTCACATATAAGACTATTAAATTAACTCAAGTAAAATGTAACTTTATGATATGATATGATAGATTGTTTGAAAATGTATCTGCTGGTAAAAAGGTAAAGTATCTGGTTGACTCTGCAATGATTCATAAAACCAACAAAAGTAGATATGACTATCACATTGCGGAGCATCTGTAGGTAATGGAAAAGTATCTGTGCGACAACTGAATAAATCGCTGCTTGAATATTGAATTGCAGAGTATCTAATGGCTATGGAAAACTATCTGTACGACAAATGAATAAATTGCATCGTCGCGTCGTTTGCGACGCAGAAAAAAAGCAAACCAACGAAAAAAATAGCTTTTAATTAACAAGCCGCGTCGAAAAATCAACAAAATCAATTTGGTGCCGCATTTCTCAAACAGAACTCCGTAGATAACTCTTTATTCGTCTACTCATAAGAGACTTTATTTCGTACTCACTGTTGTGTTTTGGCATTGCCAGCGACCGCTGCACAGTTTCAGTTTCAATTTCAATTTTAGTTCTTATTCACACAAAGCAATTATGCTGAGAAAATCACAACAACAAATAATAGTAAAAAAAATGTGCTTAATGTTATTGATAAAGAATTGTTTATTTTATGTATTTTTTGCAAAAAACAGAGAACGGAATATGCAAGTGGCCGTGTGGCCAAAGGAAGGGGCTGAGAGGCAGGCAGGCAGGTGCGGGCGGACGGGGCGGACAGACTGCCGGACGGTCGGACAATCGGTTGGTCGGTCGATCGATCGATTGAGAGCAAGACGAGACGAGGCGAAACGAGACGCGTTCGCGAATGAGACGCCGATCGCTTGTTGACTTTGGAACGGCGCACGATCAACTGAACGCCTCTTTGGCCCGACAGCCAAAAGCAAAGCTCCAAGATCGCCAGCAAGCCGACGATGATCGCTGCAGGCACGAAGAGCGGCCGAAGCTATATATTATTGTAGTTTGGGAACCGATGCCTTTTGTTTTCTTTTAACGACTACGTTTCTTCTCTCAGCTCTTTGCTGTGCCTCATCCTCAGCAGCTAGAGCTAATCCTAGGCACTGATCGCAAACAACAACTACACAGAACAAAAAAAGTTGTGCTTAAAATTATACAATCTAATATAATATAATATAATACAATATAATATAATATAATATAATATAATGTAATATAATATAATATTATATAATATAATATAATATAATATAATATAATATAATATAATATAATATAATATAATATAATATAATATAATATAATATAATATAATATAATATAATATAATATATAGTATAATATAATATAATTAATATTTCATTGAAATAATTCTTTATTTCCGAAGAAGGAATTAAAAAATCGCACTTGAATCAAGTAATTCGTACTTGATTTTTATTTATATATTTATTTTTTTTTGTAAGGAACAAACATAATGTTTTCTCGAATTAGATTACAAATACAGCATAACATTAAAAAAATGAATAAGGATACAAATCTAAAATAAATAACCCTTCTTATTTTTACCGTGTACAACAAGAACTGCAAGAGAAGGAACGTCGACAACGACAACGACAACATGATGGAATAATGACGCTGATTGAAACATGAAAAGCAATGCGACAACTGTCTCAAGTTCGAAAAGGATCGTGTCGATCTTGTGTACGAGTATTTGTGCCGATCCCCAGAAAACAAGGCTGCTAATTGCGGCGGCAAATTGCCGGCATGCATTTGATTTGCATAATGGCCAAGAGATCAAATCAAGCCGAGAGACAGTTCCGTTCCATATGCAAATTGGCTTTGGCCTAATCTTGACCAGGCGATCGGCCAGCAACTTTATGACAGGCTCTGGCGGCTGTCACAATATTTGTACGGTATTAATTGACCACTTGACGCCTGGCCTCAGACTCTATCTCTCTCTCATTTGCTCTATCTCTCTCTGTCTCTCTCTCTCGCTCGCTCCTTTTCCTTTTCTGACTTTGTTTAAGTGTTTTATGAAGTCAGGCAGATGGGGTAGCCTGATAAGCCGCAGGCAACGTATCCACAGAGACTGAGAGCGAGTGCAAGAGTGCGAGCGAGACGGCTGACAGTGTGTCGGTTGTGGCACATAGCTCATAGCTGTCATAGATACGAGTATCGACTGTCGCCGTGGCCACATGCAACAGCTACAGCTACAGCCACAATAAGATACATTTGAGGAAACGAAACGAATCGAATTGATCTATTACCAATAGTTACTAGAAATGCATACCGACATATATTCATATACGTATATATATATGTATATATGAATATAATATAAGCACACACTTTATGTGACATAACTATGCAATCGAAGCTACTCTTGTTCTCCATTTTTAATCAGATACGTTTTATATTTATTTTTTATCTTATCTAACACTCTTTTTGGGCTATTTCTGAACTTGTTCCCAATACATTACAAGGCTTCTCAATTATCTGTTATATCAAATTATACTGCGTCTCTTACCAGTATCTCTTCTAACAACAGTTTCCCGAGGCCAGCAACAAAACTACACCTGTTAACAAAAGAGGGCTCATTGTATCTTTCAGATACTCTGTCTAGTGTACTTAAATATATTAACAAAATAATTGTTAGAGCTGAGCAAGAAGTCGTTTATTTTAATAGCGTATTCTAATTTAGAAAATTCCAACAACTTTAGGAAACTGATAACTGTGTAAATTTATTTAACTGTTTTTATTTTCATTTTAATCAAAAGAACTTAAAATTGTAGTGCATAGTACAATTCAATTTTGCCAGGTGGTAAAGTAATATGAACTTGGAAAGAGTATCTATTTTTTGGCTTATTTTCAAAGTATTTGCCAAGTCCTTACTCTGCTGGCGCCCAAGAGGCAAACGATTTTTAGACTGGGAACACGTTGCATTTCCTGTGTCTCTCTCCCCCTTTCTCGCTTATCCTCTCTCACTCTCTATCTGTTGCAATGTCTGTTTGTGACATGCCACAAAATGTTGTCGCCATAATATCCCACATACACTGCGCGAAAAATGTAACTTTTTATCTTTGAAATTGCAATGTCAGGTGATAAAAAAAAGTAACTGCTAACTGAATGAATAACTTGGATTGCTAACCCACGGCTCACATCTCAATCATTTCATTTTATGGCAGTAAAAGCTTATTAGGAAAATACATTTTTATGTATGTATGTGTTACGTTTTTGTGGTACTCAGATATAAATAACTTTGACAGTGGGCCACAAAATACCCGCAAGTATTCACAGCTCACAGTCAATAATTTATCAGTAAGTTACTGCTGTAACACTTACAGAGTAAACACAGTAAGTGTTACTGGTCTCAGTGCAAATAATGAAGCTTTACTAAGTAGATACTACAGGAAATACTATTCATTCTAAGCCGCAGTTTTTGAAGCACATAATTAAGTTACTAAACTAACAGTTACTACAGTAACAGATCACAGTTATTGTAATAAAAATGATTGAGGTAACAGTTACAGTAGAAAATGTAAGCATAGCTCCAAATTCAGGAATTATATCCAAAGTCCGTAAAAGAAGGAGTAGTTATTAGGAAAAAGTTGTTTCCCGTAACAGTTACTACTGCAACTGTTTCTCACTTTGAGCACTATTCACTTTTGCTCTAAGTTGAATAATATCGCTAGATTTGACCATATAAAAAACTAAACTGAAACTGATCACAGTTACTGCAGTAACAGTTCCTGCGGAAGGTACTAAACACTAGAGTTATTACATTTTACAGTACTTTGAACCGTAGTAAAATAATTTAATAACTGTTATTGATATAACAGTCACTGCTGTAACAGTTTCTTCAGTAGCAGTTACTGCATTGATATTTACTAGCTGTATTAGTTACAAAAAGCAGTTACTTCAGTCACAGTCACTTCATTAGTTGTTATTACTATAACAGTTACTGTGTTGAATAGTGACTAAGTAGTAACAGTTTGCTCTGATACAGTTACTGCTGTAACAGTTCCATCATGAATAGTGATAGCTGTCAAACAGTCACAGTATCTGCTGGAACAGTTACAATAAAGAGTTACTGCCCTAATCATTACTGGTGACAGCGACTTGTAACAGTTACCAAATAGAGCAATCACTGTTTACAGTGTATGATGCATTCATCCCACAGCGGTGGCAGATTGCAGGCCGTGTTGCATGCACCTCAGTGCGAGTTGTTGTCGTGTTTGGGTGTCGCACGACAGGCGACATAACCTTTAAGGCAATCGGAGCAGCGAGTGCAACAACAACAGCCACAGCAGCAACTGCAACAAAAGTGCGGAAGAGAAGTGGCAAGTGGCAAGAGCAAAGATTGCTGCTTGCAACAAGGCGGCCGCAAGAATGACAAATATGCTGGCGGCAATCGGCACGCAAACTCCCAATGGGGCAGACGACGCCACAAACAACTCGACTCCACGTTTAGCACTCGGATTGCATTTGATCTGCCGGCGGCAACAGCAGCAGCTGCAACTGCAACAGCAGCAACTGCCACTCGGAATCGATTTACTGGAAATTGAAAGCGCAACAACAACAACAACAAAAAAAAGTCGAAACAAGACCTTAAAAACTTGTCTTGGACTTAATGAACAATTGATGCCCTTGCCTAGAACTCTTCTACCGCTTTATTGCCATATAAATTTAAGATAAATAAAGTCTATAACAAAAGTCAGAAATATGTTATTATCATACTATAAAATATAAGAGAAGAGAGAATATCATTTGACTTGACTTAATTGAAGTAAAATATTAAATACATTCTTTGTTTCATTTCATTAAATTGTTTTAATTTTAAAATGATCAATGATTAATCATTATAAAATCACAGGTTGTAGAAAAATGCCACGAACATTTGTCAATATCGCTTTAACTATCAAATTTGCATTATATAATTATGAAAGGAGGGCATGAAATAGCACAAGTGATTTTTATATATTTTCTTTTAAAAAAGGCATTTTATCTTTATTAAAAATAAATATGCAAGTAGCGTAAGTCAGCGATGTATTTAGCGAGGCATTACATATTGCAAGACACAGTCAAATTAACCCTTGGGGTAGGGTAAACAGCAACAACGACAACCACAATAACAACAACAACAACAACAACAACAACAACAACAACAACAACCAAGCGACAAGAGCTAATGACGCAAATTGCGCATAGTGAATACCCAACACTGTTCTTTCGTTTTTCCCCATCGTGTTGTATTTGCCGTTGTTGTTGTTGTTGTTTGCTTTATGCTACTCTTGACTTGCGGTTTTTGCTGTTATTGACTTATATTCATTTATATATATACATATATATATTTATATATATATTTTTTTTTTTTTTTTTAATTTTTTGTATTTTTGTATTGTGTATTTTTGTTGTTTTTTCGTGGCTTACAGCGACACGACGCCCGCTTGATCATGTAATTATTTTGACGATCACACGGTGGCCGTTGATGGGCCGCTGACGTCAACGGAAGTTGCCGCCGGCGCAGACGCAGACGCCAACGGCGACGTCGACGTCGACGTCAACGCCATTGTTTGTAGTCTGAAGCCGCTTGAAAAGCTCCGAAATCAATTCCGACAACGCAGACGTCGACGGCAACGGCAACGACGACGTCGACTGAGACGTTGACGGCGACATCGACGTCGACTCGTTCAGCTTAATCGATTTCTCGCGCCATTAGCAAGCGTCATAACTCAAGCGGGCAGCCACCCCCAATCATTTTCAGCTTGCCGACAGCGACGCCAGCTGCGCCGCCAGCGTCGACGTGACGCGACGCCAACGTTGATGGGGGAGCCGATTAGATATGAACGAATGCTGTCACAACTACGGGTTGTTCAAGCTGACGGATGGCCGCGACTATCTGCCATACAAAATGTACAACAACAACACCAGCCAATAATAGTAATAATAATGCTCTCAGCATTATGCGAATCATCATCTAAGGTCTGATCAACGTCACAGAAGCGGCAATTAAGCATGTTTTCATTATAGTTATAATTTATTCATATATAATCTTCTATATCCGATATACATTCAGAATAACTATTAAGATTCATGAAAATATTGATACTTTTTTAATAATAGTTGAACAATTATAGAAATCCTAACTATTCAACTATTTTTATTTTATATTTTAAGTCTTAGTTTTATTTTGAAATCTATACTATTTGGTATTCTTTTGAAGTCCAAATAATGTATTGCATACTTTTTTTTGATATTTAAATAAGGTCTAATTTTTCAATAAACATAGAAATTTGATCTTTTTAGTAATTAACGAAGAGTATTAAAGTTTCGGTGTGTGAAGAGAGTTTATCAGGCTTGTTATTATGTTTGTTGTTGTTGTATTATTATTATTTTTATTTAGCTTGTTGCTGTAAAGTTTTATGGCCTTGGGCCTGGCAAGTCAGACGCAAGATTTGCCATTATTAATGACCGAGGCGCTGGAGCCTCAAGTCGTAAGTAAATTGTGCCCCAGTGACGTCACAGCGTGCGTTGCCTTAACACCCACATAAAGAAAGACAGCGAGAAAGAGAGAGAGAGAGAGAGAGAGAGAGAGTGAAAGAGAGGTAAGAGTGCGAGCAACAATTGTTATCTAAAATAATCAACATATGAGTTTTCTATGAAACCCACGCCGCAATGTCGGGGCCAGACAGCATCTCCAAAATGGAATGCAAAAAACCAAGACGATCCTCTTCCCTTACTCCTCTTCTACTCTCTCTCTCTCTCTCTCTTTTATTCTCTCCCTCCCACTCAAGTCTGTTGGATACCAGGAAATGAAGATCCAAAGAAACCAAGACACTGATATCTAAAAAAAAAAAACCATAAATCACAAACAGTTGATGAGATCGCAAACAATTTCATGGTAAACTCTTCTCGAAAAAACAAATTCAGGGAAATTTTCCATTTCAATTAGCGGGAAAGTCTTTAGTCTTTATCTTATCAGAGTTGCATAGTTCTGAAAAGTCTTTCAGTAACTGTCATCGAGATAAACCCTTAAGCATAATACCCATATATGGCAGCTAAAGTGAGACCTATTTGGGTTGAAATAAATATATATATGACAGAAATATAATAGAAAGCCGTGTGGCAAAGATATAGATATAATATATGACGTTGGATTGTGACTGAATGATAAGCGTAACTAGTTTAGTTATAAGCACAGATATACCTATACTTACATACATACATATATGTATACATTAGTATATATTACTTAAGGAATGTGCTTTAAAATAGATTTGCTTTCTAAGCCAGCGACTCGCAGCGAAGAAAAAAACGTGTTCAAGTTCTAAGTCCAAAAAATGATGAAATTCTGAAGAGCCATGGGTAAACTAAAGAAAGAATCGTCTATAAATAAAATCTATTATATGATACTACCAAATGTGTCTGAATGAACTTAATAATATTGACGCAGACATTCTAAATTACTGAATCTCTTGCCAGATCTGGGCTCGTTTCTTTCCCTGATCTTTCTTTTATTGTATTCCTTTTTTTCTGAGGATTCTAATTAGTTTTTAATTATTTCTGCTTCAAATATTTGTAATTGTTTAAGTATAAATATACATGCATAAATAAGTGTCAATATTCAAGTACATATATTAAATAAGAATAAAATATAAACTGAAATTAAAGCGAAAAATCTACAGTTATTTATTAAAAGAGTCTATCAATAATATATATATATGTCTATATTTTTTTTTTGTAAGCCTTAAAAGTTTTCCATAATTAAATAATTATATTTTCAATATGCTTTCAGAAAAGTTTAAATGATTTGAATATTTATATTATATATTTACTGAGAAATTCTAAAATTTGTGCTGAGTTCCGCCCTTATATGTAGATATATGAAATTCGTCAAAATTCCTATAACAAATTTCGTGCGTAAGTCGAAATTTCCGAAATGTTGTTTATGCACGTACTTCCCCAGGCCCATTAAATGATCTGGCTAAATGGGTATTACGTAAAATCCCAGTCAAAGCACATATTAATGGGAGAACAAAATACAAATATATGTACGTAGATATACTACCAACGAGTACCAGTTATATACATTTCCAGGTAATTCCCAATACATATATTAGTATATATCGTATATCTATTGATAAGCGCGTAATATGATATGAAATGTGTTTGAAGTAAAAAACGAAATATATGTATGTACAATATGTATACCGTTACACAATATAGTTTGATAAATATTTAGATTATGATTTTTGTTTTTATTAATATATACATAAATAGGAATGTAGTAAGTATATCCAAGTTGTTGTTTTATTTGCTAAAGAAATAGTTGCTGTATTGTTGTAACCATTTGTTATTGTCATTGTCTGTCTTGTTTGATAGTGAGGAGTATATATAGCATATATGTATGTATATGTGTGTACATATCTATATCTTTAATACAATATACTGGGTTAATCACTAAGATAAGCGCCCGTCGTTGTTGCAGTAGTTGTGTGTGTGTGCCTGTGTGTGCCTGTGTGTGTGTGTGCTGTGATAACACACAGTTCGCTTTGGGTTATATGTACTATGTTTGTCTCTGGCACATCGCGTTTTATCAGCGCACCCAATTTCAACATCATCATTTGTCGGCGCCGAGTCATAAGATACAAAGAACAATAGCAACAACAAACAAACAAACAGCAGGTTAAACCCTACCCCCCCCCCCCCACTCCGCGGCTACGTTCCGCAACAAAATGGAATCTCATTTAGTGATAAGATAAGCGCCAAATTAATTACCCCCACAACACACATACACTCTCTCTACTCTTCAACCGCTGCACTCTGACTCTAATATCTCTGTCTCCCCTTCCCTTCCTTCTGACTGTCTCTCTCTCTCTCTCTCTCTCTCGCAAACCTATGCTCATCATTCAAAAAAATAAGTGTATAAATATATCTATATAAAGCATATATTACTTTTATAATCTACAATAGTTATTTTAAACAACAGACAAAAAAAAAATATATAGACAATAATAATAATAATAATAATAGTAGCAAGTAGTAGTATTAATAATAATAATAATACACACAGCACACACTCCCCCGCACCGTCACCGTGTGTTCATTTGTGTGTCTGTAATCTTAATTGAGATTTCCTATAATTGTGACTTGCTGTCGCTGCCATCGTCGACGTCGACGTCGCTGCTGCTGCGGCCGCTGCTGCCTACCTTCTTAAAGCCATCGCCAAGCTGCGTGGCAGCCAAAAGCTCGCTCAGCTGTCGCTCCCTTTCACGTTGACGTTCACGTTCACGCTCTCTTTGACGCTCTTGTTCTCCTTGCTGTTCCACCTCCACATCCACCTCCACATCCACATCCAGTTCCACTTGCAGCTCCTCATCCTCATCATCATCTTCATCGCCGCCGCTGAGGTCGCCGCTGCTACTGTGACTTGATTTGCGTGCGAGAGCGACGCGTACGCCGTTCACAATGCATTCGCCGCCATCGAGAGCGGATATTGTGGAGCCGCAATAATATAAATTGCTGCAGCTGCTCGCGGCGCTCACATCCGACTGAGCTTCATCCTTGGCGCCGCCGATGCTGCCGGCGGCAGCGGCACTCGCTTCCAGCGAACACCGACGCTGGCAGCGTGAGCGCTGCAAACGAAAATACTCCATTTCCTCCATGCTAATGCCACAGGCGGTTATATCGTCCGAATAATCGGAGACCACAACCGACGGTGTTCGCACATAACGGACACCGCCAGTGCTGCCCAGCTCGCTGATGCAGCTCTGTGTGGACTCGCGACGTGAGCTTGGCGGCGCCGACAGCGCGGCGACGACACGTTCCTCGAGCAGCACCTTGCTGGGCACGCCCCCCGTCAAGCTTAAGGCGGACGTCGAAATTGACATTGACATTGCTGCTGCTGCCATGGGATTGGTCGGTGAGGTTAACGGTGAATCGGGCAATGCCGTTGGCTCAGCCAGCGGCAATAAAGCCGGACGTAATGGCAAATCGGTAACGGTTAATGTCATGCGTCGCTGCGGCGTCGGCGGCACCACATCCATATTCACATCATCCACTTCCAAGCCCAGCGCCGAATCGCTGCTGGCACAACGCGTCACCTTCGGCTTGCGTCTGGCGACAGCGTCGCATTCATTGTCGCTGCTGCAGGGACTCAAGCCGCCGGCATTGCATCCTTCATCCGAATTGGCAGCGCTGCTCATAATTGTTGTTGGTTTCAATTGAGCCTGCTGCTGCTGCTCTCCCACTCCGCTGACCGATCGCTGCTCCCTTGGCTGCTGCACAATCATTGCCTGAAACTTTTCAATCAGCTGCTGCACTCGTATACGTCGCGTTGAATCGAAAGCTTTTGCTTGCTCTCTTAGCTGCAACTCGCTCTTAAGCTCTCTCTGCTGCTGCTCGCTGAAATCCTTAAAGAAGGCGGCGCGCAGTTGCGCCTTGTGCTCTGCCAGACGACGACGCTGACGTTCACATGGATTAGCACACGTTGCTCTCTTAATTGTTGCTTCGTTTGTCTCTTGTCTTCTTGCTGCTCTGATGCTGATGCTGATTCTGATTCTGTAATTGTGGCTGTGACTCTGGCTGCTGCTTCTGTTGCTGTCTGTTCGAGGCGTGCGCAACGCTTCGCTGCTCTCTGATAACTAAAAGTCGTTGGCGCTGCTGTCGCGCATTTATTTTGAGCGTTAACCGTTGTCAGCGTTGTCAACGTTGTCAGCGTTGTCGTCGCCGTCGACGCCGGCGTCGCTGTCATTATCTTGAGCATGAAATCAGTTTCATTTACGTTTACTGTTTCTGTTGCTCTTGCGGACGCGGCGGCATTTTGTTGACCGTCGCGGCACGGCGCACTCATCGCGGTCGACGTCGCCGTCGTCGGCGATAGCTTCGCGTCGCGTTGCGTGGCGTGCGTTATAAACTCGGTTTGAGATTTGTTTTTTTTTTTTTTTAAAACGCGTCCGCGCACTTTCAATTCAAATGACACCTGCCGCTGCCGTCGCTTAACTGTCGCTCTGACTGTAAACTCGGTCTCCAACTGCGACTGCGACTGCGGCGGCGACGACAACGCTGACGGCGACTGTAACGCGGGCAGCGTGACACTGTTGATGTTGCTGATGTTGTTCCAATTGTTGTTTTTCTTGTAGTTCTTGCTGTTGATGGTGGTGTTGGTGTTGGAGGTGTTGTTGTTGTTGTTGTTGTTGTTGTTGTTGTTGGTGGTGGTGTTTACCCCGCTCTATTAAATTTTCGTAATTGCTCATTGCCCGCGTACGCGACCGCGACCGCTGCGGCTTCTCAGTGGCGCTGACTGTTTTTTCGATGCGGCTGCCGCTGACTGTGGCTGGAATTGTCAGCAGAATTGGAATTGGAATTGCAATTGAAATTGGAATTGTGTGTGATCTTGAAACCGTTGACGCAATGTGCAATGATCCCGCACGTACATACACACGCACACGTACACTAACTACTCTCGTTTGCTGCTTATTTATTTATTTATACTCGTATTTCGTTTTTGTCGTTGCTGCGCTCCAATTGCTTTGCTAGTTTTCTTAACTTGAGCGCGTAATTGCATTTAAGCACAAAAACACACACACACACACACATACACATACACAGACCAACATTTAGCGACAGTCAGATTGACAGACTGACAGACGTCATGTTCAAGCTATGCTGACGCACTGTGGGACAAATTAATAAATTGCCTTTGATGTATGACGTCAGCTTTGCTGATGATGATTATAATTATAAATAATTAAAATAATTACTTTACATTCACCCCAAAATTATCACTTACGATTAGCTATGGGAAATATTCTCGGAATATCTAAATTTTAAAATAATAATTTGATATCCTAAACTAGAAACAATGCTATTTGAAAATATAAATTGATAAACCAAAATTTACAATTTTATAATTGTAAAATTATAATAAGAAGAATCTAGGAAAAAGTCTACGTCAAAAGATGTTTTCCTATGTTTTTTGTAATTCTTTTGTATATAGTACCATCACTATTTATACATAAGCTACATTATTTATTGTTATTATTTGATTTTTACTTTCGATTTTTATTCACTTGAATTATCTATTAAAGGAGATCAACACAGTGAAAGAAAGATAAGCGATAAAATTGCATTTAATGGATTTACAGTATTCCAAGTGCTTTAATTAATTATATATTTGCAAATATATAATACGCAAAAGAACGCAGACTTTGACATTAATATAAAAATACATAAGTAGTATGAGAACATATTCTCATGATAAGCTATTCAAGAGTCGCATGTTCGTATGTATATTTATAAATGTAGGTTATTTAAAAATAATTAAGTAAATACACACTTTCACATTATTCCCGTTGACATAACTCGAAATAATAAAACCGTTAACATTGCTTACAGTATATTCTTAATCATTTTCGTTACATCAGCCGAAGGATCATTTAGTAAACTAAAGTTGATAACAAACCAAAAGAGGTCTTAAATTGGATAGGAAAAACTTTGAAATCTTTTACATCTTATACAAAAACAAATTTTTTTTAAATTGGAATGTGTGCTGTCTAAAGCTTTTGCCCCGGTTGAGGACACGCCGCTGGCTGTGATTGAAATGTTTAGTAAAATAAAGCAATGAATCAACAGACAAGTTTGTTGCTCTGTCTTAAAGCGAGTGGTAATTTGTCACGACTATCATTCTAATAAAAATGACACATTTGATGGAGTAGTGATGAGTGATCCGAGAATGAATCCAATACTCGATTTTGTACTCGGATAAAGTTAATTTCAATGGGCAATAATTTCGATGACAATGATCGATTACGAGGAGTTAACGGACAACTAATGTCCATTCAATATCAATTTCAAATGAGATTTGCGATCAGTGTTGTCCCAATGTGCGGCATCGCACTTTGTTCGCGACATTGTCGCTATGACGTCAGTGGCTTTGGGCGACGTCGACAGCATGACGCGCGTATTTTGTCAGACGCAGACGCAGACTCAACAGCGGCCAGTGGCCAGCGAAAGAGAGGGATAGAGGGCGCGAGAGAGATAGTCAAGCGACTGCGAGAGACATCGGCACACCTACACACATGCATAACTATAAGTGAAGATCAGTCATACAAGCTCCGTGGGCGGCGTCGGTGTCGGTGTCGGCGTCGTTGGCGTTGGCGTCCGGCAAGCAGCGACGGATGGATTGACCACAAAATTACCGCCCATCAAGCGGCATAAATAACAAACAATAATTAAAAATACAAATAAAAAATAATAATAATAATACAATAAAAAACAAAGTGCAATTTTTGACAAGACTCTTGACGGACGGACACAAGGTGCGCTGGTACTGACGCTGACGTTGACGTTGACGTTGCTGCTGACGCTGATATGACGTTAAGCAGTTGATCTGCCCCCCGCCTGCGCTGCCCCTCCCCTACGTGAGCCGACAAACCGCAGTGTTGTTTAGTTGCGAAATTGAAACCACTTTAGGCTACACACCTGCGATTGACACTAAATTCTTTGTACGTGTGGTCTGTGTGTGAGTGTGTGTGTGTTGTTTGAACAGCAATTGCATTACGTCAATGCAATTGACGAAGTGCCAAACAATAGGTAAACTGAAGGATAACCAACTCTCTCACACATTCATACACTATCTCTTAAATGCCACTCTCTTAAGCATTGCCACTCCATCTCTCTCTCTCTCTCTCTTACAAGTCTGTACTCGTTTGTTGGTGGCCCAGTGACCGAAATATTCACCAGCTTGAGCAAATTTTCAAATGAAAGCTTCAAGCTTACTTGAGAGAGGAAAGAGAACGGCTTTTCATTTCACACTCAGCCTTAGCTTTATTATTATTATTATTGTTATTATTATTGCACACATTTGCAGTGCACGAAAATGGTCAATGCAAGCGTTTGATGTGTGCGCTCGCGCAGGCGCAGGCGTCGACGCACGCACGCGCGCACATTGTGCGGTCGACGTTAACGTCGTCGTTGTGTTATCGTTTCTAGGGCTGGCACGCATAAAGCAAATGTGCCAAATTAAGCGAATTATGCAATTGAATTGCCACCTTCGTGTTATTAGACAAATCGTTTGTAACAAATACTAAAAATATTTGTATTGCGGATGCGGCTATAGATCGAATACTTAACAATTATTGCAGCCCTGGTTGTATCATTTATTGCATTTTCCCATGCGCTGACATTGATCAATTGCAAAGCTAAACACTTTTGAATGCTGTCAATCTCTCAGTGTATGCGTGCATGTGTGTGTGTGTGTGTGTGTAAGCAGCTGCTTAAATATTCATATTACATTTTAACTCTTTATTCTGCCTTTTAAAAATAAAGCTTTATTTCTCTTTAATATGTTGTTTATTAATATCTTTTTTCGTTTTCGGATTTTGTTTTATTTTTGTTTTATTGTAACGGTCGCCGCGACGCAAACACGTTGATGCTGACGATGACGACTAAAAAAACGGACAAGAGAACGAGACGACGTCGGCAGCGCTTGTTTCGCGTTTCACTGTGCGCAAGCAACTGTTTTCTTTATTTCTTTTTATTTATTTTTTTCATTCAGACTTCAACTAAAACTGACTCAAATTCTCACACATCGTTTTGCACTACGCACTGTGGGCAATCTGGCTGATCTAGCGAATAAATTAATTATAGATATTAACAAAAAAAAAATATTTAAGATATTCATAAGAACGATAGTTAAATACTTTTTTTATAAAAAATCATATAATTTCCAAAGTATAATTATATTTTTTAAATTCCAATTCACTACTTCTGTCTGTATCTGATTCCTTAAAAACATATTTTTCATGCCTTAAAATATATCGGAAAGCCTTCAAAGCCTTTAATTAACTCATTGGAGTGTTGGTAATATAGCGAAGTAATGATAATTTGTAAATAAATTTGGAAAATGTTTGAATATGACATAAACTGCGCTAGCTCAGCCGTTTGGCCCACTGTGCTACGGTGTGCTGTGGTGACGTGGAGTGGGCTGGGGTGGGGCGACTGTGGCTCGTTGGAGGCTTGCCTGCTGCTGCTTAAGCTGCTCTCCTCTCTTCGGCACGTCTCTCTTCGACTCTGCTTAGCTTTGCTATTTAATAATCTAGGCTGGCTTTGTTATGCGCACAAACTCACACACAGAGAGACTTGTACGTGCATACACATTAAAAGCTCTCGCACACTGTTACAGCCACAGAGCTTGTTTATTTTGGGCGCGCTTTTTTTTTTTTATTTGGTAAGTTAAATATGTATTAACATTAATTCATTGGACGCACACTTCGCACTCGGTTGTCAAATGCAAATTCAACAACAATTGTTCTTCATATTTAAACATACTTTAGTCTATTTGCCCACAAATATTAATTTATTTTTTCATGGCAGTCTGCTAAATGGTTTCTAGTCCTTCTGAAATTTTTGCTTATTTAATAAAATGGTTATGGTTTTTTTTGTTGAAACATTGGCTTCCTGCTTCATTTAAATAAAATAACGTATCCGAAAACGTTGTTTGGGTTGTGTGTGTAAGAATCTATCGTCTACAGCTTTGAGCAGGTGGAAATGCCGAAGTTGATTGGAACAGATCTTGCTTTGAGGATTGACTTCCAATGAGTTTAAGAGAAATTCAAGTAAGAGTAAATACTCGTATAAGGGAACTCAAGAGCATTAAGCCAGAGAGCAAATCAATGAGAGTGTACATCGAAATAACAGGCCTTGTACCGTTAGTCGACAACGGCAACAGCGACGGCGCAGCGGCAGCATTCCATGACATACATAAAAAAATATAAATATAATAAACAAACACAAGCATGACTAACTGGGACAATGAGTGGAAGTAAGAGTATCAGCAGGAGCAGCAACTACATGAGAATTGAGCAGATGTCGATTGCAGCTGAGCTGCGATGAATTCCCCAACAGTTGCCAAGATATCAAATCCGCCCGATAAGGACTAAATGTGGATTCCAATGAGACCTACAACACAAAAGAGTTTGAGTATTTGTTTAGTCAAATATCAAAACAATCACAAAAAGAGCTTACCATATTTTGTCACAGCTATAACCAGCTGACAAAAAGTGGTGGCGGGTCGATAACAGTCGTCAAAGCAGTCGCCATCTCGATATATCGATATGACTCATGCCAATCATAAGCACACGTATCGATATTCAAGTGAATAATCGTTTCATATCGGTATTTTGTAACTGCCAAAGCCTAAAATGTTTAAAAATTGAAATGAGAAAAATTTTGCTTAAATTCAAATACCTAAAGAAAAATACTATTAGTGGTGTTACAGCAAACACTTTAGAAATTTGGTTGAGTTTCTTTGCCAGACCTGAGCTTAAAATCTCGATGTATAGCAAAAAGTAGAGATTTCAATTTTTCAACTGCCACAACATGGTTGTCAGCACTCAAAAACATTTATAAAAGCAAGAAAATATAAATATTTTTTTTTTTTAAGGACAACTTTAAGAGAAAATTATAAAAAACAAAATATCTTTAATTTTAAGAATTACATTTTTTAGTTGAATCCGGTTCTATAATTTATATTTTGCTAACAAGACTAAAAAAGATAACTAAAAGAGGGGACATTTTTTGAACTAGATACAACGAGATACAAATAAAAGTTAAAAAGTGACTTTTTTAATTTTAAAATTATTTAATCATATTGGGATATATTACGTTAGTAAACATATTATGATGGGTTAAGGGCCATTGACAGTTAAGACATTTAACCGGTAATAATAAAGGGCGTCCGCAAGGTACGAATATATATGAGAGTCGGCAGTAGGTAAATGAGAATAGAGAACTGAGACCAGGATATTCATGCACAATTCCTGCTGGGTCATTTGCCGAATTCCCAGTTTCTCACGCAGACGTGCTGAGAGGTGCTCTCACTCTCTTTTCAGTTCTCTCTCTCACTCTCTCTCGCTGACTTTCTCATCGGTTTGACTCTCTCAGAGCAATATAAAACAAGGGAGAATCGTTGCTCCGGCTCGTTAGAGTTGTTTCTTTTTTTTTGTTGCTATTTTGTTTTAACCATGTGTTGGGGCTCGTTCTCGGCTGTAATCAGGCATCCATTATGAGACAATGTGCATAGTTGGGGCAACAACGAGGCGACGCTTTGTGGGAGCAGCACCAGTCGCGCAATCAAGTCCAGCAGCCACAGTCACATTCACATTGCAAGTCCCCGACAAGTCTCACTTCACACGCATCCAAAACGTGCCCTGGTTTAGCTTGTTCCGGTTCTGGCTACTCGTGTGTAGCCAATGGTAATGCCTAATGATACACGGATATAACATATATTAAATATTTAACATATCAAAAGTGCCTATTTTTCTATCAAATTCTTTTCTGTGCTCGAAAATTCTTCTGGTTGTCTACATTTCTTTTTTTTTTGTTGTTCTTTTTTCGAATGTTACTTGCCAAAATTTCGTTATAAACAAAAGTGTTCTATTAATGGACTGTGTCATGTATTGTTCATATATTGTATTTATATATATATATATATATATATATATACTACTACTACATAGTTGTTTGTGGGTTCTTGTACTTGCGGTTGCTCAAGAAGCCTTCTCCTTATAGTGTACTATAAGCGTAACAATTTAACTCACGCCCTCGGCTGAAAATTTTGCTAATCAGATAACTATGTGTGCCTATCTCTCTACATATATACATAGTGGTATATGTACTATTTTGTATACTATGTGTGTTACATATGTGTGTCGGTGGTTTAATCTGTGAGAGCGTGAGTCCTTGAATAACAATTTTTATATTGAGGCTTGCTGCATAATCAAACAATTTTATTATATATTATTAGCGCAAAGTTCGCGAATATTATATGATTAAAGTTATAACTAAAAAATAGACATGCGAGTAAGAATCATAATAATTTTAATAATGTTACAAAATTCAAGTGTTGAAATTTCAATATAATTCGATATTTAATTCAAAATGCATTATATAAAAATGTATTCAATTTATGTGGAAAGTCAAAAAACGCAATCTCAGCAAAATCATTTAAATAACAGTGTGACCATAACTTCCAACGATAAAAAATAAACTGCATCTAGTATATACTAAATTTAGGCTGCAATCATCAAACATTCCAGACAAGCTTCGATTTATTGAGCAATTTTATTTATTTATTCAATATTGAATAGAAACATTTAACAAGAAAAATAAAGCAATAAAGTTCAATTTTGAATTTTTATTGAAAATGTGCAAATAAAGCCAATATTATGCAACTTAAAATTTAAAACTAAAAATATACAAAAAGTTATAGATTCTGGACCAGATTTACACAAAATAATACCTATTTTTTTTAATTTTTTGTCAACTTAAACCTTTTTTTTTATTTCTTTTTTTAAAGATGATTTTAAGAACAAATTTAGTTAATGATTAATCTATTATAATTTTTCCAATGTCATATACTTGTATATAGTGGTAAGAATAAAGAGATTATGAAAATAATTTGTATTTGAAGAAGGGAGTACGACGCGGGATTGGGTTCAAGGAGTCGATAATTTAAAAGTTTCGATACTTCCGCATCCGGCTTGTAGGCTCGTACAAAATACAAATGTCTTACACTCGCATTTAAGCAGGACAATTGCTGTTAAGTGAAACCGCTTTTAGGCAAATATGGGAAAGCCTTTCTTTTTAGGCGCCGCCTGGTGATGTCAGCATTTTTTTGTAGGCTTCTGTTATTTTTTTTTTGGTTTGTAAGTAGTTTATGGATTTTTGCCTAGCATATAATCGTGCATAAAGTGTAAATAGATAAACAGCAGTGCACAGTGTAATTTGTAATTAGTTGTAGTTGTCATGTCGCTTGTCTTCCTCCGCATGTGTGTGTGTGTGTGTTATGAACGTTTCCTTATTTGTGTGTGTGTGTGTGTGTGTGTGTGGCGTTAGCACCTTATTATTTTGGTTTCGTATCGTTAATGCCAAATGAAAGAAAAGCGACGTTAATAACGACGAGCAAGAGTAAAAGCAAGAGAGTGCGACAGTCACTCGGGAGAGGAGTGAAAAATTGCGAGAGAATACTCTCGTACTTATGGTGCAAACTGCAGTGTAACAACATACGAAAGCAGCAGCACCAACAAAAAATAGTATAGCAACAACAATAACAACAACGACACGAAGAAGAGCAAGAACTTTTGTAAGTTGTCAGCTAGCCGAACAGCCGACGCGACTGCGAATGTCGACGCGTCGGCAGCGAGCAGCGACGCGTCGCTGACAGCGTCGACAGCAGTTTTGCATTTGCGAAGGCCGCGACGACAAACATTTTGATACTGCCTGCGCCGGCGTCGGCGTTGGCGTTGGCGTCGTCGTCGGCGTGCGATACTTTAACTCGGCACTTGCAGAGAACCCTCCTCGAGTCGCGATAAACGGCTAACGGCTGCTGCTGCTGCCTCTCAGTGTCTCGCATTCCAATTTCAATTCCATATCGCAGCTATCCATATTAAATTACACTTGACTTCACTTGAAAAATGTTACAAATCTGCGCTGATTTTCTAATTTAACGCTTTTCATTATCAATTGTATCGAAAAATTCAACAAAAAGAAAACAAAAAGAAAATAAATAAATTAAAATAAACTCGGTAAATGTTGTCTTATCATTGCATATATGCAATGCATGTGTGTGTGTACTTTGTTGTTTGTTGTGCATACAAATGTACATCTGTGTGTGTGAGTTTGTGCCTGCTTTTAATGCACTTAGTTGCATATTCCCACTGTAATTGTTGTTCATGCCAATTAAAACTTTTATAATCAAAACTAACAAATACTCTTATATATGCCTCTGCATATGTATGCGTATGTACATACATGAAAGCATAACACAAACACACACACATGCATACATAACTTCGATCCGTTCCAATAAGCTTAGAGACGCTTTGAGAAAGTTTTAATTCAAAAAAGTTAAATAACAAAATAAAAGCGAGTGAAAAACTGAAAAACATTTAATCTTAACTTTAAAACAAATACATAGCTTATTGGTAAGTGTTCGTTCATTAGTTGAGTTAAATTGGCAGTAAAAAAGTTCCAAGCATGCCGGTTTCCAAAAGTCACGTGCTATTTTTTATGATATCATAAATATGTAGTTTCATTTAGTATGTGAAAACACTGTGTTTCTACTTTCTTATAATCGAACTGCCTTGAGGATTATTTTTTAAAGTTTTCCAACTTTAGAAAATTTTACGTTATAAATAAAAGATAGCTCGCCTTGAGAAAATTTATTTTATATCATTCTTCTTATAAATGGGAATTCAAAGAAAGCATTTATTGCATTGTGTTAGAAAGACAATGCAATAAAAACAAGAGAATTTTTTCCTTGCACTAATTTATTTTCAGTTAAGCTTAAAAGAAGGACTAATTCTAAACTTGAATCTGTGTCAGTTTTCTCTAATATAATGAGGATATTCAAAACGTTTATGGAACTAAAAAAGTTATTGAAACAAATCCAGCTTAGCTAAACCGATTATTATTTTATTTTTTAAGATAGCTTTAGGAAATGATTACAGAAAAAAGCCCAGAAAAAAGGGGCATTGCTATCAAGATGTTTTAACTATTACTATAAAGTTTTGGTTTTCAAAATTTGTCTTGAAACTAAGAATTGTCTCCCAAAAATGCAAAGTGAACTAACATTTATCAGTTCAGTGTACTGCATATTTATTATTTTCAAAGCGAAAGTCAATGGTTCCTTTTGTCATGGTAGTCCAATAACATATCATCAGCCTTTTTAATATATTTTTATATATTATTATTTTTTTTATTTTTTTTGTACAAAAAGCAAAAATGAGTTGAAAAATTATGATATATCCTGCTGCTTATTTTCTTGGTTGTCTTAGGTTAGGGAGAGTCAGTGATTGAGTTAAGGAATGCGGGTGGTGATAGGGGACTGGGGGGTGGGGGTGGTTTGGGCGGAGTTGACCGTACTTTTAAGTATTCCTTGGTGCTTGCTACGAAATGTGTTAAAGTGTTTGACTTTTTGTTTGTTTTCTTGCATTGCAGCAAGCCCATCTTTGGGCCACTTCAAACTGGCACATCAATTTTGGTTTTCCTATCCGCCACCTGGCGCTGGCGGCGGTTCCTCAAGTGAGTTGCATGTACGGTTTTGGGTGTTGCAACAATTTCTTTCTTTCTTTCTTTCTTTCTTTCCACTTATAATTTATATTTTTTTTTTGTGTTTTACTTTTACTTTTGGTACGTCTTTCAAGTTTATATATTATTTTTGGTTTTGGTTTTGTTTTCTATCTTCTAACGGCAAGTCTCTAAATGTACCCAGTCTCTTGCTCTGTTTACAGTTCGATTAATAATATATTCTTGCGTTATGTATACGTATGTACGTATGTAACTAAGTGAAACTGAATCGTATAATCGTATATAGATGTAAACTTACCATATGTACTCTATATAAATATAAATATATAAACTATATACAATATATGTATCTTAAATATTGACTATGTATCTTCAAAGTATCTGAGACTCTTATCGTGTGTGTCTGTGTGTACAACACAATGCCACAAATTTCAGTTTCAGTTTTACGTTATCATTTCGAAAGGAAATAAAAAAATATCTAAAAAAATCGATCCATTAGGTATTATATATATTGTATACTTATATATCGAACTACGTATGTTGTATGTATGTAGCTTACAAATTTGCAGTTCATAATTTGAAGAGAACAGATCAGGTATGCCTAAACTTAACGATCGTACTGATCATACGTTTATAGAAACAGATAGGGTTTTTTATTTAGTTTATTTATTGATATATTTTTGTAGCTCCTTTCTTTAATTAATCAATTATATAGTTAGTGTCTAGTAAGCTAAAAATATCATACAAAAATGTAGCTAGATAGTATAGTTATCTTCGGGTTACCGACGATTATATATTCTTGCATTTGGTCCATCATATATCTTGACCTATCTTTCCTAATACAGCTATACATAACAACTTTGAGTCAGACTTTAACTTTGATATTATTCATGTTACTTGAGATATCCATACAAAAATTCTCCTGTTTCACAACCCATTTTCTGACAATTTTGTGCCCTTAATTTTGTAATCGAACATATTTGATAAAGTTTTGTTAGGATATGTATGACCGACTTGAATAACAAAAAGTTATTTTAATTATCCGACCCGAAGTTTCGATAACAGGAATATGAAATATGAAGTTTGATCAAAATATCTAGAAAAATAAAAAAATGTTATATCTACAAAATCCTACTCATAACTCAACTTATTTTTATGCAGCTTGAAAAGCGCTATATTTTATAAGGCTTTACCCTCTGCAAGGATATGAATTCAAATATAAAAGAAAGGAGTTAAATATACAAGATATGATTTATTGATTTTTCTTTGCTTTAAAAATAGTTAAGACTGAACAAAAAGCTAAGCACAAAAAAAATAAATTTAAAAATAAAACGAAAACAGTCAACAAAAGAAAATTAATAATCATTCACAATTTTGTTGTTTCTTATCTTTTCTTTGATATTGTGTCGTTTATCCACGTTTATCCTGACACGCCACCATAACCACGACCACGCCCACCGACCACGACCACGACCACCGACCACGCCCACCACGACCACGTAACGCTACAGCTCAGCTAATATTCCAAAAAATTAAATACAAATAGATTTAAAAATATACATATACATATATATTTATATATATAATAAATAAATAAATATATAAATATATATATATAAACATATTCTAGATCAAGATCGTATAAAACTTGAACATAGCTAACATTCTTATATATTATATATATATTACATAATCTATATGTAGTGCATACATGTAACGGTACATTCAGCCATTGAACATGATTCGTAGACAGACACACAAACACATATGCCCATAACACACCCACACCCACACACACACCCGCTCGCAAGGAGACACACACACACACATAGAGACACTCACAATAGTACATATGTATGTATATATGTATGTGCATCGCTGCAAACGGAATTTGTATATTGAGTGTTTGCTCGACCTCGACACACACACACACACAAACAAAAAAACACACACACATGCCGCAGGGGCCATTTATTCGACATTTTGTTGTGCCCCCGCTAAACGGTAAACTGCCCTCATCAACTCAACACACACACACATAAACACAAGCACACACACACATACACGCGCTGCTAATTTCGCCGTTAAACGCCGTCGCCGCTGTTCAAAATAAACAATTCGAAAAGAAAAGTAGAAAGAAGCAGAAGCGGAAGCATAAAAAAAATAATAAAACAAAAGAAAAGAAAAAATGCAAAGAAAATAAATATAAATAAAAATATAAAAAGAGAACGAGAACGGTAACCAGAACGGGAAGCAGAACGAGAACGAGAACGAGAACGGGAACGAGAAAGAAATAGAAAACGAAAAGTTTCGTCTGCTTGGCAACACACGCAACACACGCACTTGAAAGGTTGCAACAATTTAAATGCTCAAATATCATACAAATATATATCGACACACCCACAACAACAAGTATTGCCACCATCGACAACAACAACAACAACAAGCACAACATCAACTACATCAACTACATCAATAACAACAACAACAACTACATCAACATCAACAACAACAACAACAACTACAACAACTACAACAACAATAACATCATCAACAACTAAGTACAAGAAAACCAACTGACACATTTAGAGGTAAGGAGTAAGTCTGTCTCACTCTCTCTCTCTCTCTCTATCACTCTCTCTCTCTCTCTCTCTCTCTCTCTCTACCGCTTGCCTTTGCTCATGCTGCCTCGCTCTGGTCTTGTTGTAGTTGTTGTTGCCTTGAATTGAATTTGAAATCTATTGCATTTATTATTATTATGTTTCTATTAAATATATATTGTGCATACTACTAAGTATATTAGATTGTTCCACTATATGTGGTTGTAAAAAGTGCATTATTTGTTTTTCCTTGGTTTTTTCATTTTCTTTTTAATTTTCTGTTCTTGTTTTTATTTTAGTCTGTTTGCTCTTGTTGTACGTAAATAACGAATGCCAAAATAATTGTAAGCACATACTATATAAGTCCATAAGTAGAATATCTCTGTCTCTCTCTCCTCCACTCATCTCTGTCTCTTAACTGATTCCCTTTTAAAGGCTATGGCACATACATACATACATACATACATACATACAGATATAGCTGTAGTTGTATGTACTTACGTTTAATACAATTATGGAACCCACTGTAATGCTGGTATGTCTGTCAAAGCATTTGTACAGATGTAACCTTATTTGCACTCAGAAAACTTTTACAACAAAGCTTATTGCTAATTGCGCCAATGACACTGGCTGAAAGTCGATTTTCTTTTAAAAAGTATTACAAGTTTTCAAGATAGCTCTTATTGAGCGGAATGTAACTAATTGGCTGCAAATCTTGTTAGGTAAAAGCCCTTTGATTCAATGCTTTCAATTTTAAAATAATAATAAAAATGAAAAACTAAATAAATAAGATATACAGCTTTATTATTAGAAATACTAGATTTTTCAAAGGCATGCAACATTTTATTTATTTCAAAAATTTATAGTTATGCTGACAGCTGGGATAAGGACTAAGTTGATTTTTTTTATTATGCTTTGATCAATAAGTTGAGCTTTTATGGCCCTGAAATCAATTGAGCCAAGGTTTTTATATTTATAAACCACTTGATATATTTACGTTGGATAATTAATATTTCAGTTGTCAGTTTGAAGCTTAAAGTTGTAGTTTCCAATGCTTCTGATAAAAGAATTTAGCTTGTAGTCACACTGAAAATTCTATAGTCAAGTTTCTATAAAAAGAGTGAGTCCAATTTTCATTTGAACTATTTAAAGTTAACTTGACCGATCTAATTCTTAAACTGCTTTATTCAAATCGCTTCAATTAAGTAGTTTGACTTTCGGCTAATAACTTTAGTGAGCTTTTAAATTAAATTATAAGCTCACAAGTATTTTCATATGCTGTCGAATAATTTAAAATTTAATAGTTCCCGTTATAATTAACAACTTTCATGATCTTTTAGCATAAAAACGAAACTTTTATGTACTTTTGAGGCTTTTCGATTAATAATGCGATATGCATAGATTTATTTAGTTGAAGTTGCAGCTTTTAAAAGCTGTTGTGACGCAGCTTTTGCCCTTATTAATATTTTTACATAAAAAACCTAAGTTATTGTGTGGGCTTCACGGCGTATGAGTGATAATATGAAAGTAATAGAAAAATCTTTAAAATTATTAAATAATTTGAGAAAATGCCTAGAGGCTGATATTTTAAATTCAATTGTAAAATGTACTATTTAAATTAAAATAATGACCTGCACTACACGGCGTATGAGCGATGTTCTAAAACAAATCTTCTACAAATGCCTAGAGACTGTCAGTTTAATTTCAATTGTGAAATGCTTTAAATATATTGAATTAATTGTATGCACTTCGTGCCTTTTGAGTAATATTTTAATTATAATAATTATGGAATATGTATGTATGTTTAACCCCAACGAATATATTAAGCAAAAATCCATAGCATACTTTTAGGTTGAATATATAAATTGAGTCATAAATATACAAAATGTACATAGGCAAACAGCATACCAGCTTGCAATATTTTGTAGTATAGTTAGATTTTCAGACTATATATAATTCTATGCCTTGAGTATGACTGAATGCCATAGGAAAGTTCCAATAAACTAACTAATTTAGTTACAATTTAGTCTTAAGGCAACAACTAGAGTCATCTCTTTAGACCGTAGAAATTTGCTTATTCTTGAAGTTATCGTTTTAGTTTTTATTGGTTTTTTTTTGTTTGTTTTGGTTTTTTTGTTTGCCTGTGCATAGGAATGTACTAAGTTATGTAATTGTTACGAATTCTGCATGGTGATTTTCTACGAACTATGTATGTATACATACATATATCTAACTAATAAACTTGTATTGTATAATAATATTTTATGATTTCCAACGAATTTCTCTTGCTTTCCAACCTTTTTTTTGGCGCATGAAAACAAAAAAGAAGAGCCACCATTTAATTGGCAATTTAATTAATTAATAAAAACAATGAGCAAACTAATTGAAATTAATCAATTTTGGGGCATCGATTTCTTCTCTTTCTGTCTTTCTGTCTTTTGTGGTGCTGCAGACAGCAAAACAGCGCAAAGCGACGAGGAAAAACAGCGTGATCGACAACGAAACGAACGTGAGGCCAAAAAGGAAGAACAGGACGCTATCAATTATAAGGTGAGTGAGTCAGTGTCCTGTCTTCTGTTTACCCGTCTCCTGTCTTCTGTCTACTGTGTGTGTGTCTTCTTCGTGTTAACATTATGTGTGCGTGTGTGTGAGTGTTTGTGTGTGTGTGTGCAAGCAGACGCGTCTTCAAAAAATTAATAAAAAAAAATTTACACATAATAAAAAAAATCTAAACAAAATGCAATCCATTCAAAGCTAGAAACTGAAAATGAGCAAAAAAAAATGTATACAATCGTTTGGCGCGTAATTAAACAAAACTAATCAGAAGCAATCCCAGAAAGATGACAAACTCCATAAGTATTTCATAATTAAGCAACAGCAACAGAACAAAACAAAAAAAAACAAACAAAATTATGGCCGTTGAGCTAACGAATTTATATAGTTAAAAAATGCACTTTGCAACAATTGCATGTAAACAGCGCGACAAGGAGCAACGAGAGGCGCGTTTGCTGGACTTTGAGATACGACGCCAGCAAAAGCGTGAAGAGCAGAATCAGCAGCGACAGCAGCAACAGCAATTGCAGCAACATCACCAGCAGCAACAGCAGCAGCAGCAGCAGCAACAACAGCAGCAACAACAGCAGCAACAGCAGCAGCAACAACAACAACAACAGAGCGAGCAAAGTCCTCCCACAACCTCGTCGCATTCTCAGCAGCAACAACAGCAGCAACAACAACAACAACAGCAGCAACAACAACAGCAACAACAGCAGCAACAACAACAACAGCAACAGCCGCAGCAGCAGCGGCAACAGTTGCAGCTGCAACAAAGTGTTGCCACACAGTCAAACACCGCTGTTGGTCGAGTTCAAACACCGGACACTCCCAAGTTGCAAACACCGCCGGATCGATCGTTGCCACCTGCATTTCGGAGCCGCTCAATTGAGCGGGAAATTCTTTACGAACGCAAACGCTTCTCCGTGCAGGAATCCGCCGAATTCAAGGTGTTTTTTCTTATCTCACAGTCTAGTGTTGTAAAGTAGCTCAAAGAGATTGTGTGCCAAATTACAGTCTAACATGTACTTTAGACCCTGTACTTTAGAATTGCAACGGGTATACTAAGTTTGTCAAGTTTCTTGTCTAAGTAACTCAATATTTTTATCCCATATAGTCATGTCCGTCTGTCGGTATATAAAAATTTGTATTTCTAGCTCAAAATTCCTAACTCTTTTTGAATGTATTGGGGTTATAATTGTATAGAAGCCAATCGGATATGACTAAGCATTAAAATTGACAAATAATTAAAAATACAGGGTCAATTACAGTCGGGTTCGCTCGACTGTAGCTTTTTCTACTAGATTTTTTTTTTTTTCATTTTTCTTACTATTGGTTTTCTTTTACTCTTGCGGAGGGTATTACAATTTTTAAATAAAGTAGAAATTATTATAGAAATGTCCGTTTGTTTTTATTTGAACAAGTCTCTCAAATACTTAGTAACGTTAATAAAACTTGCTAAAAAGAGAACATATGTCAAAATCAAATGAAATAGAAACAAATGGTTCAAAATTAAATTTTGTTACAAAAATACATTTTTTTTTCTGAGATTTTAATGATATTTCTTATATATATATATATGTATATTGACAAATTTTGGTGAAATCAGTTAATTACATCATATAGCAGTCATAGAATTAGTATACTTAATTTGATGAAAAGAAGTTAACTCGCAAGCACTTTAAAAATCGATAGTAGTCTGCAAGGGTATCAAATGCTCGGCATGCCGAAAATAACCTTTCTCGTTTGCTTTAAATTCGTGACCCCGCAGGAGGCTTTAAGCACGACACCATCGCCGCAAACGCAAAACTTTACCGGAACGCCGCCTACAGCATACACGGCGGCATTGGCGGGACCTCCGGCAACAGCGGCAGCTGCGACAGCTGCTATAATACCGATACTACCGCTCGGCGTTGCCACGCTGCGCGATGATTCTACGGAGTCGGAGCAGTCCGTGACATGTGCCCAGACCCAGCCGGATGCCTACCATCGCATCATGTGAGTATTATCTCTTCTGCTATCCTCTCAATCGATATTACGAATACGTATTTTGCATTCTGATTACCATCCAAAACAAAAATGTAAGTGGGAGTTCTGATTCCACTGCCAATAATAATAGTGTTAATAAAGCAAAACTAGGCTTACTATGAACTTCTAGTACAATATAAAAAAGCTTTAATGTGCTTTCAAAGTTTTAATAGGTAACTATGAAAGTTAAAGCTGTACTAAAGATTATCTTCTTAAATTAGGTAATATTGCCAAAAGCTTTCAAGTGTTTTTTAACAAAGCTTAGAAAGCAACTTTTGTCAGCAATGCAACTTTAAGCTTTAATCTGCTTGCAAATAATCCTAATAAGTTTAGGTATTTGCTTAGAATTTTCGATAAGACAGAAAATTTACAAAAAATATAAACGAAGCTTTTGTAATTTTCATTTATTAATAATCCCTACGGGACGTCGAAAGAAATCACACAAAATTCTTAATGCTATACAGGAGCCTAAATTAATCGAGAAATGTGAAATAGGCGAGTTTGCGGCAAATGCTCTTAAGATTTTCCACCGAGAAAAGCGGATGCGCAAACGCTGCATGTCAACTCTCTGTGTGCGAGAGCTTTTTGAATGCGTCATTTCAATGGGGTTTGCTTTGTGTTTCATGTTTTGTCGATGTGTGTGCTTGTGTTTGGCTATATAAAGCTTTCCGCCAGTCAGCTTTTTTATGTGTGGCGCTTTACACTATTTGTGGCACACGTTCACGAATAGTGTGAAAGGCTTGTGGCATACGGAGCGTATACTTAATTAGCCGAGACATGCACCTCAAATCGGAAGTCACACAATGCAAACACATGTACAGTGTACATTGTACACATGTGTTTGCATATATTGTCGAGCTGTATTTGTTGAGTGATTCATGGATAAACTTGGTCTAAGCGCATTTCGAAATGGCGACAAGGTTTAGGTGTAAGTTTCGCCTACTCGCCTGGATGATATTCTGTACTTAGCGATCTAAAATCTAACAATGGTTAGTCGTTAGAATTATTTCAATTTGTACAACAAGTGCATTTTTATATAAATGGCGAATAAGAAACGAGTTGAAAATATTAGATTCAATAATTATTCGACTAATTTTCTTTTTTTTTTAAAGCAAATTTATCACAAATAGGAATTGTGAAAACTGTACCCTTATGGCGGAACAAAAATATGTATATATTTGAAACTTATTTTTTCCTGAATTTTAATGATTCAATTACATTTTAAACGATAAGCAAATCAGTTAGCTACTTCATGCTTTCAATGTTAATAGTCAGGGTATTAGTTGAACATTCTTATTAATACGAGTATGCACTTATTATCTAATTCACAATGCAAATCTGTCTGCTTCTCACATTCATGAATTATTTATGTGTGAGCTGCAATTCCTTCAGACGCATCGCAGTGTTTGTGAATTTTTTGATTGAGCAGTCGACACTCATTGCAGTTTGATGGAAACGCGAAATTATTGCGGTTATATTTTATATATACATACATATATATTTAATTGTAGTGTTAAGTGAAAAACAGCGTAACAATGTTCGCAAAAGCGCTGCGAAAGTGAGTCACAAAAATGCATATAATTTAAAATGTATATTAATAGTGTTAATGAGGAATTTTCAACGAATTACTCATACGACATGTAGTACATATGTAATTATATATGTATGTATAAGATTAGTAAGCATGATTCCTAACCAGGTCTCCAAAAGTGTCGATTGTCAAGTTTGTTTAAAGACTAGTATTGCAAAATATCTAGAAAATTACTCATACGACAGGTGATTTAAACAAATTTATTGTATTTATGGTATATGTATATTATTTTATTGTTTTAGTAAGCTTACCTTAAATTTGAGGGCTTTTGGTCCTTAGAAAACGATAAATTATTTATTATTATTTATAAAATTAAGTAAACTGTGCTATTAAGTAATTTAAAATAACTTATACGACATGATGTACCAATAATTTTAACTCAAAGTGCATCGTTACTACTTTTGCAATTGATTCGTAGCAAATAACCTCAAAATGGAATTTGATCTTTTTGAAACAAGCAGTGTTCTGTAGCTCCTTAAAAATTACGTATACGTCGTGTGTAATATCATTGAAATCGATATAACTTTTTATTTTTCTTAAAGTCCTTGCTAAAAGTCATGTATCCTCCGTCTCGCAAGAAATGTCATAAGCACTGTTGCATTAAGTTGCAAAATTTGTCAGTTTGTTGTTTGACTTTTAAGAGGATTCATTTGACGATCGTAACGTCTGACAGTTCGTTAAGTGTAGAGTGCTTGAAAACGTCCAAAGTTTGAAATGCCATATTTTTTTTATTTTAGGCTCTTTTTTAACACGATGAACGTAGAAATGTTTTAATACTTTCAGTGCTTGCGCTTGGCAGGCTGAATCCATCAACAATTTGATATGAATATCCCTGTTCTGTGTGTGTGCTATGGTGTACTTGGTGTACTGTGTGGTTACAAAAGCACACACGAGGCAACAATAAAAACCAGCTGAAAACTAAACTTACGCTTTGCTTGAGCCAAAAAAAAAATGGAAAAATATAAAAAGGAAAAAAATGCGAAGAAAAAAATATGAAAGAAAAACTGTGGCCACTTGCGCTCGACACAAATTGTGTATGAACAGACATCAATACATATGTCCACATGTGTGTGAATATGTATACATGTGTGTGTGTGTGTACATTTCCATTTCCCTTATGAAGGCACATTTTGGGCAAAACATAGAAACAACAGCCGCACAGATGTACTTTACTGACTGTTGAGCAGGATGGTGGCGAGTTTTGCTCCGGGGAAGGGGCGGTGAGCGAGGATGGCTGGTAGAGGGGTGAGGGGGGATGGTGAATTGCAATGCGGTTTCGTGTTGTTGCCTGTCGCTTGCAAAACTGGAGCACGTGTGTGCCACTCAAATTCACCACAAAAACAGAGAGCCCAAAAAAGCTCGCTAGCATAACACATGCTCTCTCTCACTCTCTTGGCATTGCAATTGCGCCTGTTCTTAACGCTCTCAGCTCTCACTGGTTGCTCTCGATTCAATGCGCTCTCTTCAGTGTGAAGCGGGCGCTGTCTTTGTCGCTCACACGCTGCTTTGCTTTGACTGTCTTGCTTTTCTTTGCTTTGCTTTGCCTATGCTTTATTTATTTATTTTTCTTCTCTTTTGGCACAAATAGCACGTGCATTTTGCTTTCGTCGTCGTCGCTGCCGAGAGATGCCGCCGTTTTACAGTTAGCTCGCTGTTGTTTTTGTTACTTTCCTTCATTTTTTTTGTTGCTTGTATTTTTTGTTTTTTTTTTTTCAACCATTTTTTCTCGTGTGTTGTGGCCGTTCTGCCAGGTCTTGCCAAGTTCTGCTTTCTGCTTCTGCCGCTGCTGCTGCTGCTGCCGCTGCTGTTGCCTCTGTCACTGCCAACGTATTTGCCATTTTTGCTTTTGCTGTTTTCGGCTTGCGGGCCAAAATATTTTGTCTTTTGTCTGTCGACTTCATTGCGGTGTTACGTGTTTCGCGTGTCAGACGCAACGGACGGCCACGGTGCGCGGCAAAAGCGGCTAAAACAACAACAACAACAGCAACAACAATAAAAACAATAAAAGAAAATAAATAATAATTATAAAAAAAGTCATTAAAAAATATATATATGTAAATAAAATTGCGAATGACAACAATAAAATAAATATATGTATATAAAAAAATACTAATTTTAAAACATTCATAAATTAAAGTGTCTAAAATAAGTATACATACGCATGTACATAAATCTATGTGTTATAGTGTATTCTTTAGATTATTCATATATATGTATATGTATATATATATATATATATAAATTTACAAATCGCTTCAGATTGAATGACCGTAAAGTGGCTACAATGTGATTGTCCCGCTAGTTGTTTATTTATTTACATGCTTGTGCCTGCATGTGCAAGTGTAGACATGCAAAAACATGCCTGCAGTCAATTAAAGTATGCATCAAGGCAGCATATTTAATTATTGACAAATCATATATGTATGTACAATGTGACTGATAAATACGTAATATATTAAAACATGGCCCAAATGTTGACCTCTATTTGATAGCGCCATCCAAATATCTATCGAGAGTATCGGCTTGTTTGTCACATGACGATTTACACATATAGCAAGCAACTGAAAACTGAAAAACGAATCTTTGAATAGTTTTTGAACTACACATATTTCAAATGATTTTATCGAGGTTTTATTTCTCTCGGTTTTTCTTTTTATTTTGCCTCTCTTTCTCTTTCTCTTCACGTTTTCTGTTAAGAACTTACCGGTATCGGGCGATGCTACGATTCAATCAAGTATTCCACAACAGCTTGTCAAGTCCCACATCTTTCGGTATTATCATAATTCTCCCTAGCGCAAAAATAAAGAACAATTTTTTGACATAGTAAAAATGCAGGTATTCGTTGTATATTATTTGAAAAAGATTTTATTATTACACTGTTTTTGTTTTGTTTTTTTTTTGACTTCCAAGACATAGAAGCAATTATAATAAATAAAAACCTTTCTGGAGGACTTAAAACTTCGGTGTGATAAATATTTGAAGTGCAAAATATCAATTTTCATAAGTGATCCTTGAAACATTTTTATCCTCAACGAAAATTAAAGCAACTATTTTTTTTGAATGTATTTTTTTGTGGTTTGTTATATTTTTTTGCTGCAATGTTTTCTTGGCAAGGGATTGAAAACAATAAAGATACCAGAACTAAGTATTTTTAGTGTTTCCTCTACACTCACACACACACATACAAACACAGTGACAACCACACAGTGACAAGTAATACAATTTGCCTGTCGCAACATATTCCTACATTTTGCAGCATTCTCTTGTTATTTATGTTTCTGTTTTTTTCCTTTTTATTTTCTCGCCGCTTCCAGTTAACTGTTGGAAAAGTATATTCTTACAATTATTCAAATGGTATTCAAAAGTAATCCAAAGTTTTCAAATGTCCCTCAAACAGTCGGCTTATTATGTAAATATTCGCCGGCTCAGCCTGTCCCTATTCTTATAGGATCTATTCAAATAATATCCCGATTTTCCATCTGAAGTTTGGTTTGCGCCCAAAAAACTTGAACCTAATAGTTTTGTAACAAATTTTATTTCCAGCTTCTGGAATAACTGTTGTCAAAAATTTCAATTTTACAAACAACTTTTTCACAAATTTCAGATTTTTATTTTGGCATAGATTCTTTTAAATCGATTTCTTGGGGACCCTAACGGAGTATTCATAAACTGAAAAAGCTGTGGGGTATTCAGCTTCTTAAATCCTGGCTCCCACATTTTAATACCCTGTAAACTACCCAAGCATATCTTCTTGTGGCAGCTAAATTATAAAGCAGTCAGATTTTAACGAAGTATATAATCCACGCCACTACTGTGAAAATTTAAGACTTCTAGCTTTTACCGATGGGCTCTGCGTTGATTGCCATCTTCCTCGACAGTCTGAAAAACGAATTTATTTATATATATTTATAGATACAAAATTATATACCTCATGGCAGTAATTTGTAGAGTATTGGCATTGGCATTGAAGTAGTCAAAATCGAATCATATCTAATCGCGTTGAATCGAATTATTTTGATTATTGTTATACGCCACGTTCATAATCGAGTTTATAACAAGTTGGTATTCAGTTTTGTTTATTGTTGTCGTGCTCTTGAGCGCGTGTCATTTGATCCTTTTGGTCATATGTAGTTGGAGACATGACAAGCGCTTAAATATTATTTCAAATGTTGCATGCCACACGACACAATGAACAATGAAGTCAGTGGACACACACACATATAAATATGCGTGTCGCGATCGAAAAGAGGAAAATATAATAAAAAAAACCCATGTAAATAAAAACTCCAACGTTTGCCATTCAGAGGCCTTCACTTAAATAAGCTTATCGATTGTTTTGCAGTGCAAATTAATATTCGATCAATTTTATCAAGAGTCTAAAGTAAAAGGGACTTAATCATTTCCTTTCATTTCTTATCAAATTTTACAAAGTTATTGGGTTTGTTTGCACATAATTGAAATGTCATTTGAACCCCCTATTTTGTATTTGAGCAGCATAATTAATTTCAGTGCAGGCAGCTGATAATAAAAAATTCAACTGGCATAATTTCAAATAATTTGTGACAGGTTCTACCAACTTAATTTCCACAGGATGATTGATAAAAAAATGTGAAACTTTCTTAATACAATTGTAGTGTTGTACTGCAGATCGATGATGAATTTTATAATTTTCGTAAGCAGCTCTGCCCACTTTTCGATGCTGAGCTGCCCACTTAACAACGTAGCGTTGCCAGACATTACTAACAATTCGCTGACAAGTTGCTGACCGAATGTATGAATGTGTGTATGTCAATCTGCGGGTCAGCCTAATGCATTGCAAAAGAAATAAATATAAGGAAAATGCGGCATATCGACCAGTAAACCAGTAAGCCAGTAAACGTAAACGTAAACAATCAAAGTGCGCAACGGTGTACATGAATATATATGTATATAAAGATATATATATATATATATATATATATATAGTATATTTTATATGCTTGTGTACTTGCATTTGTATGCAGGTATTTATTTTATTATTTATATAGTTGCCTACGTGCTGCGTCCGAGTTAGGCCAACACTTTGGCCTAAATGATACTAAAACTAATGGCTAACACACCCTTCCCAGCTAACCGCCTTTCAGACAGCAATTCCCAGCTGTCTGTGACACTTTTTGGGTCGGAGCATGTACGTGTTAATTTGTGAGAGACTTCAAAACACTGTCGCGGAAATGTAGAACCCAAATGTTTAGCTGAAACATTGTATGTTTTTAATTTACAGTGTGTCGACCAATTGTTTTCACAATATGTACAATTCACATTTGCAAGAGAAGGAAATGTTTTTTTTGTTATTTTTCGTATTTTATTACAGTTTTTCCCTGGTCAAAACAATTACTTGAGTAGCTGTGCATGTAGCCAATAAATGTATGCTATTGCATTATTAATGCAGACACTTTTCCAGTTGCATTTTCTCATCTCGGGATGACTTTTACCGCAACACAAAAGGAAATGGGAAAATGGGAAAAGGGGAAAAAAGCAGCTCAAAGAATGCGCGACTTTGAGAGTGTCGTAATATGTGTCATACATAGTACTTAAACACACATACTTACACATACACATACATACATGCATATATGTGTGCTATTTACAGCATCCAAGCATCCGAGCACAGTCAAGGCAAGAGCCAGAGAAAGAGAGAGAGAGTGAGAGAGATAGAAAGAGAGTGAGCAAGAGAGTTGTTGGGTCTCAGCCGTTGGCACTGAGTTTCCGTCGCAGCTGCAACGAAGTGCATAGACATAAAATTGCATTTATTTGTTGTTTTTTTAGGCTGCAAGGATAACACTGTCAGTGGGTGGACAAGGAGTAGGGGCCCAGGGGGCTGCAGGGAACAGGAGGCAGTACTTGTTATTAAGATCAAGGGCCCCGAGCAGCAGCAGCATCAGCAGCAGCAGCTTTTATGTAATTCAGCGGACTTTTGCGGGTCAGTTGTAATAAGCTAACAAACAAACAAAGCAGAGTATGCTCTTTCCTTTCGTATTTTATGTACACACACACTTGCATACACACATACATGAACATACATATATGCATTTAAGGTCAGAGCTAAATAGATAATCGGCAATGAGACAATTTAACTGCTACACAAAATCAATAAATTAACTTGTCTAAATATTGTCAACACACAAACTTACACACACATACCCACACACAGACAGATATGAGAAATCTGCAGGCAGCGCAATCTTTAATCGGCAAATTTGTTTTGATTTACTGTTTTTGTAGCATACTTTTTGGGGCACGCTCGCAACAAAAGGTTTTAATCTGAAAATAATTGTATATAATGGACAATTTTACAATGCGGCTAATCTATAAATTATATATTTTACTCACACACATACACAGACACACACACACACGTCAGACTTTCTCTAAAGAACTGCTTTGTTCTGTGCATTTATAACACTTGACAGTTCGACAGCATGTAATTACTTACACTGCACAGCGTATCTCAGATTTTGGCAGAGCTCTTGACAGAAAACCATAAACTATTTATACTGTTAGCAATTTACTAGGCTTGCTTTGTTTGGCTTCAACGTCAAGTAAAATCAGTTGATAGACTATTATTTTAAATGTAGAATCGAATTTGGCTAAATGTTTTTAAAACTAATAACTTAAACATCCTTTATATATCAAATAATCTAATTATAAATTTAGTTTCTTTATTCTTTTTCTAAATATTTGACAAACACAATTCATTCAAATATTGTTGGTAATTTTTTAAAAAAGAAATGTGGTAGTAGTTTTTAGCGAATTTGTTAGAAAAGGAAATTAAAAATGGGCTTATCAACTTTGTAGTTCCTAGCAAAGCATGTTTCAATAAAATCGACAAAATTTAAATGCAAATAACCCAATGCTTTAATCGCTATCAGACACTCCAGTGTTGTAAAATGCATTAAGTGTAAGCTCTAAGCAAATGATTTTATCCATACTATTAGAGATTAGTTCCTAATAAGCTTCCATGACTCTTAAGTTAAAAGTTTTTAGGTATTTTTCAGACTTTACAGTGTTGTGTAATGCATCAAATTTAAATATTGAACAAAATTAGATAATATTTTTAATTGAATGGTTAGAGTAGAGTGTTGATATGATAGCATAAGCCATAAGTTCACAACAGGCTTACATCAAAGCTAAACAGTGTTGTTTAATTCACAAATTTGGAGTTTTAATGTTAGCTGTGTATTAAAAAAGTATTTGCCAGTCAAGGGTTCAAGCAATGCCAAATTCTTGGTGAAAGGCAATCAAGGGTCAAACTAAATCGGTGTTATTTTGTATAATAAACTTATCGGTGATCATAATCCAGTGTGGGTAAACTTAATGCACTTCCTGTTCTTTGTGCTGTTGCTGGTGTTACAAAATCGATAAACGGCGAGTAATGTAGGTAATATCAGACGGTTGGGGCTTGCTTCGAGTAGATTTTAGTATTATGTACTTAGTTTTGCCAGAGTTCGTGTTGCCAACACGTTATGGAGTTTGGGCCTGGCCTGGCCTGGCCGGTCGAAGGTCATGCTCGGAAGTCACGGGCCTGGCAACAAAAAAAAAAAAAAAAAGAGAGAAAACATTTTTGTAGTCATTGGATTTTAGCCAAAGTCAATGCTGCGCCTGGGTCATATAATGTTTTGCGCTTACCGGGCACAATCATTTGCATTTGGTGCCATTTTTTCTTCTTCTTCTTTTCTATTCTAGGTTCTGTTTGTGTTGCGTGACCATCGTGCCACGTGAGGTGGCATATGCTAGCCCAGAGTCCCTTTTTTCTCTCTCCCAACCATGTTAATCTTAGGCTTCAAGTCACGTTTTCTACAAAAACAAAAAAAAAATTAAATAAAATGAAATAAAACACTTTACTTGCAGTCATTATATAGTATATATACACTATAGTTTAGTTGTGTTTGTTTTAACTGCTTAATCTAATTAGTTTAATTTGTTTGTTGGAGTGTGTAATTCAGATGTTTGATTCACCCATTTACTGTTCACGTCTTGTTCCTATTGTTTTTGTTGGTTGTACTGGGTGTCATGAACTTTGACCCCATTACTTCGAAGCAGCTTTTGTTATACGGTAGCTCTGTTGTTTCTGTATGTGGTTTGCGACTGTTTACAGTTACCCATTGTTTTCTATTCAAAAGCCACAATTACAATGCCCAGACGTGAGAGGGGAATGCCCCAAAGCATTTTCAACTTGACACGACTAAAACATACCCTATACACATAGGGAATTGTACAAATGGATGTTAAGTCACTTGAATTCCCCATTGAATTTATAATGGCTCGCCATGACTACAACATACTACAACAAATTATATTCTTCGTAATCTTTAAATGCTCCCACATTTTTTAAGCCTATAAAAAATTTTAATTACAAGAAATCCAAAGGAAAGCATCTTAATAATTTTAATATCTTATGTTTGTTGCTGAAACAATAAACCGAACGAATTAATTGTCAAATATTAACATTTATTGTTAAAATAAGAGAAAGGTATTTCTTTTTGAGCTATAGACAAGTCTTTGGATACAATCCGACTATTATACCCTATCCGTATATATAAAGCTCTAGCTAGTAGTCTACCACTGTCTTTTTAATAGTTTTTCAGTAAATTTTTATTCAAAAACTTGCAAAAAGGACGAAAGATATTAATGTTTTACCGAAAGAATATCTATAGGATGTATGCATATATTTAGTATTTCGTGTATTGATGTTGTCTCTTTTGTGTTTGCATTGTCGCATTGCGTACACAAATGTGAATTGATTGCTGCCTGGTGTGGCACGTGTGGCATGTGGCATGTGGCATGTGGCAGCGCGAACTTGTCGCAGTATTCGACTGAATAAATTGAAAAGAAAACTCAATAAAGTGCAAACCGTTTTGATGAATACAAAATTTTGTGTACGTACACAGGAAAAACAATTCCGGATTCCGGAATAAAATTAATTCGATGCGGCGTCAGAAGTTCGGAAATCCCGTTATTTCTAAAACCAAGTTCGATATACTTGACTTAAGTATGACTTTTCAATTCCTTCCCCGCAAATAATACAATCGGGTCTCTATAAGAATTTTTTGTCAGGGAAATCAAATCTTTTGCTTTTTTGTCTATTGTTATGCTGTGTGTTTGCCATTTTATCCTCATAGTGTGTTAATTTAACAGTATACTATACTGAATACATTTACAAAAAATACATGCTAAAACAAGAACTTTAATCTGGTATTTCTGTATATATACATATGTATATGCGTATGCTAATCGATTTAAATTTGGATCTATATAAATTAAAGTATCCGAAGCAACAAATTTTCGACTGGACTTGCCTTAAAGTAGCAGCTTTAGCTGAAACTTAGCTGTGAAAAACATTCAAATTGTGATTATTAGTCAAATTTTAGTGACGTAGTGTTAAAAATAAAAACCAAACAAATAATGCGAATCAATTAAAATACAACAATACAAAGAAATCAGCATCAAAAATGGCAGCAACTGTCTAGAGCGCAAAGGCCAAAAACGTTCAACCAAAGATGTCCATGGTTTGCAGTCTGAACAGCGATGGCAGCCAGGCCAATACTACTACGCCAAATTCGGCTGTAAGTGCAACTGCAACTGCCACAGCGAATGCCACAGGGAATGCAACTGCCACAGCGTATGAGTACACACAACAACAGCAACAACAACAACAACAACTGCAACAAAATGTTGTTGATGCTACCAATGCCAGCACCCCGTTGCTTCTTGGCCATGAGTCCATGAGCTTGCCACCCGATGCGAATGCCACGCCCACTCTGCTACCTGGCACTGCTAACTATTCAATCAATGCAACTGAGACTCCATCCGCATCCGCAACCGCAGCAGCCTCAACTGCAGTTTCTGCTGCCACAGAGACCATGCTGACCATGAATAACGGCACTTTGGCGTTGCCAGGTGGTTTGAATTTCGTCATGGGCGCCACGGTGACCACGAATGTGGTTGCACCGGGCGTTGGTGGTGCAACGGCGAATGCCAATGATAACAACAACAATATGGATAATGCGAGCGACGATTCCAATCCGGTGACAATTTACAGGTAAAGCTACTTGCAGCTGCATGGTGTTATCAAAATGTTATCGATCAATCAAACCGATATGTTGTGATCGATATGCTATCAATTACTTTCACTGTACAAATATAGTCGTCGATAAACTGTTAATCACTTGGATGGTGACTCTCATAGCAGCTGGATAGTGTTATCGATAAATCATCGATCGATATGTTATCGATATGTTTTTATTAATCACCTGACTCAATAAAAAAATTTATTTACCTAATTCTATTCTATTTGGGCATTAGTTTATAAAGAAAATATCCCATAAATATTTCGATATCAATTATAGAAAAATTTTTAGAAATTCGATACTTTTCCAGCATATTATTCAATACCAATTTGATTATATAAATTTGCATATTACCGGTCTCTTTGCAGGTGCCGGGCTCCGATAGCGTCACTCGACTGTATGGAGGAGTTCAGTGGTACGGGCGGCCATCTTGATTTCGGTATCGAATTTCTCACTATTATATAACCTTATAATTTTTTGTTCTTTTAGTTGATACTCTTCGATTGCTTGGCTTGTTATCAATATATCTTATATATACCATATAATCACACATATGTACAAACAACTCGAAAATACTCGTACTCTTTTTACTCGCACACACTTCAACTCTGACTAGAGGTGCACTACAATTGAGTCTTCTGATCATGGCACGACTCAGGACTCCCGCCGAAAAACAACTAAACAAACCATTTTCCATAAAACGCACGGAAACTCCTGAATTGGAAAACCAAAAAATTGAATACTTAACCATTTTCCAGCATGTTTTTCGACCAATTGCATGTTCAGTCAGTTTTAAAGTAATATCATGTTTCCGATTGCATTACTCGTTTTCTAAGGAATTATTTACAAATTAAGGGACAACTCCATGCTGTGAAGGACACATTTAAAAATTATATATAGTTCAATTTAAAAAATTTATAGAAGGTGTTAGAAAAATAAAATAGTTACTTAGAGTTAAAGAAATGTTGGGAACTCCGCTTATTTTTAAAGCGATTTTCGTTATATTCCTATTACATTTTTCGTTTGAACCGAATTATCACTTTCATACATTCATAGCGTGCAATTATGTTAAATAGTCAACTTTTTACTTTCTGTAGTTCTTTTATTCTTTTGATTTTGTTGTTTGCTGGTTATTGCACGTTTTTCTGAGCGGACAACAAAGTTTTGATCTCGGAAATCGCTAACAAAGAACTGGATACATTTTCTTCCGTTTGCATGCTAACCAACCGAAAAAAAAAACCAAAAATCTAAAAATCCAACCCAACCCTGACATACTGATAACAATATGTTGGACTGTTGTTGCCCATCCCCGCCGACCGCTGCAGGCCGTTCGATAAGCCTCGGCTCCAATCCGGCGCTCCCGTTGCGGCACGGCTCGACGCCGACTCCGGGATTGCGGTACAAGAACCTGGGGAAGAGCGGTCTGCGCATATCGAACGTCGGCCTGGGCACCTGGCCGGTCTTCTCGCCGGGCGTCAGTGATGAGCAGGCCGAGGCAATACTCAAGTTGGCCATTGACAGCGGCATCAATCTCTTTGACATCTCCGAGGCGCATTCGGAGACGGAAATTGGCAAAATATTGCAGCGCACCGGTTGGAAGCGCACCACGTATGTGATCACAACGAAGGTCTACTGGAGCACCAAGTGAGTTGAGATTTAAGCGACATTCCATACTCCAAAATACGAACAATCGATTTCGATCTGTAGATCCGAGGAGCGGGGACTTTCCCGCAAACACATCATCGAGTGCGTGCGTGCAAGTTTGCAGCGTTTACAGTTGAACTACATCGATATTGTAATCATCCATAAGGCGGATCCAATGTGTCCCATGGAAGGTGGGTAGTCCAAAACCTAAATAGGATTAATAATGAAAATATTATATAAATACATATATTTAGATTTACAAATATTTTTGATATTGATTTATATAATGGTCATTAATATTTATATTTATATCTATATTTAAATTTTAAATGTTTATTATTGCTTAAAACTAATCTATATCTTTTAAGAGTGTATTAAAACTAAATGTATATTTAGTATATATATATAAAGTATACTATACGGATATTTATATTAAATTATATTGAAGGATATTTATATTTTTATATTTGTATTTATACATCTAAATCCTTATTATCCTTTAATATACTAACAACGTCAATAAGATTGTATTGAATTTGTCGTATATTTTATTGTAAATGCCTTGTTAAAGCTTATTATACCGATACTTATATCTATATATCCAATTTTTTGTCTCGTTTTACGGCCAATTCCTTGTAGAAGTGGTGCGCGCCATGAGCTATGTCATCCAGCAGGGCTGGGCCATGTATTGGGGTACAGCGAGATGGTCTCAGGTCGAGATCATGGAGGCGTATACGAATTGCCGACAATTCAATTGCATTACGCCGATCGTGGAGCAGTCCGAGTACCATATGTTCTGTCGGGAGAAGTGCGAACTCTATTTGCCAGAGATGTACAACAAAATTGGTGTTGGACTGATGGCCTGGGGACCACTGTCCATGGCATTGAGCGATACACAGAATGGAGACAAGCTCTTCCTGCCCAAGGGATCGTTCAAAACGAAGAGCTTCTCTTGGACCGAAGATGAGATCAATCGGAATGTAAGCATATTGAAATTGTTACATATAAACAACAAATTGCTAATAGAATGTTGATATCGTTTTTAATTTGTTTTCCAGGCTGCTTTATCGCCACAGGGCAGCTGGGGCAAGGATCGCATTGAAGAGGGACGGCGGCATTGTGATCGTTTGCGTGATTTGGCCGCACTGGCCGAGAAACTGGGCTGCAGTCCGACGCAGCTGTCCATTGCCTGGTCGCTGAAGCATGAGCCCGTACAGTGCCTTCTGCTGGGCGCCACATCGGCGGAGCAACTGCATCAGAGTCTACAATCGCTGCAGGTGAGCTGAGCATATTTTCCTTTTTATATAACAGACAGAACATGACAATTAACTCTATTAAAAGTGGCACATAAATACATCAAGCATTGAGTAGTTTTTAAAGTCACGAAGATTTCGCTACTCGATTCGCAGCTCGCGCTGACGGCGACTTTTTTATTCGTGACTCGCACATTAAGATTGACCCATGAATAGTGGTTTTTGCTGTAGGTGTTGCTGTAGTGATCCAGCTAAAAAATTTCGTATCCACATCTGCTTAAAGTCAGTCACAGCCTAGTCTATTCGGTGGATTTAATAGATCTATGATTTAATATTTATTGATCTATTATTTAAAATTATTTGATCAATTTCAGCTTTATTCAGAGACTTGAGCAATACTTTAATGTATAATCATCTTTAATCTGTTATATATTTTTGGGATATCTAAATTTAATTTTATGTTTAATCTGTAATACATTTTTTAATTTATATTTGTTTTTCATATATGTTGACCATTTGCAGCTTTTGCCGCGCTTATCATCGAGCGTGATGTTGGAATTGGAACGCATTTTGGAGAATAAACCGGTGCGTCCGCCAATGATATCGACATTGGCGCTTCGGTGACAATCAGCCTGCCCGCAGGGGCCGCTTAGCCTCAGTGGCGGCGGTCCTTGCGGTGCCGATTCGCCGAAGCATGAGGAGGAGGCGTTTATTGAGGAGGCGGATGCCAAGGAGGCTGCCAAGCAGGGTTTCTGTGTTATTCAGTGACGAAAGGAGTCCTTAGATAATGATAATAAATTTTTGAAAGTGATTAGCAGTAAAACTAGCCTAAGTAGCAATACTATGACAACAACAATAAGCAAGCATGAGGTACAGCAACAGCTGCAACAACAACACCAGCAACACCAGCAACAACAGCAACATGCCATGATAACAACAGCAACAACAGCAACAGGAGGAGCTACAACAACCACAACGGAAGCACTGAGTGGTGCCATGCAATTAGAATTCGATACGCTTAATAACAATGACATTGCCACGGTTACAGTCACCGCCAGCTGCGATGAACCGCACAGCGCCCTCGACACTGCCCACAATCACACATTGGCATCACAGGCAAAAGTCCTTAAACGTCGCTCCCTGCTCAACTTCAAGTCCTTTGATTTTCACATCAAGTCACTGTACAGTGGCTTACGTGTCAGTGGTGCCAATGGTGCCAATGGTGCCAGTGGTGCTGCCTCGGCGGGTCGCAAATCCGCATCCGCCTCACAGTCGCAATCGCAATCGCGTTCCTCATCGCTGGACGTCACAGCGGCCACTCAACGCCGCATTCCGCCGCACTTGCGCATCGAGGGCGTTGACACGGATCCAGATCCGGATCCCGAATCAATGAATCTATTGCTGGACTATTCAGCATCTCCGTTCACGCCGCGACGCAATTCGAGCACACAACTGCTGCCCATCAATCCGGGCTCGACCTTTTTGTCGCCTTACTATCTGTCGCCCTACATGGCAGTGGGTGGTGCTGGCGGTGCTGGTGGTGCAATCACCACAGCGGGCGATGACTGCGACTCGGGCAACATACGACGCTCCTCGACCTCCGACATTGCCAACTGTCGACGACGCGGCTCCACGGCCAGCGGCAACAGCAGCAGCAGCAGGCGGCCGAGCACCTCGGATCTTTTAAGGCGGGCGCGCGAGAGGCGTGGCAGTGAGGCGCGCATGGGACGCAGCGTTTCGCACAGCGCCATGCGCGGCATGGGCGGCGGCGGCGGTGGCTGCATGGGGGGGCGTCGCACCAGCATGGCGTTCTAATCAACTTGTATGCAACTCAAGAAAAAGAAATAAAGAAAAAAAATACAAAAAAAAAATAAATAAGGAATCAGCTGACACAAAATGGCGCTTATGAAATTTTTAGACACTAACATAAACAACAACAAGAACAACAACAAAAGCAGTGAGTAAGATGGTTTTTTTTAAAAAGCTAAATTAAAGTACTTACTTATTATAATACAAAATACCTAGTGTAATACAGATCATTTCAGCTGACCTAACCTCACTTTCCTTCCACAACTACATATAACCATCTCGTTCTCACTAATGCTTAACTTACCCCATGTCACTGTCTTTAGTCTAACGCTATCTCTTTCACTCTCGCTCGTAAATTTGCCTCCATTTTTGATGACAATATTAGATCCTAACTATTCAGAGCTATCAACAACTTTATTTAATTTTTTTAGAATGCGCTTTCGCTTTTATGCTTTATGAGTTTTACACTCACACACACACACACACACACACAAGCACGATTAATAATACTATTTCAAATGGAAATCGAAAAGCAAAAGAAAAACATTAACCTTATGTGAATGCTCATATCAACTTAACGAAAAGCAAATAAAAGAAAAGAAAAACACAAAAAAATACGAAGCTTTTTTTTTATTAAATTAGCTAAATATAATTAAAATTAAGCTTAGCCGGCGAACAGCGATAACAAAATTCATCATATAAACAATTTTAGCTAATAAATAATGAACAATTTGAATCAAATCTTATATAGGACATATAATATTATGTAGTTAAAAATCAATTTGAACTTAACAAAACGAAACAAAAAAGATAATACAAATAAATAAATTTAAAATTAATAACGTTTTTTTTCTAAGAAATAAAAGATTAAACAAATGCCTTTTATTAAGAACAACAGCAACAACAACAATGAATAAGAAGTTTATATATTTTAAATACGTGCATCAAAAAAAAAAAAAATCATGTGAAATTGAATTGTTAAACATAAAATGCAGTAATTGATAGGCAACTATAAGCAACAAAAAAATGAATAAATAAATTCCTGCCTCACACACATAAATACACACACACACAAACTAATATCGCTCAATACACATTTTGTTAAAAGATTTTTCAGTCAGCCTTGAGATACTCATGCATATATAATGATAGATACATACATACATGTGTAGATACATAAATGCATAATTGTGCTAAGTATTAAGTATGGTTGTATGTATACAACACATTTACAAATACATATACAACAAATCCATGCATATATATACACACATACATACATACATATGTACATATGTATATATGTATATGTTTTATCATTCAAGTACATAAAGTCTTTTCACATACGGACTGTGATTTCACGTAAAGTAAAATATACATATAAATATATATACATATATATTTGAAAATTAATAAAATTAATATAATGAATAATTGTAATAATTCAAATATTATTAATAATGATAAATGATAAATTTGTAATGTAAAACATTTAGAATAACTAACACTTAACGAGTCAGCAAGCAACATGTACTCGTAGAATGAAAGTAAGAAAAATAGAATGAAAGAAAGTGCATACCATAATTGACACTTATGTATTCACAATTAAAATGCGTTTGCGTTTGCCTTAAATACCAAATAACATAATATCTACTTATACATATTAGTTACATACATATGTATGACAGTTGAACAGTTATTACCGTACGTATAACAGTGTGCATCAATTAATTCGTTGCTAAATCAGGCCGGTTTCCTCAATCTTCAGTTGAATTACGATTGAGCTGTTGCCTGAATCCCACTCTCTCTCTCTCTCTCTCTCTCTCTCTCTCTCTCTCTCTCTCTTTATCTCGCTCTATCCCTCGCTTCCCTTACTCTCTCTTTCACTCACTCTCTCTCGAACTATCGCTTTCTTTTTCTTTATTTTTAATGCTAACTGGTGCTTGAGAAATCGTGCCTCCAAAATGTAATATGATAAATAATTATATATGCAACACGATGATATTTAAAAATTAGTTTAACACAGAACAGATAATAGTACTTTTTTTTATAAATAACCATAAGAATAACATTTGCATTTTTTTGTAGTTAATCCGTCCTCAGTAACGGCCAACAGTTAGGAAGTGCGTTCGCCTTAGTCGAGAATTCTCGACTATTCAATACCCTGTACCCAAGTAAATTTGATCATCCAATCAGCAGCAGCTTCAAACCTCGTAGTATGGCGTAATATAAATAAAACCAAACTAAAAATAATATTTATAAAAATGATAATGAAATAAAAAAAAACTTGTAGTGCATCCAAATTATTACAGTTATTATTATATACAAATATAATAGATTAATGACACAAGCATTTTATTAATTAACATTTAGAGAAGCTAAGAGCCAAATAATAAAAATCGCAATTAGACTGGCGAAGATGGGAAAGACGGAAATAGCTTTATGGACTCAAAAAAAATAAGTATGCCGATCAATATACAAATATAATAAAAATATGGAGCCTGACACGTCTATTTCTGCAAAAAATTGAAAACTTGTTGGACCGTTCCAGTTTTTACTTTCACATCGATTTCGCAGATATTTCAAATAACAAGCAAATATCGAAAGTGGAACTGAAACTGGTCTGTGTATAAGTACGGCACATATAACAGATTAACAGAAGTTAGTTCAAGTGTCAAGTGAAACACCCTGTATCCGTTTCCATATGGGATTACACTATACATATGTAAATGGTATATATTAGAGTTAATTGACTCAACTGACTGCAACTCTAATAGTTTGTGAAATTCTGATTAACTTTCGATGCTGAATTAACTATATGTAAAATATTGTTAATTTTTAATTGATTGGCCCCTCCCTTTTTCCATATTTGGGTACAGGGTCCTAATATATAGGATAAACGACGAAGTGCATTGTATGTTTAAATGGATTGATGCCAATGGAAAGCAATAACAAGCGATAGTAAGTGTCGGTGAAAAGTTTAACTAATTAGTAAATGTATGAAGCAATAACAAAAAACAACATCAACAACAACAACTAAAGCAAATCAACACAAAATAATTAGCAGGGGCATTGCAAATGTTATTTTTTGTCAGTTGTTATTAACAAGTAGCTAGTAAATTATAACAAATAATATAAATCAAATGGAAAACTTCTTAAAATGCCAATTGTAGCATGTGAAAAGCAAAGAAAAGAAACAAAAAAGTATTAACAAAAGAGCAAACATCTGCGGCAGAATAAGAATAAAAGCAAAAACAAAAAATAATTTATTAATTAATAATCATAAAAGAGATGACCGCTAGTGAATATTCTAGTCAACAAATTTTACTTTACACAACAGAATGTTAAAATATTCAAACATAACAATAAATAAATAATTAGGTATAATAATGAAATGCAAACATCAATTATTTAATGTACAATATTAAAAAACATTAAGAAGAGAAAAAAATTTAATAAAATGTATAAGAAAAAGTAACGCCAATAGTTAAAAAAATGCATTAATAAGTACGAATATCTTAATAGTTATTTTCTTATCGAACCTGGCAATAATAATTCTAGCAATAAATATTTGCATACGCCTCCAATAATAATACCACTTAATTATAATAAATAATTTTAAAAACTCACATTTACAGTCATTTCGATAATAATTATTATAACAAACACAACATGAAAATCAAAAAGAAAACTTAAATTAAAATAAAAATATCGCATCTATGTATGTATGGATCGAAATCTTTATACTAACTATATGCACAAGTGTATGTATACTATACACTGTATAGTACGAGTACACGAATGTAATGTGAATTTGGAGGGTCTGACCATCAGGCATGTGAATTGCTAAAAGCTAACCCAGAATACTTTCAGAATAAAGGACGTCATTTAAAATAATGTAAACAAAAGCAAGAAAACAACAACAACAAAAAAACCACAGTAAACTGATGTAATCACAACATTGTTTTGTTATTTTATTACATATATACGAGAAGATATTTAAAAATGAAACCAAAACAAAAGTGTAAAACAAAATGCAAATAGGCAACTTTATATACGTATGAATCGGTTGCTATAAAAATCTACATATATTTGCTTTATAATAATGACGATGAATGCATAATTAAAGAAGAGCAAATCGTTTACACTTCACTTTAAACTACATTTAAAATTAATAATTCTAAAGCCCAGAAATGGTTATAACAAGAACGGCAATAACACAGCTCAAATTCTGAGAACTTATATAAAAATACAAACTCTTATCTTTCAATCAAAAAAGCGTCATGATTTTTGTCTATATTTTCTAATGGGTTTAAGTATATCAATGCGGATTATCTTATCATTCGGGTTCTATTTCTATCGAAAAGTTGGGTAAAATATTTTACAGAAATACATGTATCTAGCTAACTGGTAACTTAACTAGATTTTTGGGAAAAATTAACCTTATAAAGATACTTAGTCCTAGAATCGCACTGTGATTAATAATCGATCTCCCGTCAAGCCTTTTTCCAGACTGAAGTTTTTGCTACGTTTGGAGCACTTAAAGAGCTTTTCAACAAGAAACTAAGTTAAATTAAGCAAGCCAGATGACCGAAATGGGCTTCAATCATTTTGAAGTGATTTTTTATTGTATATAGATTAGTGTATGCAATTTTGTTAATACACTACACCAAATACAAGTTCAATTTAGTTTTTTTAATTCTTGAATAGTTTTTTTCGTTATTTTATTATTTAATTTTTCTATATACAGTCAAAATATTTGTCCATATACAGTCGAACATATCTCGAGCTTCTATAAGTCGAATTTTCTCTTACTCGAGCTACATCGAATGGCAATAAATTGAATTAAGTTAAATAAAAAGAATTGGTTTACATCACAATTAAAAATTATATGATTTTCATCTGCCCCCTGCCGCCTTCGACCTTGACTGCTTTTGTGTTGTAGCTGATGCAGATGCTCAACATTATTATATTTTACACACACAATATAAGAAAACAAAAAATTACATAAATTTAAAAAGTAATCAAATTGAAACAGACTTGCAGTCAATAATATTAAAAATGTTGGTAAGTGGACAGACAGCCTCTACTCCTGCTTCCCAATGGAGTCCATGAGTGGACCACTCAGCTCGGAGCGTAATGCAATCTTATGGAATTTGTTGGCCTGATATTTGGAGTAAATGGAACTCAACTTGGCCGACGGCGCCTCTCGCACCAACTTGGCTATTTGTCGCGTAATGGGACGCAGATGCTGATCCGCATAGCGGGAGTGGTGCATCAAGGTGGGTGTCCAGTGGTTGCCATTGAATCCGGTGGCATCTCTGGCGTTGCCATTAAGCAAATGCAGCGATAGGAACAACGAAGCGGCGGCAATCTCAGATGGCTTATAGCTGCTCAGATTGTGGTCCAGGGTGGACAATTCCAAAAAATACTTGGACATCACATTATGAGCTTCCCCAGCTTTGGCGGCCTTCGAGAAGCGACGCAGAAAGTGAATGGGCAATGGACGCGACAGATTGTTATCAATGGCCTTGAGGATCTGCAGCTCCATCAGTCGAATCTCTCGATCGGTATACGCATTATCAGCGATATAGACAAAATCAGCGATGACTGGTGGCAAGACCTCCTCGTATTTTGTGGCTATAAACAGAGCCGTCACTCCCACCAACTGAAAGTGTTGACGCTTTGTGGTACTGACCACTTGCAGATAACGATCGATTATGGCCACGGCCAGATGAAAGGTTTCGGTGACCAATTGAAATTGCAAATGCACGTCATTAATCCAATCGATTAGTACAGCTCGCATTCGGCAGGTCACCTCCAGTTGTTGGGCCATATGATTAACTTTAATGGGCAGCTGATTCTCAGCTTCATACAGATGATTGTAAATATCGTTCACATACTCCGATACAAAGATCAAATGCTTCTTATCCCCAGCATCGATATCTTCTACATCCGCCAAGCGTTGACTGGACAGTGATAGTGAATTCTGTGCTGAAGTTGCTCCTGTTTTGTGGTAGGAGACAGTGTCCTTTTTCTGCATTTTTGGGTAGACCAATTGTTTCTGTTTCACCACAACATTCACTTTGGCTTTGTCAGCCATAGGATCTTTTATTGCTGTTGTAGTTGTTAGTATTGTTGTCTTGACTGCACCAACATTGCCATTAAAAATGGAATTGTTAACACACAGCGGTTGTTTCTTCCAGTGTGCATTTACTTTCAGCTCGCTTTGTGCCACATTTTTGGTGGCATTGATACAATTGAATCCAATATTTTGTATCTCGCCTAATGCAACACGCTTTGTGGCTGCCTCGTTCTTCACCTGTACTTTTGTGTACTCGTATCCCTCTGCAGCATTCTCGTCCATGATCATTTTCTTTGCTAAATCCCACATGTTGAAGGTTTTTATTGATTTTTTCTATACACAAATATAATAAGCACAAACGCCCAAATTTTATTTTTTTTATAAATATTCTAGCACTGTCTTATAGCTTGCTTTAAATTGCAGGAATATAATGAACATTTGTTATTTCAACGATTGCTATAGTTATTTGAACTTTTGAGCTTTGGGCTTGTATGTAAAAGCCTACATAGTACAAAAATAAATATTTAGGTAGTTAGGTCCATGATCCATGGTTTTTAAAATTGTATGCTCATTTCCACATTCAAACATATTTAATTGTTTCAATCGTGAAGGAATTTTTGTTACTTTATTAGTTTTTTAAGATAGTGTAAAATAGATAGTGGAAATTCTATTAAAACAAAATGAGCCCCATAATTTGTTTATTTTATTTGTTTGTTTTCTTTTTAAGAGTGGGAAATTAAAAGTGTGCAGTTTTTCAAATTAATAAATATGGCGGCAAGCACGTGCTTCTCTTCTTCTTCCGCTTCTTTGCGCATGCGCAGAGCATACAAACAATCGATGAATCGCCGCGCAAGACATCAGTTTATCGATAGTAGCCAAGCAGTGTGACGCCATCGATTGCTGGCACAGTTCACATCACTTGCTAAAATACAAATTATAGTTAAATTCAGCGAAATAGCAAATTGCACATGCTTTGTGCTTTGCTGCTTGTGTCGTTCAAGTGACGCGAGACGAGAAAAGTTGCAGATTCATTTGGGGCTTGCAGGCAAAAAGAAATACGAATTACCGAATCAATTTTGAAGTCAGCACGGAAGTCAGGGCAGTGGCTCTGTCCCTGGCCACAACAACATGATAAAGATGCAGGTGCAGGTGGAGGTGGAAAAGGAGACGGAAACGGCGACGGCGACGGCGACGGTGACGGGGGCAGAGGCGAAGGCTGAGGCGAAGATGAACAGTTTGTCAACATCAACAACATTGGCTGAAATTCATTTAAATCAAAACACAGATACAAATTCAAATGTCGCAACACTGATTGAAATGACTGAGCGTAAGTTTTATTTTGTTTATTTTTGTTTTTAACTACAGTTAGTCAAGTAATTGTGTCGGTAAAATAATGAAATTCACATTTTTTTTGTATACAGTTAATACCAATATATGTCATTATTTGAAAAGCAATTTGAATGATCATTATAATGAAATTAGAACAACATTTAAAGAAAATGTATTATTATTATTATTGATTTGCTTATTTATAGCTAAATCCAATAGATCTCATTATTGTGTATCTTTTAACTTGTTCGAAATAGCAACTATAATATAAAAAGCAAAACATTTTAAGAAAATATTTGATATGTTTTCCAAAATAAAGTAAGTGAATTGATTATTTTGTCAAAAGATTAACTTGGCTAGCTGTGTGTATATTCTATTGATTTGTTTAATTCATTTGTTTATATCGTCAACAGCAAAACAACAACCACAACAAAATGCCGACTGTCTGTCAGTCGCTGAGAAACTTCGACGCTTCTGTTACATTGGCACATTTGAGTTGCCCATTTTTGCCCCCAGCACTTTGGATCTGAGAGTCGAGAATCATTTTCCCGCTCTACTCGAACTGTGCGCTCAGATCAGGCAAAGGGAGCTGGTCGAGTGTCTGGGCAGCGTGCTCGGAGCTGGAAATGCCGAGCAGTTGCCGCGCCGTGACGAAGCTCTGTTCGTGCTAGCCGTGTTCCTGTCCACGTGCTGCGATGACAAGGAGCGAACCGCGGCCCGAGGACATTTTCCCCTGCTGGTGACGAGTGGCAAGGATCTGCTGCTGTTTGTCAAGTTTGTGAAGCGTGTGCAGAGTTTGATGAAGCGCAAGACACCATTTAGTCGGACCATCCGCAAAGCCGTCATCGACTGGTACAAGTTGCAACCACTAGAGCGACTCTTGGAGATGTGGTCGCAGAGCGACTGTGAGTATTGCACACACCGCGATCTGTTGTTTCATTGCCACTACACGAGTGAGAAATTCGACATGGATATTCAGGCCGCCTTGCGTCTGATATTCACGTCGCCCAAGGAGGTGATCCTGTGGCCCGATCATCTGGATCCGTTGATCAACTTCAAGGAACTAATTCTAGGCATTGCCAAAGTGCGGCTGGCCCAGAAACCGGAGGAGGCCTTACCCATTGTCCAGCAATTGCATCTTGGCTATCAACATGTTCCGCGTATCCTAATGACTGATCCTCAGTTGCTCAACATTTTATTGCCCAAAATGACCTACGATCAGCTGCTAGAGAGCTGGCAAAAATTCCTCAATGTCTTCAAGGTTCATCGCAACGATCAGCGCAATTATACCGAGTTGTTCTTCGAAGAGTCCAAGCTACGTGATGCCAATGTACAGCCAATTCGTCTGCTCATCCAGGAATCACGTGTGATTAAGCGCAACAGAGTCGTGAGTTTCTAGTACATCATTATACATTGTACCTTTGTGTGTTTATTTTGCAACGCATTTATATTTATTTATGGCATACGCCATTAATTATTTATGTATATTCCTGACGAATATAATATAATACTCTATGTCGGAGTGTATGAAAACAATAATTTAAAAATCAACTTTTAGTTTGTGGTTCTTGAGATTCATATCAACCAAACTCACAGAATATGCAGTTAGTGTTGTCTTATATAGTTTGCTTATTAATTCATTCCTCATTTGTAAACAGGTCACAAAAGGCGTTGTCCCCGCTGTCCAGTCAACCTTCATGAACAATCTCTACAAGCGATCCTTTGGCTTGAACAAACCTATCGGCTTGCGTCTACATATTACCCTCAATCTGGAGAAGTGCTACATAGGCAGTATGTAAATTATGGCAATGCAATTATATTATTTGTGTCTAACATTAAAACTATTTTGCAGAATATCTAAATGGACGCTGGCGATCAGTGAAATATCTGGACGCTGTTCTTGCATTTGCCTTTGGTTACTACAAGTCCGAATCGCAGGTAAATGTGCAAATTTGGTACGACAAAAGTGGCAAGTTGAAGCCCTTGCCCTGGACTCCGACCATGACGGTGGATGAGGCCAAATCCTGCTGTGAAAGGCAACAGGTATGCTCTGCTGAAATGTCTATTTATTCTAAGTATTATCAACTCTTGCAGGCTTAAGCGGATTCCGAATATGCTTGTAAGAATTACAAGAAACAATGTCTTTCACATGTTTTTAACTAATCAAAATATTCAGCAAATGTAGGAAACGTGCTTAATCAGAATTAAAAAAAACCTTTTCACAATCGCTCAGTTTTTATTAATAAATTATCTTTGATTTCAGAATATCTACTTTTAATTTACCAATTACATTTGTCCTTCTTATAATTTATTAATTTCAAGTTTCCTCGTTTTGTATTGCTACTTCTTATATGAAAATAAAATCGGTTAACACTCGAATGCTTCGGTTGCAGGTTGTCAAAATTAAACAAGCTCTGACTGACGTTATCGACAATGCTCTGAATGATCCAGCTAATACATACGATGCGTTTTTAGTGCTGGTGCCGTGTGCCACACGTGGCAATCCCAATAACAGATCGGACGAGCTCCATCGACGACTTAACGAGTATCGCCAAGCTCGAAATCCGAATGCCAAGTAAGTGTCGTTTTCATATTTCCAGCTCGGAATTCGATGCGATGATCATGTGTTCTTCTTGCAGATTTATTATAATGAGTTTGCGCGAAAGTCATGGCTCCATGAATTACTCAAAGGAGCGTAAGGAGAATATATTGGAGCTGTGCGGCATTTCCGAGCAGATGCCACGGCTAATAAATGCCTTTGCTTATGGCAAATTCGTTTAAGCAATCAGCAGCAGTGTAAGAACTTCATCATCCACGTAAAGAAGGAGCCGGCTTGTCAAAAAATCATAAGCTGAGTCCCATTGAAAGATCTGATCTGTTGGGTGTGTTTTTTTACTCCTGTCATCGAGCTTCTATTTTCATGACATTCAGCGCCTACGATATAGCGCTCTCTCTTTCTCAATCAAGCTATCTATTGCCTCACTATCTCTTTCGCTTCCTCGCTCTCTCTCACACAGTCACACACACACTCGTACATACACATTTAATGGTGCTCGTGCGCCCTTTTGCACACATTTAGCACCATTGATGCTATTTAATTAAATACATATTTCTATACATAAGCTAGTTACATAATGCGACACACTCACAATCACTCACACTCACACTCACTCCAACAGTATATTCAAGTATTTATCTCAATTCATTCATCATGAAACAATAATTTCTCAACGATTTGTACTCTAGTTGTACGCATTTTAATTGAATTGGTATTAGTCGTAGTTAAAGAATTTATTTGCAATTTCATTTTCAAAACGAAAACGCAAACGAAAAAAAAAACATAAAACAAAAACGAATGAACTGAATCTAAATTAAATTTGGATTAAAAACAATACAAAGTGAATCTGAGCAAAGCGAATATATAAAAAACAAAAAAAAAACAACATAAACAAATTGCCTTACAAACAAAATGTTAGTCAATCCTTAATTTTAACTTAAACAAAAACTAAAAACAGAATAAGAGAAAAGTAATACAAGGAATTTCGTCGAAAAAAAGTACTGAGAGTAAACTAAACAGAAGCAAAACAACGCATTTAGATAAAATAAAAAGATATTCAAAAGAAACTACTTATATGAAGAGAAAACAAAATACACAAATAGTCCAAACTAACAATAAGTTAACACACGAATGAATCAAGCAAACTAAACGACATCCGAAATTATTATTATTATTATTGTAAACATTAGGTTTTGTGTTGAAACATATTCAAGTGAAAACTGCCCGAAATACTGTGACATTTGTGTAAAAACTTATCAAGATAATTGAAAACTAAAACTAGACAGAAGAAAAATTAGAAAATTGCGTACAATACATCAATTTATACAGCTAAGTATTTCTCCAATGTGCCATACACACACACACACACATACATCACACACCTGGACTCACACACACACACACAGACGTATACTAATAAGATTATAAAGCGCCTGAACATAAACCGAACAATAATTACAGCAACAACATTAAAAAAATTCGACTACATTAATTAAGTAACATTCACAATTAAGTACGTTTAAATTTATATACAAAAAGCAAAACATTCAACAATTTGGAAATTGGCCGAAACTTTCCAATCAAAAAAAAGCAAAGGCAAAAAAAATATACGAATATTGAAACAAAAAATATTTCTAGGGGCAGTTTATGATAAAGTGTCCCACACGAGTCTGTGAAGTAAACCGTTGTGATCGCTTTGAAATCTTTATTTTCAATGAAAAACTAAAAGTAAATACAGAAAAACAGAAAATACATAAATTAGAGCAAACTCAAGAGCAACTAAAAAGAAGATTAAATTAATTATAAGTTGGACGAAAATGCGAATAATTTCGAAAAATATATGAAATAATTGTAAAGAAAAGAGCACAACCAAAAAGTACCTAGACTCAGAATGCAAAATTTGAATACTGAACACAAAGACAACACAATACATACAATAAATATATATCTCAATTTTTCTCACTCTCATAAACTGGCACAAGCGCAACAGTTAGACACACACACACCTGCACACCTATACATCTATACACTCACACACACCTGTATTCATATAGTATTAACTACATATAATGTATTCCGTATTGTAAATACTCTTACGTAGCTGAAAAAAAACCTTAAGAACATACAATTATTTCATTCGTTATTTAACTTAAACGCACGAATCCATTAACTGATTAAATACTTAAAAAAAAAATGTAAACAGGCTCAAAGAATGTTTTGAAATCTAAGCAAAAAAAATACCTATAAAAATCCGCAGTAGCAGCAACACCAAGCAAAAAACTTTATGTGATATCTATTTGAAAAATAAGTGAAACAACACAACAAAAAAACGAATGAAAATAAAAACGGACTAACCACAAACAAACTGAACTAATTCATGAATAGGAAAAATTTTAAAATGAAAATTGCAGGCATAATCCCATATAGAACTAACAAAAAAAATAAGCAATTGCACCTAACAATTGAATTATTTACAATTTTTGTTTGGTTCCATATCTTATAGTTAAAAAAATATATTATTAATTTATACAATATATATATATAACTACAAGTACTTAGCATATACATCTATAAGCTGCCTAAATGTTATCAAACGTTTTTGTTTTGAAAATAATGATAATTAACTAACGCCAAAACATTGAAGCATTGAAGCAATATCTATATGCGTATTCATATTCAGCATTCATCAGTTGGAAAAAGGAATTTGAAATAGTATTATATTCATTTGGAAGTTGAACTCTTTTTTAATCTGTTTCTCTTTTTATAGGCTTATTTTTTTTTTAAATTATATACATATCTGTATATGCAGATATACATAAGTATTTATATGTATATGTATACACAATTCTTATACATGACATAAAGATGAATAAAACTAAAATGAACTTCAAATGAAATCGTGTTATCTCTCATCAGTTGGGAGTTTCTGGAACTACTTGTTCTTGGTGACAATGCCAGCGGGCCCGCAGATGTAGAGCTGTTGACTATCCCGATCTCGGATGGGATCGAAGCCAAGTTCGTCGGTGGGAATACCATATTGCTTGAGTTTGCCTTCATAGGTCTCGAGGAGATCATCGTGAGTCTTCCAGGCCTTGGCCAGTTCATAGCGCAAATCGATAATGGTTTGATTCTTGTTGTCAACAACATCGCTGACGGTTTTCTCCACATTCTCCAGTTTGCTGGCGAATTCGGGGGCACAGGTGGCCATCGTTTTGCGGAGGACAATGTTGCGCTTCTCGTCCTCGCGCATGAGTGCGGCAATTTTCCGCTCGAGAAGAACGTTCTTGAGTCCCGTCTTCTGCTGCAGCTCAACGATGACTTCGTTGAACCGAGCCTTGAGCGTGGCCCGCTCCCCAACGAGGGCATCGTTGCGCAGCAAAAGTGTCTCCGACTCCCACATCAGACTCTTCACCTTCTTCTCCAGCACCGTGTTGCTCTTCTTCAGTCGACTCAGCTGCAACTTGTCGCGATCGTAGAACTCCAACTTGCGCTGCAGCTCCTTCATCTGGGTCTTGGCCTGCTCCAGTGGCTCCTTGAGGCGACGCGTCTCGGCGCTCGCCTCGGCGGCGATGCGATCACTGCGATCCGCCTGGCGACGCAGCTGCTCAATCTGTTCCTTCATGCTGCCAATTAGGGCCAAGTTATTCAATGTGATGTCGTTGTAATAGTTTTTCATGTCGTTGAACGCCAGATCGTGATGATCCTGCAGGTCCTTGATCTGCTGATTCTTGCGCTCCTCCACCTCAAACATTTGCGAGTTGAAGAACAGCTCCAGCTTCGTGCGCTGCTCCTTCATCTTCTCCTCGTGCAGGCGATCATTATCCTTCCGCTCGCTCTCAAACAAAAGTCGCTGCTCTCTAAGAACCGAGTTGAATTTGTCATGGAAATTTCGATTGTGATTGAGATTAATAATGTAAATTTAAAAAGCGTCAAAAAAAATCGAGCTGTCAATATATCGTAGAAAAAAAATGTATCGAGTAGAAATTCTGAAAATTTGATCCCCAAAAATCGATTGGTCGACACTTCGAGGTTTATTTTTATCTGTTGGATTTATTTGTAAGTGAGTTACTTACAGCAGCTGTTGGTTGAAATGCGCCTCCAGCTGGCGATGTTGCATGTCGCTCATCTCGATCCGTTCACGGACAATGCGACGCAGCTGCCGCTTATCGGATTGCAGCTCCATCTCCTGCAGCACGTGGTGCTCCTGGGCGACCTTCAGCTGGGTCATCGCCTCGGCACGCACCTCGCCCAGTTTGCTGTGATTCTCGAACTGTAGATGCTTCATCTGCTGCATGATGTGCTTCGTATCAATGTCAGCCAGATCCTGTGTGGCCTCAATCTCTTTGTCCTTCTGCTGCAACTCATATTTGGACTCCTCTGTAAAATAATCATATACATTGATTGGGAAATAATAAATACTCATATATTTAGTTCTTTTCTTAGTTCATAGAAAATAACTTTATTTTAGACATTAGTTAAATATGAAAAATTCACTTTTCTACCTAATCTAGTACATAAGATTCGCAATACATTTGATATATAATAATATAGATAGTTTAAAATTGTGGAGGATCTGACTTAAATTTGTATAATGTTGTTTTCTACTAATTATGACATAAGTTGATTATATGTTCAAGCTTGAGATTAAAAAATTTTAAATTTCGTAAAAAACAGGGTGATTTCCCTCCTTTAAATTCGATATTTTAATGCCAAAAGATATTTAAGCGGAATTAATAATATTTTAATTGGGTTTGGTAAAGCTATGAAATTTTGAAGTTTGTTTGATTTTCAACCTAGTAATTTTACAAAATAAAACTTTCTAATAAATTGGATATTATATGGAGATATATCGATAGCTTGAATCATTTTTGTCAATTGATTCAAATTAGATTCAAAGTTTGGATTTACATCACAAGCTTCCACTTCGGAGAGTTCAAGAAGATTATTGATGATGTCATAAATGTTTTAAATTTTTATTAAACTTTCAGTTTTCCAATTCAAACTTAGTTAAATATTAAAAAGTTATTTCTATATAATTTATTACAAAAGACTGCAGCATTTGCTTTTCAGTTATTATAATTGTTTCCTCTCTGTACTATTTAAAAATGTAATTGAATTATTAATGTGTTTATTTTTGGATTACTTAGACTTACCGAGCTGCTGTCGCGTAATTTCCCAGAAGGTGCGAATCTTGTCCCGCTCCAGCTGAAAGTAATTACGCTCCTCCCGCTCCCGATCCATTTCCGCCTTGAGGCGCAGTGCAAAAGCCTCCAGCTGATCGCGTGTCATCGAGGAAGTGTCGACGCCATCGATGAGAACTGGGAACAAAATAGAGTGAAGCGTTGCCTTTAAGTTTGCCAAACACTATTATGAAAATTTAATAAGAAATGCCTTCGTTTTATGGCAGTTTACATTTGTGTGTGTGTATTTTAGGGCTGCACTCGTGTCCGCATATGTGTGTGCAGCCTTTGCTGTAATTGGTTTGTGTAATTGGCATCGTTGGCCGGCTGCTACCGTGCCTTGCCGGCCCCCTCCCCCTCCCCCTCCCCATCCTCTGCTCCACCTCTAGCTGCTTGCCACTTGCTCCTTCCCCCTCTTCCCCTGCTTACTGCTTGCTTCTGCAGCAGTTAGAGGACCTACTCTTCCATACTCTTTGCATCCTCTTCGCTTCTCTTCAGCCATAGGAAACAATTATGTGCGTTAGAGGCCGAGCTGGTTTGTTCACTCGTGGAAATTAAGTGGACATTTTTTCCGTATTGTTGTTGTCCAGCCTGCAGTGTGTAGATGCCCCATAACCCATGTCCCATGTCCCATGCAGTATGCCGCATGCCCCAATGCTATGCGACTGCTAGTTGCACAATTAAATTGTATTGAGAGCATGTGGCCCAACATCATGGGATTCCGCTTGTCACATACTCTGTTTCTCTCTCTTTCTTTCGCTCTCGCTCACTATTTTTGCTGCTGCTGACCAAGCCTCAGATTATCATTATTTGACAAATTGTTTTCCTAACCAACTGACAGACCTATCTATAGGGCATTACGTAAAGTTCCCTCTCCCTCGTATATTTTTAATGTTCTTCTCCTCGCACTTTTCACTTCCCATTTACCATTCACTTTAATTACGTATACGCAGACGTAATGTTAAATGCTGTCTTATAAGTGTGGACTAATACAATCACAATAACTGAGGAACTAAAACTCTATTGTATGCCATATTTTATTGATGACTAAGAATAACTACTTTCTTCATTTTAAAACGTATCTTATCTGACGCTGAAAGATTAGATAGACTAATGAAAATACCATATATCCAAAAAATAAAAATTAGATAAAAAGTCTTTTCATTTAATTACTAAAATAAGGTTTTCAATTATTTTGGCGTAGAAACAAACAGTCAATAAATCAGTCAGCCGGTATTAATATAAGTCCGTCAGCCAATAATTTAGTAAACTTGTTCGTCTGTCAGTGAATCAGTCAGAAAATGTATCAATCAATCAGTCCGTTTTTTCGTAAGTTGATCGTTCTGCCAATTGGTGGGTCAATCAGTTAGTCGTTCATTCAGTCAATAAGCCAGTCAGTCGATTAATCGACTAATCACTCATTTAGTCACTGCATCAATCAGTAAAACAGTCAATAATTTAATCTGTTAATCAGCCCGTCAGTTAGTTAGTCAGTTTAGTTACTTTTCCAGTCAGTCAATCAATCACTCAATAAGTGTGTCAATGGTTTAGTCAATCTGTCAGCTCATCAGTCAACCATTTATCAATCAGTCAATCAATCAGTTTCATATATAGAGAATATAAAGTTTAAGCAACTTACCTGGCAGCTTTTTGCCCTTCTTCCCCTTTTTACCCTTTGGCGGCTGTAAGAGTAGAAAATTTATTTTAATATATTTGAGTATAAGATTAAAATAAATACGTGGTTAAATTAACAGAATATTTAGCTATCGCACTGTTTAGTCAATTTTAAAGTATGCTTGAGTGACTCGGAACTAGAGTTAATAATAAATTTTGGCCCTTCCTTAGTCAATCTTAAACAGAGCCGCGCATTATTTGATTGAAATGCTATCAAGCTAAATTGTCGTGATTGCCAAAAATTAGAAAACGGTTAACTTCTGACTAAATACATTTTACATATAAACATACAGTTAGTCAAGGAACTGTTTCACAAATTAAGAGATTCCTATATTGTATTTTGGAAATAATATAACCTATCCTATATTTTTCTTAATTTATTCTAGTTGTTTTGAGTATTCAGAACAAGCTAAGTCTATAAAAATAAATGAAACTCGTTGGATTTAACAATTAACCAAAAATGTAGTTTTCAAAATATTAAGTTAGTTTTCGAATTTAGTTTAGTACCTGGTTCATTATTTCATTAGTTTAAACCTTAGGCCAAATCATTCAGATATCTCTTTTAGCTTAGTTGGTATAATTGATTATTCAATTTTAATCTTTTTTACTTGTCAAAATAATTGCTTGACTAACTGTTGGTCTGTGTATATGTATATATTTTTGGATATGCGTTCGATATTGGAGTTAAAGCGGTTTTTAAGATCGCAATGCATTTACGAAAGGGGCACAAAAATGGCACGTTGCATGGCCAGAAGAAAACCAAAGCCAGAATCTGAATTTGAATCTGAATCGGAGTCAGAATAAGTTGTTGTGCCTGAGGCAAAAGACACCGAGAGAAATAGAGTCAGAGTTGGAGACGATGTTGGCTGTGGCACTGACTGTGGCAGTGGCAGTGGCAACAACGACGCCGTTGCCGTTGTTTTAAATAATGTGATGGCGCGGCTTTCAAAACAATTTCACAACAGCTGTTGGCTTATTGCATATTTTATGACTGCAAATTATTCAAAAATTTTCGAAGCCGCTCGCGTTGCGACCGCGTTGCGTTCACCACCCACCTCCCGCCCTTCCTTCACTTCGGCAACGAATGTGTCTCGGCAAAGGCGTAAAATTTTCATAAATAATAATAGTATATATGTACATATATCTATATATATGTATGTGTGTTGGGAGAGGTATGCGTATGCCAGCATATACAAATTGTCGAAAAACGGACAACAGCAACACGGGGTGCTCTTGTTCTCGTTGTCGTTGTCGTTGTTGTTGTCGTTGTTATTGTTGTTGTTGTTGATGGTGTTGTTGTTGTTGATGGTGTTGTTGCTGTTGAGATTTTACGCGCTGCACAATTCTTTTGCAATTTAACAAGAGTAGGCAACAACGACAGGGCAGCGCAGCACTGCGAATCAATCATACACAGAAAAAAAAGTACATTCTAAAATTCAATTTTATAATTCATGTTTTTAGCATTCATTTGTTCAGATTGTACTTATAATAATTTTGTTAAATTAACACAATATGCAAATAAAATAACAACCACTCAGCATATAAATAGTCAAAAAAGCCTAAGACATTTAATTTCACTGAACAAAGTCTTAAAATATTGTATTTTGTGCTTGGGGCTTAATAAAATTAGGGGCTCCCGTTTTTTTTTAAAATTATTTATATATTGATTTATATTTGATTGACTTAAATTTATTTTATGATTTGTTTAAGAAGCAAATGCAATGAAACGGCGAATTAATTGCAAATGCAAGAAACATTTTTTGTAATTTTAATAAGGATACAAATTTAAAATAAATATTGCGAATTTGTTTTTTTCCGTGTACGGACATTATGTACATAAGCATATACCTATAAATGTAAATATACATACATATGTACATATATATAGATAGACATATATATATAAACTATATGTTTGTACGTGCATCATGTTGTTGTTGCTGCACAACAGCCTGGCTTGGCATGAAAAATTGAATATGCCAATGCAGCGCCAGAGAGTTGCAAGCGGGCAAGAAGGCAAGAGGGCGAAAGGGCATGTGGCAAGAGGGCAAGTGGCAAGTGGCAAGTGGCAAGGGACTGACGTCCAGTTAGTTGCCACACACAAAACGACATTGTAAAAGATGCTGTTGCCCTGTTGCCAGCTTTATTGCAACAACAGCTGCCTCTGAAGCTGCCTCTTAAGCTACTTATGCAACTTGCAACAGATCCTCCTGATTAGCTACAGATCTTCACAACTTACCATTTTGTGCTCCTTGTTGTCTGGTCTTTATAATAATATAATAATATGTGTGATTTCTTCTGGAATTTTGTTAATTATTGCAGCAGTTGTTGCCCGTACTCTCTTCTCTTCTCCTTTTATTTTTATTTCATTTATTATTTTTGTTGATGTTTACTGTTAAATTGTTTTGTTTTCATTCACTATTAATAGAGCCTTCGGTTGCCGTTGGTTGCCACGTGGTTGGTTGTCAAGTGGTTACCAACTGTTTATCAGCTGCTCACGTCTAGCAACCAATTCTGCAATCTTCAAATTTTTTGTTATTTTTCCAATCTACGTGTGATGTGTGAATTTCGGAATTTGTGAAAAACGACTGGAAACTCATTGACATTCAATATGAATGCTTTGATTCTCTCACTTTTTCTCTTTCTCTGCAACATATTCTCGATTGACTTGTAAGTAGTCATCAAGTGAGCATTTATTTACTTGAACTATTTGGCCAGCCACAACTTTAAAACTAAGGCCCAATCATCGCCGACATCATATGCGACTCGGAGATACCCTGTTAAGCAATCTGAGGAAAGTCTCTCATATAATTTCCATGCAAATTTCTATAGGTATTTATAACTTAAATAATTTTATATATTTCTTAATCTTTTTAACATTATTATATAAATATAATAATTTAATAATTATTAAAACAAAAATTAAACAGATTAAAGACTATCTGATCATATAAAATAAAATATATACATATATATATAACTTAATCTTTATTAAAATTTACTTTTAGTTGACTGCACTAAGTCGTGCTTACAAAAATAAATACACAATAAATAAATAAATAAATAAATAAATAAATAAATAAATAAATAAATAAATAAATAAATAAATAAATAAATAAATAAATAAATAAATAAATAAATAAATAAATAAATAAATAAATAAATAAATAAATAAATAAATAAATAAATAAAATAAATAAATAAATAAATAAATAGATAAATAGATAAACAAATAAATAAATATGTAAATAAATAAATAAATAAAAAATTAAAAAAATAGTTAAATAAATAAACAATTTTGGAAAGCGTGCATACCCCTTAGTGCTGCTGTTTACTATACGGTATAATAAACAGAGAGAACGGCAAAGCAAACGTAATTGAAATACTCGTTTAAGAAGTTAACGGCTGCCCGATAACAGCCAACGGGTCGAGGCGCATAAATATCCTTAGTCCTGACTGCCTCGTGCCCCACTGGTCGCCCTTGCCGCACACTGGGTCTTAAATAGCATTGCCAGACTCGAGTGTGCAGCACACTTTGTATGCATTTGCATTGCAGACGGCAAATCTAACAACAAATTGCAGTCATTATTGTTGTTGTTTTTTCTCACTCTTTCATTCTCTGCATTTTACACTTTTTTCTATTTTATTTTAAATATCATAATTTATGATATCATCAGCGTGAGAGAGAAAAAGAGAGAGTTGTTCTTTTTGCGGCATTCAAAGAAGGCCCAAAGTTAAAGCTGCTTTAATTAATTAGATCTAGTTGTTGCCTCTCTATATCTCTCTCTCTCCCTCTCTCGCTTCCTCTGTCTAATCAAATTATTAAAGCTAAAAATATAAATTTTTAGCTACTATTTGGTAAAGGATACGAAAACTTTAAATTGAGATACAAATGCAAAAGTTGGGCGCGAATATTTCACGCCTTAATTCATGTGGCATTGGGGCAAGTAGCAATTGAGCGTATAGCAGGTGGGTTAGGGAGGGGGGGGGGGCAGAGGGGCAGAATGGTCAGAAGGGGGTGGGGGTGATTGCTGTTAAATTATGCGCTGCTTTCTTGGCGGTTGTGTAAACAGAAGCCCCAAATAAAAAGGATATTGCCCGGCTGTTTGTGCTTGCCGGTTAAATGCTTTAATTGAAATTAATAACCGCAGCCAGTTGAGCTGAGCAGCGGCGCAGCAGAGGGGGCAGCAGAGGGGGGCAGCAAAGGGGAGCAGGACAATGTCTTGGCTCCTTAGCTGCCTCGCAGAATTTTCAATTGTTTTCATTAAAAGTCAATTTTTGAAGGCAAGCAGGAAAACTTCAACCCTTTGCCTTTTGCTTAATGCCCCACGGCCACAACAGTGTGTGGCAAGGATAGACAAGGGTCGGGTGAAGGGGCGGAGGGGGGGGGGCAAGCCGCATAATTTTGTATTGGCAGATGCTGTTTGTCCATGGCCCATTGCACGGCTAACTGTAACTGTAACTGTAACGGTAACTGTAACGGTAACGGCTGCCAAGGGTCACGCGGCTTTCTGGCTCTGATTGAAAGTGAAACTAAGTACGTTGATTTCGACCGACAGACAAACACAGACTTGTGTACATACATATATTTATACCCTCTAATATAAGTAGGTATATCTATTGTGTATACATCTTTCAAATCTGATGCATGAGTTATGCCGTATCTTTTTCTCATCTCTCTTTCTTGCTCTTGGTCCTTAAATTCTGCCCAATTTTGGCATAAAATCTGCAAGCAGATTGTCGGGGATATTTGTGCATACTTATTATAGTTTCCATATACCTCGTAAATTGTCAATGTCCTTTGAAGATGGTATTCTATGTGATTAAGAGCTTACTTTAATGTAGAGCTTTAATCTACACTGATAAAAAACAGTTGGTTCTAAAATCGAACATATTTTGGACTTTAAATTAAGATAGCTTTGTGAGAAAAATACAATAAATTCAATTTAGAAATGCAGTGGTTTTGTCTTGTCCTAAGAATATATTGCCTCACAAAACAAAGAGTTTCGGCAAAAAAAGCATCGACAACAATGTGGAATTATATTCAAAAACTTTGAATGATAAATATCGTTTTATTATAATCAATTATTTTGACTACTTGTTGTTGTTTTGCAATTTGACTTCGGATCCGGATTAATCGTGTGCTCCAATCTGTCATCTCGCTATTTATGAATATAGACTAAGAAAAATGTCTAGCAAGTTCTATTAATCCTTGCCTCAAAGCCGAGAGAAATCTAAAAAATGTTCAGCATGCCAGCCTAGATCTAAAATCTATATATTTTACAAGGGCGATCATACTTTCCTCACGGCATGACATACTTTGTGACAGTATTCTAATAGCCTCTTAATTTAAGTTATTATTCATTATTTACAAATCATGGATAATCCAACGGCCCGCAAAAGTATGCTGTACATTTTTGAAAAATAGATTTTTCATCAAATTTCTATACGTATCTCTGACATTCTGATTAGACTTTCATATTTCTCGAATGTTACACATTTTTCTATGTGTAAATATTTATAACTTTAGTTTAGGATAAGTTTGATCTCTATTTGACTGCCAACGGTAGTTGTAACTGTGATTGCGTCCTTATAGCTTTGAATCTGCTTGTGTGTGTGTGTGTGTGTGTGCTTTAAGTGCTCTCAATGAGTGTATGAGTGTGTCTGTGTGTGTGTGTGTGTGTGAGCCGACAAGTGTGCTGAATGCGGTTGCAGAAGTTATTTGCTGTGTTATTTTCAGAACAGTTTCCGCTTTGCTCAGAAACGGACATCCTGTTGTGTTTGAGAGTTAAATTTGCGCAGCTGCTTGGACTAACGGGCCAACAGTTCTTGTCCTAAACCTCCCCCTAATCCGATCCTTGCCCGTGGCATGTGGGGCATGCCACACAGAGCTGCATTTACCCCCGTTGTCAGTCTATGCACAGATATTTTCTATTTTTTTTTAAATTATTTTTATTTTGTCTTGTTTTTCTGTTACTCACTTAATTCAAAGTTTGACTTTTGCATATTTACTTACCAACCGAACCGAAAGAGGGGCTTCCCTTCTTATTTCCTACACTTAAATAAATTCTCCATAAGTTTTTGGCAGATTTTAATAAATTAAAATACTAAAGGCTTGAAAATCGAAAGAGTTCGAATAAATCTAATCAATTTTATATATTTAATAATTAATATAAATTATAAGATCTGGTTAAAACCTGACAATGGAATATAATTTCCATATATGTATGTATATACATCCACAGTTTCAGATAATTTACTGCCTCGAAAAAATGTATTTAATAGTTAAAAAGTTAATCGCTAAGTGTTCCATCATCGTTTTTAAATAAACTGACAAGTTCGAACTATGAATCATTTGAGCTCGGCTGACTTTGAATGAATTAATGCCACTAAAAGTATTAAATATATTTGTCCTTTATTTGTAGAATTTCTTATGCGCCTTTGATGTTTTTGTTTGTCTGTTTGTCGTATTTTCTTTATTATAGTATATGTCTGTATATATGCTCGTATATAACTATGTAAGTATGTATATATATATAAGATATATTTGATTTAATACATGTATATTATATTATTTGTTCTTTGTTTCGTATTACGCTAAAATTATGCATGTTTGTGTGTATGTATGCATGTAACGTTTATTCGTATATTTATGTATGTATGTTTTCCATTTATACTCGTATTATTTAATTCTTTTTATATATATAAATATATATATATATTTTATGTCCTTTTGTTGAACTCTGAATTGTTCTTTAATGCTCGCAATGCACTCAGTAATCAAACTGTTATTGCCAAATACAGTTGCTTACATAAGTATTTAAACATATTTATTAATTGAATGCGTTCTTTTATGTACATATATAAACATATTATTAAATATTTTGAATTGCTTTTATTATTAATAATATTTTATTTATTATAATTTGTCGAACACTTTGTTGATTGCCTATATACAAATTAAATTTTGATTCAGCTGGATGACCATTAATTAACACGCCCATTATAAGTTTCTCCCTTTGGGGTTTCCTCTTAGGGGGATCTTTAGTACATCGCATTTACTTGGGCTACTTTAGATGATGATTTCTGCATTGACTTCACACATTTTTCTTTATAGTACTTGAAGCACTTTTTTCTATAGCTTCTCTTTATTCAATATTTAGTTTTTATTTTTGGTACTTATTTAACATTTGTATTCATTATTAAATAACTATTTCGATCGTAACATTTAAATCGTTTAATTTTACATACATTATATACTTATAACATACACATCTATAGATGGGTTATAGATACCTATAAGTAGATATCTATGACTAGATAGCTTTCAATTTAACTAGATTCATACATACATACATTATGAATACATTTAAATTTTCATTTCTGTAACTTCAATTATAAACGAGTATTATTAGTGTCGATTTCATTATAATACTACTAAATAGTATATATTTACTGTACAATACGCTTGCATTAGGCCCTAAAGAAAAAAAGAAATACATAAAATCTGTGCTAGATAGAGAAAAACATGCTTAGAATATTTAAAAGTAACTAATTGTGAACCCTGTAATCAATAGAACAGACAGAAAAATGTATGTATTTTAAATTTATATAATTTGACTTTAACAATTCAATAAGACATAAAGGCATATTGAATTGCAGGGTATGTGCAACTGGATACTTTTAGAAGGGTGTTTGCGCGTCAAATATTTTCGCAAATAGTAACTATTATTATATTTAAGTTGTTTAGAAATTCAAAAACATGTTTAATTTCGAACAATTCAATAATGTCCAAGTTTCTTATGCAAGGTTATGTAGAATTCGGCATTGCCGAACTCAGTGTAGTTTGTAGTTTGTCGTTTGTTTTATGTTTGCTAATAATGGCACATAATATTATTGTTTGGCAACTCCTTAAAGTTATATGTGTATACATACATTCGTATATACTATATATAATTGCTTATACCTAATTTAGTATGCATGTCTGTATTAAATAAGTGTATATGCATTCGCTTAGTCACTTTTACTTATAACAGACAGAAAAAAACATTTTGAAGCTTTAGACGATTTTTCGTGCACAAACCGTTTACAATTTTCTTTGAACAACCTCGTTTAATATTAGGTTTAATTTACTTTTTATTTTTGTTTATTTTTTTTGTCGTATGATTAATAATAATTTTTACAAATTGATTACGATCGAATTGAGTGGTAAGTATTTCACAATTCAAAATTCATTTGTTCGCTCTGCTGCATTCAAAAACTCATTTAAATGATGTTCCGAGTTTCACTTTCGCCCCCAAAAAAATGAAGTATGCTTTTAGGCAGAATTTAAGATATTAGTGCGCCCAAAGTTAGCTATGGATATTTGCTGAGAAATGGGGTGGAATGTGAAATTGGAAACACAATAAATTTGCTTTTGCCTCTTGGAAGCTTTCTATCTCTCGTTGGCTTGTCGTTACGTCTGCTGTTTATTGTTATAGCCAAAAACAATGAAGTTCTTAATTAAAATGCAGCAAGATGTAAATAAGTAAGTAAATAAACACACACATGTTTGTGTGTGTGTGTTTGTTGCACTCAAAGCGAGAAAACTCGAAATATTTTAGTCGAATCATTTAAATGAAATTGAAATTAAATTACATTCTATTGAGACAAAGTCCGGACAGAAGATCGCTGAAAATTAAATAGCTTTCAGAATTTTTGAGACATAACGGACATGGCTCTGTCTTAAGTGTCAAGTGGCAACTCACGGACACAGAAATATAGAATGACAGTTGCACACCTGGACAATTAAACGTGTCTCTGTGTGTGTATGTGTGTTGGCTGCAACAGTTGCAACAGTTGCCACAAAAGCAACCTAAAGAACCAGCTGTAATTGAATTTGAATTTGCATTTGTGTTGAGATTTTGTTGAGCTGCTTGTAATTTTATATGTCTTTATTTAATTTTTATAGTCTGCACGTTGTGGCAAGCAAGCTGACGATAAGATTACAGCTCTGCTGTGCAACTGGCATCAAGTTACTCCTACCCCTGTCTCTGTCTTCCCTTCTTTCTGCTCCTGCCCCCTTACATCCAAACTTTTCACTTGGTTTTGTTTATACCCTGGTCGAGGGAATAATATGTTGTTAACAAATCCTATTATATATACCGTATAATATATATTCTTAATCAGCATCAACTGTCGAGTCGATATAGCCGTGTCCGAAGGAAAGAAAACATCTCACAAGTGACAAGAGCTAGATGCACCAAATTTGGTACAACAACTTCTTATACTACAGTGGCTACAAGCTTTTTTGACCCACTTCTCTTTCCTGACACAACTTTTAACTGATTTAATCATATATTGGAAAGAAGATAATAATCAAATTTAAATGAAGATTCAATAATTTTTTTTCAAATTAGTCCAAATATTTTAAAGTTTTTATATAAACAATGTAAAGACGAGAGACTTCAATTTTATGACAAATATATCGAGGGTATCTCCTAGTCGAGCACTCTCGACGCAAGTTTACTTCTTAAGTTTTGTTCTTTTTTCCTTTGTTGAGCGCAAAAACTTTCAAGTGAGTATATTTTATTATTAAATCAAAAAACTTGAGTAAATTTCGCAAACAAATATACAAATATGTAAAATGTCAGCCGACGGTTTATGTGTGTAGGTGTGAGTGTGTTGTGTGAATGTGTGTATGTGTGTGTGTGTGTGTGTTACAATTCAAGTTGATTGCCATTTGTTTTAAGCGAACTCTGTAAGTGTGCGGCAAATGTTATGCGGCTAACTGGCTGCACATAACAAGCGGACACACACACAAACACAACACACATCCACACACACACATAAACTCATACTTACTCAAACATACAGCAGTGAGCGGCAGCAAGTGACGCATTCAATTAAACTTCCGCCAAACATGATGCCGCTTGTTGCCTACCCTCTTCTCCCCTCCCCTCCCCGCCCCATCAACAGCTCCCTATCACCCAACTTGTCCCCATCCCCTGTCAGTCGCCTGCTGCTGTTGTTGTTGCTGTTGTTGCTACTGTTGCCTTAAGGTTATAAAATAAACATGTTGCCACACACCAAAATTTAAATAGATACAAGTTTTGTGAGCGTATAAAACAATAAACCGCAGTAATTTAACAAAAAAAGCAACAACAACAAGAAAAAAAGAACAAGAAGAACACTCAAAAAAAAGACACAAAGTTGAATACAAGACAAGGCATAAATGCCTGTGTGTGTGTGTGTGTGTGTGTGTGTGAGTGTGTGCTTGTGGCAAGGAAATTCGAAATTAAAATACAATTTAAAAGTATCAAATAGAGCAATTAAGCGGCCTTTTCTTACAGAGCACACACTCACATACAATCACACACACTCTCACACACACATGCAAATGGCGTATAAATGGCAAAAAGTACTCAGTACACATGCAAACTTCATTACAAACCGGAACAACTTAAGCAACCGCCTGGGTGAAAACATGTGTGTTGTACACACACAAATGTACTCATATTTAAACCTATTCACATATTATTATACTTATTTGTGCTTTGTAGTATTTGCCCCACACACACTCACACACACGCGAGCCACAATGATAACAAAAGATGCGCGTTTACAAGCAGCAAAGTGGCAGCAGCAAGCAACACTGGCAGCAGTAGAAGTGGAGGAGTTGAGTAGTGTGAGGAGCAATAGCAGCAGAAAGTGGAGCATGCTGCATAAAGAGTAGTTGCGTGTGGAGCATAAGGAGGTGGAGCTGCACTAGAATGAAGGATGAGGAGCAGCAGAATCAGGCAAAAGGCAGCTACAAAAAGTGTTGCATACTTGTAGGCATGGGATAGAAGCTGATGTAGTTGTTGATGGACGCCTTGCTGTGTGCTCGTATTTGTGTTTCTGTTGGTGTTGGCTTGTAATTTGAAACACTTGTGTCAATGTGCGCGTCTCGTTGTTGTTGTTGTTGTGCGCTTCCCTACCAAAAAGATTCCACAAAACTCGCATGTTTTGATGTTGTTGCTGCGGTTGTCAGCGTCTTATTATCATCATCAGTGGCAGCTTTCGGCGGTTTTGTAAGCGTGCATATGTATTGTATGAGTGTATGTACATAAATACAAGTGCCAATGTTGTTGTTGTTGTCGTTGTCGTTGTTGTTGTTGCTGCCGACTGACATAACACAAACAGCTGTGGCAACTTGAAAAGAGTGTGAGTTTAGTAGTAGTTGCAAGTTGTGTTGTCATCGGGCGTCTTGTCGACGAAACAGTAAAATTCACTTTGCCAAAAAGTTTTTATTTCATTAAAAACTGTCTGCGTGTGAGTGTGTGTGTTTGTGTGAGTGCGTGTGTGTCGTTTACTGGCAGGCGAGCAATTCATCAAACCAAATTCACTCACCACATATGCACAGAGAGACAGAGTTAGAGATAGAGAGTGAGAGAGATATAACGGACTGACAGCTCTATGAAAGCAACAACAAGAACAAGAACAACTCGTATGTTGCCTTTGGCTTTATCATGCTGCAAGTTGTAGCCGCAACAAAAACTGCCAAGAAGATGTTGGCCCGGCTCAAACCAAACCAGACCAGACCAGCCAGTGCAACTCCGTCTTTGCCAACTGCATTTTGGGCAAAGTTTTTAACCTTTTGCATATGCATGCGCTAACAGCGGACGAATGAACGGGTAAAACGGATAAACGGGTGAACGGGCAAGCGGGCGAACGAGTAAACGGGTGAAACGCAGGACAGCGGGCAAAAGAGCGAGTAAATGGCTCAAGTTGTTGAAGCGTGCTCTCGACTTGTGCTTGTGACTGTGTGTGTACTTGTGCTCAAGGTCTGCTGCCAGCTCACAGACATGATGAAAGCTTTTCGAGCTTTCACACACACACACCAACACACACTAATACTAGATGCTTGAGCTGTCCGCTTCGCTGAAAAATGAGCTGCAGTCGGCAGATCTGTTGCAGCGACGCGACGTCGCGACGGCGGCGCCAGAGTCAAAACAGATAAGCACCTAAAAATAACTAGTGGCAGAGAGAGAGAGGGAGAAAGGGAGGGGGTTGTTGTACGCTGTCCTTCAACTGACTGCAAAGTATGAGAGTGCGCGTGTGTGTGTGTGTGCATGTATCTGCGCTGCAGAAATATGACATTTAATTTACATAAATTATGCGCGTTTGCTCAACATTCCTTTACCCCCTCCCCCAACACTTCAATCACGCTTAAGTTGAAATTCGTTTTTTGATATATTTCTAAAGGCAAATCCACTTTGTACGACATCTTTGCTTCCGTTCGTTCGTCATTAAACTTAAAGTCCAGTCATTTGATTGATGTCAATCAAACCTAAGCAGCTAAAAGTGACAAAAGGCAATTCAAAAGTTTCGACACTTTCCTATTAATTGACTTTCCTTTTTTTTCGTGAACATTTTCTTTTTTTCTTCTTTTGTACATTTTCTATTTTTTTTTTGGGGAGTGCCCCTGAGCCTTTGAGGTTTAAAAATAAATCGTGTTGGGAAATTAACTTTATGCCTTTTTCTTTGCTTGACAATTGTAGTAGAATAATTAAAAAAAAAAAAAAACAAATGAAAAGGTGAAAATGTTGGATTCTTTTTAATGAATTGGCTTATCTGGAAATCGAATCATTAATAATGATATTTTTCAAATGATGCACCAATTGCTTGATTAATCAAGAGCGATTCTATCTATCAATGTGTTTCCTTTTCCCTCTATTAGGTTTCAAATTCGCAAGTTTTCAGTTGTCAGAATTTTCACAACATTTCAGATCAAGCCTATATTACATCTAAACAATGTTACCCGAAACTCTCTATTCCATCTTCAATTTCGCTACCATTTCACTTAAATAGTTGAAACATACTTTTATTAATTTGATAACTAATTCAATATGTTCTATGCCAAAAAGTATGCTACAAAATTTTGAGTAAAATTACAACAAAATGGAATATTAGAACACGCTGCAATGAGATTTAGCTATATGAAATTAAATGTCATGAACTTTTGCTATTTGTATTCCATATAAATTTTGTTTTTTTTTTTTTGCTATAATTATTATTATTTTTTAATTCAATCATCCGTTTATTATCAGTTTTTGCATTATGCTTAGGTTAAGTTCCAAAAGATTATACATTGTGTAAACACTCTAATCTAATATTAACAAGATCATGAATACAGTTTGCAACTATTTATGTACTATTAATCTAAAGTTCGATGAGGCTTTTTTTCCTGTTTGCGCCACAAAAAAAAAGTTAAAAAAAATCACACACACACTTTTATGTTTAGGATTTCCACTTATAGTTAGGTAAATACATATGTACATATATGTATGTATGTGTATATATAATATATATTTATTGAAGTATACAGATAGCGCACTTTATAGATATATATATATATATTTCGAATTACAACTTTAATTATTAATTTCTTTTAAATTCTGTAAACTTAATGCAGCTGCAAACATTTACAAATATATTTTATATAAGTATATTAATCAGTTATAAATTATATGGGCTTAAATGTAGTTATAAAACTTATAATTTGATTCAATATTAAATCAAAATTGACAGCAGCTGAAAGCGACAGTTGAGCAATGGATTAATCTTTCAAAATTAAAACGTTGCACAATTGATAGTTGCAGCTAGTGTCATTTATAAGAATTGAAATATGTCCGAATCATATGCATATATTTCTATTTGTGTATATACGATATATACAGTGACTCCCAGCTGGAATTGATTATTAAATGGAAAGAAGATATAAATAAAATTTATATTCGAATTTGATAATTTATGTTTCAATTAAGGCAAATTATTTTCATAACATTATTTATTGTCAAACTATAAGCAGCTGACACAACAACATGAAATTCAAATCAAATTGAATTAACTTAAATTTAAAAGTAAGATACAACATTTTTAAAGTTAAAAACAAAGTAAAGCTAAATAACTGAATTATATTCAATGCAAATGCAAAGGCTCTGGATTGAAAAGTGAAAAGTGTAGTGGGTCAAATAATCTGTGAGCCACTGTATATGTATTGTAGTTACGATTATGCACATACTTTAAGTCGGCGACTTCTGCGGCATGCCACAAAGCTGAGCACGTCGTTGTCTGTAAATTGGTAAAAAAGAAACAACAAAAAACCAAAAACAATTCAACATTTGCACCTACTGTACGGGTGTGTGTGTACCTGTGTATGTATGTGTGTGCCTAGTGCACTGCTGTCAGCATGTATTATAACAGACTGAGAATCGCAACTAAGCCGGACAAACCCATTAACAGCGCCTGTCGACACTGCGCGAGGGAGAGGGATAACGGCAGTGTGAGTGAGAGCGGGAGAGTGAACCACAAGCATTGACGATAGTGTTGAAGTGGTGTCGCACCACCGTTGCCCAGCTCGTTGTTGTCCATGGGGCCGCGAACTTCCGTATTGCCGTTGACGCCACCGGCAACACCGCTGCCACCGCCGTAATAGGTTGGCTTACGGGTGTTGCCAAACGCCAACTCAATGTTGGTTGAACCACCAGCAGGGCCAGCACCCGCACCACCACCACCTGCACCCGCATTCCCACCGGCACCGCCATTCGTTTGTGCTTGCTGCGGATGATGGTGGTGCTGATGCTGATGCTGGTGCTGATGCCCACCGTTGTTGTTATTGTTGTTGTTGCTGTTGCTGTTGGGCTTATGTGTTGGCGGCTTATTGCCGCTGGTGTAATAATGGTGCGGCGATAACGGCGGCAATCCGGCGAATTCGCCATCCTCGAAATCCTCCGCTGAACCGTAGATGTCCTCATCCTCCGGCTGGTATGTAACTTTGACTTGTTGTTTCAGTTTTAAAATGTCATTGGCATCCGTGTCGGCAGTGCCTGCAACACCACCGCCACCGCCACTCCCTTTACTATTTGAGGGATTTTTACGATTTGGTCCGGGGATTTCTGTTGTGAACGAGAAGGCGGAAATGTAATGGTAACTGTAACAGTAGCTAACGGTAACAGGTAACGCTAACAGTAATTGAAACAAAGGTGCAAATACCAGCTTCTTCTTCTTTCCTTTTTTTACCCGCCTACCTTTTCAATCGTTTTTCCTTTTCTTCACACATCCGCCAAATATATGTATGAACGTATATGTACATATGTGTCGCGTTTATTGTCCATAAAACACGTTTCGCATTGACACCACCTACCACCCACCCACCTTTCCCTTTCTCTTTCCCATTCCCATTGCATTTTCCTTGGCCATCCCTAACTTACCGTACAATCGGATACTGCTGTCAACTTCGCCCAGTGAGTTCTTTGCAATACAACGATAGGAGCCGACATCGTCTTTCTGAAATTTTCGCACAATCATCGACATTTTCGTCTCGTACATCGACTTCGAATGGTCCTGCACATGATATTTGTTCGAGGAAACAATCATTTCACCTGTTGATTACATAAACATACACAAGCATAAGCATTTTTTGAGATTTCAACGACGTAGAATAAATTTCGGGCACTAATATTAATCATTTATACTTTGCGCTTGCAAATCGGATTAGTTTTTCCAGAGTTATGCTGACAGAAACGATTTCAGATTTACAACTATTTGTACATATGTATTTAAGTTTTTGCAAAAAAAAAAGAAAGCCTGTCAGAATAAAATTAAAGTAAAGTATCTTATACTAAGATTTACAAACATTTCTGACACTTAAAATTTTTTAAACCATATTTTCGAAAATCAAAACAGGAAATTGAGAATATTATGTAAGCAACTTTCTAAAAGTTACTTTTTTTTAACATAGGTACTTGCATTTAAAATTTGAAACATAATTTTTTAAATTTTTTTTGGATACATTATAATAATACATTTGTAAAATTCGAGAACAATTCTTAAGTCAAAAAGTATTTTGGGAGTTAAGCTTTCTGAAACTTATGCCAGACTGATTTCTTCGAGATAATTTAAAAAAAAAGCAAAGCTTTATATTAATTGGCATGGATATGATTAATGATGATACTTTGAGTTTTAAATTTAAAATTGTTATTTTTTTATTTAAATTTTACGAAATTTTTAGCTGCTGTTACAATATGAAGTCTTTTAGGCAGAGGTAAGTTAATAGTTCAAGTAAGTAGAGCAATTGAGACTTTAATATGGCCAATGGTGTAGAATGTGCTTGAATTGAATTGTATAACACTTCGTTTAATAGCAAAAGTCAATTATAAATTAATTCATTACGGATATTAAAGGGCCCCTAACAAAAGTCAATGGATTGTATATGATTGATGTTATTGAAAGTTCCAGGGCACGGTGCCAACTCCAATGCACAGATTAAGCCCCCCAATGTGCATAATGCAGTCGATAAAACCCCTGGCCAAAAGAGACGGTAGCCAAGACAACCGCAACATTAACACCAAGACGGACAGACGGACGGACGGACAGATGGACAGACGGACTGGGCTATCATTGAATTCAAAGAGGCGACACAGAGATACACTTGGCCTCAACACACACAGACATAACAATTTACATACATATGTATGTGTATGTATATTCCTACAATGCACTGTAGTTGCACATTAAAGGAGACTGTCGCTACTTATGACCATACAATATATTTGATGCTTAATGATTGAGAAAACAACAGACACGTGATGTTTGGCGACTGTTTATGACTACACACAGATATACATATATGTTTGAGTCTATAAAAGTGACATATATTTATCACGTCAATCCTTAGTTAATCGCCATTAACCCAGAGACAACATTGTACTTTGAAAACATGAATTCAGTCGACTACGAGTCAACTGCTCAAATCAAAGCCGAGTATGCTCGACTAGCTAACACTCTGTTGAAAAACTGGCCGTCACTAATAACTTAAGATTCTTTTAAATTTATCATAAATTGTTAATAATTGATTAACATCATTATATGTTAATTCAAAATTAGTGATGTTTATCAATAATAATGTTTCAAAATGAATCATATATGTGATAAAAATCGAAAGTAACCCAAAAGTAATGCAAAATCAATCAATTTGGTTTTTAAATTGTCTTTAAAATTCAAAAATATCTCAAAAAATTTTTTGGATGGCAAATTTATCAATCGATAAATTTTAAATTTACTAAAGTAAATAAAAAGTAAGTTTTTTTTTAAATAAAAATTAGTTTTTGTAGAAAGGATAGGTTATTTTTTTAACGAAACCACAAGTGATTTGTGGAACACATCTGTATATAATTTTGAAGCATTAGAAATGTATTAAATTTGTTTTTTAATAATAATAACTAAATATAATAAATAATAACTAAAAATGCTCCATTTAAGATGAACTCAATAAAAAACCGTTCATTTGTGCCAGAAAAAAATGGATTGAAAAACACTTAAATTTCGAAATGAGATTAAGAACATGTTTTTGGCAACAGACTGATTGCCCTAATTATGTTCAGATGTCTGGCAATTCTTACAGGAATTCAATTCAACACTTTGATTTTGACTGGCTGTCTGGTAACTGCTGAGGGTCAGTGTAAATAATATTTGATAGCCTAGTTTATAGCCCAAATTTCAAAGGGCTGTGTGGGGCCTGTAAACGTGAGGGTCCGAAAACTGACTAATGACAATGTCACAACAGACACACATCTGAGAGTACATACAATACATACATACGGATGCATATGTTGCCAGATGTCTATAAAATTTGTGATGCTTTGCGCTTGACCAAAGCTGCAGTCGAGTAAAACACACACACACACATTTATACACTCGAGGAAACATACATATACGTAGATATACTCACCGGTATCCTTAATCCAGTAGTTAATTGATTTGGGCGAGGCCTCAACGTGACACTCGATTTGAACATCAGTGCCAAGCGGTGCTCCGACTAATTGATTCGGCACTTGGATGACAGGATGAACTGCAAGCAGGGAAAGGAAAATAAAGTGAGGAAAGCCATTGTATGCTCGTATGTTGTCGCAGCAGTGCAGCATATTATAAAACCATTTTTAATACGCAAACTGCATACCAACTCGCCCCTCTACTCGTCAGTCGTCAGTCGTCTCGCCTCACTCGACTCACGGTGATAAATATGTACAAAATGCATGAGTAGCTAATGACTATATAGAGGATTTCACAAGCTATTTTCATTAGATATGTGCCTGACTGACTAAATAATGTAACGAGTAACGAGTAAATAATAACGAGTAACGACACCAAAAGTAAGGTTAATATAAAGTGGGCGAACTTTAAATAACTCGCGATAGTATTAAGTGTAATTTAAGTAACTTGAATAAGCTAACGAGTTAAAATGCAGCGACAAGGATAGTCAAGTAAAAGTAACTCGATTCCTAAGCAAGAGCAACCACTAACACATATTCATTCTCATGCGCTGTATAAGAGACTCTGTAATATTAAGTTCGAAACGCTACGAGACTGATGAGCGAGTAAAGTTTGAAGTTTGAACCGTTATAAAAACAAACGAGAGCAACTGCAACGAACAGCGAGTGCCACGAGGATGTCGGTTTACTCGTTTTGTTTTCGGCATTGATAACAATGCAACTGACAGTTCTCACAAGTTACGCAAACTACGAGTAACAGTTGAATTAAAGAGCAAAAAGTAATACTAGTAACATAAGCGAGTAGCATTAGCGAGTAACATTTAGTTATGCCCATTGTGCTCTATAGTTATTGTCTGCTGTAATGCTCGATCAATGCTCAACTTGCAACCCATTGTTGTGGCACAATTGAAATGGTTTTGTTTTTTTTTGTTGTACTCGTTTCTTTCAGTCAGCTTACTCGTTGCACCAACTGATAAGGAATGACAACAATGGCGAATGCTGCTCACAATTTGAGCAGCAACTTTAAATAAAAGCAGTTCCATTATAAAGTATCTACTTGTGCACATATGGATGTAGTAAAAACAGTTACACCAACACACTCACACACTGACATACACACACACACATATATACACATATACACATAGAAGGCCAATTGTGTGTGGCATAACTCTGTGCGGTTATCAAAATGCAATGCAAATGCAGCGCACGTCTTTCTCTAAAGCGGAATGGCAACTCTTTTGCAATTCGTGTGCGTGTTTATTGTCACTTGTCCAGCAGAGAAAGAGGGAGAGAGCGAGAAAGAGAGCGAGATAGAGAGCGAGATAGAGAGCTAGAGAGCGAGAGAGAGAGTGAGGTGACGTATGGTTGCCACCCTGCCGTGTCCTCACAGTGAGTCTACAGTGCCTAACAGACGTCCACCGAGCTATAACCAAAATTGGTGGTTTTGTAAAACTGCCAAAGCCGCCACAGGCCGTTTCTTGCAACATGGCTAACCCCACAGTCAACTCACAGTGTGTATGTGCGTGTGTGTGTGTGTGTGTGAGTCAGTAGTTTTTGTGTGCGTGTGGCAAAATTGCTGGCCATGTTGCATTGATAGTCGATTGCAGTGCAACAACAGCAACAACAACAACATCAGCAGGTTGCAACAATGACCTCAGCATGTGCGTACATGTGTGTGTGTGTGTGTGTGTGTGTGTGTGTAGGTGTGCCTGTCTGTCTATATGTGTGTGGACAGTTTTGTAAGGTCGTTGGATTTTAATTGATTTCCATGGTCGAGTGCATATGTCTTATCTATCAACTATCTATTTGCTCACACACTACAACCATATAGACTTAAGTTCAAGTACGTCTCTATATCTGTGCGTGTGTGTGTTATTGGTAAAACCACTTTTGGCTTGCCCAACAAGCATACGCATATATATGTATATACAAACATTTGTATATATGTATGTACATATGCAGATAAACACGTGTAAAAAGCGATCAGCCCGTGTGTAGCAGGTGTATGATCACAATTAAGCACAACTGTGCAAAGTACTCGAGAAAATAAGCCGATGACACTAGCTGAAAAACAGCTCACATGTATAGATTTCATCAAATATCAACAACTTAATTTCCCTAAGTTATAATTATGTTTCACTCGATTTACTAATAACGCTTATCACGGCTTACTGCCCAGATTAATTAATTATCGTTATTAAAACCAATTGTTAATGCAATTTATGTCATAATCAAGCATTGAAACATAAGCTTTCATTATGGCTTTAATTTAAGCATGATATATAATACTTAGTAATATTTATAATTTTAATAGATATTTTTAAAATTTGTGCATCCAAATTTTTAAAAACAAAATTGATTAGCCCTGAAAATTTAAACGTTCTTAAAGCTCCATTTTTAAAATAAGAATATTAATGAACCTCTTAGTTTCTAATCTAGAGTTGATAAACAGTGAAAAGCTTTTGCTGTTTTTAATAAAAAATTATAATTGAAGCAGGATATTTACTAATTTTAAATAAAAAAGCTCTCGATTTTCAAGTAATCAGATTGATGTAGCTGAAAAACTCTAATGTGCTTAAGGCTTAATGTTTAAAAGAACGTTTATGAATTTACTAATTTTTGACTGCTTAATAATCGTTTTAATCCATGAGTTAAGCACAACTTGCAGCTAGTGTCATGTGGAAATCAGCACACCAAATTGACATGTAAGTCACGCACATGGGAACTGCAGTGGAAGCAGGTGCTGATGGGATAAGAGGGGGTAAGGGGGAGGTCCAGAATCTGGACATTGCTCAAGTAGAAAAATCTCCCCTGTCGCTGGCACTCGGAGGCTGTGGACGAGCGCCTCTTCTGCCCGCTTGACCAATGGATGAGTGCTGGTTGACTGCGTCTATTTTCAATCTGCATGCAGACACAAGCACACACACACACACGCACACACACACACACACACACACAGTGCAACTTTTGGAGTGCGCACTGTGTGCGGCGAGGAGGGGATGAGGAGTTGGGAGTTAGGCAGGCAAACACTTTCGCTTGCGATTTAAAATTTTGCCATGATTATTCCGAGCATGTGCCTTGGCAGCAACCACGCCTGCAGTTCCCCCTGCCAACCTCACCTCCCCCATCTATGCCCATATATCCCCTTTAACCCCCTGCTGCCCCCTGATGCTCACTTGTGGCAAACAAAGCCACAAATATGCACTAATGACGTCGTCGCAGTATGAATAGACCAGGCACCAGCTGCAACTACAATTACAACGCTCACCAAAAGATAGACAGAGAGAGAGAGAGGGAGAGAGACAAAGAGAGAGAGGATAGGAGAGCAGTAGAAAGCGACTGAGGTGTCTCTGTACCTCATCACATTTGGGAGGCCATTGTAGGACTTTGAGTTAAAGGTAAAAGTCCAGCACAAAAACCCAATGACGTGTATTTTTCGCCTCATTGGCATCACAAATAGACCCAACCTGTCGCTTTTCCCCATTTCCCTACTTTTTCCTTCATTTTCTTTGTTCCTTTTTTTCGTTATTCTTCTTTTAGTTATGGCTTACAGCCGTAGCTCAACATATATTGAAGGCAACTGCACTATATTCATATGTGCAGAAAAAAAATAAAAAAAATTCCTCTAAAAAAGAAAATTTGAAAACAAAAAGAAAAATTGAAAATGTATGCAACGGTTGTATCATCTGCGAATTTTTAGTGCTGATACTGGATCGGGTTCGGGTTCTGATTTTTCTCTTAGGCGTACGTGATTTTTAGCGATTTGTCGCATTTATTTGCGTTCGATTTGCGAACTGCAAAAGGCAATATGCGACGCAACGAGTTTGTTTCGAATTATTCCACCTTAAATTCCACCTCAATTCATTCAAAATTAACTTTAAATTGAGCATGCTTTTGTTGCAGAAGATAAACCTAATCTTTTGCTTGTAACAAATCAGAATGAGAAAAACTTAACGAAATTAAATTGTTTTTAAATATCTAAGGTATCAATAAGTTTCAAGGATTTAAATGCAAATTTTCGTTTAAAGATTAAGTTGTCAAGTTAAACATCTAAAAACTAAAGTTTGTGAATCACTTTTTTCATATTTAAGTCAGCATAATCTCTATTATTAAATAAGCATATTGAAATAGGATTTATGAAAATGGAAAGAGTTTTTAGGAATGTGGAGAAGACAGTCAGGTCAGCAAATGGGAGAACTAAGCAAAGACGTTAAGCAAAATAATGATGTAGACAAAAGGAAACGAAAGAAAATCCTTATAATCACATGACAATATGAATATGTTTACAAAGATTTGGATGGAAGAGAAGAATGAAAGAGCTGAGTGAGCAGAGAGAAGACACAGTCAGCAGCTAATTGTGGGGTAATTGTTTGTAGCGCGTCCTGGTTTGGTTTCCTGCAACGCGGCAGCAATTCAACGTCCTTAATTAGCCATGCAGGAAGGTGGCTAACAAGGCAGGAAACTTGAGCAAATGGCGCGGAAACACGCAAGGGGATATTCGCAGTCGGTGTCGCTGTCTCTCTGTCTCTCAGTCTCTCTGTCTCTCTGTCGCTCTGTCTCTCTGTTTCTCAGCCTCTGTGTCTGTCTCGATGTCGGTGTCGATGTCGCTGTCGTTGTCAGTGTCGCTGTTGGTGTCGCTGCCAGTGTCGGTGTCGTTGTTGGTTTCGTTGCCGCATGTGGCAAGCTGCAATTGCAACCAGGCTTTATCAAGCAGCGGCAGTTGCAAGCAGTTTCCCCACTGAAGATGGCACCGAACGAAACGAAGGCCATGCAAATAACTCGCAAGCTGCCGGAAAACTTTGTTTTCACTTGCTCCGGGGAGAAAGGGGCGAAAACAGACGCAACATTTGCCAAACAAATTGTGAGTAAGTTCGCAGCAAAAATAGCAACAGGAAAAGCGAACACACACAAATATCACGCAGCCGGGAAATGCTGGAAAAAGAAGGAATAACCGAGGAAAGAGCAGCAATACGTGTATCTGGAAAAGGGTTCTTCTCATCGCAGACTCTGCCTTCAAGTTGATCAAAAAGTTTCGCAAGGTAGCGCCTGCCACTGGCAAACTGGCAAACTGGCAACGTGAAGATAGTGATAGCCTGGCAACGAGTTTAAGCCAAGCGGGAAAACACAGACCAGTCCAGACCAGACCAAACCACACCAGACCACGTTTCTGCTGGCCAACACCTCTTAAAGGCCACATTAACAAAATGTCAAAATGTTAAAAAGCGTGATTTTGCCACCTAAAAACGAAATGGATGAACAAGGCGACAAGTCGGAGACTCTCCCTCTCTCACTCTATTTCTTTCTCACTCACTCGCTTTCTCTTCAAAATGAGCAGAAGCAAACAAAAACAAGACATTAGAGTTAACTTCAGCACACCGAATATTTGATACCCTTTCAGACAACTGTATATTTGTAAACATTTAATTTAATTGTTTAATTGTTTAATTTAATGATTTAATTGTCAAAACAATTACTTGACAATGTTTATCTTAATTTATCTTATTCTGTTCCCACTTGTAATTTTAAATTATAAAATGAGTCGACACAATAACTTATCCGTAGTGGCTAGTGACTTAATTTATAAGCTTTCTTCTGTAGCGCTAGGAATCAAATCATAATAAATATCTCAAGAAATAACGAATATTGGTTTACCAAACTTTACCAAACGACTTTAAATGGATCGTTCCTATTAAAATTGCCTTAAAACAGAAACACAAGGTTTATTGTAGAATCTGTCGGTCGTCGAACCTGGCTTTATTTTTCAGATCATCAAACTGATCAAGAATATATATTCCATATAGTTTTCTTTATTTGGCCACACATGTTGTGACAACTTCATAATACCCGCGGAGTAGCAAGAGTTTCAGTCTAGAACCAGGACTTGAACTCGAACTCGCAGTAGGACTAGGGCGGGGACTTGGACTTGGACAGCATATGCCAGGCCAGGTCAACACAGTCTAGGCCAGTTGAGGAATTGGTATTACGGAGCTGCGACGTGGACAAAGGCAAACAAACGCAGTGCTCTTGTTGTTGCTGATGTTGTTGCTGCTGGAGTCGTGATGATTGAGTGAACTGCCACATGCTGGCAGCGTCGCTAGCAGCGACGTCAGCCGCGGCAGAGGTAGAGACAGAGGCAGAGGCAGAGGCCACCAAGCGTCAGCAGTGAATGCCGCACGTGCTGCAGACAGGTTTGACAAAAAACTGTGGCCCCAACAGCAACAACAAAGAGGCGGAGGCAACAACAAACACAATGCACAAGGCATCAAGGTAATGCCCAGTATCAGTGACTGGATTTAAACGGATTACAACAACGACAACGACAACGACAATCGAGTTAGCGCCGCACACAGCGCAAGCTGTCCCCCTCCCCTCTATCTACATTTCCCCCTTTACCCTCTTACCTTAACCCACTCACCTCTTGCTCCACTTAACAAGCTCTCTCTCTCTCTCGCTCTCTCGCTCTTTCTTTATTGCTGCTCGCTTTTCTATTGTGAGTTTTGTGTTTGCCCTTTTTTCACAACATAGCTGAGGGCGCCACTGTGTTAGAGTATGTGTGTGTGTGTGTGTGCAGTTGATAACTGTGGCTAGAGCTGTTAAAGGGGAGTGCAGAGGGAAGATGAGGGGTGAGTGGAGAAATGCCAGCAAACTAAACTAGATAAACACCACGAAGCTGGACAGCTTCAAACTGAGAGTTGAGCTGAGTTTGAGTTAGAGTTTGAGGTTCAGATTTGGATGCGGACTCGGACTCAAACTCGGATTTGGGTTGAGGCTGAGGTTGAAGTTGCCCCTGAGCTGTGTGTGGCAACAACAGACTAATGATATGTATATAGTATACATTCACATGCATACGAATATGCACACATATTTGTCAAACGGCAAGTAACTAAAAAACTGGTGGGAAAGGCTACAGACGAGCGAGCCTCGACTGTGGGACACCCTGTAGCTAGAAAATGAATAATCAAAATTATAATTAAAATCGGTGGTCACATGGTTCTCTGATTAGAGCTGCCGACCTGTCACACTTATACTTTTTCGGGTTGAAAAAAACAAAACTGGGTTCGATCTCCACACTGCCATTCTAAGAAAAGCAGTGATGGATAAAAATGTCCCATCATCGTAATTTGTATCTAAACATGTCTTTAAAGTTCCTTAAAATACATGTTCTTCTTCTTTTTTCATATATTTATTTCGGAAAGCTTCGAACTAGAGTAAATATCATCTATCCCAAAATTTCCAAATCTCATATAAATATTTATTTTTATAGAAATGGGGTAGAAATGGACGAATGCTGAAACAAACTTGATCTGCTTGCTTTATGGGGGTCTTTATGGGGTCTTTTAGACCCATTTCGCTTGTGACAAACTCGATAGACCAATTGTAAACTGTAGGGTACAGGGTCTAAAAAGAAAAGTTGACCAACCACAGCGCTCTAATTAATGCCACTCATTCTCTGGTGCTGGTGCCACCTTTTTCCTCTCACCACCCTTCCCAATTGCCACTTCACACTCCTCAACTGTTCGTCATATGGCACAGCCTCAGCTTAGTGCGACGAGATTGCGGGTTTGCTTTTACTTACAGTGTATGCTGAGCGAGATGCGCTTTGAAACCGATGGGGGCACTCCATTGGAGGCGATGCACAGATACGAGCCCATCTCGTTGCGTGAGATTTTCGTCAGCTTCAGCACTTCGCCACGGAACGAGGCGACTGTAAACGAGACAGAGGAAAAAGAGTCAAGCAAATGAGTTAATGAATAAATACTGAAATGGCATAATTACTGAATGAGGCGTTTAATTGAATTTCAACAAACGAAAAAACTTAAAAAAGAAACATTAAATGAAATTATCTATAGTCTGTAGCTATATTTTGTATAACTTTGCTTAACTGACATTTATTTATCTAATTTTTTTAGAAAGCTTGACTATATTATATGGAACATTTTTGAACTAGGTTACACAATGCCTAATTGAAATATCTTTAAAACAAAAACAAAACCACTTAGCTATTTAATTTCCGATTGGAATGCAGCATTGACTGCAAATACATTTTTCAAATTTCTTTCTAAAGTAAGTTAGGAAGTTTAATAAAATTCTTTCTTTGTTCTTTTCTGTGGTAGCTATATGATGAAGTTTCATCGATGGAAATATTAATTATAAAACTTTTGTGAATGTCATATTTAAAGCAATGTCATGACTTAAATATTGAGAATAGTCGAAATGCATTTTATTAGGAGATCTGGCAATTTCACAACAAACATTTTATTTAAAATTTTAAATAAATAATGTTGCATACTTTTTGGGGCAAAATTGAAATAAGTAAAAAATATAAAAATTAATAGTCCTGCCCAACTTTTATACTACTTGCCCAGTGTCTTGGTGCCTTGATTATCCTTCAGAATGATTTCATTACCATCCTCTCGCCGCCAGGTGACAATGGGTTCCGGATAGCCACGTGCACTGTAATAAATTGAAAATAAAATATAAATACAATTAATTTAAATGTGCAAATTATCTAACTTGCTCTTCATGTTTAATGTTGTCTTATTAAATTAGGCAATGGAGTTTGAGTTTCAGTTTTGTCTATTCAATTTAATATGCGGCTGGCTTTGGTGGCCATTGTGTTGGCCCAAACGCCAAGTTCTTTTGGCCAACAGCAGTCGCCGTCTGTGCCTGAGATTCTGTTGAATGGTCTTGGGAGCCAGTTGAGAGACAGAGGGAGGGGTAGGTGGAGGGGATGGGAGAGGAGGGGAGGGGAGGGGAGAGGAGAACTCTTCCCCCTTCTTGGGTATTGCATGTTGAGGCAAGCAGTTTAACAGCGCTGCAGACACGGGTGTGGTAAATTTTTATGATGCCGCAAACAGATGCAAAATAGCCAAGCAAAAGAAAGTCTCACACACACACACACACACAGACACACATTGGCACATACATATAGAGAGCGAAACAGCCTGAGACATTTAGAGTTCGTCCCGAGTGCAGAATCAACACAATGGCAAGAGACCGCCTGGGCACCAGTCAGAAGCAGTTGCTTAGTTGCTAAGATGGTTTAAGACCAAACTAAACGACTGCCAGCCTGATTGTTTGTCTGATTTTCCATTTTCCATCTTCCTCTCGCTGTCTCTTTCTCTTACACTCTTCTGCTTCTTTGTCTTTTAATGCGTGTGCAGCAACATGTTTATTCATGAAAATAGCTGCATACATACATATAAGTTGCATATGTTTCATACATCAAAAGAGAGCTGATATCTGTTAAAGTACATACTTATATAATAAGCAGATACTTAGTATTCCAGTATTATTCCCTGTACGCATAGTATGGCTTTAACGGGTATGCCCAAGTATAGAGATTGGGAATATTCATTGGATATGGAAAGTACATTATACTTGTTTACCACACTGTATCTATCTAAATAATAAAATGGAACGTTCATAATTTTTATATTTATACATATACTATGAAAATTATTCGACATAAATTAGATAGTTATTTGTTTATATTTAGATAGTTTTGCACTCATGAAATTAAGTCCAAAATTAAAAAGTATTTTTTCAGAACTAAACATAGAGAAAACAACTAGATTCCTTGTTTTTAATACAATATTTTTATTTGAGCAGAAAGGAATACAGAATTTTATGTACGTGGTATTCTGAAGTCAACCACTTGCATTTTCTTAGCTTTTAAATTGTAAAATACAAAATATTAAAGTGTGAACTTTTGCTTTTCGCCTGAAAGCATAATTTAATTTTACATTTATTAAGCTGTGCTCTGATCGAACCAATAACTTGAGGAGTACCTCTAATACTGTTAAATAAATCTGTGGTTTAAATGCACCCTTCAAGTACAATAAATGCCAAGAAAAGAAAATCTAAAATTAAGAACAATTTTTGTTTGTTGAAGACACATCATCCAACACTCACCCACACACATTTACATGGCTATTAACAAATTAAATTAACAAATTGCTGAAACCGCAACAGAAGCAGCTTCCAGATGCCATATAAAAATAATAAAAAAAAAAAACAAAATAAAAACAATACAAAAACAGAAACAAAAAGTAAAAACAGAAACAAAAAGTAAAAACATTTTAACAATCTGGTCGTCTGGCCAAGTGTGACCAGCAGTCGTTTTAATTTTGTTGTGTGTGAGTATGTGTGTGTATGCGTGTGTGGGTGTGAGTGTATATGTGTGTGTATGTATGCTTAAAGTTAAATTCATTTTATGGGACTTGCCCTAAGTGGTATTAAAATGAAAAAAATTGCAGACGATGTCTCTAATAGCTTTCCACATATACACACATGCACACACACAGGCACACTCCCATACATAGACATATACCTAGATATATAGAGAAACTAGCGAGGAGAGTGCGTTTATCGCTTTGGTTCCATCATTCTGCGGTTAAATCGTTAAAATTACTTCGTGGTCGTGGTCAAGTTCATAAATCAACGGCGAGTCGTTGTCGCAGTTAGCTCTAAAAGGAAAAACCGCTGAAAATAACAAGAGCTAACTGGCGATAAGCCAACGCAAGCCACTCAACCAAAAGATACCCTGTAATCCGAATGTCAATCCAATTAAAACTTTGCTTGACTTGCAAATTGCATTAGTTTCATCTGAAGAAAATGTATCTACATGTGGATGTATGTACATATATGTACATTTTTACACATGTTACATAACTTCCTTGACAACTGTTGGACTCGCTTTCTCGCTTGTGGCCAAGAAGGGCATATGGAAAGCGCCGACCCAAATCAAGAGAAATGAAGTGTCGCTTAATTTGCTGACATTATTAAATGATGATGATAATGATGATGATGATGATGCGGGTGGAATTCGTTCTCCGATGCTTACTGATGATAGCACATTTGGCTGGGATTTGCCAGTTAGCCAGTTAAAGGGCCAACAGCCGTACACTTCAATTGTCCAACTATTAGCTTCTAAATTAACAAACGAGCCAACATTCATATTGTACATATACAAATACAAATAAATAAACAAATATTTATATATATATGTGCACATACATATATATTTAAGTCAATCATATGGAAGTTGATCCCGTAATTTCAGTCAGATGTCAATAAATAGTTCTTAAAATGTTGCCAAATAAAAAACACGAGCTTAAGCACTTGAGATTTTCTAAAAAATCTTTATTTCGAAACTAACGATTTGAACGATTTTAATATTACGAGTATCAGTGGAAACACGGAATCAACACATACGTGTCGAAAACATAATTTTAGATATTTTATTCGTTTGCCTCCAGATCTTGCCAACATGAATCAACCAAACATAAAAAAGTTCTTTCATTTATCTTAACTAAAATACCATGTTCTTAATAAAATTATTGCACTCACCGACATGTCAAACGCACCGAACTGCCCTCGGGCACAATTACATCCGACGAAGTATCCTCACTTATAAAATCCGGTGGTATAACAACGTCCAGGAAACCAATCTGAAATTAAGCATGATACGAGAAAATTAGGTTTTTATTTTATTTATTTATTTATAGAACAGAAAAATTTAAGAAATATTTATGTACTTATAAATTGCATCCAACATATAGTTTCACAGTTATCATGTCTTAATGTAATTAAATATATTCTTATTTAAATATCGAAATTCACTTAGTTGTTAACTTGTTTTTGTTTTTTTCAGCATCTTCGATCCATTTTTAAATAAAGTTAAAAGTATTTACATGGTATTCTTTTAGTTTGAATAGATTTGTCAAATCTTGATAGATTGTCGAAAGGGATGTTTTTTTGACCCCTTTATTATACAAATATTGATTTGGGATCAAAATTGGATGATTTTAAAAAATTCATTTTTTTCGGAAATTTTACATAGTTACCCCTTTACATTTTTCGAAAATTTTCAAAAATTTTAAATCTTAAATTTATTCCTTAAATCGACTCCAGGTGATAAAATTAGGGTAAAAAAGTACTTTTGCGCTAAATTTCGGTTAGTTTCTTTAAGATTTATTCCAATAACTGCAAAATGTTTCCTTATTTATAGTATTTACATGGAATTCTTTTAGCTTGAATAGATTTGTCAAATCTTGATAGATTGTCAAAAGGGATGTTTTTTTGACCCCTTTATTATACAAATATTAATTTGGTATCAAAATTGCATCATACATATTTGCACGCCGGAGTGCCTACTCCGTTGGTTTCCTGGTGTAATAGATTTTGGACTAATTGTTCGTCATTCATCTATATGATCTAGTGAACCGAAAGATTAAAACCAAATTCCAAATTCCCAATCTGTGAGTTTGGTTGAGTTATCTCTAACAAACAACAACAAATTTCAACCTAAATCTTCATTTTCGACTGACTCGGCTGTTGATACTGTTCAAGAATATATATTCTTTATAGGGTTGGAGACGATTCCTTCTGCCTATTACATACATATCACAAAACCATTATACCCTTTTTGACCATTTTCAATGGGCACAGGGTATAAAGAAACCTATCGAATTAAAGTCCATACGGCACTCCCAATCTTCCAATTTACTTAACTTTTCTTAATTATTAATAAATATTAAATTTTTGTAAACATTACAGAATAAAATCACTTTAGCTTTAAATTAAAAGAGTTGAAAATAAATAATTTAATTTGCAAAAGTGTAAACAAGAATCAATGCATGATAAATGCCAGAAATATTTTCAGTTTAAAATTTAAAAAACGATGTTTATTTAAAGGACTGCAACTGTGCGAAATTGCAGTTGTAAATATAATCTTTTTTTTAATGGGATGGTATGATGTCATAGCATAAGTGAAAGAGAAACTTGTTGATTTGGGCTAGGCAAGCTTTATTGTACCTGTAGTTTGCAAGCTGAAAACGTTTTAATTCTCGTGTATATACATACAAATATAAGTATATATATATATATAGAACACAGGTATAAATGTTGTCTCACAACAACGAGAACAACTACAATGTTAACTCCGATAACAGTGGCAAATAAAAGCGTCATCAGTAAATGGCAGAAAGGCGGCTGGTTAACTGAATTTACTATACACTCAGCGAAAATTTGCTGATTATGCAGCCGAGGTCATAAAGCAGGAACTGTAAGTACAGCAAGCAAGCTATTTTATTAACCCCCCCCCCCCCAAAGGGAAAGTGGAGGGGGCTCACACACACATACACAGATACTTATGTATGTATGTATGTTATATGGAGGAGAGCAAATGAAATAACGCTAAATAGTTTAGGACTGTGACAGAAGCGGGCAATAAGAAGGCGGAAGAAAAGGTGGAGGAGGAGGTGGAGAAGGAGGGGGAGAAAAGCAGAAAGCAATGGTAATAGAATGGAAAACAAAAAATAAAAGACAAGAAAGCACAAACACAAACACACACACACACAACGCATACATAAGTACAAGAGAAAAGCAAACGAAATGAAAACAAAGCATAAGACAATTGGGCTACAACTGCGTATGCAGTCTCTTTCCCTCTTCCTGACTCTCCCTGTCTCTCTCTCTCTCTCTCACTCTGTGCTGTACGTTGCAGTGGCATCTATTGCCCTCTCTCCAGTTTCTTTCCTTGTTGTCCTTGTGAGAAGCGTTAAAGTAAAAATAAAAATTAAGGAAGCATGAAATACATTTTATTGGCGCCATAAACTTCACTTCGCTGGACACATGAGTGTACGTGCGTCCACCACACACACACACACACACACACACACACACACACACACACACACAATTGCCTGCAATAGTATGTGTGCAAGTACACTTGTATATGTGTGTTTTCGCCTTATTTGCCATAGTTTTCGCTTTCGATTTGCTGCGCTTTCTTTCACTTGCTCGACAAGGGCATAGAACAATGGTAAGAGCGTATAAAAAGTGGAAAGGGACGAGGTCAAGGGGCAGTTGGAAAGGGGGAGGGAGAGGTGTCGTACGTTGAACAAACGTACAATAAGTGTGCGACGACAAGTGCGTTGCATTCCATTTTTACTTCTTTCTACTCTCCCCTATTCCCTCTCCCTTCCCCCTCCCCATCACCACATGACAATTTCCTGAACACTTTGCAAAATTGCTTTCAAGCTGCGTCCGAGTCGTGTGCGCAACGCACAAATATTTATTTATAAACATTTCCATTGTCTTCTTAGCTGGCAGCATTATTCATGGGCTGCGACCTTTGATATGCTACTACTATTGTAGTATGCTAAAGTACAGTTCAAAAACTAACAAGTATCAGCTAACACACTTATGTACTACTTTATATAAGCTGCATTCGAAATATCATTAAAGTAGTAATTGTAGCTAATACTTCTGTAGGCATCAAAATAGAATTAAAGATTGCTTTTAATTTAATTACAATAGAACTAGCAATTGCTACTAACTTTATTTAAACCGTAATAGCAATTAGTGCTTGATTCAAATATTTCCCATGTAGTCCTAGTTTTATATATTTTGCTATTTTAGAAATTATCAAAATTTATTTCCATTGAATTGCCCTATGATATCACATCTATCTATCACATTTGATTGGTGTCATTTTCGTGTTCTTTCGTCATCAACCATCTCTTCATCTGTTTCTCTCTCGCTCCGTTCACTCACCTGACTCTTCATTGGATCCGTGTTCAGCTGACACATATAGCCGCCCCGATCCTCCTCAGAAACGGCCTTGATGTGCAAATTCCATGTGTTCTGATCCAAATGGCTGACTGTGACACGTGGATTGTGTGTAATCACGTTCTCGTGTATCGCCTGTATGGCTTTCGTATCCGCTTTAAGCCAGCCCACCTGTGGATGGGAATTTGAATGTGACCCAAAAGTCGTTAACAAAACCGCCAGCCACAAAAATAATATTAAATGTTTTAAGTTAGCCATGTATGATTGTGGCAAGTAATTGTTGTTGTTGTGGCAACAATTACAGATTCACTTTATCTCGAATGCAACTCGTTTTATATTGAATTCAAGGCGAATGTATAATTTGGAATGGTAGCGTTTGTGTTTTGTTTTGTCATCATTAATGAAAGTCAAGTATATTGTGTTTAGTGTATTAAGTAGTTTACCTGTGTGTCTGGGTGTAAGTAGGGTGCTGGTAGGGGGAGGGGTAATACTTACGCGATAACCACCCAAGTGACGCACATGGCAGGTGAAGGTTGCATCGCGACCCACAGCAACGGACACATTGGAAATGCTTTCCACAAACTCCGGTGGAAAGGCGCCAATCGCTGCGGCAGAAAGAGACAGCCGGAGAAAAAGAAAGAGAGAGACCGAGAAATCAATGAGAGCTGCGATAAGAATCATTGTTGCCAACTCTTGACAAGCAAAAAAAAAGCTGATTTTACTGGGAGAAAAGTCAAAAAAAAGCTTATTTTTTTTAATAAAAAAAGCACTGATAATTTTATCATGTTGATCAGGCATTTTCTTTAATTATCTTGCGATCCAAAAGCAATTTACTTTATTTCTTAACCCAATTTTAGTTTCTCTCATTTGGGAAATATATGAGAAGAGCAATTTTATAAACTTAAAACAAAAATTCTTTACATTTTAAAAGTGAATAAATTTACGAGAAATATTTTTTTGTATAAAACTTAGTTAATGTATAAAATAAGCCAACATTTTTCTGTTGCATTATATAATCTTATAAAGGCTGATTATTAAATGGACTATTCGTCTTCTATACAGTTGCGGAATTATAGCAATATATTTAATCATTAAAGCGTGAAATCAAAATAAAAATATGATGTTCAAATCGTTATGAATTATTAGTTTGATAAACACTTAAAAATGTATATCTACAAAAATAAGATAAAAACCAAATATTTAAAAAAATATATAAAAATGTCCGCTACTTATGATTTTTCTCGCAATTAAAATGCCGATTTGGCGAGAAAAAACTGTTGGGACAACACTGATTAGAATACGTTTTGCGGTGTGTATGTGTGTGTGTTTTTTTTTTTTTGGTGTGGTTAGCTGTGCAAGTTAATGATATCGCACCGCTGCCACCGCAAGTGGATGCAACGCCTGCCAAAAACACGGTGATTTATCGCTTTTAAATGTGCCCGACGTTGCACTTGCCAACTAGCAGACAGCCAACTATTAAGCCAACTACCAACAACAGGCAACAGCTCGATGCGGCCAAGTTAAGACAGTTGTCGTTGGGTGCAAAAGTAACTGACTGGCGCTCTTTAATGCACAACGCTGGTTAATTGAACAGATCAACACTCATAAGTTAGCGAGCTGTTCCAACTATCAGCTAAGAGGGCCAAAGGGCCAAAAAGGGCAGAAAGGGGAAAGGGAAAAAGGAAGGGGGGGGGGGGGGTGGCTCATGGACTGTTGGAGGCGACATACGCAAATATATAAATAATTTATTGAATCATTGAAAATCAAACATTTCACTTGCAAGTTTTGCAAAAAACTTTTTCATACTCCAAAATAAAAAAATGGTAAAAAAAAATGAAAACGTGAGTCGTGTTGAGTATGTAAGGGGCAAGGGGAGGGGTCGAGGGGTTGCCAGACAGCCGCGACAGCCGTTGCCGGCATTTGCCGCAACAAAGTGCCCCCGTTGCCCCTTATTACCCCCTTTGTCCTCTTTGCCAGAGCACGCCTCGCCCTTGCCTTGGTAATGCATGCAAAAAACTTTTGCCAAACTTGAAATTTAAATATTTATAGACAGTGCCGCTGGCAGCAGCAGCAGCAGCAGCAGCAGCAGCAGCAGCAGCGGCAAGTGGCAAGTGGCAGCGGCAAGTGCGTCGACCATCCGCATCCACCGTTCGAGCCACCGAACCACGCTGAACCACTCGTAACGCCGTCGTTTGTATTGTGTGCAACTGGCTGAAGCCTTGTAACAGCTTCTGACAGCCAAGGGGGCGGGTGGGGATTGACCGGGTGGAGGGATAACAGGGTTTAAAGGAGGGCTGACAGGCACTGGAGCCAACGAGAGACTGACGGAGGGGTAAGCAGAAGAATGTGCTGAATTGACGCAATTGGCCGAAGGCATGATTTATTTCATACTTTTCAATTCGCATTTTTTTGTAGACCTCCTTTTTTAATATTTTTATGTTAAAAGGATATCGATATCATTTGTAGAGCAGTTATGAACTGTTCATTTGTCCTACACTGAATACAAAAACGGTGTGGCATTTGATGCAAATACCTTTTCAGGAAGAAAAACTAAACTTTTATTCAAAATAAAAATAAGTGAAACAAAATAAATTTTCGAATATGCATAAAATATAAAATGACAACTTCTGAACATAGAAATTGGAATTTCTTGGAGTTCAGCTACTCGGATCTTAAGTACTTTTTTTTAAAGTCGAACGAATAATGTAATTATTTTTATAAATTATTTATTTATTGGGAGTTTAATTTAAAATTATTTATTCGAACAACTTTATAAATAACGAACAACTTTTAAAACAATATTAATATTATAGTTATTCTTATTAATAATAATACTAGGGATATTCATAGAGTTCATTTCATATTTTTAAGATTTCTATCAGATATTAAAGATTTGAACTTGCATATAATTAAGAATCTTTTTTAAACTAACATAATTAGATTGCCCCTTCTGGAAAATAGTTAAAGGGAATTTCAAACAATGTTTATAAAGAATTTGAGAACCTTGGTGAGTTGGATAAGATATATGTTATAATTATATCTAAGCTGGTAACAATTCAACAACTTAAAATGCACAAATCCAAAAGGATGAAAAGTATCTCAAGCTGTTTTTAATTTCAGTGCTGTTTGCGTAACAGGATTTAATAAAAAAAATAAAAATAGAAATGGTTAACCGAACATTATTTAATTCCCAAAAAGTAATTGTAGTAAATATATTTTCGTTTATTTTGCAGTTGCCTAAAAACAAAATGAATATGTGAAGCTGAAACTGGAGCTAGAGCTAAAGTTGAAGCTAAATCGGATGTTGTTGGTGTTTTGTGGTTTGGACTGCAGTTCGGAATTATTTGCATAGATTCAGCCTGTAGTTGTTGGAGCGAGTAATCAACCGTCTAGTAGACTGTCTGACTGACTGACTGACTGACTGACTGACCGACCAACCGACAGAGTTTTTCATTAACATTGAGAGGGGGAAGGAAGGAAGGAGCTGAGATTTCGTATCAAAATCGACAACAGCTAAAAGTTCAGGAGGCAAAACAACTACAAATCTTTGACTGCAAATTACAGCAGCACACGCAAAGTCACACAGAGAGATAGACAGGACAAAAGGGCAGCAGCTAGAGACATGCGAAAAGGACACCCACAAACACACACACACACACACACACACACACACACACACACACATATATACAGAGTGTAGAGTGGCCAAACAAACTGCAGTGAAATGTAGTTGCTGCTTGGCTGCTCTGCGGCTTGTTTGTCAATCTGTTCAACTGGATGGCAGCAACAACAAGTGAGAGGCTTCTGCTTCAAATACTGCTCCAGCATTGTGCCAATTCCAATGCACTTGTCCTGGCCCCTGAGGTTGAGCGCTGACTCTGAGGCCAACTCCCATATTCGTGTCCTTTGGATTCCTGGCCTACTCCTAAGCACTTTGCATTTTCCGGTCACAAGAATTGAAGTTGCGCCAAGTCGCGTTTTTAGCCAAAGTCAATTAACCTCTGACCCCTTCTCCTCCTTCCCCCCTCCCCCTTACTATTTCTCCCTCTCGCCCGATTTCTCTCAGTCAACGGCCAGCCGATGTTTTTCACATTTTCGCACGTTATCATAAATTTTGGCGTCTCCGCCGGGAAACGACAACCATTTCAATTTTCTTAGTTCGCTCTCACTCTTTCTCTCTCTCTCGTTCTCAGTCTCTGTCTCTCGCGAATCCCTCCTGTTTAAAGGTGGATTTGAGGCTGACACTTTGGCAGGGCTCCTGTTCCATATGTAGTCCTAGGTGCGGCAATGTCGCCCAAAAGTTTAAATCACACAACGACAATGAGGATTTACCAAAGCAAATTTATGGTTAAGGACATTGGCAAAAGTTAAGCTTGTGTGTGTTAATAAAGTGTCTTCTTGCCCAGTATGTGCATGTGTGTGTGTGTGTGTGTGTGTGTGTGTGTGTGTGTGTGTGTGTGTGTGAGACAACAAAATATATGGCATGGCACAATTCAGTTTGTCGCCGTCGAGTCGGCCCAACTCGTATGTAGGTAGACCAAGAAAAAGATACAAAGATGCCAATCTGCAATCTGCATGGCACCTTTTTTTATGGTCCGCACACACAAATCCGACGGACGCCAAAGCGCCAATGATAGGTGATAATGGCAAATTTGAGACGTCTAACGGGGAATTGGACCAGGCCAAAACCAAAACTAAAGCCGAAAGACAAAACTTGAACAAACTGCCGAGGAAACTCGAAACTCTGCCGACCCATTAAAGTGCAGCCCAGGAAAATAAAGTAAAATATTAAGTAAAAATTACACAAGTTGAATTCAAACGGAACACACATTCTTTTTGGACTAATTCTTTTGTTTTAATTCGAAAATTTAAGAAACTTTTATCAAAAGTGTGTAAGATATGAAGTAAAAGCAATCAACTTATGAAATATCAAATATTTTTTGACTCTGTCATATCATTATTTTAACTTTAAAATAATTTTTAACTGTTTTCAAATGTTAAGAAGATGACAGTATATGCATGAAAAATAATCGAATAATATTACTTTAATTAAATCCATTAACTTTAGGTGCCACCTCATAACTTTAATTATTTATAATTTCTTGTTGTTGTTTGATTTAATGAACCAGAAAAGCAGTTATAAAGAATATTATTTTAAGAACTATAATTTCAAAAATAAGGAATAAATGAGTTTTGAATGTATTACTTAAAACCTTTAAATTCTTATAAGACTTCAGTATAAATAATATAAATATTTTATTTTAATAAAATTTTATTTCATTCAAATTTTTTAATTTACGATAGGTTTAAGTCCAGAGAATTCAAGAAATCTCCACACAAAAGATTGGAGACCTCGACTGAATTTGCGGTTTACTATCAGAAGATACTTTTATATACATATATAATGAAATAGCCAAGTTTATAGTCTCTTGCCAGTTGTTGGTAGCGAAACTAACACAAAAAAAAAATATATTTATATATATAACTGCAGGAAAAAATGCCAAAAGGCAAATGGCAAATAGAATATAGAAAATAACAAATGATGACTGCAAGTGGTTGATGCCTCGCGGTTGGTGGCAAGTGCGCCTAATGGCCAAAATGGCTAAAATGGCCAGCCGAGACTTTTGCGAAATTTGCATTTTTACAAATCGTCGTCTACAACTTGTAGCACTCGCAATTGAATTGCACTGTCCAAAAAGACAAAACAAAAAAATAAAGAAAAAAAAAATATAAAAAAATAGAGAAAAATTCAATTTCATTTTGTTGTTGTTTCTGTTGCTGTTGTTGTTGTTGGCTTCTTTGCTCTTAACAAACGTCTTGCAATTAATTGTGTCTTGATTTTTGTTTCACACTTTGAAATAGGTTCACAGCCCTTTTTTAGTGGGCAGGCATTGCAAATGAGCGACGAGTTGTTTTTAATTGCCAAAGTTTTCACACACCCCCCTTTCAAACAGCCTTGACGAGGGGATTGGCTGATGAAGGGGGTTTCCCCTGCAACCCCTCGAAAGGGTCAGTTTTAAATCAGCATTAAGAGACGTTAACATATTTAATGTGTTGCTAATATCTGTGCTCAAGCAAATAAGCCAAATGACTGATCAATCTCAAAACACAAAATATGAACTGAGCTATTAATTATATTGAATATTAAATGAATATGCAGAAGTATTGCAAAGCCCTAGGGGCAGTTTTAAATTGATTAAAATATAATTTAAGTTGTTAAGTTATTGTCAAGTCCTTATTAAGTATCAATATCAATAAACACCTCAAATATATGAGCTGTAATCCTATGAAAATCCTTTGATTTGTATTTATAGTTAAAAAATGTTTGTATAAAAAAACATTTACATATCAAATGTGCTACTTTATGAAATATTTCCTATGTGTTGAGCCATTCAGATCATTTTTTCAATTTCTTATGACTCATTTCGCTCTTCTGGCGCTTCTGTTACGGATAGAATATATAATTGGACTCTCCAAATGATCAACCTTTAGCGTAGTCACCGTCAAAATTGAACTTAAATTATTTTTAAAAAAAATTAAGTGTCACAATTTTTTGTTTATAGCTTCCGACAGCCAATTTTTTAAGACCTTAAAAATGTATTATTCAATTTAATAACAAATTTTTAATTTGATTTCCAATTTATAGAACATTGAACATTGTTTTAGGTTTATCTTGAAACCAGATTAATTATTAAAGCAATGTAATTTAAAAATTGGCTCGCTCTAACAAGTTGTACTTTTCATTCGCAGACCACTGATTTATTTGATTAATATATAGATTAATCCTTTTATGCTTATTAATATTTATTTGTATGTTTATTTTTAATAGAATACACATCAATTTAGGATATTTCAAATGTATCTAAGGTCACATTGTCTTTACAATTTTTGTTTATGTGTGTGTGTGGGTGTGTGTGTGTATGGGTGTGTGTATATAGTGTGTATGTGCTGTTAAGTACTTAGCAACGAATTTGTGCGCACTTTTAGCTAAACTTTTATATTTTATATGTGTTTCCATACGAGTGTTGCAAAAGTGGCGGTCAGCCGAGTCAGTTGCCACAACTGGGAGAGCAAGAGAGAGAGAGAGAGTGTGTGACAGAGAGGGGAAAAGGGCGATGGTTTCGCTTGTGGCTGTTGTGGTCGCAAGCTCTAAAAGCTAAAGAACCGAAGTCGCGCATATTCAGCATCGTTATACACATATGTATGTTAGTGTGTGATGATGATGATGATGATAATGAGGATGATCATCGTTGTATCAATTAAGACAGACCCAAGGGAATGACGACAACATCCAGAATACATATGTATGTACATATATAGCATTCGCTAAGTGCCAAAGGTTTAGTTTGTCTCTCTAACCGTCTGTCTGGGACAATAATGTGGTTTAGCTTACATTTATGAATGCACACTGCGTATTTGTTTAAAGTGTATTTGTGCGTGTGTTGAACAGTGTACACGTGGACGAGTAGCTTATCATTTATGGTCTCCCGTTCACGTTCCCAATTGCTGCCACATGCTGGGCAATTAATTTGCATTTCATTGATATGCACACTCACACACACTCACACACACACACACACTTACACACACTGTAAATGAGACACACACACACATCCAGTTGGCTGCACTCACGCACTGTCCCGAGTACTCATTTTGCAATATTTGTTTAGGATTATTATCGGTTATTAATGTTGCTGTAATTGAAAATTATTTTCACTTTTATGTTTATCATCATTATCAGTGGCCATTACAACTGCCAACTGGCAACTTGCATACCGGCAAAGGCACGGGTATTCGCTTAATGCATTCACATTCGCATTCTCATTGATATTCGCGTTATTCACAACTCGCAGTGCTTTTTATCACTGGGGAATTATTGTTTACCGTGATTTAAGCGACCTTTTTATTTCATTTTTGTTCGGTACACCCACACACACACACACACACACACACACACACACACACACACACACACACACACACACACACACACACACACACACACACACACACACACACACACACACACACACACACACACACACACACACACACACACACACACACACTCACAAAGTCAGACACATACTTGCAGTGTGCAAATACATATTTATTATTTATGAACTGCCCCATCGCATATTATTCAGTTTGTCTGTCTGCCAATTATTCACGTTCGCATATATTTACCGCCTTTTTTTGTTGCTTTTGTGCTTTTTTTGTATTACATATCTAAAAGAGCAGTTAATTGAACATGATTAAAGTGCTGATTACAGTGCACAGCATTGAATGGCTTTTTGTTAAGTGATATGGAAAACAACAACAACAACAATTACAGCTCTACTTAAGTGACGACTTTTAAAATGTTCAAAAATAATTAAAATATTTGTTCACATCTAAAAGCAGTCAGTAAAGCAGGTAAATTAATTAATAAGCTCTTTCACGATGCACAATCCTGGGAATCAATTCCGTGAAAAAAATTGTAGCACACTTTTTGGGGCTGTGAAAAGTGTGCAATTTGGATTAGATTTTGTTGTTTTATGTTCGCACCTAAGGGGAGCACTTAATGATCATACTAAAAATGTCGAATATAATGAAACAAAATAAACTTAAAGAATCTTAGAAATCAGTCATATTATAATTTAGCAATATTATGCTAATTTAAAATCAAAATTATTTTAAATTTATGGTAGTTGTTTTGTGGACTGCATTTAGTTAAGGCTAAAATAAAATAATTAAATTAGATGAGATTGATTTATAAAATTGTCAAAAGACTACAGAACTGATCCAAATATCAGTCTACAAATTTAATAATTTCTCTTGAATCTTTCCAGTCTTGAATATTAAAATACAGAACATACAAATATTTCTAATAATGCTTTTTGCTTTTGCTGACATAGCGTCATACCTGATTTCTTATATTTCTGTTAAAATTGGTCAACGACACTTTTATATAAAAATTTCTTCCCTCGACTTAAATTTGACATTGTCTTGAAATATTTTATTAAGCATAAAAATAACAATATCAAAATTATTATTTAACTGGAACTATAGCTGACCTCGAGGCAACTGAAAAAGATACATAGGTTGCCACTTTTCATAATTCATTCTAATCGGTGGTTAAGAGCATTATAAATATTTGAAATAAACTGAGTTTATGTTCATTATGTTTGTATTTTAATATTAAAAAGACTCATTTGAAATCTGATAATATTAAGTTACTTATAATTTCTGAAACGGAATGAAAACAATCGTTGTCACCACAAGATTGATGGATTAATTAAAATTCAAAAGAGAAACTTAAATAACAAGAATCATGGCAATGAACTGAGAGTAAATAGGTAAATATGCACACAATGTAATTGTATTTATCTTAAGTAAGAATATTGAAATTTAATCTGTCAAATATGAATACGAGAAATTCAACTCTGAGCTGTGGACTTACGAAATTTAATTTAAAAATCAACAAAAATAACGGCAACATTAAGAAGAAAATCAAACAAAAAAAAAACAACTGTATAAAAATTCGTTGGATTGTGGACCATTTGGCACCTCATTTGTTATGATTACGGGTACTTAATAGGAGTAAGAGAAGGAGGAAAGCCAAGCCGCAAGCATTAATAAAAATCAGGTGAAAACAGAACTTTTGCGCAATTAAATCAAAAGATAATTTGGTGTGTCCATATGTTGTCGAAGGAGAGGGAGGGAGCGAGACGAGGCAGCTAGAGAGGGAAGGCCAATAAGTTGGGATCGTTCGATTGCCCCAGTCAGTAACAGTATTGAGCTCTGGTCAATTAAATTGCAGTTGCAGATGCAGTTGGCATCATTGTCATTGCATTTCGATTCAGTTCTTCTGTTTCTGCCATTAACTTATTTTATTTATTTATTTATGTGTTATTCATACTGTTTAATGCCAATACAATGACATCCTGAACAATGACACTGCATTAAACACGAATCATTCCCATTTTCAGCCTTATCATTTCCCACATGCCTGCACTTTCTATCCTTTAACACCGGCATCAGTCTCAGCATTAACATTGCTCCTGACACATTGACATCAAGATTTAATAACTTATTTGCTCTTTATTTCACTCAATTGATCAATGCTCACGTTTATTAACTTTTTTAAATTCAATAAGTAAATGGCAAATAATGAAAAGTTGGCACTCAATCGAATCAATCAGCTTTTGCCATCTTGGCAGTAACTTATTAACTCAATCCAATTTCAATTATTTTGAGCTCATCAACTATTTTATAATAAAAAAAATCACATTAACCAATTTTTAAAAAAAAAATACAATTAATTAATACAAATAATACGAAATTTATAAGATTTTCAAGTTAAAGGACAGTTTAAATCCTCAAATCTTTTATATTTTATCTAAAATAAATAATAAGTAATTTTCAATTATTTCATCTTCGAAATTATATCTTTCTAATGTACTATTTCTTGAACAACTTGAGTTTCTCAAAAATTAAAATGAAACAGTTCTTGAGCATCCAGAAAATTATTTTCCTTAAGACCCAAATAATGAATTGTAAATTGCTCCATCAAGCTTGAGGTCCACATTTATAACTTAAATCGCACAAAAAAAACCTTAAAAACTGGTGCAAAACTGGAAAAAAAATCCAGTTTAATCCCTAAAGTATATTTTCCTTTACGTAAATTTAAAAATAATATGTTCCATTTCCCTATTAAATTTGGTAAATTTAAATAAACCTGTGAAACGAGATTCCATTGTAAAGCTGAAGAAATGTTACAAAATAGTCTGACAAAGATTCAAGATTAAATTTTGAAAAACTTTTCCAACATCTTTATAAAAAATTATTATTTTGAATTTCGCTTAAAACTTTAAACACTTTTATAAATCTCAAGAAACTTATAAAACCTGAACAAATTTTAACATAATGTCAGCTAGAAAACAAAAGATTTGAAATCATTTTCTTTAAAGAATCGATATTTAGTTTAAAAATAAGTTTCCCAACTATCTTTAAAAGCAGCATTTCTTATATTCCCTATGAAACTTAGGAGCTCCCTAAATTTCAAGAATTTTTTGAAGTTATCACTTCAAATCACACTTTTGAAAAATGAAAAAAAATAGCTTGCTCGAATGTTTTGAATTCAAGTTTTACCTTCGATGAGCGCCACTATGAACAGAACCACGATCAGCATTTTATCATTGCGATTGATGAGGACCAGATAATAACGATACAGATGCAGTTTGGAGATAATTCGCATTTGAATTTGTTGATTCTGATGCGCTTTTCTATACACAATATATTCTCTCCTTTTTTTGGTTTTCAAAAGTTTTTCAAATGATTTGTCTGCGTTTTGGCACTGCGCTCAGACATTTGGGCTTCCAAGAAGCACATGAATATATTTCAACACAATGTTAGCACAATATGAATACGAGTACATAAAAAAAATGGTTGAATTAACACACACAGAATTTGTGACTTCGATAAAAAATTGAATAATGCACTTCAAAAACCGTAAAACACGCGCGCGAAAACTGCGTGTGCGTGAGTGTGTGTGTGTGTGTGTGCGAATGTGTGTGTTTTGAGAGAAATGTTGTCAAGCGTCAAGCCAACCAGACGATGGAGACGTTGATGATCAACTGAAAACGCAGCAGCATCGCAGGCGGACAGTCAAAGCAAAGTCAAAGCAGCACCCGAAGTCAAACGGCCGAGGTGTGTTCGGCTATCGCACTGTCGTATCGGCTATCGGCACTCGTCGTATCGGCAGCCGTTGGATGCTGGATGCTGGCGATGGCCGAACCGAAATGCCGAACGTACGAGCAACGAATTGTCGTTGCCAATTGTCGAAGTGGATTTTCGAAACGAATGGCATCCACCATGTGCCTCATGGCATCCACATGCCAGCCACGTGGTGGAACTTATCGCTTGTGGATGAGCGCAGCGAGACGGCCAATGACAACGGCCCTTGGCACATGCGCAGCGAGTTGTGAGGGAGGAGTGTCGACGCGTCCTTCTGACAAATGGTACGACAATTGCTACAAGCTGTGGTGGCATTTGGCGGCTGGCGTTTGTGGCAAGCAGCAACGCGGTTGGGCGCCTGAGTCGCCTCGGCAAGTCGCGTCGAGTCGAGTCGAGTCGGCTGCCCCAACTCCTGCTCCTGCTCCTGCTCCTGCTATTGCTGCTGTTGTCAGTTAGACTTGTAAGACCCATCAAAGGCACAAAACACTTCGGCAAATGCTTCGACTTTGTAGGTCGGTTATCATGCAACTCCTGCCAATTGCCATATGCCACATGCCACAACAGACAACAGCCGACAGACGACAGACTGCAGACTGCAGACTGCAGACGCAGCCTAACGCCTAATCATCTTGCCAAAAGCAACGAGACTGTAGATGAAAGCCTGCCATTTAGTGGTTGATTAACTGCCGCAACTGTAGAAGGTGTTGCATCTGACCCCACGACCCCACCACACACTCCCCCCACACTCCTCTCAACCCATATAACAGATACCCGTTGTCAGTAATCAGCTTGAACTGCAACTGCAATTGTTCAGGCGTCAATCATCCAAGCGAATCCCAACAAACTTTTCACCCACAACTTGGCCAACTGAAAGTTTTTAATGTGAATTGCATTTTGCAATCAGCACAAGAGCAACAGAGAAACAAGACAGATGAACAAAGACTGATATAGAGAAAGAGAGGGAGAAAAATAGAGAAAAGGAGGGCAGGGATAAGAATTCATATCGATAGCATCAGCATCATAATAATTTTTCAATTTTTCAATGTCCCCGAAGAACGATCAAACCACAAATGACAAATATGTACACTCAGAAAAAAAATGGTTCAAAATAAAGTAACGTTTGTCATAGAGTTTTAAACAGTTCTTAAAAAATTTAAAAAGCTTTAAGCTTTGTCTCAAAGAATTCTTAAAAATCAAGAAATCATTTTAATTGTAATACAACTTTGCTTTGAAAAATTATTGTTGCTTGTGAACTTCATCTGAAAGAGTTCTTAAGATTTTTCAAAAATTAAAAGCAAAACATTTTAATTATAAGACTACTTAGTTTTAAAAAATAATTGTTTTTAATTCAATACTTTGTTTCAAAGAATGCTTTATATTTATTTTATATTTTGATTAAATAATTTTACAAATAAAATATATAAGACGAAAGCGGCTATTATTTTGTTCAGTGTACATTTATAAGAAATGTGCAAAACTGAAAACTGAAAATTTAATTGAACTTCAACTTTTGTCGTTGTCATCGTGTTGTCCTGGCCAAAAACATGTCCATGGCCCAATCGAAAATCTCAAGTTGTCTTAAAATGAAATTGAGCGCAGGACGTGAGACAAGAAATTCCAGAGAGGCAACAGTGGCACTGACTGTGGCAGTGGCAGTGGCAATGGCAGTGGCAGTGGCAACAGTGTGGCATCAACAGCGGCATCAACGTCTGCAACATCCGCCTCAGGAGCTGACAATTCAAAGTAAGGCTGTCAAACCTGTCGCAAAGTGGCTTAATTATCCAATAGACGATAGACGTCACAACTATGGGTGGTGCTTGGGAATAATGGTGGCTCAGTGGTGCGATGCTGGGGTATTAAACTTGTCAGCGAACAGCGAGTGTCAGTCATATTAAATTACGAATACTGTGCGGATACTCGCTTCACACTCAAAAATCATTGCGCTAATGTTCGCACTGCCAAAAAAAAAAAAAAGGGCTGCGAAACTTGCCAAATTTGGTAATAAATGTAATTCAATTAAAAATTTTCTCATGCAACTTTTTGTCATCTGCCACTTGGCGCATAATTATGCAATTATACTAGAAATTTTCTAATTATTATTATTTTCTTTTTTTTGGCTGAATTAATTGCAGCTGCATTTTATTTTTTGGCCTAAAAAGAAAATCAAACTGCGAAAAACTCTTAAAACTTTCGACAGTCAAAAGCTGCAATTATGGCCCAGTTAAGTGGGTGGAAGGTGGACTAGGGTGGAAGGGGGAGGATGACAACTGCGTCATATGCTTCAAATAAAAAGTTGCTGTGACAAAACCACAAAAAAAAACACATAACACACACGCACACACAATCGCACACACGCACAACAACAATGAGGCGAACAAAGAAATCAAAAACTTTTGTTTCTAAAACTCATGTTGAAATCCGCACACGTACACACAAACACACACTCACACAGTCAAGCAAAGATGGGGGGAGAAAGGCTTGTGGGTGAATTTTGGATTTTGAAGAAGTAACAACAATGAGACAAAACACATGCTGCAGCTATAATAAGTATGCAACGACAATAACAACAACAACGACGACAACAACAATATCGTCAAGTTGTTGGTTTCTTTGGTTGTTAGGTGTTAAAACAGGCGGAAGTTAGAGGCCATGTACTTCCAGTGAGACAAGTACACAGAAAAAAAATGGATCACACTCAAAAACTTTGTCTCAATGAATTCTTAAAGTTTCTTACAAATTCTGAACACATTTTAATTGTAAGACCAGTAATCAGAAGTTTGTCCCAAAGAGTTTGGGAATAAAATCAATTCCAAAACCAAGTACAAATTACATTCATGATTCAAGTTTTGTAATTCCAGATTTGCAAATATTTTGACTATCGGGAATCTCTAAGAATCTTTTCAGTGAAATCCAATGATTTAGGCTTTTATTTTGACAATTTTAACACAGAGTGGCTGCCATTTTTTTCGCATATTGGGCTAATTTAACAATAGTACTCTGAATACTGAATATTCTGAATTTTAAACATGAATTTTATAATTTTCTTTTACTGTGTACTAACCTAGTCCCCCTCCTCACCAGCCGACTATCTTCAAGATCCTGTCTTCAAGAGCTCCACCTCGTTCTAGTCGCAGACACAGCGACTGCTGTTGCAGGTGCCCCATTTATGGCTGTGTGTGTGTCTGTGAAAGTGTGTGTGTTGTTGTGCACGTGTGCGCCGGGCTCATGTACTCAGTACGTGTGCCAAACTGCTGGCAACAATGTGCCAAAGTGTGTGTGTGTGTGTGTGTGTGTGTGTGTGTGTGTTAAGGTGTGTGTTTCCCGTATGTAGTCACACATTTCAATTTGCATGTGTTAGCAACAAACTTTTGATAAGTGTTACTCGTATTACACGTACACACACACTGGCATACACCCACACACCCACTTGACAGAAATTGAAACTTATTGTCAAAAGCTCTCATATATACGGTACATACATTTATAGTGGGGTAACATCTACCAATCTCTGAACACACACTTTGCCTCATTCATTCATATATCAATAACCAGAGTGCATATTGCCACAATTACTTTTGGGCCCTACGTGACACGGTCTCAAAAATCAAAAACCAAATACAAAAAAAAAAGTACAATTCAATTGAAAATCTCACAGATACATTGTCCAAGCAGCAATTGGAAGAATTGGAAAACAGCTAAGCTTCAGCATCATTTCTATAAACTGTGAAAATATTTCAGATATAAATTAATAATTATTATTAATTTTAAGATCATAAAATCACAGCATAGCTGTACTGTAATCCGTATTGATCTATAACAATTTAACAATTATTCTAATAATAATGCTGAGCTTAACGAAATTTGAATGGAGACTTTTATCAAAGTCTTTCTTAAATATTAAACTTATATTCCTAATAAAAATAACAATATTAAAGTTCAATTCAAATTATTTAATTATAATATAAAAATAAAAGCAAATTCACAGCTGACCATAACGGGACTCGAACCCGCAATCTCCGGATCAGAAGTCCGACGCCCTATCCATCAGGCTACGCGGCCCTTGATAATCTAGGAACCAAAATTCTATTTATAAATCAAGTATTAAATTGAAATAAAAAGAATCAATATTTGCATTAACTTTGACGTCCTAACAAATACTAATTATCACCAAATTTGCAACGATTTGAAATCTGAACTTAGCAGAATTGATAGATAGAGATAATTATTGAGATTTATTGAGATAATTAATAGAACTAATTAAGATAATTAATTCGGGTATATGATTTTATTTTAATCCAGAACTTCAGAATTTTAGATAGATTTTAACATTTAATAGAAGTCATGATACAGATGAAAATAAACAGTAATTTGATTCCAAACTCTTGCGATAACTGTGGTATTATATGAAATATAGTTTCTAGACTATCATCAAAATTCGTGTTAAGTTATTATATTGATTTGTTAGACTCCAATCATACCCGTTCAATATATATTATAATTTTATTAAATCATTTCTAAGGATGAAAAAATTACATATAAGCTATAAGAAAATCAAGAAATTTTAACCAAGATAATATACGAGTACTAGTATTATTAAGTTTTATTATGAAAACATGAGTTTTCAGTTGTAATAGGTTACTTAAGATATAATATTTGATTGATAAATAAACTAAATTATATAGAGTACTTATGAATACACAGATACTCACATAGCTTAAAGCTAGCTAAATGTACTGGGTGTCAGGTGGTCTGGAGGGAGGACAGGTGAGAGTGTGGCATTAAGTAAACGTGACAGGCGCATTGTCCGCTTCAAAATTATGCACATATCCTGTAAATTTAAGAGCGCCATCAACACAGACACACACACAGGCAGACAAAAAGCAAAAACAAATTGAGCGTTTGGCAGGCATATGTGCAACATATGTGGCACACGGCTGGTGGCAAGGCTGGTGGCAAGGCTGGTGGCAAGACTGGTGGCAAGACTGGTGGCAAGGCTCGAGTTTGGTTTGAGTTTGGCTGCTACCCAAGCGGTTACCACATTTACAGCTGCAACATAAAAATTGTTGCAGCTTTCGCCAGTGCGACGTGTTATCTCGTGGCTGTGCGTCATTTCACAGCAAAACGACGACAACGACGCTGCACAGTGGTTCAAATGCAGTTTCTAGCGCGCAATAAGTCAATATTGTAATGCTTAAATTCTAATCTTTTTTTTTTAAGAAATTTATATCTTTTATTTTACTCCACAATATCACAGTCAAGTCTTAAAGTCCTTGAACTTGGCATGACTTTCTCAATTGCTTGATTTAGTGATAAAAAAATACACAGAAACAATCAACAGCTCGATATTATCGGGAGTCATTTTCAAGTATTTAAACTCGAGATTTCTTTTGGCGATATATCGACATCTTAATTTTTGTTTTAACGATTTTAACATTTTGATTGAAATCTAGATCTATAATTTGAATTTACATCACCAGTTTGATTTATTTGTTTCTAACTGTTTGATTTTTGTATTTTCATGTATATTATATGTATTTAAAAAAAAAATGTGTTATTATTTGGCCATAATAATGGGGTCGACATTTTGTTTGTACTTATGAATTATACATAATTTAAAATTGTAAAAAAATTATTTTTAATTTTATTATAAACTTTTCATTTCATTTCGAACTTCATTGACCACTGTGCGATGGGACAAACGTTGCTGACAACGATGCGGAGGTGACGACAACGAGGCAACAACAACGAGACAACGACGAAGGCAAAACACAAAGCAAAATCTGACAATAAGTGTGAAAATGGTTGCGCTGCCGGCGTCGCTGTCGCTGTCGACGTCTTCGTCGAGGTCGTCGTCGCTGCCGTTCCATGCAAAACTAAAAGAAAAATGTTTAAATATTTCCTGCTTTTTATTGTGGTTACTGTTCATGCTTCGCCCACTCGGGCCAAATCAAAAGGCGGCAACACTGCCAGGGATAGGAATAGGTGTTGGAGGGTGGTGTGGGGTGAGTTAAGGGTGGAGTTGGGGCTGAGGAATCCCAATGCGAAGGCAAAAGCTTTTCAGAGAGAAAAAATGGCAACACTTTCCGTGTGTTGCTTTGTCGTCAGGGCGCTGTTTACTTTAACTATTTTTGTTGTTGTTCCTATTGTTGCTCTTGTTGCTGCTGTTGTTGCGGCTGTTGTTGTTGTTGCTGTTGCTGTTGCTGTTGGTGTTGCACCCACGCGCAAAAATATGAAAAGTTTCGACAGGAAACAGGAACTGATAAGGCTATTTTTGCCAGTCGACGCTTCACCTCCTTTTTCTCCTTCACCTCTTCCTCCTCCCTCTCCTGCTTCTCCTCCTCCGTGGCCTCGTGTCATTTGCGTTGCTGTTGTTCCACTTGGCCTTGTTGTTGCTGTTGTTGGCCGCTTTGAGCGTTTTGACGCCATCGCCGTTCAGCAAACTTATTGTGCAAGATTTATTTTAGCCCCCTTTTCAGTTAACAGCTCTTGGCCATTGCCACTGCCACTGTCAAGCCTCCCCCCTCCATCCTCACTCCATCAAAAAAAAAAGGCTTCTTGCACATCAGCTAGTTGGCATCGTTAAGTTATTGAAACACCCACGCCAGATTCATCGACGCCCCAGTCAACAAAACTCAACGTATGACTTCAGAGATGGACTCGTGTTCCCAAAAACCAGAAATCTAAAGCAATCGTTTTCATTCTTTCTTAAGAATCTTAAAATTGTTAAAATCGAAAAATTAAAGTTCATGTACTTTATGAGGGCTTTTGCAAATATGGATAATTATGAAAAATATTGTCATGCTGTGTGGTGATCGTTTAACCACATTAAAGAAAAATACCGGTTTCTTAAATCAAGTATATTCGTCTGAAATATTTTATTTACAAATAAAAATAACACCTTTTAATGAGAAAATAAATAAAAAACACAACGAAAATACAAAAATTAGCTGTCTTACAAAACAAAAGTTGACAAAAGTTCGAAATTAAGAGATTTGTCTCACAACTTAGGATTTCTGAAATCCCATTCATAATTTTTTATAAATTTGTCTTAATATTTTTAAATGGAAATGCTTACAGTATGTGAAATATAAATATTTATATTTACCTAAAGTCTACAAATTTGACAAAAATAATACTATCAAGTTTCCAAAAATCTTGTTATCCGTAATTGACAAATGCAAGTAAAAGAAAGATTCACGACACGCGTGCAACACAATGGGGCGACACAATGTGGCATGCCACGTAGCTGTATCTTTTTCAAAGTTATTTTTTTTTAGGTTTTTTTTTTTTAGTTGTTTTTTTAGTTTGTAGCCTGTTGTCAGTCATGCAGCATGCGGCAGAGCGACAACTGTTGCAAGTTGCACAATTTTTTTATGATACTCGTATCTGTGATACTAAGAACATGTATTTCGTTTCGAGTACTCGTAACAGTTACAGTTGTGGTTACCGTTGCAAAACATTTCCGCTCCATCATCATATCTTGGTCTACCTTTGTCTCTGATTTACATTGCGGTTTTCATTTCATCAATTTTCCCGCAGTGCAATTTGCAAGTTTTATGGGCAGCGTCTTCAGGTTTTTCCTTGACGTGGCTTTCGAACTGTCGTTAGGGCTAACAACAATGCGATCCCCATCATGAGGCCACCAAGTCAAAGGACTCAAGACTCAGGACTCAGGACCAAGGATAATGTCTACTTAGCCAGCTTAGCGACTTTAGCGAGAAATGCGATGACTACACAGAAGAAAATAAACAACCGGCACTCCGGGATAACATTTATCCGAACGGTAATATCGAAATTTCTTAAATCGAGTACGAGATACTTAATTCAATTTCGAAATTTCGGATTATCGTTTATTGCGGGTTTCATAAGAATTTTTTCAGTAAAATCATTTCATTCGCATATTGTGAAAATTTAACAATCATATTATGACAACAGGCTGAAAAAGCTGAAGTTAAATTTTGGAATTCTTTTTTTCTCGGTGTAGAGTTGGCATTGGGCGGAGGGCGTGTCGCTTTAAAGCCACAACTGATTTAATTAAATAAGTCAACCAGGCCGAAATGCTTTGGGCCAGGTAAGCCATACAAAAGCCATTCCATTAGCGCGACCTGCGACCTGCGACCAGCGTGTTTCCTCCATCTCTCCCACTCCCACTCTCATTCTCACTTTCTCCCTTATCCCTCCTTCTCTACTACGGAGACAAAAGAAATCTGCTTATTTAGTAAACACTTTAGCACTGCCGCTGGGCCAATAAAGGCGACGTGGCATCGTCGGGCAACGAGTGCAACATAAAAATACGACCATGAATTAACGTTAAAACATTGCCAAAAAGGCAGGCAGCCAGCCAGGCAGGCAACGCGGCAACGTGGCAACTTGGCTAACGAGTGGGGCAGTGAGGCAGCTGGAGTTGCCGTCTCCTGTTGCCGCAAACAAACACATAAAAATGTTGTGGACGCACCGCATGGCGTGGTCTGGTCTGTTCTGGTCTGCTCTGCTCTGCTCTGCTCTGGTCTTTTCTCTTCTGGCCTGGCCTGGCGTGAAAAATCATTTAATTTACTACGCAAACAACAACACACAGAACGACAACAACAAAAACAACAACGAGTTGTTGCTGCATTCGCGAGTTGAGCCTAACAATATGAAGCAAGTTTCATTTAATGGACTCGGCCAAAGATGTTGGCTATGCAAAGCTAAGCCCAGATATGCGGTTGGCTAACACACATAAGCACACACACCACAAACACCACAGTGAAAGTAAAAGTGTTGAAGTGGTTGCATATATGCAACTGACCCCGCAATCAACTGGCGATTTATACAATAACCCAACGCGTCATGCACTGAGCGAAAAATAAGTGCACTTTTACCAGTTTGAGCGTAAGAATTAGCTTCAGATTTTTTTCAGACTATACAGTTTAAATTAACTGTCTGTTTGAGATGTACGAGTAAATATAAACATCTAGTAGTCATATTTTAATATTTTGACTCTATTCCAATACTTTGATAAGTCGGTGTTGCAAAAATAATAAAATAAAGTGTATCCAAAATTAGATAAAGTATGTTATTAACATTCCTAGCATGAATAATAAAAAAAAAAACAATCGAAGAAAAAATCAAAATCTAGCAACTTAAGATATTTGAATGTGATTGCTGTAATGTAGCTAGTTATACTTACTTAATATACTCGATTTGTTTTTTATAAAAATATGAATGCCAATAATTCTCCACTCTATATGTAGTACATATATTTTTGTACCTTATAACATAATTTCAATATAAAAGATATATTAATATTTTGTTGATTTCTACTTTTATTTTAAATTCCAAATAATTTAAAGTTAAAAAATTAAATTTGCAATCTATTAATTGGAAATTCAATAAATCTGTATTAATGCTCACTTTATAGAGGCATTTTCAAAGCATCATTGTTTTTGAATTCGTACTGAAATAAAATTAAACTAAATAAATTAGACTTCTTTCTCGCAGTGTATGCGTGGTACGTGTCGGTGGAAAAGCAGCTGCTGCTGTTGGTTGCTGCTGGTGCGAAATGAGAGATCGGCCCATCCATTTGGTAACTGTTGCTGATGCAGGCACAACCAGTAGATATATAGTAAAGGAGAGCAAGCACGAGATGAGGGAGAAGGATTGGAAAAAGAAAAAGAAGAAGAAGAAGAAGAAGACAAAGGAGCAGGAGGAGAGAAAGCAAACAGCAATCACTTGCCTGGGCAAATAATAACAGTGACACTTAAGCAGCTGTCTGTCCGTCCGTCTGTCCGTCTGTCTATCTATAACTGTAGTAGTGTGTGAAATACTTGTATCAATATTTGCCAAAGACATATCACAGCTCACTTCCTCTAGAGCTCTGTCCGAGCTGGCACGCACGCTCGCCCAAATGCCAAACAAATGCCACGTAGTCGTAACTTGGCTGAAAACGGTAGGAGGAGCACACGGCACTCATGTTGACGGATAACAGTTGACGGTTGTCGAGTGTGTGTGTGTGTGTGTGTGTGTGTGTGCGTGAGTGTGTTGTAGGTGTGACTTCCGGCAGGCGAGCATAAGCGGCGGAAGAGGGAGAGAGAAAGGAGAAGCTGTGCAAATATTTTAACATTTCCGACATTCCGACGACACGTTGAAAGGATTTACAAAAAATAACACGACGCCGGTAAAGACATTTACGTACAGCCTACACGGCCTATAAAAACACACACACGCACACATTTATACCCAGAGTCAATAACAACAACAAAATACATATATATATATATATTTATATACATAACAATTGAATGGAATGACCGATCGGTTTGTTCAACGCAAAAGGCAAACAACAAACGTTGTGCAAATGTTTGCACAAATGACAAAATGACTGTGCGATGGCCAAAAAGAGGTGAGGAGGAAATCAGTTAAGGAGAGAGCAGCCGAGAGGCAGGAAAAAGTGACACGGTGGACGAGGGGTCGAGGGAACGAGGGAACGAGGGAACGAGGGAACGTGCAGTCAGCAATGCGACGAATATCATGGATTCAATAAACACTTCAAACATAAACTTGACGATTTATTGCGACCCTACGTATGTCTCTCTCTTTCTGACTCTCTCTCTCTCTCGCTCTCTCCCTCTCGCTATCTGTGCGTCATTCTCACATACATATATATGACAGTTTGCTGTGTCTAGTGGGCAACGCGTCGTATACGCAATGAATTATTAATTCGTCGCCCGGGTCCGTGTGTGTGCGTTACGCTCTGCACGTTACGCCAAAGCATTTAACTGCTGACAAATGATAAATTTATTATTTACCATCAGCACACAGAACGAGAGCGAAAGAGTCAGCGAGAGTGAGAGAACGAACAAATGTGACAAAGGGAGGGATAGAGAAAGCATTTACATTGCATTTGCTAGATTAAAATATGTTTTAATATTTGCTTTCTTTACACTTGAGCGTCACACAGTAATCAGTGTTGGCATTTCAGCTTATTTATATCTAGATTAAAATCCTCACTCTCCCTTTGGTCGCAAGCTGTCAAATGACTAGTGCAAAAACCAAAATTACACGTATAGTATTAAAAAAAAAATTACTCCAATAAAGAAAAGAAACGAAAAAGAATAAGTAAGTTTACCGCAACATTTTAAAACATTTTTTCATACAGATCCTAATAAAATATTTCTCAATATTTTCATAAAAATCCACAAATAATTTTATATTTTTAATATTTTTATTAAAATTAACAAGTAATGTATATATTATGTATTAATGAAAATTATAATCGCTTATTAAAATCCCAGCATTTCTTTTTTGGATAATATTTATAAATTTTTAGCCGATTTAATCAACTCATTTTTAGCAATTCTAGCTTATTTTAAGTGTTCAATTTCTGGGAGCACTGCCACAAACACGAACTCACACACACACACACACACTCGCACACACACTAATACACAAGTGAGCTTTGGGCACACGTAGTAATAACAATCTTGACTATCTCTTATGCTTAGTGCGATAATCACGCACCTTTTTTGATTAATTGCCAACGCGTCGGAGAAGTTGACTTTAAGTGACAACTATACCAACAAAGATATATATGTATGCATGTATAGAAATACTCAGGCATACAGACATAAGTATGCGTTGAGCGTGAACGTCAATGTGGCAGCTAAGTGCAAGTTCAACAACGCGTTGCAAGTTTTCTTATCGCCGCCACAAGCAAAAAAGGCAAAGCGTCGAAAAGTTACAAGTTTTTTGTGCGTTGCCAACGAAATACTTTAGCTTACTTTCAGACACAGACAGACACGCGCACACACAGAGACACACACACACACACACAAACAGACACACACACACAGACACACACCTGTAGAAACACCTTCACAGAGACGTGTCCAAATCGCAGCCCGTGCGCTTATCACGCAAAAGTGTCCACGAATCCTTAATTACGCGACGCGGCGACTCCCGTTTCTCTCCTCCCTCTCCTCCTGCTGCTCCTCCTCCCCCTGCCTCTGTTTGCGGGCTGTGGCATTTGTTTGGCTTGCCACAACATTTGCATAGTTTGTAGTTTTGACGCTTGCCTTCCCTCAATGCGGATTGTTTCCGCGTTCGCCGCACCGACCAAATCACAAAGTAATACTGAAAAAGCATAAAGCGGAGATTTGTTTAAATTTCACCTTGGAGCGGCGCCTGTTAAAGCAACGTCTATTCTGTAATGAATTTAATTTATTTGATTTGGTAATTTTTCTCCAAAAAGATATTTAAAAACAACAATATTTTTAGGTTCATTCTATTTCTTAAAATAGAAATTGTTATCCTATAATGGAATTAGTTGGATTGATTTCTTAATTGTATACCTGTTGGGAAATTTCAGGAAATTATCTTAAGCATATTGATTTTTGTTTCTGTCTAGATTTTAGAAAGAAATTATAACTTAATTGATCTGTAAAAAAAATGGATTTTAAAATTAATTCTCAACATTGTGGTGTATTTTTGACTACAATATATTGAGTAACATAATATGATGCATATGGAAATTGCACTATAATTCTGTGTTTAAAAAAAAACGCATTTCATTTCACACTCATTTGGAGGTAAAGTTTAATGCAAATGTAAAAATTAAATTGAAATAAAAATCGACTTACAAAGATAAAAATATTAAAATAAAAATAAAAAATTTATAAATGATATTGGTAAATAGTAAGTTATGCCTAAAGAAAAGTAGCAAAGTAAAAGGCAAAGGGAATAGAATAAAACAAAATGAAATAAAACGAAACGAAACGAAAGGAAACGAAAGGAAACCAGATGCCTCCCTTGAAAGCCGTGCCACAGTGGGGCACCCAATGAGGCAGTGTGGCAGTGTGCTAGCCGTTATCATAAAACGATTTTCTCATTTATAAGTAAGTAGAAACAAAGCGTTGCCCGTGTAGCCTTGGCATCGGCTCGCCAAAACGTGCGGCATTTTGGGGGCAGCAGCAAAAAAGTAAACTTAAATTATGGCAAATCAATTGGCAGCGCCGTTGCCAGTTGCCAGTTGCCAGTTGCCAGTTTGCCAGTTGCATGGAAAAGCGGTAAAGAAAACATAACCAGACCCGGTGCCAGAGCCGAAAACGAAGAAGTCGATGTCAAGGGGCTGGAGCAGAAGGAACTTGTGGAACCAGCTGTGAACCTTTTGGTGTATCAACAAACATTTACTTTTACCCCATTTTTGGAATGGGTTGTGCCTCCTCTTTCCTCTAGTGCCTTGTCTGCCCTTTGCTTTTCTACTGATTTTTTTTGTTTTCACTTATTTTTTTCGTACATTTTTTCGTTCCACCATAAAGCACAATTTATTGAGTTGTCGAACTTAAGCACCAACAGCAGCATACATACAGAGAAAGAAAAAAGCTGTGGAAGCAAATAGAAGGAGGAGAAGGTAAAATGCCGAGCTGGGGCCACGGGCAACCCCAAAGTGTGAGGCAATGTGTTGCATAGACGGCTCAATAATGTGCCAGCCAGGGGCACACTTTGGACATGTGCAACACAATCACACACACAGACACACAGACACCGAAAACGGGTCCAGGCAATTGGCAACATTTTGGCTACAGCCCATACACACACACACACCCGTTCATAGGGACTGATAAGTATTTGTGTCGTCCTGAATCGCGACAGCCCCGTCAATACACGACTCTCCACATATCTCTATGTGTGTGTGATTGAGTGTGTGTGAGTGTGTGTGGGTGTGTATTTGGGTGTGCGTGTACGTAATCGTTTACAGCTGCTCGAATGCGCAAATAATTTGAAACGAATGTGCTCAAATGTTCATACGCAAAAGCTACTACCATTTACCCATGCAACGCAATAAAGTAAGCGACCCACTTACCGTGGTACAAATACAATATTCTCCACTCCAAATTAAATGTTACGTTAAAAAGAAACAGTCATGAACGGAAAATATACGAGTAAACGCTTAGTTATAGACACACAATTTAACGATTATTGACAGATTTTAAATCTAAAAAAAAGAAATAAAATAAGTATAGATCAACTGTGCAAAGGGAATGGTCAAATACTCAAGATTCATTTCTCTTTATTATGGGAATTTCCGATTGTCAAATTTTTTAATCAATTAGAAAAATCGCTTTCTGCTTTTCAGTAAAACATACTTTTATATTATACACTTATTTATTTGATGATATGTCAATTTTTATAATAAAAGTTAGTTAATTTAAAGGACCGTAAAGATTATAAATTTAAAAATATAAATTACTAAGCACAAGCTAGTTATTGATAAAAAATTAAAAAACAATCTAATTTTTGGAATCTTAGTAAGTGTTAATAATTATTTTAAAATACAAATTCAAAATAATAGCTTATAATTTTTTATAAATTCGCCATTCATAAATAAGTGCACAGGTTTGATATTTCGAATCGCATTTCATTTATTGGCTATTCTCGAAAAAATCTACACATAAATAGAAAACAAGTGTTTTAAGTGTCTTGTGCCACTGTGCGCGAAGGACGTCCTTGTGGGAGTCTGTTTTTGTGCTCCACTTTTCGCACTCCTTGAATCTCATCTTTTTGTGTGCGTGTGCGTGTGTGTGTGTGTGCGTGTGTGTGTCTGTGGGTGTGCGTGGCTCATTAGTACGAGTACTATTACAAGCACATTGCTTCGTCATAAATGACTGACGCCAACCCAGAGCACAAACCCAAACGACAGCTTGTCCTTTTTGGCCGTCTAACATTGCCACCTCCCTTTTGCCCTCCTTCCCCCTGCCCCACTGGTTCCCTCCGCGGCTCTAGTGCCATTGTTTTGTCATATTTAAAAACGAATTTACGTTTTTTCTCCCTGCCATAGCCAACATAAGCTATCAATAATTTACTTTGCTTTAATGCCAATTATTGGTTTAAAAGGCAAACAAGGACAAGGGAAAGTTGGAACGAACTGTGGGTAATTACGTATATATGTACATATGGTGGCAACTCTAGACACTTCTGACTCTGTGCAATCACATGTGACACGCCTTAAGCTTCGCCAACCTCTCGAAACATAAATATGACACTTTATTAATTGCAATAAAACAACTTAAACCCAACTTTTGGAGTGCAGCGCCAGCAATTAAAATGCTACCAAAAAAAACCAAAAGAAAATGAGAGAAAACAACTTTAAAACTTTACGGGTAACGCTTACGGTTTACAGTTTACGGTGTTTGCGGTTAACTTGGCCAAGGCATCCGATACGCTTGTGTGTCCCCCATTTTAATTGTGCCTTTGGGTCCCGGATCGGATCCGGGAAACTCGTTGGTCAACTTAAGGACGAAGATTTAACCAAGTCATAAAAGATAAGCAATCGAATAGGCGGCGAACAGTTACGACCTCTGCATACCCTAGCAGAAAAAATTCTGAACAATTCTAAATAAATAGGTATATAATAATTGTTTAACAGTAAAGATGTTTCCATTATATTTATTATGATCTCGAGATATTTTGTAGAAAGGTCTAAAATAAATATTTTGTCTCAAATCAAATGCTTTACTACAAACAAACTCCAAGTAATTTTCCGAATTTGACGCATAAATTTTACACAACAATTTTTATTTTTATATAGCCGGTGGTTGGCGAGCAAATCGAGCAGCGTTTAAGGCCCCCTAGATTTGAAATAAATCCATACCAGAATCAGTGAAATTCAGACATTATTCCATACTCGAATATCTTTGAAGTGCAGAATCTTTGTATGACAGTTTACATTTTTTTTCAATTTGCAAATATAGATCAGGTGGATTAAGGCGAAATCGGCTGATTATATAGATAGAAATCAATGAAGTTGTTTCTTAAAAGAACACTTTCTTTAACAAATTTTTTTATTATTAAATTTATTAATTTACACAAAAGCTAAACAGATTTTGTTTGAGTTCAATGGACTATATGCCCTATATTATATATTATTTTCCAGGGTATTCTAACGTCTGGTTGTCATATACATACATATTGTATGTATATTTTTTTCTGTTGTTTTGCATTACGAGATTAACAGACTAACCAGTTAACAAGTCCATTTTAAGATTGGGGTGACGAGGGGAAATGGGTTAGCGGTGGGCGGTGGGCGGTGGGCGGAGAGGGCATGGCATGGCATGTAATGAGCTGCGAAACGCATTGAAAACACAAACAACGACTGTGGATCCAAATCAATTGCAACTGATTTTAGTATGCATCAAACGTTTTACAACTATTTTTCTTAACGCGTTTTATTGGCGCTAAGGGAAACTGCGAACGGATCCGGATCCCTGCAGCCCTTAGGGAGGGGGGTTGACCACCAATGGGCAGGGAAATGGAAGGAAGGAATGAGAGAGAAGTGGGAAGGAATTGGGGGAGAAGGGCCGAGGCACGTACTCATTTAAACTGACGCGCCTGACGAGCTAATGGTGTCTGCTTATTGTTGTTGCCAGCCAGTTGTTGTTTGTTTGTCTATATGTTGTTGTTGTTGTTGTTGTTGTTGTTGTTATTATTGTTGCTGTTGCCCCATTGTCATATTAAAACCGCAGTGACGAAACCAGAGGCAGGACACGAGGGGACAGAGGCGGAAACCAAAGGCCGTGCATAGCATTTTCTATTAACAGCAATAAAATGTAAGCAGCATTGTGGCAAGTAGCTAGATTGGCGTGGAGGGGGCAGGCGGCAGAGGCAGGGGGCATGTGGACTGTGGCATGCGACGGCGGCAGTGTGGCGAGTTTATATTTTCCCTTTTTATTGTTATTGGCCAGCCAATTTGACACGACGCATCCCAACACTGGCCGACTAAATGAAGCCAATGGAATGGACAGTCAGACAGACAGACAGACAGACAAGGAGACATACACTAGATAAAGGCAAACGCATCGAGAATTCTCAATAAATATACATACATAAGAACGTAAGTATACTTATTTTTAAATTTACCATATGTATGTATGCATAAATATATGCTTATCGAAATATATTAGTTGGTTCTTATACTACTCGTTACTAACTAAATATTTTGAGAAATTTAAAGATTATGGAAAAATCCCTATTTTGAGTACTGCAAACGTCTCAGCAATTTTTAAAGACAGCTTCCTCCTACCTCCTATATACAGTCGAACAATTCCAACTCGAACCACCATTATCCAAAGAAAAAGTTTGACTTCGACTTATGGAATTCTTTTCTTACTGGTCCTTAAATATAAAGCAGTATATATTATTTCTAGCTACACAATAATACAATTGCTTTTGAAAACTAAACGAAATTTTGGTGTTTCTTAATAAATATTTTTACATTTTTTGAAATTTAAATATGAATATAATTTAACTTAATTATGGGAGAATGGTATTTTTTTTTTTTTTTGGGGTTATTGCAAATTAGTAGAATTCAAATAAATAAGTCGGCCCTAATATTCCACAAAGAACAATATCTTTATTCAAGAGAGAGTTAGAGAATTTTAATAAATATAACAACGTCGAGTTAGTTGCACAAAAAAACCTTCTTGTATTTTAGATATTTGCATAAATATGTATGCTTTGTATATGTAGCAAACAAATTGTTTATGCTGCGAATGGATTTATGTCTGGGAACGTGTTCGTAATGCAAAAAAGCTGCTGTTGCTTTTCGGCCAAATTAGGTTAAATGCAAACAAAGACAAACTGACAATTTGCCCATTTGCTTATTGAGCGAGGGGAAAGAAGAAGAGGGCGAATCGGGTAAAAAAGGAGGAAAAGGGTGTGAGGGAAGTGCGGGTTAGGGGTAGGCAACAACAATAACAATAATAACAACAACAACAACAACAACACTGCAATTAAATAAATGTTTTTGGCCGTCTGTCGCAAAAATGGCAAAAAGAACTTGAAAATGGTTTTATGACGCGCACATTACAAAGTAACTCAAAAAGAGACGATAAGAGGGCAAAATAAATAGGCAACAGGCAGAGGCGAAGAGGCGTGGCAAGATACTCGGTGCTCGCTGCTCGGTATTCAAGCAAATGCAGTTGGTGCCAGGCAGTCCGCCAAATGGCACAGCACAAAAAGCAGGCTAAAGAAATAATTTAGCTTAATTCAATGCGAGTGAAAATGTTATGCAAATGGTAAGGAGAAATGGAAGGTGAAGCATGCGGCATGAGGCATGAAGCAACATTCAGTGGCGACAAGGAGACGCTTCCTTTGGCGCAATTAGTGCAACATTGTTGCACACTCCATTCCCCTTTTTTTTTTGTTTTATTTCTATTTCTATTTTTATTTTTATTTTTGTTTTTTCTTTTTTGCCTTTGACTTTCAACGTGGTTTTCGCTTGTTGCTTATGCAATGCCTTTAGGTGCGCTTTACGGCCAAGAAAGAAACAAAGCAAAGGGCAAGTTTAAGCGCCAACTCAAAGTGGATTTCGGACGCTGGCTTTTCTTCTTTTTTCCTCTTATTTTTTTCTTTTTTGTCAGGCGCATCAAGTGGCGCCACCACCACCAAAAGGGCAACTGAAGTGCGACGCAGCAGCACATGAATGACGATGAGTTGGAGTTGTGGATGAGTTGAGGATGCGGATGGAGTTGAGGCTGACGGAGTTAAGTGGTGACGCGTCCCGTGCTTCACTTTTAATTTCTATTCGAGGTGCAGCCACATTTTGCCAGTGTGTTAGTTGATGAGGCCATTGTAAGCACGAGTACACAGCCAAACTGGCAGTGGGGCAGTGCATCAGACACCGCACAACTAACACCACTCAACTCAACCACCAACTTTAAAGTCCTGCCCTTAAGGGTTGTCAAAGTTGTTCAACCACATGCTGAATGTGGACAGAGTTGTTAGCTATCCGCCGAACTGGTAAAAAATCCCCCATATCGGATTGCAGTTGTCACTAAAATAAAATAACATTTAAGAACTAATTTATTTATATTTTTTTAAAGTTTTTTTTGTATTTCTTAAACTTGTTCATCGATCTGATTAATTTTTTCTGGACTATGGCTAGTTTTATCAGAAATCATGAATATGTTTTTCGATTAATATAAGTTTATTAATTTCATTTGTTGCTTTTTTTCTATAAAATGAAATTTTATTTAATCTCGTGTATCGATCTGATAGGTTTTTTTATCTTATCACCTTATTATCTTATCATCTTATTATTAGATAATTTTTCCAAGACTTTTTTTCTTAATATAAGTTTCAAATTCGTATTCTTTTAGTTAAATTTAACACACTAAATAATATTTTCTTTAACGACTGATATAAGTTGATGTAAATAATTAAATGATTGAATTTTTAAGCAACTATTTAAAGCTGAGATAAATTTACTTATTTACATATGTATAAGTATGGCAACTTAAATCAATCATATGTATTGAAATCAAAGAACTGATAGCTATATTTAAAGCAGATTGAAGTTAACCACTTGCTTATGTACACTTCACTGTGTCATTCTCATGTGCTGCAGGGCCAAAAACCAATCAGCCAAAACAAAAGAAATCGATGCAAAAGGGTCAAATCTAGGAAAACCAAATTGCCAAAATAAAGAAAAGAAAATGAACAGTAACTTTGCAATAAAACAAAAACAAAAAGAAAACAAATTCTGTTGCTCGTAATTCTACAGGAGAGAAAAAACTCAGTTAAAAGTATTGTGAAAACAGGACGAGATTTTCAGGGTATATACCTACTATAAAAGGTAAAAAGATATTTTCAAGTAATTATAAAATTAAAAAATGCGAATAAGCTATTTTTAAGTATCTATTATATTCCCTGAAATTCCGATAAATCCTTTCTTCATTCGATTACATTCTTTCGTATCATTAAAATGTATAATAATTGAAATATCAAGTGCCTTTCTCACTATAAATTAACATATAGAGAAATTTGATTTGATCAGATGTTTTTTACTTTTATTCTTCATATAAGTAGATTAGTTCTGATCTAATCCTAATAGTTGTAAAAAACTTATTAGTAAAGGTTTAAGTATATATAAAATCTTCTTTATATTTAAAGATATTAAAATTGTTCGATAGTTTTATTGTCCAAAGTCAAGGAATACTGTGAATACTGGTTAAATGAACTAGAAGCAGCTGATATCAGATATTCTTCATGACAATGAACTGAATTTGAAGCATGTTGTGTGTGTCGAAACACTCCAAAAAAAAGCTATAAATAAAGAGCTTAATTTACAATTCAAACATCAAGTGAAAAGCACTGAGTGCATCATCATCATCATCATCATCATCCACTGCCAAAGTGAAAGTAAGCACTCACTCTCTCTCTCTTTCTATCTTTCAATCTCTCCAGCTCTTTCTCTTACTGTGAAGCTGTCTCTTTGGCCATTAAATATACAAAACCTCATAAAACAAAGTTGGGCAACAAGCATTTTTAATTGATTTCCACGCCAATGGCTGCTAGCCAGCCCCCCCCCCCTCTACCCATTGCTGACCCCTTCGGTGACCCCATAGTTTTGCAAAAACTGACCCTCAAACTCAAGCGGACCATTGATGTGTGATGTGTGTCTGAAAAGTTTACAATAATTTTTACACATTCAATAGCCGCAACTAAACGCCAAATGCCAACGCCATGCGGTCGCAACAGGATGAAGGACGCTTAGCTAAGGACTAAGGACACTGGACACTGGACAATGGACAGTGGACGAATAGTGCCAGACACAACTGTGACCGACAACCGACAACCGTCGACCGACCGGCGCTGACCAATGAGGACGATGAAGAGCAAAAGAAAAGTTTTGTTGGCATATTTTGGAAAAAGCTGTTTTCCAAAATGCTCGCTTCGCTCGCACACACACACACACGGACACTCACACACACATCGAGTTACACATGCAAAAGTTCAGAGTTCAACGCATGATTGTGAAAATGGAATTGCCAAAGTTCCGAACGAGGGCGTATAAAAGTTGCACAATTTTTTCTCTCTTTCTTTTTTTATCTATACTTTCTTTTTGTTGTTCTGTTTTTCATTTTTCAATTTTTTTTTTTTGTGCTCTTTTTCATTTGTCATTTGGCAAAATACTCTTTAGTTCTAAGTCCTTTTTTTGCATAATTTCCTGCTTGTTGGCAATATACTCTAACGCTGGGTATAACTCATTCGACAGGTGATTGGAATTGAAATGTTATATTTGAATCTCAATTTGCAAGATTGTTAGATATTTTTCCGTTGTTGGGTATTTTTGGAACTTAAATAATTATTTTCAATAATACAAAGTACAAAAATAATCAAATAAATAAAGAAATAAAGAAATTGTAATATTATTATTATTATTTATTTATTTAGACAGGATAAGAGTATCTTCTAGTCGGCTATTTGCGGGACTGCAGGACACTTACTTTGCTTTTTATCTCTTTTGCTATTTGACTTGTTGTCATTTTCAATGACAGCGGCAAGCGCCCATTGTGTGTGGCCAACACAGTTCAGTTGCCAAATATATATACATATATATCTATGTATAGATAGATGTATAAGTGTGTGTGAGTAGCCACAGATGTTTGCAAATAATTTTAATTTCATATCTGCGAAGCTGTGTGTGAAAAGTTCCTAATTGAAATTGCCTTGCACGCAGCTCTAAAGCTAAAGCCCAAAGCCAAAAGTATTTCATTTCAATTACCAAAATGGCAATTTTTGGCAATTTAGCAATTTGGCAATTACTGTCCAAACGTCCAAGCACACACACGAGAGTGCGAGAGACTTGAGCTAATTCGCAAAAAAGGTTGCTCAAATCTAATCACAAAGCACTTGACAGATCTACTCGATGCTCTGTCCAGCTACTCGATACTTTTCATTGCTAAGCTAAAATTTCAATGGTCATTCAAAGCACAACTGATCAGATCACAATGGACACACCTACACACACACACACACACATACACACATCTCAAAGAATGGCCAAGCAATCAACATAAAACAAAAGCGTGAACAGGATGGAAAAAGAGGGGGTAGCAGGGGCGATATGTGGGTGTGGCAACTGTATAAAAATTAAGCTCAATTACCAGAAATTTACAACATCAATAAAATAACTGAAGAGTGCTCAACAAAAATCATCGCACACACACAGCGAGTGAGGAAAATGAAGCAAGTGTGAGAGTGAGGGAAATGGGTGGAAAAAAACGGAGGGGGGGAGGTTGGCGGTGAATTCATGCACGTGTACAACATGGCTTTGCCAGCCTCATAGTCTGCCACACAGACAGTCAGTGGGTTAAGGGGTGGTCGAAGTGAGGGGGGGGTTGATGGGGGCCAAAGGCAAACAAGTGTACGTACAAAACTCATCACCGGATGCTGACATATTGAAACACGTACCGACAACATGCTACACCAAAATTATAGTCACTTCCTTGATTTTGATTTTGAGTACTGCCAAAAGCGGCAAACCACCCAACTACCCTACTCTCTCTTTCTCACTCTTGCTCTCTCTCTCCCTCTCTCTCTCTGTTCACATAAGCAGCCTGTAAGTGTTGCAAAATATGTTGACTCAACTCATAACATAAAGACAGACGAGAGGCGGTTGCGTGGGCCAACACTCAAAAAAAAAAAAAATAAGAACAGGCACACAACAACAGCAGAAGAGGAAGCAGAGAGAGAGAGAGAGAGAGAGAGAGAGGGAGTGAGTAAGAGGGAGAGAGAGAGAGACACAAGAGGCAGCCAGAGGATTTCCTAATGAGTGCTCCATGAATGAATTTCAGCCACAGAATACTAATTCGATGGAAAATTCATTTTTCCACACGATTGGCAATTAAAAGAGATTTTCTACCACACACACACACACACACACACATATACATACATATGAAGGACGCGCATAGCTTTTGTGTAGTCATTGACTGAATTGACAGGCGAATGGACGAAACGAACGAACGTTAGGATGGTTCGCATGGAAAAGCGTAGAGGGAGCGAAGAGGGAGAGTGAGAGAGGGGGGGCGATGAGCAGCAGAGAAGAAGAAGAGGTGAAGGAAGTGCTGGACACATAGATACACACATACATTGACAGTACACTGGGTGCCATTGGCGTTAGCTTGTTAGTCAGTCGGTTGACTACTGACTACGGTGGCCAACTCCTGTCGACAGTCGACGGTCGACAGTCGACGGTCGACGGTCGACAGTCGAATGTCGCCTGCCTGCTCCCTGAGTGCGTGACAGAGTTGCCGCAATTTCAAGGCATCAAATAGTATCGATGTAAAAGTACTTCGAAAAATCGACAATTCGATTTTCACGAAAGCGATTTTCCATTTTACTTTACTCGATTTTTATTTTTGTTTTATTAAGCTGTGATGAGTTTATTACATCGATTTGCATGTATGCTATTTTTATTAAGCTCGATTTACAGTTGGCATTGACATCACTACTTGACACTTTTTCAAGAACGATTAACTCCCATAATTTTAACATGTTTGACCTCTTATATTATAGTTCATGCTAATTTTAGACATTTCGAAAATTTAAACTTTTCCAATCTTGTTCTTTTTTGAATTCTTACCCCTTGATACTTTTTTTAAAAAGGTCCAACTCACATAACTTTGTTAAAACTTTACCGATTTCCATGCGGAATGTCAATTTTATATTTTTTCGACCTTAAATATTTTTTATGATTTATTTTTTGGCGAATATGGTTTTTTTCAACACCATCCACTTTTTCTCCTTGACACCTTATAAATATTTAGTTGACAAAATGATTTTTGCTCAATATTTCCTGCACTGAAAAATTCGAAAGCCAAAATTATACACAAATTTAAGATGGCACACAATTTATATTCAGCACAGAATATTTTGAATTAAATAATATTAAAGCTAGCTGGCAATTTGGAAACCAAAATTAGAATATTTTTTTTTACCAAACTAACCAAATTTTTAGTTAATAAAATTTTTGTGAAGTTTTTTAGATTAGTAATTGGAAAGTAGCTAACTAGTGCTAAAAAATAGCTAAAGTTACAACGCTGATCAGAGCGAGTGAGAGAGAGTGAGAGAGAAAGAGAGGGGGGGGAGGGGAGAGGAGCATGACTCCTGCTTTGGCAGGATGCAGTGTTAAAGCCAACTTGTCAATGTGACGGCAGTGAAGCAGGCAACCGACAAGCGTTGATGTATTTGACAAACAGCACGTGGACACCGACGACTGATGACTGACGAACTTCTCGCCTCGTTGACATCCCCCTTCCCATCGCACGCTGCCCACCCTCTAACCTAACCGACGCCTCTCACTGCCATAACCTCCTTATGACCCCCTTATAGACTATCAAAGTTGGTTGCATCGAAGGCTAATTTCTTTAATTGGTTGTCGCAACGAGGGCTGTTAAAGTACTCGAAACGATTGAAACAGCTTCCCAGTTCTCAATAAAAAGGAAAAGAAAGAGAGAAAGAGGGAGAGCGAGAGCGAGAGCGAGAGAGATGAAAGGAGAATGCAGTAATAGAGGGGGCACTGCGGACTGTGTGCCAATCAGCACGAGCAGAGCAAAGTTTGCAATCTAATAATGCCAATGCCAAAACTAAAAACTAAAGAAAAACTAAAAAATACAACAATACAAGTTTTCGACTATAAGATGCCCATTACTCAAATAAGATGTAAGTAACTTTAGTTTTCGTTTGATTGACAATAAATAATTTACTTTAGATGTGCTATTTATCAAATTATTGTATTCTGACAATCACAAAAAAGTCATTAGCTCTTTTAAATATTTATTAAATGAAATGTATGTGCTAAATTTGGTTACTCTAGCTCTTACGTTTCAGTCTCTAAGATCTAGCTCTTAATAATATAAAAAATGCAAACTCTTACTCACTGTTGCATACATTGCAACGACTACAGTATACCCTGTGTACACACCGAGTAATGGGTATTAAAAGTGCACGACAAACGCATAAAAACAATAAATTGCACAAACGCACTCGATTGCAAAGGACGAACTCCGTGCGATTGCACGAATGCATTGAATGTCAGCCTTGTTCGCTTTCAATTTGAGTTAAGCGCGCTATGCTTGGCTACAGTACAGTGCGCCTCCCCTAAAGGCGACCGAGTAGACAGACAACAACGGGACAGAATTGTAATGAAGTTTTCTGTTGCCGCCTTTGTGGCCGCTTCCGTTTCCTTCCATTCCCATTGCCATTCCCCTTTCCTCCCTAGTCCCCTAGCCAAGTTATTGTTGTGGCATCAGCAAAAGAAAGTACAATTTGACAGCTGCAACGGCGGAAACTGGCGGGAACATGGACAGGGACAGGGCGGAAAAGGGGGAAACGGAGGAACGGAGAAACAGCCGCAATAGCAAGTGCCCAAAACAAAAGCTTTTAATAGGTGTGCAACGAGCGTTGTTTTTAGGCCAGAAATGTGAACAAGAACACGAGTCCAAACACACGCTGATGAGCAGAGTGTGCAGCCCTGGTTCTTCTACTTCTTCTTATTGTCTTCAACCCCCTTGGGTGGAAAATGGTTGAAAATGGCTTTTTTGTATTCTACCATTTTTTTCTAACTTTTGCGATAATTTTCAAACCATTTTTGGGAAATCTAAGGCATCAAATATATTCACTCGATCTTAAACTATTATTTATTGATTAAATTATTTATTTATTGTGTAATTTAAAACTTGTCATAATGTTTGTTTATTTTTTTTTTTGAGAGTATTATATTTCTTTATTTATCAAATTTATCAATTTATAAGAGTATTATATTTACTTTTCTTCAATATATATTATTAAACGAACTCATAGCTCTAATATCTTTACTTATATACTATACTTACTTACTTAACTTTATATATACCTATAGATAATTATTGCTTCTCCAATTCTCCTTTTTTTTAATATAATAATTATATATTATATACTACATTATTATTATATATTATATTATTATACTACATTTTTTTTATGAAATTCAATGAATTCAATAAATATTAGCGATTTTAGAATAATAATTATTTCTTTTAATGTTTGATAAATTTAAACTGGAGTATTTCTTGAATATGATGTATGTATATATTAAAATCAAATATTTATATGTATATATTGTTCTTAAATATTTTTTAATAAACGAACTTATACTACTAAGGTCATACAGTTCTATGTTAAAAGTGAAGATTATTATTGTTTTCCAATTCTTATAGTCCTTCAAGTATATAAAAAAAATACAAAAAAAGAATTGATGGGCATTATGAAGCCTTACGGAGTTTTGAACAAATCACTTAAAGCTAGCAAAAAGTGGCAGCTGAAACTGGAGGCTGTCTGTGGGACACTTGGGGCAAGTTGTAAGCGGCAAGCGGAAATAACTTAACTCAATTACGCTTAATTATTTCCTAGTTGGTAAGGAATTTCGCTCGCTCACACAGACAATAAAAGTTTCGTTTAGTTTTTGTTGTTACTTTGAAAGGACGACGCTGAGGCCCCCAAGTAGCAGCCGGACTCGGGATACGGAATACGGAATACGGGACCCGGACAGTTTAACTCACGCCATGTCGACACATGTGTGCGCCTCATGTGTGTGGGCAAGGAAGGAGTAGGGATATGCAGGAGTTGGTAGACCCACTGCTGATTATTATTATTCACTTGGGCATTTTTACGAGCTGCTTTGGACAAAAGTTCGACTCGCTCTCTTTGTGCCAACTATTCAACTGTCTCACGAGACTACGACGACCTCCATCCCTTCATGCCTGCTCTATAGATTCATTTCTTTCTTTTCTTTTCTTTTCTTTTCTTGCCTCTCCTCTTCTTTTACTTTTTTTTATGCACAACTCTAAAAATTCAACATGGCCATGTCGACGACTCTGTGCGGCGTTGAGCTTTTTTATGAGCCCAGCTGCTTGGTTGCTCTACCAGATTCAGGATTGAGGGCAGAGAGGAGGGCGAATTGGAAGGGGTTGGATGGGGCTGCCACATTCCGGGACCAACTTTAGAGCCTTGAGAATTACAAATCAGACTGCCTGTACCTATAAAAAGTACTAATAAGTATGTGTGTTTTATTGTAGTCAACTTTATGGTTGTTGCCTTACTTGAACGAGCATGTTTGTCTGCACGTGCGATGGCAACCCTTAAATCTGTGTTACCTACTTAGCCATACTTATTTGCTTGTCACACGCCCAGTTGCAGCACATTGTTGCAGGCTTAAGTTCCTTGTTGTACTCCTTGAAATGAGTATCATTATGAAGATTATAACTTTACGATTTCCATAATTCAGACTGTTAGATGTTCTTCTTCTTAATGTAATTCATCTGATTCGTCGGATCTTTGGTTTAACAGAACAAAATATGTGATTAGAAAATGGCATCTATATTGAATTAATGTAATCTAGGTATTTTTAATGATGTGGATGGTCTATATGCTTAAAGAATTTTCTGCCCGATTTGGGCAACTATAAATTTACCTTTGTCAAATTAGCTTAAATGCATTTAATGGAGAGAGATCCAATTTCTGATCATTGAATAGTTTAATCTATCTAGGGATTAAAAAAACGATAGCAATGATTGAATTATAATTATAATGAATTTCTTCAATGATAATTATTAATTTTAAGCAATTTTATAAGAATCGGAAAATAATAAATGAGTTTTATATGATTTTTATTTCCTTTCGCTCGAAAAACTCCCTTTTAATTAATTCCTTTTGTGTAGGATTTTTTCCCCAACATTTTTTTAAGTCCTTATGTAAGACATCCAGGGGATTCACCCATGGAAAATGTATTAAAAATTATTTCATAATAAAGACGATATTTTGGTTTGTTTTTTTCTCCTATTTTTCTCAATCTCTTAATCATACTTACTAGTACAGACACCACTGTAGGCACTTAGTACAGTGATCTCTAAGATTTTATCACAGGATATCTGATAGTAATTTCCTTTGTTTTTAAAGCTCAGCGAATTGCGCTGACCAATTAATAAACATCCGTTGAAGGATATTCACACACAGAAAGGGAGTCAGCCATCTTGACTGGGCTAATGTCCTGGTCAATGGTAGCCTTAAGCTGTCAAAGCGGCACACACACAGGCACACACACATACACTAAACATGCACTCAGTGATGATAATAATATTTATGAGACTCCTCAAGGACACTTTCGAGTGGGCCACTTATGGAGCTTGCTTTTGGTCCCTTCTCCTTGGTCCTTAGTCCTTGGCATTACCCTGGTGGCTACTTGCTGCCGAATTTTTCACAACTTGGCCACAATTTGCGCCTTAATTTGCCACAGCAGCAGCAACAACAACAACAAAAACAGCAACAATAACAACGAGTAAAACTTTGTACAATAACAAAAGGCCAACCGCATTCACTGGCAAAGTGGCCTGGCTATAAGGCAACAATAACAATAACAACACATCACCAAAATGCGCCCCAAGGACTCGACTCGTTGTTACTGTTGTTGTAGATTCAGTTGTTGTCGTTGTTGTCGTTGTTGTTGTTGTTGTTGCCGCACTGACATCACAAATATTGCCGCTCATCATTTTTATTTGTTTGCTTTCACTTGACTAGCAAAGGTGGCCTCCCGGGTGTCCGGTGAATTCGCCAGTCCCCCGCAATCCATTCATCTACCGACTCAGCTACTCACCGACTCCCCAACGTTTTCTGTAACTTTGTTGATTTAAGTCAGCAGCCCCAGCTTTGCTTGGATTTTTCCTCGGGTTTTGCTTTCTTTTCCTTCGCCTTTGCCTTTTCCATTCACTGCCCTTTTCCCTTGTCTCTGTTCGTCCTTCGCCTTGCGACCGCAGTGAAAACTTTGTTTACCTACGAAATTGAAGTGTGAAATAAGCAAAGTTGAATTATTCCTGGCGGACATGATAAACTGCGGACCAGCGGCCTTGAGGGGTCGCACAACCCCCTCTCCATACACACACACACACACATACACACACACACACGCACACACAGATACATATTCATATAGTCCGCATTCCATTTGTGTCAATTTGTAGCTTTGACTTGTTTGTGTTTCGTATTTTTTTTGGTTTTTTTTTGTTGTTTTTGCTGCCACCCCGCGGCTCAAAACGAAACGCGTAAATGAAATTTGACGTCTTGTTGTGAATTTTTTAACAAAAAAGTGTTATTACTTTCACAATTTCTTTCATAACACTTATAGATCGGCAATGCATAAGTTATTGTGAGTGAGATTGTTGCCTCAAGCGTTGGGAATTTGATACCCTAGAACGGGCATTTAATTTTTGGATCAGAATATTCGATTTCATCAAACTGGGAGCTATAATTTGGAATCAAGCCTTAATACATATATGAACTAATTTAAGATCTGAATTATCTATTTATCCTATTCCCATCTTGTTTCATATTTATCGCTATAGAATTAAATTAAATTGTACATAAGCTTCGATTATACGTGCTTCATTGCCATCTTTTCAAAATTAATTTCAAATTATTTTAGGACTAGTTGCTTACTAAGGTCTAACATTTTTTATGTATAATTTTCAACGTTCTTCAGTTCTTTAAGTTGCTTTATATATCCAAATGATATTATACTTTCTTTACAAAGTGATCAAAAGGTGTTATATTTTTAAAGATGGTTTTATATGATTTCCATAATTTCCTACTTAATTTTTACTTCTAAGACTTTTCATAATACAATTAAAATAAATTTAAAGAATATTTTTAGTTAAGTTTCTATAAAAATTGCTTCATTTTCAGCGTTTTCTTGGAAGCAATTAAATTAACAGCTTAGATCAAATTTTAACTATGATTTCTCCATAAGATACTAAAGGTATCAAAATTTCCAATAAATAATTAAGTTATTTTACTGCCAATTTTTTTATACTTTTAATTTTTTGGTTAATCTTTTTTTCCGTTTTTACTGTAGCGTCCATTGAGCCGAAAAACGCTGCTGTGGCAACGAGTGGCAAATGTGGCTAAAAACTTTTCTGAAGTCGGCTAATTTGATTTTGGGGCATTAATGGCAAAAAGTCGATTTTAATTAACTGAGATCGAGCCTTAATCGAAAGCGAGGCAGCTAATAAAATTACACAGCAACAAAAATGTAGATACATGTGTTAGTGTGTGCGTGTTTTGTGTGTGTGTGTGTGTTGCCTAGGCCTGTCATCAGCCATAATTAATGGCAGCGACATGTCCTAAGTGACAGTCACGATTTAGCTAATTCTTTTATCGATATATGTCGATAAGACGTGCGAACAGCCCCCAGACAGCTGTGTCCAGTGTCCAGTGTCCAAAGTCCTTTGACCAGGATCACAGCCTGCCTCCCTCACATTTTTAGGGCGTGCCCGCTGTAACAGCTCCCAAGCCTACTGCAACGACCCCCCCATCCTCCACGCCTTCTGCACATACACAGAAAAAAATTCAAATTAAAAATGTTTGATTTTAGCAAGTATTTTTTAAGTATATATTTAAAATATTATTGCCAAATAGACACAATATGCGGCTAAATTGCGGCTACCCCTCGGCATTAAGATATTTAAAAAAACCTAGAGCACTGGTTTTCACTGAAAAAAGTCTTATAGAGTCTAGATAGTCAAAATATTTTCGAAGAAGGTGTGGAAAAATCCTACTTGGTTTCAGAAAATCCAAGATTATCGAACTTTTGAAACCGTTAGGGATTGATTTTATTCCGGATTCCGAGATGTTTTTTGTCAGTGTACGCCTTTCCACGCCTCAACAGCAAAATGTAATTGCAGCGACACAGTTCAATACCATGGAGTTTCATTCCTCAACTCGGCTTCAGTTCATTAGAAACACCAAGTTCAACTTTAGCTTCAGCTTCATTTGTATCTCAAGGATGCGTTGTGTAGACATTGGCATCTATATTATTTTACAGCATGTGTTGTTGTTCGTCCTCTTGTCAATTTTTATGATTCTTTAGCTTTCGTTTTCGCTTTCGCCTTTGTTGTTGGCAGGCAAAATAATTATTGTTGGCCAATTTGCAGTTAAAACGAAATACTTTTGTAACGTTTTTATTAGTTCTAAGGCCAAATCCAATTAGTCGGCATTAGCAGCAGCTTCAAAGACGCCGCACGACTTGGAATTTCCTTAAACGCACGCCAATTTTTTTCACAATATTTCCACAGCTTTTTTTCTTTTCTGCCAACAAATTTTTCTACATTATTTGCTACCCTGTAAGCACTGCTAAATAGGCAAACAAAATAAAAGCGGAAGCCTAAGTTATTAATTAAATCTTTAACTAATTTACTGCAATTTGCTTTACAATCAACACACAAGTACATTTTTTATCTAGTTCTTTATTTTAGTTTTTATTTTTGCCTAGTTGTTGCTTGTAAGTGTGTGTTAGGGTATCTCCTAGTCGTGCACTGGCAACGCGAGTCTCTTTACTTGTTCTCGTTGTTTTGGACAGCAGAATTTAGTGATTTAAAAGTGCAGTGGATAAGGCTTCTTCCTTATATATAAGTATATATATATCTATATTTTTTTTTGGTGGCAGTGGCACGTGCAGCTAATGGCGGCCAGCACCGCAGGGGGAGAGGACGGAAGTGGGGCGGGGCAAGGCACAAAATGCGGGCGTTTCTTTCTTATGACAAAAGTTTGCAGCTCGCACAAAAAAGTATGCTATAAAAATTAATTAATGTAAAATGTGCAACTAATTAGCTGGCAGACAGAAGAAGGAATATATAGATAGAGAAGACACTCCTCTCGACTGAGTGATAACTTAAAGCCTTATAACCAATAGCTGATATCTGTTGGCTGTTGTCTGTTGGCTGTTGGCTGTTGTCGGTTGGCTGTTTCCCTCGACTGCAGGCACTTAACCTCAAAAGTGCACCGCAACATGACTAAGCCGGCGATTAAACAACAATTGGCTGACAGTTATTTACACAAGTAGCTGCTCGCTGCTCGCTGCTCGCTTATACACATCCTGCCATCCTGGCAGAGTATCACAGCATCACGGCATCGCAGCATCGGAGCCATTGATGCACACAGTGTTCAATGTGGCCACAACAACGCACACTGACCCCGAATACAATTCGGTTTTTTCTAATCTTTTCTATTTTTAGTTCAATGATTTTAAAAACAAAAATCAAATAAAAATTAAGTGAAAGAAATAAGTGTTTTTTAACGAAATAAATTTATAACCAAATTTATTGCATTTACTTATAAACATTAATTACTTATATGTTACTATACAAATTAATTAAAAAAAAAAATTATTAGTACGAAACATTTTAAACGGAATAAAAATATTTATATATATATATATATATATAATTGTTAAGACTAAAAATATTATTGTTTAAGCTCCAAAATGGATAGGATAGGCCAATAAATCAAACTGAATTAGAAATAAATATATATAAATGAATAAATCCAAAATAAAAAACAATATTTTGTATACTCATGCGATGAATAGGATTTCAGAATTTTATTTTTGTTTTCTGCTATATATATTCAAAAATTTATTTGTCATTTTCTCTACTTTGCCTTATCACGGCTTAAGATATCCACAAATATAAGCCAATACAAGAATTTCATAAATTAAAATTCAAATGCCTCCGATTTAATTCTAATTTTGTTCAATGTAATTTTTATTATTCGTAGTTACTGCCAAAGAAATTGGGCCAAAACAATGAGACTTTGAAGCAGTGTGCAGCGATTACTTCCCCTTCCATTTCTGATGCTGCGGCTTATTGCAGACAATTGCTGGGAGGATTCGGGGATAAGGGGGATAGACGGGGTAAGGGGTTATGCTATTGTGATTGGGATTGGGGATTGCGATTGTGATTGTGTCTGATGCCGCGGCGGCTCGATTAAAACACAACAATTTACTGATTTCTTATTCAGCAGCTCCGCAGCGTCGCCGTCGTCGCTCCTCTCTCTCTCTCTCTCTCTCTCTCTCTCTCTCTCTCTCTGTCTCTCTCTCTGTCTCTGTTTCTGCTTGTGTCTCTCTCTACGGTCGCCGCTCTCGTTGTTCATCCACAACGTAAACACAGACGAAAAACTGCTAAATCATTGCAATACAAAACCAACAAAAGCCATTGCGTACTCTTCTTCTACTTCATCCATGGAAAAGGAAGCTCGACGGCATTGCCATGATCTACGCTGCGCAAATATTGAAAATACAATCCGTCTATGCGAAGTATTGATATGCCATCCTCAACATATACATAAATACCCATACATATGTACATCCCCGTACATCAATACATATATATGTATATATATGTATATTGGAAGAGTGCTTTTAACATCGAAGCCCGTTGTCTGCACAATGATTTATTGACGGGCTCTCGGTGAGCGCAACTTCAATGTGCTCCTCGTATTTTCACCGCATTTAGTTGCAATGCAGACGTCTCCCTTTATCTCGCTTCCCCTCTCCCAACGCCCTGCTGCTGCTCCCCTTATTATTCATATTCTTTAAATTATATAACTAAGTTACAACGTACAAATAGAAATGTAAATGGCAAACAGGCAAATGACTCAGTGGACCCGCTAAAATGATTTTGTTTTTTCCCTCTTTATCATATTTGAGGCGACATCGCCAAATAGGCTTCTAATGGAAACAAGAAGTACAACGAGTATTGCCAATATTTGCAGAATAGCCAAACTATCGTTGCCATTGTCAAAAAACATGATATAGTGTATCGTAATTTAAACGCTACAATTTAAGCTAGACTTTTTACTAAGTTTTAAGTTACTAAAATCCTATATCTTATTTTATTTCAAGTCTGATTTATTAAGTTCGAAGTTTTAGGCATTCTACTTTTAAGCATTTAAAATATCTAAAAAAGTTGTATTATATTTTGATTGGTGTATATTTATTTATTCCAAAATATTTAATATATCAAACAATTAAATGATTTTATATCAAGCTTGAATTATCACACTAGAGATGATAACAATACTCGGGTCTGAAGCCCGACATAAGAAATACTATACTTAATAATTAAATATAAACCGCAACCAAACAGACAATATACATATACAATACACACATACACAATTACAACAATTGAAATTACAAATTACTTTAAGCTCATAATTTCATTTCAAGCAAAACAGGCAACAACAAACGTTTCGCGACAAAAACGTCAATAAAATGGCTAGCAAAGCATCTTAGCCACATTATTGGCAACTGAACAAAGTGCAAGAAGCTACCGAAAAAGGAAAATAATTGCCACAGCGAAGTAGGAAACAAGAAAGTAACAGAAAATTCACTTAAAAAAATTCTGGCAAATCTATAAAAGTATTTAACTAATTTCATAAAACAGGAAATTAATTAAAAACTAAAAGATACTACGAGTATACATATATACATATGTATATAATTAAACTTAATTATTGCCTCAAAAGTATGCTATAAATATTTATGGTAATTTCTTAAAGTGTATGTGGTCTTGGTGCATTTGGAAAATACTTCGATTCATTAGCAAAGTGCATTTTCTTGTACAATATGTATAAAGAATATATATATTTATTTTTTTTGCGAGTACAGTGTGCGCCTGGTATATGCGCATGAGTCATGCAGTTAACAAATCTATAAATTAATGCTTAATGCTGCAGAGCAGAAGATAATAATGGGGGAGCACAGTCAATAGCTTAAACTGCATATAGATATATATCTACATATTGGGGTAGTATCAGACAAGGGGCAAGGGGAGTTAAGGCCTGAAATATTGTGCACAAAGAGCAAAAGTAATAAAGACGCGCTTAAAAATCGTTCATTGAATTCGTGACAAAAATACTTTTAGACAGGCCAAAAAAAAGGGGATGCAATAATCGAGGGGGTGTTGGTAAGGGGGGAGGAGAGAATCGAGGGAAGATTGAAGAGTAATGTAGATGGAAATGTCAGCTGAAAAATGCGACTGGGCAAAAGACAATATTTGCTTGTCGGCAGGCAGTCAGACAGACAAACAGACAGACTGATTCAGTTGGCCAAAATGAAAATGGCCAAGTGGCAGCGGCAAACAAAAACTGAAATAAGATGGCCAGAAAATGCAGGCAGAAGGAGATGCCCAACTGCAGTGGCATCAAATGGCAAACGCGACAGAAATGCTGAAAGAAAATGCAAAAAAAAAGGAAGCAAAAAACACGGCAGTCAAACGGAAAGTGATCGACTGCAAGATGCCCTCTGCCATGTACAGGTTGTCCCTATTACAATTAAAACACTTAAAATATTTGTATAAGCTAACAATGGTCAGCTGACTTTTATACAAATCAATTTAAAAATTTTAGCTAAATAAAAAAATGATGGCATAATAATGAAATTTAAATATATATTCACAAATCATGGTGATCTTTCAAGTTGTATAAGAAAATAAAAAAAATATTTATTTATTATTAAGTAAATTGAGTTATTTACTTATTATTTCAGAATTTTCTGTTTCCAGAATACCTCATTTTCAAATAGTATATTCAAGATTTTATCCATTTGCCTAGATAAGGGTTTACTTACTTGAATTTACTTTAGATCATAATCACACAAAATTAGTTTTAAGTCCGCTAGAAATTGTTAAGTGAGTTTAACCAATTTTGAATCTGTTTCCAATTTTTAGCGAAATTTAAACTAATTATTCATATAAAAAAAAAATTTTAATTTAAATTTGGAAGATAAAATTGATGTCACTAGCTTAAGGAATATTTTATTTTTATATATATATATATATCTGGTTCATCTTATTAATCCACATTGAAAGAAAATGGATTGCAGTTAAGATTTTAGGAGAGTCTACATATATGTACATATATAGAGAGATAGAAAAACTGTTCCAATCGAATCTTCTATTTATGCTGCAAAATGTACATATATACTTGAAATAAAGATATGCACTTTTTAAAAGTAAGCATACCCCATTGTTATTTTGCCGGGGTTAAAGATTATGAAGCAGGCAAAGAAAATGTGTGAGAGAAGGAAGGGAAACGAGGATAGAAAAGCGACTGCTGCCGATTAGATTTGAGGGGTTTTTCCAACATTTTCTGCTTTATTTGGATTTCTTTTTTGGTGGCCGTGTGATGAATGAAATTATATGCAACATGCACTGACCGCAGCATAGAAATGCTTCTACTTCCCCCTTTTCTATTCTCTTAACAAAAGACATGGCGTTGAGGGAGAGGGAGACGAAGACGGAGACGGAGAAGGAGAGGGGGGAAGGATGGGAAGGGCTGGTTAGCAGGGAGTGAGGGGAAGTGGCTCAGGTGCAAGCGAGGCAGGCCAAGAGCCAAAATAACAGCGTCTGCCATTTTTGCAGGTCACTGCGCGCATACAAAAGACAAAGGCAACGCCGACAGTTGGCACAAAATCGCTGAATGGGCCAACAGAGAGGGGTGGAGGGGCGGAGTGGGGGAGTTAGGAGTAGGGGGTTCTGAGTAGACCTTTTGTTGGCATTGCAAACTGCAACTGACAAGCATTTTGCGTATGGCAAACCGTGTAAATTGTTGTCGCCGCTCTTTGGAAATGAAATGGAATGAATCAACTTATTTAACTTCAACTCGCATCTGTTGGCAGCAAACGCGAAAAGATAGACGAAGTGTACACAGAAAAAAATATACGAAATTCCGGGATAAAATCAATCCGTTGCGGTATCAGAAGTTCGGTAATTCCAGACTTTCGACTAAAATTAAGAAGTTTTAACTTGAGTTTTAGAATAATTTCTTTTCTTTGGGTATCTGTGCTTTAGACTGGCCTAAGACCGAGAGCAAGACTTAACCCCTTTCTTAAATATAAGCTTCAATTCGAAAACAAAAATATCACAGAGATTTCAAGCTATTCTTATATCGCACAAACATTTAAGACTTTGAATAAACATAATAATCATAATACTTATTATAGGTCATAGTTAAATCATAAAATGAATTAAATTATTTTCAATATTCTTATTTTTTTATTAATTTACAAATCAAGAAAAAATCGAACTAATACAAATATTTTTAGATCGGGCTCTATGACTCGAGCCCATGAACCGAAGATTTACCAACATTTTGGTGGCTTGCAGCCTTGGCCAAAAGTCTGGCAAAAAAGCAACTTGATGCTGACCTCAAATTAAGCGCTGACAATTGCAACTTGAGTCCTGCAACTGCAGCAGCTGTTGTTGTTGTTGTTGTTGTTGTTGTTGTAATTTGCAGGCAGACGCACACACACACACAGACACACACACTCACGCACAGCACGTGCCATGTGTGGGCTTCAAAAATGTGAGCACACACAGTAAAAACATAATTATAAACACATGTTGCGCCCACACACACACACACACACACACACACACACACACACACACACGCACTCAAACATGTTGTGCCTGGCCATCTTTTGAATTTGACCATCATGTATTCTGTTACATGATTCGAATTTCTGAAAACTTTTCAGCCAGCACATCAACTGACCGCCTCTCGTTTAGTTTACTCGTATCTGGCCAACAGTTTTCATCAGGCCTCCGAGAACTTGGCCACAATCGGGCGGGGGTGGTGTGCGGAGGGTGAAGACCGAAACTCTGGCCACAACAGACTGTGTGCCACCTCGTGGTATTGAATTCGACACTTCATATGCATAAGTTTATATACTTACTAGGCGGTAGTGCAGTGTAGTTCTCTGGGAAGGGCTTGCCCTGCAAGAAATTCACAAATACTACACTTAAGTAAAGCACAGCTGAGTTTTTTAAATTAGCTTATTTGTTTTGTAAATATTGTAAATAAATATTAAAAAATAAATAAATAAAGAGAAAGATAAAAATTTTGTTTATGAATGATCATTTTAATTTTTTCTAGCTATCTTACAATATATTGTGCGATGTTTATAGACAAACAAAAGCAAATTTCTTATTTTTACTTAAAATATATATTTTTAATATAAGAAAATATATATTTGCCTATCACTGCTAAAAATTATAGTATTAAGTTAAATTCCTACAACTTCTTCGGAAAGAAAAATCATATCAAATAAATAATATGGCAAAAACATAAAAAATGGGCAAAATCAAATAAAAAACTTGTTTAAACCAATAATATAATAAACAGCTGCGTCTATTGATGGTCCACATATGTTCTCCATTGTGTACAAAAACCCCTTGTGCTCAATGATTTATATTACTTGCATTCTCTCTCTTTTTTGTTCCAAAATGAACTAATTAATTTCAAATAGTTTGAATGTAATTTACCGCTGTGATTAACAAACGGAATAAATTGATGATTTACCTACAGTAAACACATTGCAATGTGAATCAATTAATAATTAAAAAATCTTAGAAGTGTTAATTACTTTTCTGTAAATAATCGAGAACTTTTAAGAAATGAATAGCGAATGATATTTGAATCTATGGCTGTTGTCTGTGTGAAGAGAGGCTTCACTGTGCTGCCAACTGGCCAAATTGAAATTTATTAGTGCACTTGACAATAGCAGCAAAACGCTGAGCGCACATTTTTCATATTTCAATTCAGACGATTTGTCGATTCTTTTCAAAATACCCTTACTCGAATGATAGTACACAGAATATGATATAAATTTTGTTGCGGGAGCTATTAGTTTAACGGTAACCCAATATAGTAAATAGATCAAAAAAAAAAAAATGTTCTTAAAGTTAATCAAAATTTTTTTTTAATTAATTTTAATTTGTGAAATGTTTTGCATATCATTCTTTCAATTGAGCCTCATACAATTTAAGTTTCATTATTACCAAGTTCCATTGGAGTTAATCGTAGATTTTTTGGTTTTTCAATATTATTATAATTTACCAATCCGACTTTTAAATAGATTTGAAATAGTTGAAATATCAATTTAATTTGTACAATTTCTTATTTTCTTATTGATAAAATTGCAACTCAAAAAACTTTAGATTCATTTATAAAAAAATTGTGTAAATTTAGTAATGAGTAATTATGAAATTATTTTTATTGTGTACCTTACTGGGATTGGGAATAGTGATTTAAGAATAAGAAGTTAAAGATAATAAAAAACAAATGTTAATAATAATAGAAAATTTTAACAAATTTGTTTCCTTAACAAATTAAATGCTAATCCTGAAAAGTGCATTATAAAAAAGTTGGACTGTACTTAATTGTAATACTATTTACTTGATTAACTTTGAATGCATAAATTGCTTTCTAGACGAATTGAAAGAATGTGCAGACTTTCGATATGATAAAGTCAAGTCACACACACATCTACAGACACAGACATATACATAAATATATATATATATATATATATATATATATATATACTAATGCACAGAGACAGATATAGATACAGAGGTACGCACAGCTTGCACTTAGCACCATCAGGGCTTAGCATTTGCAATGCAATTCCAACAGTGCAGCAGAGAAATACGAATTATCCACCCTCCACTGCCGCCCAGTGGCACCCAGTGGCACTCACTACCGTTAGCTGCCTGCCCCATGTGCGATTTATCTATCAGAGCGAGCACGCTTATTGCCACACCGTGCCGCATGCCCCATGCCGCATGCTGGACTTATAATCACGGGCATGAAATATGACAAACAGCAAATCGCGCGAGTTATTACATCGAACGGGCTCAAAATATTTCATTTATTGTCATGGCAACGCGTGTCAAGTGTAGACCGGAGAAGGGAAGGGAAGACGTATTGAGGGGCTGTGGTTGAATGTGGCCAACGCCAGCGGAAAGCCATATGGCTAATGAGTTGCTGCCCATGCGAGTACCAATATATACTTCATCATGGCCACACTTATTTGTTTGTTTCTTTGTTTGTTTGCCTATGGTTTTGTGTTTTGTCTTTTAAAGCTTTCAAAATACTCACACACACACACACATTAATCTGAACAACCTTAAGCTTAAATTTATAACTCACTTGCTTGTTGATTAACTTTTCTTCAATGTTTGTAAAAAATTATATTTTTTGAACGTAAAAAATATATATATACTACGTTCAAATATATGTATACTATATTTCATGTGCTAAGATACAGCCACACAATTTAATGATTGACCCAGAAGGACCAAATTTGAATTGAATAATAAAAACAAAAGAAAAACAATTTTGTTTACTAAGCTAAGGCAAGAGCACTGACATCCAAATACCCTGCACATCAGTAAATGCTTTTCAATATAATTTAGTCAGACTAAGCTTCTGCTTGACATTCTTGTAACATGTTTTTAGCCTATTCCATTCCCTGAATATAACATTTTTTCTTAACCGTAAACAAAATATTTATAGAGTTTTTTAACCTATTATTTAATTAACTTTTCATTATTTGTCATTTTTATTTTCCAGAAAATAACATGAAATTGCTTTCAGTTTTCCAACTGTTGCAATTATCTTAAAAAAAATCTTCGTATTCATGAGGTGTATTCAAATTGGAAATAAAAAAAAATAGTGTTAAAAAAACTGTTTAAAGATTCCTATTAGTTGTCATATTTTAACGATTGTAGAGCCTAAAGATGGTTTCCTCATATTGTTAAAAAAAAAAAAAAATTGTAATATAAACAAATGTATTGAAAATCGCCATGATTCTGTGAAAAGCCCCAGGGGAATGAACTCTGAAGTTAATAATCTATATTTGAATGAATGAATGCTCCTCATATTTTTCTCTTTACCAAACCAACGGTATAATATAACCTATTTTTAATTACTCCATATATGAAAATATTCGTCATACACAAAACAGGGTATCCAAATTAATCTACGATTTTTGGGGATGTTATCCATTTTTTGTATGAAATCTTGTTTTGAACTTCTTAGTCTTTCCATAAAATTTAAACTAATCTACCCGCTCTCTTTCACTTACTGTGTCTGGTATTCGAGTTTACCAAACCAAATGAAGTGTCTTTTAAATGTTGCAAAAAATGCGGAACAAATAACTGATGGAACTGATAGATATACGAGTATGTAGAATAGAGATGCGAGAATAGAGATATGAGAGTTGAGACACGAGATACGGGAGCATGATGGCAATTTTGAAATGCAGTTGACATTTCAATGAGACATTGACGGCGACCTCGCTGTGGTCGCTCTGTCTCTCTCTATCTGACTCCCTCTCGCTCTCGCTCTCTCTCTCTCTCTCTCTCTCTCTACCTAACTTTTGCTGACTGTTAACTGATATTGACATTTTGGTTTTGATTATTGCGACCTATCAATGGAGTTTGCCTGGCAAATTGACTCAAGCTACGAATCAATCAAAAGCACAATACACAAAACTACAACTCACACTGAGGGAATCGCAAAGAGGACTCATGTGAAGAAGGGGGAAGAATGGGGAAAAGAAATAGTAGATTTGTGCAGCATTTTTGGCTATAAAAATGATTTAATTGGTTAGCACGTTTTTGGCAAGTGGAATTGGTTGAAATGGTCAAAAATGCTTGGCTGATCCATTTTGTGCTTTCGGTTTGCCACAAATCAATTGACAATTTATAAACAAGTTGGGAATGGTCAATTACTTATGCCTAACCTCACTTTCATTCAACCTAACCACACTCTCACGCTCTCTCTCTCTCTCTCTCTCTCTCCTCTCACTCTCACTCTCTCTTTTGCACACACACACACACCCACAGATAGATAGATCAACCCACCTGCCGTGTGCATTTGTTATTCATGAGCAGCTATCAACACCAAACAATGTCCAACCATGCCTTTTGTGTTGATAACAACAACAACAACAACGAACGAACAAAAAACAAACAAGCAAACAAACAAGCTGTAGAAGAAGAAGAAGAAGAAGAGAAACAACTCGGAAGAGGCACTCTTTGGTTTGTGTCCCGTGTCCAAAAGCTTGATTGTCCAATGGGCAGCCTGACGTTTCCGCTTGCCAAATGCAAACGGAAATGTCGCAAAAAAAATACAAAAAATAAAATAGAAAAAAATTAGAAAAAAAAATGGGGCTAGTTCATTGCCTGAGCAGAGTAAGGGCATGAGGCAGGCTGTTAGGGTTGTAGCGTAGGGTTGTAGTCGAGTTGAGCTCTGCTGCAACTGCCAACAGCTTTTGTTATGAATGATGATGGAAAATCTGGCAGCAGCAGCAACTTCTCAGCAACTGGGCCGCCAAAAAATTTAAAATGAAATGCTTTCCTTTTCTCTACCATCCCCTACCGCCCACACCCCCTCTTTAGGGGTAGTTGTCAGAGAGCGGGGGGTAGAGACAAAAGGGTAGCGTCGTAATGTGGTGATTCAATTCAGTTTGTGCAATGAGCAGCCGGACAAAACTTTGAAAAATGGTAAGAAGAAATGTGAAACGACCAAGAATCGTAGAAATAGCACTACGTAAGAACTCTACCAAAAAAATACCCCCTCAGCCCCAGCACACCCCACTTTAGCCCCCCACAACACAACACCCGCACCACACCGCTTCTATTGGTATTGAAATGCAAATGGTCGTTGCCTGCCGAAATTAAATTATGTGGAAGTAATGATAACCCTTCTGCTTTGCGACCGATGCGGCCAACGTTGATTCAATTGCCAGCCAAAGGACAGTTACACCCCCTCGCACCCCTTTGCACCCTCCTTTCGAGCTATTACCTACCCGGTACTGCCCTGGACAACTCTACAGTTTAACTGGGCGACGCAACGCCCCTTTTGGCAGCTGTCTTCTATTTGGATACCCGTTACCCGATAGTTGAAGAGTATATTGTATTCGTTGCGATTTATGTAACAGAGAGACATTTGATCCCGTAGTAAATATATATTTATATATCTTTTGCTCCATCCATAATGTTTTAGTAAGAGGCGCCAGAGAGATGCACAAGCAGTCCATCAAACATTTATAAATTATTTATATATATTATATTAGATATTATATATCTAACGCTGGTTTTTGATTTATTTCTTTTTTTTAGCTCTACCGATTGAGAGTTTCGTTATAAAAAAAGATTAAAAGAGCTAGAATGTTCAAATTTGGCATGAGGCCTTTCAAATCTTTCTCTCTTTCGGAGACTATAAAATCTAGAGACTCCAAGTTTGGTAGTAGTTGCGACAATAAGTTGTATAATCACATACATATCAGAGACTATAAGAGCTAGAAAGACCAAATTTGACACACTGTCTCTTTAAATATTTTGAAGACCTCTATTTCAGCGACTATAACATCAAGAGACTTCAAAACGCACATTAACCCGACGGTTGTCAGAGTGCTTATAGAGAAAGATTCTACCACACCCAACATTTTTCAGTTAGATCACTCTTTTTCATAATGACTATTCCTATTTATTGTTGTTAACTACTCCACATAATCGCATCAAGATCGAATAAATATAACGCAAGGTTTGGCTTTTTAAGAGAGATAGCTAAAACATTATTGATACAATTTATATATGTAGTTGTAAATAGAGTTACAGGTATTTTACAGTCGTTGACCCCACTGTAGCATACTCACCTCTTTTTTATATCCTTTTGGCATTGGCTTTCGATTGGGTTTGGCGAGCTGCACTCACCGCTGCGGCAACGCTTCAAAAATGCAAAATTAATTGGTAGGTGTGGCGTCACCAGCAGCAGTAGCAGCTCCAGCTCCACCAGATCCATCTCCACCAGCTCCATCTTTAGCAGAAGCATCAACAGCAGCAGAAGCTAACAGTAATTAATTGTCTGTTCAAGTCCTGTCCAAAGAAAAGATGTAAAAAACCCATAAAGTAGGCAACGGACACCAGAAAAGGTATTCCAAGTGAAATAAGGTATCATAATTTATCTATACCACTTTAAAGACTGAATATAGGTCAATTGCAGTTCCCTGTTGTTATCGATTATATGGAATTCTTTTTATAAGGTAAAAGCTGTAAAAGTATTTATTTTACTTATAAAATGCAGACATAAATATTTTAGTTTTACACTGAAATTAGAAGAAAAAAAAATCTAGAACAATTTTAGATTATTATTGATAAGTACTTATTTTCTTTGAATTAACTTATTTTTTCTTCAACGGAAAATTGAGAATTTAATTGCAGTGATCACTTTTTAAAAATTTAACCAATTTAAATGTGATTAAACTTTGAGGCTTACTTCAACAAGTAAAGTTATTACCTTTCTATACATAGTATATATTATATCTAAGTATATTTTTCATATTAATTATATTAAAAAATATGAGTGCTTATCTCAATAAAAATTTAAACATAATATTTATTTGTAGCATTTATTATAAAAATGAGAAAAAAAAAGTTAAAGTGGATTTGTGTATTATAATAAATAAAAATTAAAAATTACTTATAACATTCCATAATATTTGTGATTTTCCCATTAATCTAGATTTTTATTTTCTGTTTGGATTTTTTAACTCACTATATTATCCCTGCCTATAAATAGGACAATGCCAACCGTAATTAAAGGGATGCAAGTGTACGTGTTGGTCTGTCTTAGCCAAACAGTTTTAAGTTAATGCAAATTCAAGACGCGATTGCTTTGCATTTTTGTGCTGAAGAAACAAATGAAGCTACGAATTTGGCATTATTTATTGACGCGATGCGACGCGACAGATAACGAGCTGATTGAGCGAAGGCAGCGAAAGGCAGGACAATAAAGCACTGTAATCCACTCAAGGACTGCTTAAAGGACACAAACAGTTTAGCTGCTGGTGATGGTGATGGTGGTGGTGTGGTGGTGGTGTGGTGGGGGTGTGGTGGGGGTGTGGTGGGGGTGTGGTGGGTAACAAAAGGGGCCTAAACAACATCCCGGCCAACAAGAGATACGAGACAGTTCGAAATGACGACTGGCCGCCAACAATTCACAAAATTGTTTTCGTGACTTAAATTTTTGCGTTTGTGGAGGACGTGTTTGGAAAGCATATGATGTGATTTGCCATCAAATTGAGTTGTCTTCTCGTCGCTGTCGTCGTTGCCGTCTTTTCTATTCTGGCCAACAACAGCATTGCCAGTATAGACCAGGCCTGGACGACACGACGTCCGTCCGTCCGTTTGTCCATCCGTCTGTCTGTCTAACTGTCTAACTGTCCGCCTGTCAGCCAGCTACCAGAAATGCAATTAAATTTAGAAAAATATCAACAACAGGCAACGAGCAAGACCAAGAGAGAGATAGAAAACTTTAGCTAGTTTGCCAGAATAATAGTTTATAGCCATAATAATGGCAAAGTAGCTGCAATGGCCGGAATCGTCTACGGCTGCGACTCTGGGTAAATTTGTAAGTGAAGAATTTTCTTTTAACTAGCGATGACAGCGCGTCAAAACTTTGTTTGGCACGAAAGAACACGATGCAACACGACAGAGCACGAATACGCCCGCGAAAACATGTTAGGACGTGTCCAAACGTGTTTAATCGTGTTTATAATGCTGTTGCGTCTTGTTAATCCATTATAAGTCGTCTTAAATCTTGTTATATCGTACTAGCTTACAATAAGTTGTATTAAATAGTTTGAATTCACTTTCACTCGGTATAAACGTCTCGAGTTGTTCTTGGAGCCATATTCTTGTTAATCCAGTCAGACACATTTGTAGAGTCCCGATACATCGTGTTAACTAGTTTTAATTGCTCATCGAATCATTTTTTATTTTTCAATATCCATAAACGCTTGTCGAATAACTTTTAATGCCCGCTTTCGCCAATTTCCAAATTCCCAAAAATAACAAAAAGAACTCGGTGAGCACTGTGATAAGTCATGATTCATTTCGCTAAGTCAATTTAATTTTTATATAAATATTTCAGACACTATATGAAAACCGCGCAAGAAGAAATACGACACGCGACCAGATCTAAATCCATGACACAGTTCTGATATGCTGAATGTATGATAAGTAAGTAAAGTGCTTGCTGCCTCTAAAATAAATATGCTGAAGCTTGCCACGTTTAGTTTTCTATGTAAGTAGCACTTGTTTCACTTATTATTATTGTTGTTGTAGCTGAAATCGTAGAAGGATGTGTAGGTTTATTTATGTAAGTTTATTTAGGCATAGGGAGAGTAGGTCACCTACACGAAACTTGAACTGAAACTGAAACTGGAAGATGTGAAAAGTCTTGAGCAAAGATACATTTTCTACAACAACTAAATAACACTATGCAAATATTTGCAATGCTCACATATGTATTTAAATACGATAGACACAACTTCTACTAAGTACATACATATGTATGTATGTATGGATGTACATATATTTGGACTATACTAAAGCGACAATTGAAACAAAAACTCGTAAAACAATTGCCAAAACTCAACACGTCCTTTGCTTTGGGGCAACAAATGATTCGGCCTCATGGCCAAACATACATATGTATCTACGTCTGTATGTATATGAGTTGGTCTGTATGTATGTATGAACATATATAAATATGTGCACACTCGAATTCACATATTGGCAAAGGACACAAAGGCGTTATCAAAACAAACAGCAGCTTGTGTACTCGACTACGCATCAGCATTTTCTATTTAAAAGCTCCCAAATCTGAGCCCACCTGGCCACTAAATTTGTCCCTCTGCACCTACTCAACAAAAATAATTCAAGCTTGAAATCAGTTCTTAATACAACTTTAACTTTCAATTGACGGAAACACTTAAAGAGTGTCTGTACTATAAAATGTATACTCAAAATTTTATATCATATATTTTATTTTATTTATTTTACAATTGAATGTGTGAAAAGTACATTGATATTTTTAATATGTTCAATCACAAGAAGATTGACCACACAAATCAATTGACGAATTTACGAAAGTGGAAAATCAACAACGCTGACGATTTGACGCATGGATTCTGCGGTTCAAGTCCCAGAGCGGGCAGCCTGATGAGATCATATTTTTCAATACACTCTAAATGAGAGCATACAATGAATTGATCTGCATCATTAACTCATAAATCGTGTTATTTCAGTTGTGACAGTCTTCTAGAATCTATATATTGATTAATTAATTTATATTTTATTAAAGTACTCTGCATACATCTCATATTTAAATAGTGAATCATCGCAGAGCGAAGATCCCGTGAATTCGAGCGCAAAGTCGACTGCGCAGTCGCGTTCATGTTAATATCGCAATGTTACAACCGCTCGCCTGCATGACAAAACTCACGTACATAGACGTTGTTCAAACTGCATACACGCTGACAGTGTGCTGCACTCTCGGAGAGCGCCAAACTGGTTGTGATGCTCTCACTCTCTTGGTTTCTCGCCGCAGTGCGTCATCGACATCAGCCAAGCAGCATTGAAACAATCGCGCAAGCTTTTCAAAGCTGCTTATAATTCCCAAGAACTTATTTGGCGAACTGTTGATATAAAAGGCGCATTGTTAGCTTGGCACAGTGGGCAGTCGAGAGTCTCACAGCGAAAAGGGTTTTTCACGCACGTCCCCGACTAATTGTGTGACACGTTTTGATTTATAAATGGATGAGAAAAACTGCACTGAGAAAAAACCACTGTGTGTGTAGCAATGTACATGTATAAATGTATTGAGAAAAATAAGCAAATTTTATACTTACGTTTAATGGATGAATAATGATATATTGAACTATGATGAAATATTATGTATGGTATATGTATGGAATAAACAAGCAAAAAAATATAAATGGAGGTTTCCCTCCTCAAAAACAATTCCCCCTTGGAAATTGTAAAATGTAACAGAATTTATATATACATATAAGAAAAAGTAATTTAAAGGATAGATTTATAGAGCAGAGCTGCGGCGAACACAGAAGAAAAATCAAAGTAAAAATCAGCGAAAAAAATATGTGTCTTTTCAACCGTGTGCAACAAAAACAACACGATTACTTTACACTGTTATATCCGACAAAAACAAACAACAACTTGGACAAACAACAACAAAACAAACTCTTGCTTAGAAGATAACCAAACACAAAACCCGCTGTGAGATTTGTTCCGCGGAGGACAAATTCCTTTCCGGTTAATGATTGCCTTTTTGCATTTTGTAAAATATTTTAAAAGAAATCGGGTAACATTCAATATTATTGAAATTTTCCAACAAATATCGATAAAAAAAAAATTGATTTGTTTTAATTTTTGATAGGAATTAGACTACCGAAAACAATCAAAGTCGTTATGGTGAATTAAATCATCCATAAGTGTTTTAATTTGTATCTTTAATATGTTTTATAAAAATAATTTAAGTAAAAATTGAGATTTCAATCAATTTAAAGTATTTTGTTCTTCCTCTGAAAATGTCCATACATATAGGGTCTAACATATTGCAGCAAATACAATATACATATGTATGTACTTTTGCAGTTTTTAAAATTTAAATTGACATTTTGATTTAAAAATATATTTTAAGGAATCGCAGCCAAATTGAGATTAAAATTAAAGTCTTAGCCTTTGAATGAATTTGGGGATAAGAGAACAACAGACTCGGGAATTTTCACATCTTCTATAAGCAGTTCTTATTTTCGATACGCAATCAGATTGAAATTCTGCAGGCAAGTGAAAGATTTTTGAATGTGAGATAGAGAAAAAAGTAAAAAAAAAACTGCAATTGTGAAAAAATCATAACTTACCAGTCATAAGCACACACAACATGCGGATATACATAAAAGTGTGTATATATGTATGTATTTGAATGCATGTATGTACACATATGTGTGTGCGGCATAAGTATATATATATATACACACACACATATGCATTGGCACCGGCTGTTTGTATGTTTAAAAAATCTGAAAATGATAGAAAAATGATTAATTGCAGTTGGCAGTAGTTCAGCAGTCAGTTGCGCTGCTCCCGCCTCTGCCACTGCTTCAGTCGCTGCTGCTGCGCTGCTACTGCGATGCTGGGAGTGCAGTAAACCTCAGTCGAGCTGTAAGCTAGAGAGGAGAACACACAATGCCAGCGATCTGCATGTGTGTGTGCGTATTGGCATTCATGGCTGCTCATATGTAAGTATTTATGTATATGTATGTATACATATAGAAACTCCTGTTTGTGTGTGTGGGTAGTTTATATTTTTTTTACAGCAGCCTCTTTCGAAGCACAACACCAGCTGACTGCAGCGATATTAATGATAGATATGCGTTCACTTCAATGCGTCACCCGCATCCAACGCCTCCCTCCCTCCACTTGCCTCTGTTGTCCCGAATTACACCATAATATTTATGCATGCTTGCAATAAGAGCAAGAGAGCACGCCATACAGCGAGCGAAAGAAAAATGTAAAGGGAATAGCTTTAAATATTTGTGCTAACATTTAGATTTTAACTGAAATAATGATTTGTAATACAGTCGAACTTCCCTAACTCGAATCAGCATTAAAAAGTTTGAATTATGAAGACTTCGACTTATGGAATTATTTTTTATTTTATTGCCACTCGATTTAGAGAAAATTCGAACTCTAGATGTACGACTTATGGAAGTTTGACTGTAATTAGTTAATTATCTAATTTTTTTTTACCATAACGTTTCAAATTATTACAAAAGCTTAAGCTAAATAGCGCTTAAGTATAATATTGGTGATAATATTTTGAAACAACTGAAAAATTGATCTTGTTATAAAACAGAAAAGTTGTCAAAATGCTGCAGCCTTTACCACTACTATATGATATTTTATAAATATAGCTAATTATTAATGATATCATTATAGTTTTGTATGCTCTTCAAGTGGGTACTATTTTATTTTGAAAAGCATTATAAAGCTAAGGAAATGTTTCTAAAGGATAAGAATTTAACCAATGTCCATGCATTATAGATCTAGTTCAAAATCGAACAAAAAATCAAACTATGCAATATTTAACGTAGATTTGGTGTATAAGGCAAAGATGCGCTTCATGACATTGAAGACCCGGGATTAAATCCAGAATGGGAAAAATTAATTATTTATTTTTTTAAAATTATTTTACTAAATGTATCTTCGATTCAACAAATCTGACAGCTATCTATGCTCATACGGAAGTTACTCAAGCGCTTAGTATGGATTAACTTAAAGAGATTATGGGCACATTTAAAGCTATTAACAGGATATCTAGTAGTCGAGTACTTCCCACTTAAATAATCTTATTTGTTTTTGTATGTGCTTGAGTGTGTGTAAATGCTCCTTTTTTGCACTAATTTCTAGTTATTCATTTAGTTGCAACATTCATTTCGACAGCCATTCACACACACACACACACAGGAAGAGGGAGAAAATGGTAAAGTCTATTTGTGTGTGTGTGTGTGTGTGTGTGTGTGTGTGTGTGTGTGTGTGTGTGTGTAAGTGTGTGTGGTAATGCAGTCTGTACATGCAGACTCAAGTCGCCTTTTATTTATCAGCGCTAGAGCAGAGAACCAGAGCAGCCAGTTGAATGGCGGGGGGAGGGGGGTCTGGGAATTTCCCTCCTTCCCTGGTTGCAACTGACGAAATGGCTCTGGAATGGCAGTTACGCCACTGACAAAATGTTACTGCAAATATGCCAAAAAAGGTCATACGAATATCAAAAATAAAACAAAAAACAAAATGACAGCAACTGTTCCCTTGGTCCCCCACTCCCCTTCCCCTCTTTCCACGTCCTTCAATTCTCGATTCAGTCAAAGCCACGACGAGTCGAGTTCCCATAGGGTTTTTGTCTGCTTTGCAAAAGTCTTTTGTAGGCGTGAGGGAATCGAGAGCGGGGGGGACGGTGTGTGGGATGGTCCAGGACAGCGACTAGAAAACCAGGACCAGGCAGCAGTTGCTCTTGATGAAAGGGTTCACAACTATTTTCTAACTATGTATTTAGCGCGTATTATATGACCTCGTCTCTAGCTTCGCTTTTCCCTTATATCTCTCCCTATTTCACTCTTTCGTGCAACATCATTCTGTACACTGAGAGAAACTACATACAAATCATACGAAATTGCTTATCAGTTCTATCGCATGTTTTAATTTTTTCTATCTACCTCAAGTTGCCGCACCTGAAAATTGCTTCATTTTTATAGATTTAATTGAATAATTTTTTCACAGTGTACTTTGGTTTTTGCCTACGTCACTCGCTGTCCATGCGATGGCTGTTTTTATGATGATGATATGTTTGTTTGCCCCACTGGGCTAGTTTACAGAGGGCCCAGTGCATCGAATTTAGTACATTTTGATGTTAAAATGTATTTTCAAATCAGATTTACTAAATTTATGTCAAATTTGTAACATATTAAAATACTTTTATATTAATTTAACTGCTTTGTTGTAAAATGGTTATTATTAAATAATCATTTTTGGAAGCACATATTTGATTGTATTTAAATTTTGTTTAATTCAATAAACAATTTTTAAACTTAGTTTTTTCACTTGAATAATTATTAAGATTAATATATATTAATTTAGTAATCAATCTTCATATAGTTCGACTTTATTACTATGTAGTTTAATAGTAATTTGTAAAAACCATAATCTTAGCCCAAGTTTCAAGCCATCCAAACAAAACAAAATGTTTACTGTTTGCAAAAAATGGTCTTTGCACCACAGTGCACACTGATGGTCTGTTGGCTTTCATGGGACTGCTTGACCCCTGACCCCTGACCCCTGACCCCTTACCACTCACCACTGCTGATCCCCTGGCCCAGACGCCCGCCCCAGGCCTTCATCCATGACTGCTTATGCCCACTTGTAACATATTTTTTGGGCAGCGGATTAGTTGCATGCCATGTTGCCACTTGAAGTGTTTATGTGTATGAAGTGTCGCACACTCACACTCACACACACAAACAGATACCATCATATCAAACACACACACACACAAACTCTCACATACATACATATAATAGTATATCATGCGACACTTAATAAAAACAATGTGCTCAACATGCCGCCTTAAATGGAAATCCATTTTCAGTATTTGTTTTTGTTCGCTTTTCATGGAATTCATTTTGTGTGTGTGTGTGTGTGTGTATGTGTATGCGTTTTGGTCGAGTTATTTAAATGTCTGCTTTTGCTGGCTCCAAAAATGTATAATTAATTGTTTTAAAGCATTCTCAGCCGCAGTCTCTGAAATTCGTCACCCACTTTTTAGTCCAAAGAAGAGGAAGATTTGGGGAGTCTGCTTAGAATATCGTTTTGTGGCTTTTGTTTATATTGTATCGTTTTCTATGATGATGATTATAAGTAGTCGTCATCGCATGCTGCTTAATCGTTTTGGCAATTAGTTAGGGAAATAAAATTTCTGATACTGTTTCCGTGGGTATCAACAAAATTGATTTTTAATTGGGATCTAAGCTAAAATTATATTTTTTCAAAGCTAAAAAAAGACCATATTTAATATTTGAAAAAAATTTAAGTGTTTTTAAGTTAAAAAAAATATAACGTTGTTTTTTTTTTAACTTACAAAATAAGTAGACAATCATTAACCGTTTTTCGGGCGTATCTTCTCACAGCTAGCTGTATATAATATTGTGGTTATATTTGTATATTCGTAATTATTGAAACTGATCTGCTTTTCTAATCTCTCTATATTTTCCAATGTCAAACTTTATGCTTATAATTGTAAAAATTCTTGTGTGCTATAGTTAAGTTTAGTTACCCAAGACCTCCTCATATTTATATTATCACTGCGGACGGCAGTCCGCGCTAGTGACGAAAGCATCGTGAAGGGTGCGAAATTTGTGTGTATTCCTTGCAAACAAGTATTATAATTCAACTCGATTTTTAGTGTAATTCAATGTAGTACCACACAATTAGTCAGGAAAGTGGACAACCCTTAACGCTGTGAGCCACTCGACTGCCCGTTGAGCGCGGCGCTAAAAGTGCTTTAAGTGCATCAAAAGCGCGCGGAATGCACAGTTGAGAATTATAAGCAGTTAAAAAAATGTGTAGCCTACATTGCGGATGCCTTGACAGGCAGCTAGGGAGAGAGAAAGAGAAAGAATGAGCACATTTAAACACACTGCAGCGTCTTAATCTCGTTAGACGCGACAGCGCAGTCGACTTCTCAGCAGCAGCGCTGCCCTCAAACACATACATATGTAATTTTTTAGCACATTGCGCATTTTCACTAATTAAACATGTGAGCAGAGTTTGTTAAGATGCATCTGAAGTAAATATTGCAATTTCATTTTCAGTTCTATAGTCCCAAGTTCTATGCAAATTGCCAACTTTTGGGCTTAAACTCAATTTAAAAAAAATATTATATAAAACTAAGCTTACTATCTATATCGTCAAATAATTGTTTTGACACATTAAAATTAAAAATATGGTATTCAATTTTGCAAAAAAAAACCTTGCCTTTCTTTTAATTTCATTTTTATTATAGTTGCTAATGGCTCTTAAATAAATTAAAATGGAGATAATGAGCCACATTGAACTTAACCATTTTTAAAAATCAAATTAATAAAAAGTATGTAATTTTCCTATTATGTTAAAATAATTCCTTGATTAACTGTATGTGACAAATATAACATAAAATTTGCTCGAATTTCATCAACGAATTCTGCTCTCTTCACAAAACCTGTTCTTAAATTATAAATCAGAATTTATCAACTTTAGCTCAGATACATTAATTATTTGACAAGTTATAACTTGAAATTTTTGTGGACACTTTTCTCAAGTTGCATGCAACAAAGGCAAGTATAAAACAAATGGAAAATATACATATGTATATGTGATGTGAATGTGAATGCGGCAGTAAATGGATCAATACTCGAAAATCAAATCCCCGTACAATACCTATGTATGTATGCACTTACATATGTTCGCATACCTGTCCGATTGGAATACGTATGTACATACATACGTAAGTACATACATACATATGTATGTAGGCTCAAAGTCCTGACTCCGGCTTTGACTTTGGCTCCTATGGTGACCGCCTTAAATTGCATCCTTGCCGAGTAAAACGATTTCTAATGGCGCCTCCACTTAGATTAGGTCAATTGGACTCTGCTGTGAGGACTCTTCGTTGCATGTGGCTAAGCAAAAAATCATTCATTTTACATGCACACACATGCATGTGTAAATGTAAATATGCACAAACCAAATTTATATATGTATATGCACATAGAGACAGCTATGGCCATACAAATAACACATTTCAAAGGCACTCAAAAAATATTCATATATTTTTTAGATTGAATCAATCGTTTATCGAAGTTTACATTATTTAAATGTTAATATAATATTTTTCAATTACCAATTTTTTAAATTTATCTTTTTCGATATAATAATAATACTAATAATAGAAATAATAATTAGAAGCAAAAGTCCATTTGGTAAATTAACAAATGAAGATCCATCAATTTTAATTTAGTTTGTCTTTAAAAAAAAAAGTAATCTTAAAATTTCTATTACCCTACATTTTAATTTTTAATTTTATTTTTACCAAAAAAATAATAATCCTGAAAAATAAGCTTTCTTTTTTCAATTTCCTGTATTGCCTCAGTTAACTGACTATAAAATATTTAAATACTATAAATTATAATAAATATCAAAATTAAAAATTGCCAAGAGTTTTGAAAAATACAACAAAAAATCAAATATTTAATTGGTCTGTGTTTTTAATAGTTAACTATAAGCGGTATATTTAAATATAAATTCAAATGAAGGTAAGCATTATTATATTGTGGATAATGTTAATATTTGTAAGAAAACTTTTAGCATAACTTGGGCTAGTTGTATGTCCCTCGGTATACGCATATCTGGTCAGAAAGCCAAAGGCGAAAACTTTTTGATGGTCATTGATGGTGATACGTCCGGCGTTGAACTCTGAGGTAAACGTAAAGGCAGTTGAGCATAGAGACTACGGATGCGATTGTTCAATGGTTATAGAGAGGGGAAAGAGGTCGAGAGGGGAAAGGTAGGGGAGTTCCGGTTGTGGGAGAGTGAGAGTGAGAGTTACCGGTCAGCAAAACTGCTAACAAGCTGCTAGCGACCAACGTTGAAAACCCCATGGGACATTTGGTCGGCTCGGTTAGGTTTAAGTGTTTTATGAACTTGTTTCAATGAAGTCATACAAAGTGCGTGTGCGTATATGCGTGTGTGTATGCGTGTGTGTATGCATGTGTGTTTGCGTGTGTATGCGTGTACTTGCAGGTGACATGTGGCAACAGAAGCCATGTCTACGTTTAACCTGACCTGGCCGTGGTCTGACTCTGACCCGTCTATGTCTGGGGCATTGAAGCTTTTAATTTGATTTTCGTTCAAGTGCGGTTTCACTCCTCACTCCTCACTCCTAACACCCCACCCCACCCCACCTCCTCCTTCACCCCTTCACCCCATCACCTTTTTCTCTAGTGTGCGTGTGAGTGATTACATGCATATGTATGCATGCATGCGTGTGTCTGTGTGTTGAGATATTTGACAAGTTCTGAATTCAATCCGGCTTTGTTGGTTGCATTGAACTTGAGCTGTTGCTGCCACACGTTGCGCTCTAATGAGCGAGCCCAGCATATCTCTTAATTAAAGCTAGTCCAAAACTGCTATCCACCTGAGACTGCTCGACAGTTAGACACCCTGTAGGCACTGTCATTATTCGCTGAATTGAAGTTTTATTAGTTGTATAGTGGTACTTTTCTATAATGAACTTTTACACTACGAATTTTTTAGTAATATTTTAAGAAAATTTCCTATAATTAAAAATAACAAACACATATAAAGACAAAAGTTAAATCACTTTGAAAAATTAAAGAATTCAAAAAGATGAAGATTAATTGACGGCTGATTTTAATTATAATATGGGACAGTGTTTTCCAACGTAAGTAAATAAATATTTGTTTCAAATATTTGTTATTTTACTTGCTCTAAAAGTCAATTAAAAGCAATTATAACAAAATTATATACAAATGTAGAAAACGCTAATAAATGATTTTGATTATGTCAACACAATTAATTGACTATCCGTAAATGCAGATTATTCAGATTTAGATAAAATTTAACACAATTTAAGTATAATAAGAAATAAAATAGTTTTTCAAAGCTTTCAAGCAATGTCAAAAATGTAATGCCAATGTTCTTCTAATCTAAATTAATTTCAATGCCGTCAATCAAAGAAAATTGTTATTGTAAATTATTGTTGACTTTTCAATATTAACTTGCATATTTGATAGCTTCAACAGAATTGTGCGAAGCAGCGAGGCGTTGAGGTTGATAAACAAGAACTGGGAAAACTGGCCAAATTAGGTTATATTTACAAGGGTTATAAAAGTGGAAGGAACTCACAAATTGTCGAGCATTTGGAAAAGTGATGGTGCAGTGCAACATGCGGCTGCTTAACAAAGTGACCCCGCCCTCTTGGAGGCGCAACGGACGACATCCAAAGCTGGCAATTGGACAGACATGGGCCAAGCGAATGGAAACCAAGTCCGAGCCGGAGTTAAAGGCCGAGCCCGCATCGACCGTTAGTTGGAGAAGCATAATGGCTCGGAACACCGATGAATTTTGCCGCAACACAAGCATTCATGGACTCAAGTACATCAACAGTCGCAAACTGCACACCGCCGACAGGTGAGAATCAAGAAAAAATTAAAAAAAAAAAAAGAATATAAAGAATGAAATGTTATCTTTGGCACGCCGAAGATGTGATACCCTTGCAGACCATGGTACAATTTAAAAACACACATCAATCGTCTAAGGCAATTAGGTCAGAAGTTCTCTGAAATAAAACACTTCTACTAAGATCCTAAAAAAAAAGTTTAAAAAAAAAGTAAATTTAGCAAAAATATCTTAAACAATACATAAATTAAAAAAAAAAACATTTATTTTTAACCCATCCATCCCATCTTATGTACACATAATATATGATACAGTATTGATATTTTAACTAAATCTTGTCAGGATGTAAAAATATCTTTCGAAACTTATCTATGTTGCTTTGACAGTGGTTTACTAAACTAATACTAATTATTAAATTTGGATGAAAATATAGTTCTAATTACCAATTTATATTTATCTTGTCAGTTTTTTTGTTTTAATATTAAGAAACAAGAAAATTGTAATACCCTCTGCAAGGGTACACAAATGTAAATGAGAATGAGATTCAAGTGTAAACAAGTGTAATGCAGAGTGTTCTTTGGCCTGGCATTTTTCTCCGTTCTCTGTTTCGCCGGATTTTTGATGCAGGAAGCTTTCGACAAGTGGAACACAACGCCCGTGATTGTGGCCATAAGTCCGGAGCCAACATATATACCCAACGAGCCGTTTCCAGCGATTACCATCTGTAATCTCAACCAGGCATTGATTAGCAAAGCTGCCCAAATCTCAAATGATACATCGACATTTAACATGCTGCAAGTGCTGTGCCGTCGAAAGATCAACTCACAATTAAGTCGCAGCAACAACAACTGGGAGGAGCTCATCAGCAATGTGAGTGAGCGATGGAAATAATCATTTATGGTCATCATTTCGATTCACTTCTTATAGATATCCCAGCCTTGCAGCGCCTTGGTGATTGGTTGTAGCTTTGGAGCAGTGGATAATCAGTGTGAATCCATGTTTCATCCGATTATCACCGATGAGGGACTCTGCTGTGTCTTCAACATGTTGCATCCACGTTTCATGTACAAGCACAAGTAAGTCAATCTTAGATGTATCAATCATTTCTCTTTTTTTACTCTTTTTTTCAACAAAATTTCAACAAAATATTTCTTATTATTATGAGGAACAACACACGTTATTTTGAGAAAAATATTTATTTTAAGACTATTCGTCTAAAAAGGTCACTCCTATATTCTTAAAATAAAACAGAATATCTCGATTTTAAGATTTTATTTTTGATAATAATTCTTCATTTTTGTAAGTCTTGATAGAAAGAATACTTTTTTTTAATTTTTTTCTTAAAGCTATTTAAATAAATGTTTAAATGATTTTTTAAACATTTTTTTTTACAGTGTAAGTGAATTAATAATTTTGTCAAAACAATTACTTGACTACTGTATTTATATAAGTGTTAGGATAACTTAGGACTGGGCTGCCGGGTATCTCGAAGTCGAGCACACTCTACTGCAGATTTTATGCTATCCATTTTTACAGTGTGCCGTTAACACTGCGCAACATAACGATGGAGAAGGGTTACCAGGCGGTCAACTGGCATGCGGAGCTGGGCTACAGTCGTAGCCTGAAGAAACCACACAATCAGTATTATCCACGTGCCGCACTCGGAACCGGGGAATCCCTGGGCTTGTCCCTAACACTGGACGTGGAGGCGGCCACATATTATTGCTCCTCGTCGAGCAGCATTGGATTGAAGATTGCTCTGCACAGTCCGAACGAGTCGCCGAATGTGCGGGAAACCGGAGTACTGATCTCACCGGGCCTGGAGACAAAGTTGCGCATTGAGCCGGCCAAGATAATGACGGAGTTGGCACTGCGGAAGGTGCATCGCAAATATCGCCACTGTCTGTTCCGTGACGAGGGAAATTTGAGTTATTTTGCGCATTACACACAGCGAAATTGTGAAATGGAATGCATGTCGCGGCTGTTGTTGCAACACTGTGGCTGCATTGTCTTCTATATGCCACGGATCCATGGCAACGACACCGTCTGCAGCATCCGTGAATCGCATTGTGTGGAGAGCGTGCGTCTTCATACTTCAATTGGGTTCGCTGTTGAATCCTGCCTGGACAATTGTCTGCCCAGTTGCTTTGATCTCACATTCAATGCGATACCCTATGCCACGAGAATCTCCTATAATGACTTCAGGACTGCGTATCCCAGCATGGAGAACTATAGTCAATCCAATGTGGAGCGTAGCATTGCCATTGTCAATCTGTATTACAAGGAGGACACATTCCGTGCCAGCAAACAGACCGAGTTCATTGGCATTTCCGATTTTCTATGTGGGTAGAAAACCAAAAATGAAAAAAATAGAGTAAACCCTTTACATTCACATTTTTCTGTCTGCCTCCATTTCACAGCAAATGTTGGCGGTCTGATGGGCTTGTTTCTGGGCTTCAGTTTCCTCTCAATTGCCGAGTGTTTGTACTTTGCCTTCATCCGGCCGTGTCGCATTTGTTCGGAGCTTCGTCAACGGCGTCCAGCGTCAACCTTAGAATTGTCCAAAGCGGCTAATTTCACAGTCAAACGGGCTAAGGTCCATGTAAATACAATGTTTCAACGACAGCGGCAGCAAAAAAAACAACTTTCAGCCATTTCACCTGCCACTTGGTTTAAGACGGAGCTGGGCATTCAATTAAATCGTGCTTGAATCTCTATACATTTATTTGTACTGGTTTAACTATAAAATATCAAAGTATTTAGTAACTACATCATTTTTAGGTAGAGTGAAATTTTTGGGACGTTCATAGTTCAGCATAAATTGTTTCGCTGCCTTCTTCACTTCATCGTCAAAGATCTGGCGAATAAAAAGGGAGAAATCAATTCAATTAAGATTTGAATAAAATCGAAGGTTTGAATTTAAATTATGTTTTCATTTTCCAACTCTTTTGAATAGTCATGAGTTCAAGAGTTTTCAAATACCCTACATTTTAATACAACTTATAATATATTAAACTTATTTACAAAGTAACGAGCTTAAGCGATTTAAAGATATCCTCGTATACATATATATATATTACTTTATAATAATTTAAAAAATTATATTTTCTAGCCAAAGCAGTTATTTAATTAATTCACAGCGTCATATGACACTTTAAAAAATTATTTAAAAAAAAACAGTTTAATATTAGACAGAATATTAAAGATATTCCTTAATTATTATAGTATAAAATAACCAAAAAATTAAGTGAAGATTTTTCTTGGTTTTAGTACTTACGTCACATTCTTTCATTTCGAGCAATGGTCCGAGATCAAACTCCATGATGGGTAAACTTTTAGAGACGAAACGTGCAGCATTTGCAACCTCGGGCACCGCGTGCTTCTGCAGCAATACCATCTCCCAGAGGGAACTGCTAAGAGCTCCTGAATTAACCGGGTCCAATACCGACTCATCATAAGGATCTTCCATCTCTGTAGCTGCCAAAGTATTTAACAAAAGTATGAAATACATATTTTTTTTTAAGCCTTACATTTAATGTTTACCACATGCTGCGGCTGTTGCACAAATGAGACGTTGGAGGCCCGTGTGGCGCAGCAATAGGTTGCAAATGAAGCGTATCATGATAATGGCATCCTCCGTTGGACTCTTCAGGCAGAGACGCGCCAGACGCTTGACGAAGGCAGCAACCAGATTTTCGGGCAAATGTGTTGAAGTCAAAAATATGTCGGCCAAATAAAAGAGTCGTGCTTTATACTTGTTGTAGAATATTCGCGGATAGAACATGTTATACAGCTTCATATAGACATCTGGATAGGTGATGTTTTGGTGTTGCATCAGCGAAAAGATACCCTGTAAAGCAAGCAATGCGATGGGTCCTTCTGCAAAAGTAAATTATTTAAAATAACTCGATATATTCTTTATATAATAGTTGATTTCCCTACCGAACGAATGCAGGGAGTCCATTAGAAAATCGGTCAATAGTATGGGATTCTCTAAATGTGGCAGGATACGTTCTAGGAGCACAACCAGCACCTGCCGATGCACTTTCTCCTCCACGCCACTGCACGAGCTTATGATGCCATTCCAAACTGTATTCAATAGTTGACGCGTCCGATCGTAATCGAAGCTTGGATCTTCCTTTGTTCCCGCACCGATGTGATATTCTTTAGCATTCAGAACCGTCTTTCCCAAATCGAGCAGATTAATAATGCCCAAATAGTTGAGTGCCTGGTTGGGCGAGTCAACAAAACTGTCGGGTTTCAAGTCCGGCAACAGTTCATATGTCATCTCCAGCACGTCCAGGCAACGGGCATATTTTTCAAAGGCCGCCAGAGCAACTGCTGGCGCTGTCTCCGATTTAATAAGGGCTTCCAGAATGCTGCGCTGTCGGTCGCGAAGCAACGTTTTATTCTTGGCGTATGAAATCAACTGCATGCAGTCCTTAAGCGCTGCAACGGCTTCCTCCTTGGAGGATTCACCCACACGGGTTAGCAGCAAGGTCCACGCCTCATCCAATACAAAAGTCTTAGCATTGGAATTTGTGTCCTTTTCCTTTGGCTGTCCCTTTGTTTTTGCCTTTGCCTTCTCCTTTACGGGATCCTTCTTCGCTGACAACTAAAATTCAGAAGTATGTTTATAAAAGAATTAAGATTTAATGGGCCAATTAAGCTGTTAGCCGCTGTATATCAATTTCACTTACACGACCAGCAACAAATTCCAACTCTTCATTATCCACATTGCTTAAATTTAAGGCGACTTTGGCCTTTTGCTTTGGCTTCGTAGGCGCATTTAAACGTTTTGTTGGCGCCTTTGCCTTCTTTAGTTGGGCTGGATTTTTAGATTTATTTGTAACTTTCATAGCAGGACCGAGAAATGATTGAGGCAACAATTAAAAAAAGTAAATAAAACGTGCGGCGTGCAGTTCCTGAGCTGCCAACTTGTTTCGAAAATCGTCACGCGTTTATGCCAAAATTAGTACATTTACTCATTGCTTAACAGCTTAACACATGTGTGTTAAATATATCTGGAGTTTTTCTTAAATTGTGTACAACTAATCAAATATTAATTTGTAAGAATGAATGTGAGCACAGATTTTAAGCCTGTGCTAACACGTGCTGCACTTGCTTTGCAGAAAAATGAAGACAAATCGAAGTTTTCGGCGATGGTATTTCAAGAACCACAAGCTCCACAGGTACCAACAACAAGCAAGCAAATGAATATGAAAATAAACACAGCTGAAGGACTTGGAGAAGCTGCAGCTAATAGAAAGTTGGGCAAGGAGACAGACATCGAGTTCGACATGAAGAAGGCACGCCATGAAGTGCTCAACTTTGCCATGGCCAATCAGCGCACAATCAAAAACAAACGAAAAATGGAGATATTTCAACTGATCAAACTTGGCGCCAAGCCGCCAAAGAAGCCGTGTAAGAACTACAAGGATCTGAAAGCGGAACGCCAACGACTTAAGGACAATCGGGAGCAGCGCAAGAAATTCCATCAACTCGGCAAGAATCAAGCGGGCGCCGCAAGTGTCAAATGTAAAACTAGCAATACTCAACGAAATCAACTGCAAAAGAAACGCGCTCCAGTTGCTAATATCGGTCAGCATTACGGCAAAGCGCAGCCAAAACTTAAAAAGAAAAATTAAAACGTATAAAACTTATTGTTTTTGTATTTTGATGGGACAGGATTTTATTTTGTAAACAAATTAGTATGAATGTATGTATGAATCAGTGCTGCCAACTTTAAGGGGCAAAAGATCGCAAAATAGTTCGATTTGCAACAAAATATCCAAGATTTTATTTATATGTTTTCAATAATTATCTCTTGGCTTTTTCAACTGAAGTTTGTAGTAACTCTGCATTTGCAAAGTCAATCCGCGGTTTTCGATTGTTCACCGCAATTGGACTTAACAAAAAGGCTAAAATTTATGATTCTGGGGACACTGACCTAAGTTGATGTATTTTAAATGATTGGCAGCCCCAATTGCTTGGCGCTGCCAATCTTTTGAAAATCATATGTTCTTGTTGTTTTTTTTTGTGTGCACTTGATATTGGTCAGACGTGCGATTACGTGAATTCAGCGAGGAACAATATTTGTTATTAATTGTCATAAAAATGAACGCAGCTCCACGCGCCGCCCTCAACCAACTAATACGACGCGGTTATAGCCAGGCACAAAGAGGTGCAAGTGGTGCAAAGCCTACAGTCAGCGGAGGCAGAGCTGCCGCCGCTCCTGCTGCAACTCCCGTTAGCAATGTTACGGGCCTCAGCAGCGCCTGTGTGAAGCCGACATCAACACCCGTCGGCCCAGGAGCCTCAACAACTAGCGAGTACAAAGTTCCCGAATATTTTTGTTTCAATCGGTTCTCATATGCCGAGGCTGAGGTTGAGATGGCCAAATTTCGCTGCCCACAGCCGTCCGCAGTCAAAAAGTAGTAAAATAATGTAAGGTGCGAGAAGCCATAAAAGGAATGTAATTAATAAAAATACATATGTATAATAAATGATGATATGAAATTTTACACACAAGAATAGAGCGAAACACCACAAGCACACACACGTACATATATCCATACATACAAAGTATACAAATTAATATATGCATGTATATATATGAATATATGTGGATGTATATGTACATATGCCACAATGGCATGCCAACCTGTTGACCAGAGTTGGCAGCACAACATATTGTCACACAAGTTAGCAGTCCTATCTGCATCTATATTTTGTGCTCTCGTTCTCTCCTCTTTTCACTTCTATTTCTCTTTATAATTTCATGGCGAGTGGCAGAGCTGTGCTGTTCTGGTTAATCGACATCGAAAATATTGAGCGCGGGAAGTGATATATCTAGTGTTTCACAACCAATTTGTCATTGCAAAAAGCAGAATCAAGTAAATAATAATTTGTTCGTATTCGTGCTAAAAATATATTGTGTTAAACAATAATAAATGAAAACAAACTATCGAATTTGTTGCAAGGCGCAAGCCACGGGGTAGCAGCTCTGTTTGTGCGTGTATGTGTGGTACAGTTGGGTAGAAAAAACATTGCTGGCCTGGCAGCGCCGCACAATTTTATGAGTTCAACAGCAGAAGTAAAGCGACGCAAGCAAACTAAAAAAAATCATTACTCTCTAAAATAAAATAAAGTGGCGGTTTGTTATTACTTATTGCATGCCAGTATAACGGCTAAAATAATTAAAATTAGCAAATCAGTGCAAAATAAAATGAACGGTGTTGCCAATTTGCTGGTATTATTCACAAACAGGGACGTCTTCTCGAACGCAATCGCAATCGAACGCAGTGCAGTGAAAGTGTGCAAAACAGAAATCATAAAGTCGTTTATAAAAAGAAAAAACAGAAAAATGTAAAACCTTTTAAATGTAAGTGCGAGTCAGTGATATAAATTCAGACACGTATAAGGGAAAACAAATTTTCGTTTTTCAAATGGGATGGCTCATACTGTTCATATGCGTGTAGTTATATATTAATATTAGATATATGTAAGCGTATGTACACACAACTGGCGCGCAAAAATCAGCGTAGTTGCTATTAGAGCACCAAAAATGACAAAAATGGGCGCCAGAGTTGTCGCGCTATCAAAACAGTGAGGAGCGCGTGATGTTCATGTTCACGACACGAAATTTCAATTTTAAATTAAAGAGAAACAAATTTAATGTGTATTTTTTTCATTTTTTTTAATGCAGTGCAACAACTTTTTTTTTGTGTTAATATATATATATATATATAAATATAATTGAAATGTAATGTAATGTTATATAAAAAAGATGCATATAAATAATATATTTGAATGCACTCACGACACAGCAAGACGGCCATATCTAATTAGGACGGCCCGTGTTGCCACTGCGCTGTATTTTGATTTTTGTTTTGTTTTGCATTTGCTACCTTCTCTACAAATCGTTTAAATTATTTTCCATTTTTTCTTGAACATTTTTTGCAGTGACCTATGAAAGATGCGAGCTGGAAAAAAAACTGAAACAGAGACAGGAAAGACTCGACCGTGCATAGTATATGTTAAGAATCTAAAGGAATCTGAGACGAAGGAATTAATCAACTCGTCGTCTTCGGCTTACAACAGTCAACAGTCGAAAATAGTGCGCAACGTCGCAATCAAAGTTCCAAATAAGCGAACAAATACGGAAAGGGAGCGGGAGCGGCAGCGTGAGAGGGAACGAGAAGTAAGAGAGACGCGAACGACACGACGCGCTGCGTCCATTGCAAACGTCGAGCTGTTGTCCAAGCGACTAACCGTTGTCGTCGGCAAATCTCCAACATCTGCTGCAGCCGCACGCGGTCGTAACATAAAGGGCAACGTACCAAAAGCAACAGTAACAGTTAGACAAGCAGCAGCAACATCACAACAACAACAACAGCAGGTCAGGCCCTTGAGCAACCGGAGGAATACAGAATTTTCCGTTGCCAGAGGAACAACAACAACGACAACGTGCACACCAGCAACGCTCACGAAACGCCGGAATACAACGCGACTCGTTGAAACAGAACCGCAGAAAACAAAAATGTACAAACAATCAAAAATATCGTCGTCGGCGACGCCGCCGCCAACGATTGCGGCAAGTCGATCGAGGCGTTCGATAAAACCGAATCCCAAATACGCAAGCGATGACATGGTAACACCAAAATATGTCTCCTCATTGGCCAACGAAAGTTTAAGTAAACGTGCGGGCAAACAATTATTTACGGACGATGACGACGACGAGGACGAGGATCTGCATGACCTAATTGAGGAGGACAATGACGATGAGCTCAACGATGCCGCTTTTGTACCGCAAATGCATAAGTCCGATGATGACGACGATATGAGCGAGAATGAATACGAAGAGCAACTGCGACGTGAAAAGGTTCCCCCAAAACGTGGACGTGGACGTCCACCAAAGAATCCACAAGCGATTGCAGCTGCCGCAGCGACACAAGCGGCACGTTCAGCCGCGGCATCATCCACACAATTCCCAATGCGGGGCATGTCACAATCCGGACGCGGTGGCGTCACGAATCTGCAACAATTGCGTCGCACCATGGCGGTAAATGCGAATTTGGCGCGCTCCGGCTCCAATATGCCAGCTAGAGTTGTGACATTGGGCAACAAGCGCAAATTGGAGGATCGCAATGAGGGGCCAATAGCACGTAAAAGAATGGCCACCGATGGTGCTGGTGGCATTGGACGTGCGCCACCTGTTATCAATGGCAGCACATCTGTGGCCAAAACGACTGCGATTGGCTTGAACAAAACAAAGGTTATCATGGGCAACAGCAACAACAACAGCGGAGGGGGAGGCGTGCGTTTGATACAAGCACCAAATGCCAAACAACAACAGGCGTCTAACTTTAAGATGAACACACCGACAATGACGACAACGGCACGTGTGGGAAATGTTGCTCGCCAGGTTGCGACCAAAATGCAGAAGACAATGGGTGGTGGAGGTGGAGGTGGAGTAGCTGCTGCGTCAGCTAAAATGAAAGTGGATAGCGATGATGTGCCGACATTTACAATTGTTAATATTAATGACATTATCAATCAGGACGATGTTCTCATAACGCGTTCTTCCAACAACAATAACAATAACAACAGTAGCAACAGCAAGAAGTTGTCGCCAGCAGCACGCAACAATAATAATAATAACAATAACAACAGCAATTCACGCAATAATCAATCCTCATCCTCCGCATCCACACTGAACAACAGCACGTCCAGTAATAATCTAAGCCTAAGCTCATCCATCAAGCGACTCAAATCGACGCCCACAATCACAACAACCGTGACGACTATGAAGGTATCTTCATCATCATCAGTTGGCAAACAAAATCAATTGTTGGAAACAAAGCCACGACCAAGAATCCTTAATGCCGAAATGGGCAAAAAGGCGCCAATGATGAAGCCACTTATGAGCATGGGTAAGGAACTGTGTCCCATGACTGATGGTCCCGATACCGAAGATGAAGACATGTCCAATGACTTGGATGATGACATTACCATATCACCACCAACAGCAGCGCCACCACCACCGAACACTCAAACGCGTGTGGTGCGTCGTGTCCAGACGGCCAAATGGTTGCCCAACACACGGCGCAACGTTCTATCGACGACAACGTCGGTGAATGCCAGCAATAATCAAAGGCAGCAACTGCAACAACAACTTGGCTCAGATCGTAAGTTAACCAAGTTGCTGGGTGAGAGTAGCGATGATGATGTGTTTAAGAAGCCGGCAAGTCCGTCAACATCCACAACACATCCACAGCGTCGCTCCAAAGAGAATGCTACAGATGATGATGATGCAGCAACAACAGTTGGAGGCACAGATTCATCGGAAGCTGAAAGCAAGCCGCAGGCAAAATATTTTCCACCCGAGACAACAACATATTGTGAGGAGGATGGACGCATCGTTAAGAAGATCACCTGCTATGAGACCTGGCACGTGATTAGCACGCCCAAAGAGTCAACAAACAAGACACGCCAGCAACGCACCTGCCTCGAATTGCCGCTGGTCAAGCTGGCGAATGTTGCATCACGGATCAAGATGCCGTCCAGCAAATGGACAAGCAAAGTGACCCTCTATAAGGTATCACCATCGCTAATGCAACGCCAAACGATGACCATATTCACTGGCGATTTAAAGACCTACAATATACCCGAGGAGGAGCGTCACAAATATCAGCCATCGTGTGTACTTTTCCGAAGATCCGTGCTCGATCGCAGCCAATGTCGTGTGCCCTTTGATCGTGCCATCATCTTTAAGAACAAGTGCTTCTATGCGAACATTGAGGGCAAGCATGTTAATTTATTAGGTGCCCCCGAGGTGGTCAATACTGTAAAGGATGTGGAGGTATTGATTGATATTGTCGATTCGCTGGCATTATCAAGCGACCTCGTTGAAATGGTCACATCCAAGTAATGAGCAAATATCTCCCAAACTTGATTGGGATTTAATATTGCTACTTGGAGTATGTATAAAAAAAATATGCATAATAATAAACTAATTAAATAATTGTATACATACGTAAATACACATATTTGTACATCCGGAATCCGGCAAAGTCTATGTATACCTTACAGAAATACAAAAATCAACAACAAAACTTATATATTTTTTGGATTACCTATAATAATGGTTCTTATAGATTTTTTTTTAAATTCGATTTAAATTAGTTGTAATAGTTAATAGTTACTTTAGCTGCTCGTTATATTTCTACATAAATTTATAAATACATAATAAATATTAAAACAAAACCATACATAACAAGATTTAAATTTAAAAATTGCGGGTAAAAAGCCTGCACTTTTTATTTTATATACAATGCATATTTTATATGGAAATACATATATATATATATATATATATATTTCATCTGGAAAGTACATATTTAAAAAAAAAAAATTTAAATAATTCAAATTTATTTAGTTATATTTCGAGTGGAGAGCCGGACGTACGACTTTCAAAGGGAAAATTATAATTTTAACAATAATTTTACATAATTGTATGTATGTAGGGCATAAACAATTTTTAACAAACAAAATCACTTTTTAATTTGCAAAAAATAAAACTAGTTGGTTCATATGTTAACAAACATATAATACAGCAGAAAAAATAAAAACAAAAAAGAAAAATCGTATTTAATTTTATTTCTTCATAATGTAAACGATGAAAGGAGTTATTAATAAATATATATTTTATTTTATTTCTATGTAAATTGATTAAAGGTTTAATCTATAAATGAGTTGACTTTTTCTTCGTTTCTGCATTTTATTGGTTGGGTCAAAATGTTTTAAAATTGTTGAATAAAAAGTTTTGTCAAATAAAATTTATTACAATTAACAACAGGCGCTTGACATATTTGGGAGAATAAATTAAATTATTGTCACGATAAATTATCTTAAAAATAATTAAATTGTTCAAAATCTCTTCTCAACTGACATCGACCAGTGTGAACCCACTAAAAAGTCGCAAAAATTATCAATGGGTTTTCAATGTAAATATGTATGCCCAGGAAACAATTAATTATAGTAAACTCTTGCAGTTTTCCTAACACTGCAAGCTTCCAATTAAATTAATGTTTTATTGACAAGCACAGACATTGTATGCATTCTTAATACATCTGAGTATGCAGATACATATGAAGATACTATGTATCGATATGTGTATCGATATGTCATTGGATATCTTTAAAAATATATGAATTGGTGGCATTAAAAGTGCTGTTTTTTAATATTTAAATTTTATTAGCATGGCAATTTGTAGCATGCTGAAATTTGCTTTGTTTTGTTTGCATAAGGAAAAGTTACCATATTCACCTCGATAAGTATCGGACGAGTGTATGTGTTTTGGTGTTGTCGCTAAGCGTTGGTAGCATCCCTGGTTCGATACACACATAGTATCGATATCAGTCTAGCGCTGTCAATTATTTACCTATATATATATATATATATTTTGTCTGCCAAAAATATAATTCTAAACGCCCAAAAACAATAGTACACAATTTTGCAAAGTGGTGTACGAAAAACAAGTGCAAATGTTAGAAAAGCATTGATGAGCTGCAATTGCAAATATAGCAGTGCAGTGCCATATACAAATGTCGGAGGAGGAGCTGCTGCGGCTCCATTGACAACCCAACCCAAAAACAAAAAGCATAAGCGAGAGCAGTACATACAATGTAAAGGAAGAAAAAAAAGAAGCGAACAAAAAATAATACAAGAAAGAAGAAAAATTGTGTGTAAACGACAAAGTGTAGACTTGAAATAATAACAGGCAATAGTTGATATAGATATAAATTTATATATATATATATATATATTGGATATATATAAAACAATTTATACGAATTTAATATAATAACAGAGACAGAGAGACGGCAGCAATGGATACAGAGAGACCAAATGGCCAAGAGACAAAAGTCATTTATCATATTGACGATGAGAGTACACCGTATTTGGTTAAAATACCGATACCCTCCGCTCAGGTGACACTCAAAGACTTTAAAATGGTGCTCAACAAACAGAACAACAATTACAAGTATTTCTTTAAATCAATGGATGCCGATTTTGGTGTTGTTAAAGAGGAAATTGCCGATGACGCCACAATATTGCCTTGTTTCAATGGTCGCGTCGTATCGTGGCTTGTATCCGCCGATGGTACAAATCAATCTGACAATTGCTCCGAGCTGCCAGCGAGCGAATGTGAGATGCGTGTGCGTAATCATTTAGCACTGCAACAGCAGCAGCAGCAGCAACAACAGCAGCAACAACAACAGCAGCATCAGCAGCAGCAGCAACAACATCCACAACAACATTCACACCAACAACAGCATACACAACAACAACAACAACAACAGCATAAACTTGGCGGCTTGCAAATGCTACAACCACCGCCACTCACATATCAATCGGCATCGGTGCTATCCAGCGATTTGGACTCAACGAGCCTCTTTGGCACCGAATCGGAGCTAACATTGGATCGCGACATGACCGACTATAGCAGCGTTCAACGCCTCCAGGTGCGCAAGAAGCCGCAGCGTCGTAAAAAGCGTGCGCCGAGCATGTCACGCACGTCATCATACAGTTCCATCACGGACTCCACCATGTCGCTCAACATCATCACAGTTTCCATCAATATGGAGGCTGTTAATTTTCTGGGCATCTCGATTGTCGGTCAATCGAATCGTGGCGGCGATGGCGGCATCTACGTCGGCAGCATCATGAAAGGCGGCGCTGTTGCTTTGGATGGACGCATCGAACCCGGTGATATGATATTGCAGGTGAATGATGTGAATTTCGAGAATATGACCAACGATGAGGCGGTGCGTGTATTACGTGAAGTGGTACAAAAGCCGGGACCCATCAAATTGGTGGTGGCCAAATGTTGGGATCCCAATCCCAAGGGCTATTTCACCATACCGCGCACGGAGCCGGTGCGTCCGATTGATCCCGGCGCTTGGGTGGCCCACACACAGGCGCTAACCTCGCACGACAGTATTATGGCCGATATACCGGAGCCGATCAAGGAGCGACTCGATCAGAACAATATCGAGGAGATTGTCAAGGCCATGACGAAGCCGGACAGTGGTTTGGAGATACGTGATCGCATGTGGCTAAAGATAACAATACCGAATGCATTCATTGGCGCCGATGCTGTGAATTGGGTGCTGGAGAACGTTGAGGATGTCCAGGATCGTCGCGAGGCGCGTCGCATTGTGTCGGCGATGTTGCGCAATAATTTCATTAAGCACACGGTCAACAAATTGACCTTCTCGGAGCAGTGCTATTATGTGGTTAACGAGGAGCGTAATCCCAATATGCGAACACATCCACATCAGCATCATCCACATGGTGTGGGACACGCGTTGAGCCATGCCGATACGGAGAGCATTACCAGCGATATTGGTCCGCTGCCAAATCCCCCAATCTATATGCCATACTCGGCCACGTACAATCCAAGTCACGGCTATCAGCCGATACAGTACGGTATTGCCGAGCGTCACATCTCGTCCGGTTCTAGCAGCTCCGATGTGCTAACCAGCAAGGATATATCCGCATCGCAAAGCGACATCACTTCTGTCATACATCAGACCAATCAGCTAACAATTGCTGCCCATGGATCCAATAAATCATCCGGTTCATCGAATCGCGGCGGCGGTGGTGGAGGTGGCAATACCAACGATCAGGACGTATCCGTATTTAATTACGTATTGTAGAAATTTTTTGCAATGAAATTGTGTGTTTATTATTAATTAATTAATTAATATAATTATTCTTTTTATACATATACGAGTATACAACAAACAAACAAAACAAAAAAAAAAGCAAAAACAAAAACAAAACAATATAATATGTATATTTATAAGAAGACGATGATGATGATGATGATCATGATAAAGTCGATGATGGACATTGTGTCAAGTATGATTAGCTCGCTGCTCTCTCTCTCTCTCCCTCCCTCCCTCCAAAGACATGCGGAGATACGGCCCCGTAGACAAGCGAATCAGAAAGAGAAAAAAGGAGATGTGAGCGAGAGAGAGAGAGAACGTTGCAGGAAGCATACATGTAAGCCAGTTAAAATGAGCATAAGAATGAGATGATAATTTTGAATAAAGTTCTAAGAATTTAGTAATCAAAAAATAAAAAATATAATGAATAATTTGCGAGTTGTTTAATTATTTATTTTTAGATCTCGCTTCATTAACATATAACATCGTGTAGACGAAATATTTTAAACTTCAGTTTAAAGAGTTTAATTTAAATTGAGTTTAGATCCATGGATCTTTTTTATATTTATTTTTTAATGAATGTCAGCGAATGCAAATAGAAAAAATATGTGTCAAGTAAAATTGCTGATCATTTATTTTATAGACAAAATATGTACCTTATCTCGAATTAGCTACAATTAGCTTTGTTTTATATGTAAAAGTATTCTCTTCACAGGTTTAGTTTTTTTTTAGCAGACTATTCCATATTTGTATAGGTAGAAAAAAAAATTATGTTATCTTACAAAATTAATCTACAAATCACACGCATGATTTATGGGCTGTCAAAAAGCTTATGATAAAAATTCGATTCATAGATTAACAAATTCACATATTTTACTTTTAAACAACAAATTAACTTTTAAGTTTTGCAAAACAAATATCTGGCCAACTTTATTTACATATATACATCCAAACATGAACTGTGTTTGAAGTTCAAATTACGCTCTTATGCGTGACACTTTGCAACACTGCACAAGTAATCGAAATCGATATGTGTGCAGAGTTATCGAATTAAGTATTGCCAAAATAGAGATTTGTGATTAGGAAGCAAATATACAAGAGATGTCAACAGAGGTGGAGACTGCGACAACGGCTGACAAGTTTTCAGCAAATGCCGAAGAATTGGAAAGCTACTATTTAATGCTTGAAGCTGGCAATATACCAGAATTGCAATGGCAATTTCCCGGTCGTCGTGCGCCATCACCGGAGGTCAGTGGCGTCGGTGGCAACAACAACAAAGAACTGGAAGCTGCCACAGAAGTCGTCGAGCAAGAGTAAGTAAATATTCTAGTTCAGTTCAGTTCGATGATCTTTCAACAACCGCTTCGCTTTCCTCCACGCAGGCCACAAAAGGCAAATGATTTTGATTTCAGTGACGATGTCGCTCCAACTCAAATGCGTGTGCGAAGTCAAACGTCGACACCGAAATCGGCCAAAAAGAAGACAGCGAACTTTGCGGGCGTTTTGGAGACATTGAAAAAGAAAAAGACCGAGGGTTCCTAGCAGACAAATGCTCTAAATAGCATACAGTATGTGTAAGATCGGCAAATGGTTTTAACTAAGAGAACCCAATCCTAAATCGCAAGATTCCTGAGAGCATCCCCAGGGATAATGAGCTTTCGAATAACCTGGCAGATTGTATCTCAAGCGTTTATAGCTACCACATTTTCAAATTGAAAGTAATGATTGTGTATGATAGCGTTGAGGAGATGATATATGTAGTCACCTCCGATTTTAATTATACTCTTGCTGCTTGAATTTAAATTTATAAACGTATAGAAAATCTATATACAGTCAGTTTATCGCCATAATCGTGAATATATATTTATAAGAGTGCAATTTTTTTCTGGAATGCATTATAATTTTACACAAGCGTGTAAATACTAATTATTGTTATATAGTTAACTTATACACTTTACACTTAAATAAGTCATATGTAAATAATTATATTTAAATAATAGTTATACACATTTTATATTTTTATACACACCATTATACTATGTATAGACAGTAACTATTTAAATAAATGTAATCAATTTAAAATGCAATAGTTAATGTGGGAAAATTATATAATAGTTTACAAAAATATTTAATTTTTTATATACTCTATTTCACCATGCATAGGCAGCAATTAATTATTTAAATGCAGCTTTTGTCAAACAATTTGCATATAAAACATTAATTTTTATCGTGAATTAATGATAAAAAATGAGACATGTTTAATGCAATTTCGTGGCCAATTTAGTTTTTCGATAAGAGTAGAAACAATTCTTCAGCTAAGTAAAGTTTTAAATAAATAATTTAAAATTTTCAAAAAATGGAGGAAGTTAAAAGCAAAAATTTACTCTGTGCTATGGCTCAAAATAAGATCAAACCCGTTTATTAGAATTATTGGCGGAATCTTGTATTTCCTAAAGAACAGAAAACATTCAGTTTTGGGAAAGTTTTGAAAATAATGAGAACAATTAAACAAACTATTTAAATTTGTTTATTACTATTCTTTATTTATATTCACACTGTGTCAATATACATATGTAATCAAATAAAAATGCAATTGTTAATTTATTAAAACTATGATTATGCTCTGAGTTCGGTATTATCATCTTAGAGGTCAGCTGTAATCTCTCAGTATTGTATATACTCGTATTCCTGTTATTATCAGGCTTTGTTTACTTAATACAAACGGTGTTTCATTGATTTAAAGCGAATTACATTTGCAATTGTAAGAAACCGACTTTATCAACTTAGTCAGTTTCCTTGTTGCGATGACATTGTTATTGCTATCTCTATTCAACTCATTGTCAGCTATCTCTTTCATTTGTAAGTGAACGCCAAGGAAAATAAATGATTGCGTTCATTATCTGTCTTAAACCGTTTTTACCAAAACTGTTTTAACAAAGGTTTAAATTATTTACTAGTTGAAATTTTTAGAAATTTAAATTTTCGGATCATTGGAGAATAAATCTATGTAAAATATCAGCATATTCATTATCTGAAGTGGAATTCAAAAACCTTTTGTTTCTCCATAATTTTGAAGGCAAGACACAAAGAAAACACAATGGCAAATCGTTTATCATTTCGTTGGTTTTATTGATTTAAAATGGCATAAGTGTGTGTATATATAAAGTATAATTGATTCCTTTTAAAATTTCGTCAATTGTCGATTGGTAGTTGTTGTTTTATTATCTTTACAGAGTTTTCATACATATATATATTATATATTAACTATATGTGCACATAGTATATTTTGAGTAAATTATCATTACATAAAATATGAATATTAATTTATTCGCTTGATTAAGTTAATGTGTAAGTGTCGGCCTTTTGTATCTACGTATATGTGTGTGGGTGTGTAGATAATGTATTCAATTCTGTTTTTTTTTTGTACATTTTAAAATTACATCAAGCTAAGCAATATTTAACAATGTTGTCTAAAAGTTATAACAAACTAAAATGAGAATTGTTTATAAAAGTGTTTTGAATGCTTTTCCAAGCAAAATCGAACATACAGTTGCATAAAATGAAAGGAAAAATTTCTAAAAACAACTTGATTTCGACATAGATAGAGAGATGGTAGTTATGATAGCACAGTAAGAATATAAGTAGTGTACATACACGTATATAATATTTAATATAGTGCATGTTATATAGTATATGTAGTTATAGATATATTTAGCTTAATTTCAAAACAAACTCGATTGCTGTAAAGCACGTGCGTCCGACGTTTTAAAAACGTGTGTATGTATCTGAAGTTCGAATAAAAGGTATAACAAACTTAAAATTATAAAAAAGAAAACATTCAACAATAGTATTTTGCGTGTTCACAACACGGCTAGGCCAAAGTGATTTTTTTTCGTTTTAGCATTTTCGCGGACGATTCAATATTGTTATTGCTGTCGTTGTTGTTGTTGTGGTGGTGGTGTTGGCTGTTGGTTGTTGTGCGACGCATTTGTTGTTATGCGTGCATCCACTTGTGATTCATGTCATTCATCCTCTAATGCTGTGCTTCTGTGATGCGGTGGGTGTTGCTGTTGTTGCTGCTGCTGTTGTTGTTGTTGCAGTTGTGGCTGCGCTGCAACATTATCGCCAATTTCGCTCTGTATGATTTGTATTATTTGATAAAACGTTGGACGCGATTTGGGCGTTTCATGCCAGCACGGTCGCATCAGCTCATTATAAACAAAGTCCGAACAGAGCTCAGGTTTGGGTAATCTGCAAACAGATCGTAAACAATAAATAAATACCATGGTGCAGCATGTGGCAGGCATATCGACGTACCGATCGCCTTTGCGTAGACGGTTGAGAAAATCTTCCTGCGTCAAATCCTGACAGGATTTGTCAGTTGACAGATTTGGTATCTCACCGCGGGAAAACATTTCAAACAACGTTACGCCATAACTCCAGACATCTGAATACGATGAGAATTTGCAGGTTTCAATGGCCTCCGGTGAGTACCTAATTAAAAAAAAATTAAAAATAAAATACTTATTAATAAATAAACAATTTGAAAAGAGTACGCGAGTGTTTGATACCGTGTAACAGTGTCTACAAAAAATATTTTCATAATAAACTGACTGTGAGAGACTCTGTAGTTAATTTAGACAAACAAGATAATTATAATTCAAGAATAAATATTATCAAAGCATTTCCGCTAAAGTATCATATGTATGTTACAAAAATTAAATTTTACAGAAGGTATTTTCTTATTAATTTATGCTTCAGTTAAAATCATTTACAGGATAGTGAGTTAAAAGTTTTTTGGTTCCCTTTCTTTGCAGAACCAACTCAATTTCGAAAAAGAGTCACATAGGATAATTTCGCGGAAATGCATCGATAAATACAATATAAAGTCACCAATCACCATTTAATGGGTATATCACGTTGACTGATGCCATAGTAATAACCATCGGCATTTGCAAATTGCGCCAATCCAAAATCGGAGATTTTCACACATGAACGATCGACTAGAATGTTGCGTGCAGCCAGATCCCGATGGATCAAACCCTTGCCGGACAAATAGTTCATGCCCTGTTCATAGAATAGTTCAAAAATTAGTATGATAAGTCTAGAGAGTTTCATATTGAAAACTTACGTGTGCTATGTCCAGTGCAAAGGTCAATAAACGGGCATTTGTTAGACTTGGCTTGCGGGAACTTAGATACACAATGAACGATCCAAATTCAAAGTATTCCATGATGATGCTCAACGATTTTTCAGCCCAATATTTGAATTTGACCACATTTGGATGATCTAATTTACGCATTATATCAATTTCACGTATAAAATCATTGGTGACCTGCACGGTTTTCAGTTTCTTGATGGCAACCTGTTCGGTGGGTCGATCCTTATCATGATATTCGAGTTCGCCCCGATAAACGGTGCCATAATGCCCCTGACCGATCTTATCCTTTTCACGATAAATCACTTTGCAGTCGGATAGCTGCATTACCAGCGGCAGGTCATGAGAATTGGCAAAGAATTCACCGGGGCCACTAAATAGATTCCTTGAACTTGAGTCATTCATTTGGCAATCGGACTCGTGGCGTCCATTTGGCAAGCCATGGCCATTATTCATGGCCGTAAATTCACCATTGTAGTCGCCATCATCAGTGTACTCCACTGAAATGAATAAAGAAGATATATGAAAATTAACAAAATTAAAAAAAATTAAAATAAAGGTAATTAAAATAAAATGTACAACAGCGTTGGGCAGCCGTAGTTCTCTAATCGACAATGATAAAGGCGACATTGTGACGCTGATTTTCTAAACATATCAACTGGCTGCCCACCGCTGATTTCTGATGTCTGAAACTTTTTCTTGACATACATGATTCCGCTTCGGTTTCAGGCACATCATAGTTTCGTTGTAAGCGTGTTTTAATGGCATTCAAGCGTGTAAATATATCATGATGACTGAAACGCTTGTCGGGATCATCGCTCCAGCCATCCATAATAGTGTTATACATCTCCGCGGGACACAAACGTGGATGTAGCGGTTTCAATATGCCACCATCGATGGTACGATTACGTATTAGATCCCGCTGCTTGAGACGATCTAATACAAATTGTCCCCGCGAGAAGATCTCATATATGGTGGTTGCAAATGCCCAGAGCTGTGTGCTCGAATCCTGTTTGGCTGCCTCCAAGTTATTATAGTACTTGATCGGTATCCAAGGTGAGCTAATTAATATAATATACATAATATATAATCTTGATTATTCAACATGATTTCGTTAATATATATTTACTCGGATTGTTTGTAAGGACGCGGGTAGCCGGGATCACTGATTTTGGCATCAAGCACATACTTTTCGGGATCATATTTGGTAACATACAGATTCGCAGAGCGTATATAGTTATGTATTATCTTATTATCCTCTAAATAATGCATGCCACGCACCAAACCATGCATCACATCCAACAGACAATACATGCTAATGTCGCGATGCACTTGCAGGAACTTATTGAGTGGTCCATATTTCGAGTATTCCATAACCATTGTATATGGCACCGACAAAGTCAAACCATATAATTTAATAAACTGCGGCGATTGTATGAGACTCCAAGTATGCGCCAGTTGCATAAACTCCTGAAAATTGGCATCATATTTAAGCATCTTCATGGTGACGGGCACATCCTTAAAGGATCCCTGTTGTATCCAATCGCCGCGCATTGTAAACACTTTGTCATCATCGCTGTGATTAATCGAGTCTACAAAAATCAGATTGGAAAAACAAATTAGCAATTGTTAATTAAAGAAATATGTCTAATACAAATATTTTTCCTTTATTAAAATAAAATGTCCTTCAATATTGGTATTCTTAGCTAGTTTTGTCACATTTAACTTCAATTTAAGCTGAGATTTATTGTAAATTACGCAATTTTCTTTCAGTTAGTTAACTGAGACCTCAACTGTTCAATTTGGGAGTTACTATGGAGTTAATGTCTTACCTCGATACCATTGCAGGTCGGTTTTTGGATTGAATATCTGTGGATTTCGTCGCTGTAGTTCAGCTTCACTTAATTCCATTTCAGTCTTTTTGGTTTTTAAATTTTTTGGCAAACAGAGCAACAACAACGGTGGTTTATCATATTTTGATGCCGGTATACGTATGCGATCGTTGCTATCTGTGCGTATAAATTGCGCCAGCTCCGGCAGCTGCTCAAAGATGTGCTCATCTCCATTGTAGGCCAGCTTCCATTGTTTGTCTTTGCGTATGATCTTAAATGTTTCCGTTTGACAACGTTCATGATCACTGTTCCTGGCCACGCTGCAAATAACAATCAAAATCGCAATTAAAATTACAATCAATAAGATTAAGAATGCTATAACTGAATTATCGACTATAGTTTATCTATTACTTAATTTAAATATATTTTCATTGTTTAATCATAGATAAAACGGCTTTAAAATTACATCGTTTACTATTAAATTAGCCATAAATATTGTTTTATCAAAGGGTCTTGATTGGGTGATTGATAATATTATTAGAAAATGTTCACAACAGCCAAACTTAAGTTCTATCTCTAAAACTGCGAGCTTGCTGAAGTCTTTCCAGGCTTATGCCAATAGAAGAAGTTAAGTACAAAGGCAATATTAAAGATATGTCCGGAAAATTGTATAAACTCAAAGCTATTGAAGATACGCAACGTCAAAAGAAAATAATTATGGCGGTAGAAAATACAAAGATTGTTCAATTCTTATTTGCTTTTTCTACGGAATAGATACAAGGCCTCTCGGAGATGTAGACGGACTTGGAGTCGGGCTTGTTCCACTGGCTTATCAGAAATTGTTGTTGCTTACATTCGTGTATTGATGTCAATGTAGTATGTGTTGTACTCTCGATCACATTGCCGCACTATGTAGCTGCCACATTTGTCGCCGTTCTCGTGCAACTTCATGAAGGAGTAACCACCTCCAATTGGTCCATGGCAATACAGGCGATCCAATTCCTCCAGCGATGGTGTCTTGTATGAGGGACACAAGTCCTGCATCCATTTCACCGTCAATCTAATTATAAGCATATCAAGAGATTATTATGTTAATTTAATGTGAGAGAAAGATTATTCTTGGCAAGCCGAAGATTTGATACCCTTGCAGAGTCCTATATTAAAACTATTGCTCCAAAGGCAGCTATATGATATAAATACAAAATCTGTGAGATTGATTGAGATGTTTAGTTAGATCTTAGCCAAATTTCAACAAGATTGTAAGATTGGTTGAAATATTCTAAAAACTACCAAGTTGTTCATACTAAAGGGTGTTTTGTCCATCGAAACAGACAGACGTGATTTGTACTTTAGGGTTTCGTGACATAATAATAATAATTGTTTTTAAATGATACCTTATGTAAATGCCTAAATAGGATATGAATGATTTCATTTCATGTTCGGTTTCGAAGCGCATATGATATCCCTTGGGAAAGCCGACGATTTCCATGCGCACAACTTGCTCGCTTTCCTTGTACAGCGAGAAAATGTCCTCGACAACAGCAACAAGACTCCACTAGTAAAACAGAGAGAAGGAGAAAATAAGAGAGATATTCCATTAAAAAGATATTAACTGCAGTTGGATTTGGGTTAGGAAAATAGCTAAGCACAATAAAAAAGGCAAAATATTAGAATTATAAGTAATGTGATCAGAAATACGGGATAAATTGTTAAATTCCATATTATGTACAAGTTTCATGTCAAATAACAACTTTATGTAAATTATATTAGTGTTATACTAGCGTCAATTATAATAATTGAATGGCAATAGAATAATCGAGCAAGAGAAACATACTGGGCCAATAAAAGCAGTCAATTAACATATTCATTTTAAACATTATTTTTAAACATATATTACATTTATGACTTTGATTGCCGTTTAAACGAAATGTTGGTCTATATTTTTAGTTATAATACTCTTTAAACTATTTGCGTCTTATTGGAGGCGCTCTCTCAAATTAGAACAAAATTACGGCTAGCTAAACTTTTAAAATCAGCATGCTATTAACCATGTTTGGAAATTTCTTTTGGAATTTTCCTAGTTGTTTGTCTTCTCTCAAGCTCTATTCACTATACTCAAAATAGCATATTTACAAATATATTTAAAAGAAACGAGAGACCACATACGGTTTTAAATAAAAATTAATTGACAGCCATTTAATGAAATGCTCAAAAACATTTTCGAAAATATCATTTTTATTTTCATCAGGTCCTTTAATTATTTGTGCCTAGCGCCTTGACTCGAAGCTGTTTATTATTTTTTATTTTGGTAAGTTTACAAATTATTTATCAGCTGCGCCGAACGACGACAACGTAGTTCTTGTTCTCATGGATAGATGTCCAAATAAGACAAGTTTGATAAAAGTTCCCGCAAAATAATGCAACAAATAAAAAAACGTGCGATGTGTATCACTTACTTTAAGTGTTGCCTCCGATGTGACGCGTGCCACTTTAAGTCCCGGCTCGGCTGAATCATGAAACCAAAGACGCACGTATACGGGAATTGAATTTAGCTGCTGCTGCAGATGATGTTGATGTTGTTGTTGTTGTTGCTGCTGCTGCTGCTGCTGTTGCTGTGATGATGATGTTCGATGACGCTGTGACGTGTGCGAATGTGTGTGTGTGTGTGAGCGTAAAGTGTGCGTATCGCTGCCACTGTCGTTACGTTGACTTCCATTACCATTGCCATTCGCAGAATTCCCAGAATTGCCGTTGCCATTCCCAGTGACCGTTGTCGACAGCGTTGTGCTTGAGCCCGTGACTAGTGTTGTTGTCGATGTCCGCGTCGAGTTGCTGATACTGCCATTTCCATTTGCATTTCCGTTTGGCGGTTCCGTTGTCGATTCATTTGGAAAATATTCAACGGTTGCCTTGAACTGTTCCGTTAAATAGGTGGGCGCCAAATGGCAAATTTGATGAACATAATGCCATTTTAAGCTATTTACCGCCGGCTGATTAACGCTCAACTGACGGAATGTGCCACGGATTTTGGCACGCACAAAGATGCGATGGGCACGCCAAAGACTGCGAGGCAAATAACTTTTGTAGGCCTTCTCAACGGCCTGCGGCTGCAATTGTCGCTCCTCCTTATCAATGAGCATATCCATGACGGCCAGACCCATTACCTTGTCCTTGTGATCCGGATAGCGGATCTCCTGGATCTGTTCGTGCAGCATATCGTAGCGCATCTGATGATACAGATACTTGTGACAGTTGGCATCGATCTCCGACAGCTGCCGGTCCAGCTCGGGCACCCGGAAACGCATCCGAAAGCAATAGCGTTGATGGCAACTCAAATGCTCGCCCGGCAGTTGCCATTTGTGTTTGGCATTCAGTGTGTGCGTCGTTGAGGAACTGCTGTTGCCACTATTATGCTCCCGTATGCCGAACAGCAGCTGCGCCGTCGGCAATATTTCCATATGGCGGCACATTGTCGTGCAGATCTCCTCGCAGAGCAGCGTTGGTGAGAATTTCTCAAAGTCGCCCTTTAGGAGATTAAAGACATGGATAAGGCCATCGTTGGCGAGATTTTGATTGGAGCTGCCGCTGCGCAATGATGATGATGTTGCCAAACTGGTGCTATCCGCCAATGAAGTTCGTCCGCTGCTGCTGTCGTCCATTGTCCAAATTTGTTAACCTCCCCCCCACCACCGCCTTCCAGCCCCACGTCTCCGGCAACGGTTGACAGCGAGACGCAAAATTGCTTATAAGTAGTCACTATTCCTTCGAATCTCTGCCAGATACAGCCACAACTATAACTACACCCAAAAACAAAAACACTTTGATGCAAAATATTCTTTTTTTTTTGTTGCCTATTTTGGGCTCCGTTTCTGTTGGCGTCGCCACCTCATTAAACTGCAGTTTATTGTTGTTGTTGTTGTTGCTGTTGTTCCTCTAGCGTTATATTCATGCACTCGCTCGCACTTGTTTTTTCAAATTCAAACTAACTGCGTTTCGTGGACACACAACAAAAAATAAATACAAAAGACGGAAAAAAATATGCAGTATTACCATTGATTGTTTTTGTCTAGCTATCAGAGCTGCACAAATATCGATGGCAACATCGGTGTCTCTTTTCTTTAAGATGCAGACATCGATGTTTTTCATTTCTACTAGCAACGCTATCGATAACTTGTTGCAGCCCGGCCAGGCAATGTTTATGAGACAGCTAAAAATGATTTAAGCCGCGTTGCTATTTTACATATTTTATTGTTTAATTAAAGAAAGCAATAACTGTTGAAGCTACCATTTAAAGCGACTTAAAAATGTAATGGCATGTTTAAAAGCAAACTTTATTAAAGCACTATACGCATATAAGCGATTATAAATATATATTTATAAATGCGAAGTAACTCAACTCGACATTTGCTGCCGTATAATCTTGGTAAGTGTCGGTATTTTCTGTCAATGTTCTGGCAACTCTACTGCTGTCAATTTTTATATAACCTCAAAAGCAAAAATTCCAAGTATCGGGCGAGAGAAACAGAAATTTTTTTGTGCACATAATTTCACTTAAAAACTTAACAAAAAAGGATTAACTATACATTACAGACATGTCCGATTTTGAGAATCTAAGCGGAAATGATAAGGAGCTGCAAGAGTTTCTTATGATTGAAAAACAAAAGGCGCAGGTCAATGCACAGGTAAGTTAAGAATAAAGAATATTAAAAAAAACATATAATTCAATGAAAATGTGCCAATTGGGTATATTTGTTTTGTAAAACAGTCAATCAACAATCATATCTGACTCTATAAAATATAAATATTCTTGATCAGTAACAACCAGCGATTCAATTTACGCCTTTTCGTCCGTTCATATAAAGTGTCTGCAGCTCCATGAACACCATACGCAAGTCAAGTTTATTTTGAATTTATCATTTCACGCACCCTTTGCTCACAAATAAAAAAATAAAAAACAATTACAAGAGCAGTTTTAGAGCTACTGTGACTCAATAGCTTCGGCACTTATCATACCTATCGTAGTGTCCACGTATCCTGAAAATTTGATCAAGATTGGATAACAAATTCGGAAGATATTCAAGAAACGGTTTTACTCAGCTTATATGTATGTGTCTGTGTTTGTGTAGGGTATTTGGAAGTCATGCTTTCGCGGAACTTGAAGAATATGTATCCCTATAAGAAAATATAATATAATAATGCATTTTTTTTGTATGCTTATTTTTGTAGATACACGAGTTCAACGAGATTTGCTGGGAGAAATGCATTGGGAAGCCGAGCACAAAACTTGACCATGCGACAGAGACGTGTTTGAGCAATTGTGTAGATCGCTTCATCGATACATCTCTGCTGATAACACAACGTTTCGCTCAAATGCTACAAAAGCAGAGTTCCGGTGGCATGTAGACCTCATAAGTACCTCTAATTAGTCAAAAATAGTGGAGCACTGTTGCCTGGATTCGATTTTCGAGGCAACTACACAACGCAATGCTGGACCTTGTATTAGATTTTAGAATGCAATAGAACACCGTGTTCCCATTTTACAATCGTTGAAAACAAAAACAAGCAAAACTATAAAAAAAACTGAGTAACTAATTTCTAAAATTACTATGTAAGAAGTTTGTGTGCTAAATTTATCATCTGTCGTTCACTGTGCGTGATGCTAGCGACAAAGCTTCGAAATTCTGAAACCAAAAAATGAAAGAAAAAAAAATCATAATAAAAAAAACATGAATAGGCAAACAAAAAGAAGACATCAAGATGAAAACTACAAATACATATTGTACTATATTGTTATTGTTTTTTTTTCTTGCAAGGTTGAATGTTTGATAAAAGATAAATAAACATTACAACAATATTAACTATGCTATTTCGTCGTCTGATTCTGTTCTTTTTTCAGCTGCCGATACAAATCAATCATCTTGCTCCTCTCCCCCTCCAGCATGTTGCGGGTTGCGGCAGGCAAATCTTTTCGCTTTCCCTTCAATTGCAATTTTGTTGGTGTACTCTTCTGGGCAGATTTCTTTTTGTTGGAATTTGCAGGCGACGTTGGCGATGTCTCCGATGTTGTGGCTGTGTCCATCAGGGATTTAAGTAACAGATTCGATTTGCGGCCAGGCCGAGGAACAGTCTCATTTTTGCTCGCCTTGCGTGGCAGCGTCTTTAGCGTGGGCGGGGCATGAACAATCTCCCCAAATTTGAACACATCTCGCTTGTACTCTGTGGGCGCAGCAATCTGTAAATAAAAGTTGTTTAGATATTTTTTTATCAGCGGTATCCTATACGAATTTCAAAAGTTTTTGATAGAATTTTAAAAGCAAAGATAAAAAACTTGTATTTTATGCTTCCATTTTTAAGAGTATTTTTGGTGTTCAACCAAAATATTAAGCACTACTAATTGAAAATATTGGGAATTTAAGAGGTTTCCAATTTTTTTGAAAAATCTTTTTTCATAATAATCATTTTTAATGTTTTAGTTTTGTAATTTTAATTTCCCAATTTGGTTAAAGTCGGTCCATCCTATTATATAGGAACAGCTGGTCGAAAATCAATGTTTAGTATGAAAAACTTGGTGGCTCTTCCAGATAACAAATCTAAGCCAATCTTACGGAGTGTGTATCTGATATAGATTCGGACCAAATTTGGTTACAAAGAGGATAATTATATACTAAAGCTGCCATAGGAGCGAAAATTGTCGATATATCTCAGTTGTGTTGTAAATGGTTTTCCATTTCTGGTAATTTTTGGTATTTTTGATAATTCTCTTAGAATGAAGTAATAGAGCTTATGTCTTACCTCCTCATCATCTTCCACATCGGCCTCTTTGAATGCGCGTTTAATGAGCTCCTTGCTCGTCTTGGCATCCATGGGATTCTTCACCGTTGCGTTTGTTTTCTTTCGTCCATTCTTTTGCTGTCGTCGTTCCTTTTGCTTTTGCTTAAGCAATTCGTCAATCTCATTTTTGGGTCGCTTTTGAAGTGTTATTTCGCCCGTTTTCGGATTGCGAATAACGTTAACACCATACTTGGCCTCGTATTGGGCTTCCTTTAGAGATGAGCTAGTAATACGATTAACACGCCGTAAATAATCTTCATCCGTTTCATCGGCCAACTGTTTGATGTTTGCATGTCTGTTGCCTACAACGGGTTGTGCTTTCTTTTTGCCCGTGGATTTTGGTATGTCCTCTTTACCCACACAACCCATTTTGAGTTTCTTCCCCTGCTTAGCGGCGTCTGCTATTTTTTTGAACTGCTTAAAGTTGTAGGAGCCGTGTTGTTCATCATTCTGCGTTGGCGGATTGTTCGTCACATTGGCCAGTCTAAAAAGAGCAGGTTTTTTGATATAAATATATAAAATAATAGCTGTTAAGTACGTACTTCTTTTCTCTCTGTTCGATTTGTTGCAGGGGATCGCGTACGCCATGATGCTTCCTTACAGGAATTTTACGTTTCCTTGCCATTATATGAAAAGCCTAAACAATATTTTGGAACTCGTGGTCACGTTTAGTCAAACAGCACGAACAGCTGATTTTTGTATTGGCTAGGGCTGCAAAAAAACGATAGGAAATTCGATAAATCAATGTTTTTTCTCCACCATCGATATAGCAGCGCTTGTCGTGATATTGTTAATCTTTTATGTTATGTAAAATTAATTGTAATTAATTTGGATAAGAAATTTGTTGTTTTTTAGTTAAAGCCCATTCCTTTTCTGTTCGATTAAACCTCAGAAATATCGATATTGAAAGAATCACAATATATGTTTTTGCACCCCTAACGTTTCCTCAAACAGCTCAAGCGGCCGATACTTGTGTGAGCATCGGTGTATATATCGATAATTAGTGCACGCTAGGGCCGGCATCGGTCTTGTTATCAAAAGTGTTTTGTTCAAGCAATGAATAAAAATACTCAATTCCCACGTATGTAATGTATCTTTTGGATGTGCACATATACAGCATTAAACTAATTCAATTTGAATTATACACGTGCGTTTGTATGTACATATGCATGTACGTTGCATTTGCCGTGTCTTTATCGTTCGTTTTGTGATGCTGAGTCGCAGTGCGGTATGCAAGGCGCATGCGCTGGTTATGTGTGGCAGACACAAACAGACACAGACAGACAGAGGCAGGCAAGCAAGGCAAAGCAAAGCAGTCAGAGCCAACAGCCAAAGTAACTAGCGAGCTTATAAGAGAGAGAGCAGAAAATCGTAATATATATTCAACGTGCTTCATGCTAAACAGTGCAAACAGTAATTTATTTATATTAAACATAAAATGCCTGAGGCGAGTGCCAAACGCATGTCCTTTGACGTGTGAGCGTGTATGTAAATTATAATTAGTGTCTTTTAATAAAGATAGTTACAATATTTTGATGTCACACACACACCATAGATAATTACCATAGACAATTGAATACGGAAAATAGTATGTACATATGTATGTATGTAGTGTGTGCATATGTAAAAACAGGAAGAGAAGAACAAGAGAGAAAAAAAATAACTACCATCGTGTGTGGGTGTGTGTTTTCTATTTTTTCATCAATTTTTTATAAGGTACATAAGAATGTATATTATGTACATATCTATATATGTCGATGCAAGAGGATGTGCCTTAAAAATGAATAGTGATGAGTGCCCAGCAAAAGCAAATAATTAAATGCATTCATATGTAATACAAATCTATGTGTATGTGTGTGTATGTATTAAAGCGTGTATGTGTGAGATCCTCTCTCTCACTCTCTATGTGTGTGTGTGTGTGTGTGTGTAACGTGACTGCCGCAGCATCAGCTGCCTGAGCTTTAGTGAGCTCATAACGGTGCGCGAAAACGTCAAACCTTTTTTTATCCAACTTTTTGTTCGTGAGTGAAAACGTTTAACACAAAACCTACATCAATAGATAAATTTAAATATGCAAATGTCGACCTTCATAGAATATCAAAATGTATGTATATAAAAGTATTAAAAAAGAAAAATTCATGAGCATACACTTAGGAGTTTTGACCTGAACAACTCAAAATGGTAGGCATAACATAAACACTACTGATATATATACATACATACCCATACATATATACACACATTGTATCTAAAGCTAGTCAAGTAAGTGTGCCAATTAGTATAATTTACATATTTGTTATTTCATTTTAAAGGTACCTAAACCCAATTCATTTCAATGTTTTTTTTCTAACTTATTTTAAGAGCCACAAGCAACCATAGTAAAATAAAAAATATGTAATAAAAAAGCCAAGAAAAGTTAAATACTCGTAAACATTTTTTTTTTATTTTGTCAAAACAATTACATGAATAGCTGTATGTACTTTTGGTGTTGTAGGAAAGGGAGCGGTTATTACCGCTTTGGCGGCAAAAATGTTCAATTATAAGCGAATGTATTAAAAGATGTACATATGAATGTATTTATATAAGTTTGTTTGTGTTTCGTTTTTCGAGCACTTATGTATGTATGTACATACATACATACAATTGTAAAGATATTTGCTCGGTTTATCTAAAAATAACATAAATTCAGAAAGCAGAAAAAAATGAAATAAATCAATGTTGTGCTCACATATAAATTGCTTGCGTTTTGTCTCCGCTCATATATACAAATATTTTGTATGTACATACATATGTACATACTTCATTACAAATGACTAACTAATTAAATACATCACTTTTAACATACCTAAATATACATGCATACATGTATTTATCGGGCACATAAAACACATACATATGTATATGTGTACATAAATACATAGCAGCAAATCAGAACCCAGCGCTGTGCGTCAAGGTCATCGCATAAATTTATCGGTGTCGCTCGGAAACTTATAAAAAATCGAAAATGTACTTAGATACAATCACACATACATATGTATACTAACACAACTATATGGCCAAAGCTCTTGGTATTTTTTATAGCATACTTTAATGAGCGCCGACTTGAATCATGTGTGTGTGTGTGTGTGTGTGTGTGTGTGAGAGTATGCTCTGCACGTGTAACCTACTTATGTGTGTGTGTGTGTTAAGATATGTAAATAAAATACACACATCGTTGATGATTACACCACAATGTGCATGTATTTGGATTCATTTGCGTATTTGGGTTGGATTTAATACAAGTCTTACGTATAAGCTGACATTTAAGAACATTTCATTGTGCATATCAATCATATGTCACGTGTAATTATATTAATTGCTGCTTTGCTGCGAAATAGAAATTACTTATTGAAAGAACCAAAGAAGGCAATCAATTGCCTTTTGACACAAAACGGCAGGATAAGAAGGCAGTAATCGGCTTGTAATGCCAAGCAGCAAGAGGTGATTGAACTTGCCGGCGTTGCCACTGTAAACCACCTCCTCCCCTTCAACACACACACACACACACACAGTTATGCGCATTTGCGCTTTCGCTCGCTCATCAGCTCTTACTTATTCGCTCTCCTTCTCAAATACCAAGTTTATAAGGCAGTTAAACCTGATTTAACCAAAATTTCTTTGAATTTTAACAGTTTTCTTTTAATGCTATGTTAATATGTCTTTAATAAATTTTTCATAATTGTACATAAATGAAAATCAGCTGATTTGCAATAATTTTTAAAGCAATAAGTACTTATACTTGAACTTTAAGTAACTTAAAAAATTACGTACTTTAAATCTTTAAGCTAAGTGCAGTGTAACTTAGCTCAACTTCAAAGCTGTCGTATAAACTTTGGTAATATACTGATTCGTTAGCCTGCTTCGACTCTTTTTATGTAATATACATTACAATGTTACACAAAATTGGATTTATTATCGGGTAGTATGTATGAATTGTATGAATCAAACCTACTTTTCTGTCAATTTTGCGCAATTCCTTATTAAAAAAGAACGATTCAAAATTACAATAGTTAGTTGGGGATAGACTTGATTGGTTCGTGCTAAAAAACAATCATTTACATTATTGGGTTCACTTTCTTGTTATGCACGTTTTCTTAGTCTACTTTTCGGCTCGTATTGCAGCTTAGATTAATCTATTGTGTTTTTCTCTGAAAGATCAGTTCGTTCTTAAGTAAAACTACATCGGAGTGGCGTATTTATTAAAAAACAATGTTAAACAATCTTTTTTAGTCTTAGTTTTGATTGCACACACATACATACATATGTATATAACTGGGCAGAAGCTTGAATAAAACTTTCACTCACATACATACATACATGCACAAGGAATGAGTGTTAGAGCTGAGCGTGTGAGAGAATAAAAGACTGAGAATTCCGCTCTTCAACAGTATTGCCAATGCAGTGATTTATTTTCGATTGAACATTTAGTTGATACTAAAATATATAAAATGCTATATAAACACTTGCCTCAAAAATTAAAAGTTGAATTTGTTTATTGTTTCTTAATGCTTTTTATAATAATACAGCTTTTTTAAGTGACAGATCGCACATAAGAGCATTTGGATCTTTGTTTTTTCGTTAATTTATAAGTTGGCAACACTGCTTCGCGCCCGAGGAACAAGGCAGACAGGCAATTAGGTAGCCGCTCAGTTGCTCGCTCGCTCGCACGTTTAGTCTGTTGTTGTATTGTGGGGGGCGCGGGTGCCACGCATAACGGTGCTAAAGTACGACTGCGATTAGGAGCACGAGCTGTGTTGAGTTGTTCTTTAATCTAGTTAATTTGCGCCTCGCTAAAACTCTTGCAAAATGCCATTAAAATAAGACAAAATGTTAAATAAATTGTAATATCTGCCTAAAACATAATTCTGTTCGTATGTACAAATTTGTGTATTTATATATAGATGGTGTGTGAGAAGCGAACGAGAATTTGCTGAAATAGCGCAAAAAGAAGCGCGCACATAGTGTATACATAAATACATTTGTACAGATGTATGTACATATGTATGTATGTATGTACATACATACATATAGCACGGCAGACAGCGCATAGCGGACAGTGGACAGTGGACAGTGGACAGCTGAAATCAGACAATAGCCGCAGCGTTGGCCACCAACAACAACATTTTTAGGCGACAAAAATTTCGACATCGCAACGTTGTCATTTATTCGTTGTTCTTTCTCTTACGTATTTTATTTTTTTTTTTTTTTTTATTTTAAATTTGTTTTCGAAAATGTACAAAAGCTAAAGCGCTCAGTGTTTTTGCGTGTGTGTTTGTGTGTATCGGTGTCATAACTAAAAAAATGTGCATAATTCAGTTAATAAACTCCATTGTGCGAAAAAAAATTTGATTTGTGGAAAATTGCAATATATTTTTGTTTCCTTTTCAGATGTGTCGTTTGCAGCCACTTTAAAAATATAATAATGATATTAAATCAATACGAAATCAGTATTACATACACACACACACACTCACACACACACGTTCGCATACACTCTGTGTGTTATAAAAAAACATAAATGTAAATGAAAACTGCCGCAAAAGATAGAGAGAGAGAGAGAGAGAGTGAGAGAAAGCGAAACATCGCAACAAAATTATATCAAAATCAACAAAGCCAAAAATAATACTGAAGAATATAACAAAAAAATGCATGTTTAAAATATAAACATAGTCAAGTATATAACATTAAAAATAACATTTGAAATATATTTACATGTTTATGTACATACATATGTACATATATGTATATAAACGAAAGTATTCAACTCATACAATAAATTTAACAGCTAAGCTTATAAACAAACAGTGATAAATAGAGTTTAACGACATTCAAATAATACAAGCATTAAGCTCAAGCTGCAACAACAACAAAACAACAACAATAAAAGCAACGGCAGCAACAACAACAATTTCAACCAAAGCCAACAGCAACAACAACAAACAACATTAAATACATATACAACAGCCACAAGATGCCAGTGAAAAAGCAAGGTAATCACATTTCCCAATTTTTTCATTTTTAACATTTTTAATGCTCGTCTTTGTTTATTTATGTGAAACAAAACATTTTGCGCCTCATTGACTAAATGGAATAATTAAATAATTAAGTATTCCGTATATAAACAGTTCAATAACAGTTCGTTGCCAGCTAGAATAATATTTTTTTACTCTAAGAATATTCAAATATTTTTTTAGGAAATATACTTAAAAATCAATTGATTTTTGAAATAGACAGAAGAAAAAGTTAAGAATACCTGATTAGCTCAAAGCTTTTGTGCATTTGTTCAACGGTTTGACAATGTTATGTTAACAGAAATTATACTTATTTTTCGAATTTCTTTTAGTAAATTAACAATTACTATTACTAGAACTAGTTCTGGGTTTAGTACCGGTATTAATCCCTGATAAATATGTTCTTTTTTTCATCTAAATAAAATTTAAAACTATAAATTATTAGCTTAATTATAATCAAACTTAAACTTTATCAAGATAACATATTACGTTTGAATATATTTCTCATATTAATCTAAGTATATAATATTTGTATTGGTTTCTTTTTTTTAGTCTGGAATTGAAATAAAATTTATGGAACAATTAAACTTTTTGTTTTTTTTTTTAAATTTTATGACTTGAAAAGGAAGAAAAGCAACAAATCTTTTTCTTGAAATGCGTATAGAGAAACATGTCTACATATGTATGTATGTCTGTATATTATATGGCTGGTGCAATCCACAGGCATGTCCATTGCACCAAAAACTAAGCACAATAAATAGAAGAGAGAACGAAAAAAAAAGAAAGAAAAAAGCAACGTGAACGTTGCCAAACTTTTTTGAAATGGGCAATAAATGAAGGTCAACATAACCATGTGACTTGCTTACAATAAGACTTCTAAGATGTTCATGCAATAAATTACACATACTGATCTAAATAAATAACTATAATTGTTGGCAATGTCATCCAGATGGGGCAAGTTTAATGATATCCCAAAGATGCCCAAATGGGCATACAAAGAAGAAGAAAGACAAAGGTTAAGCATAAATAGTTGGGCCTGTTTGGACCTGGCCAGCAGGTGTATTGAACCAAAAAAACGAGAAAAAAGTGGACTATTGAGGGCGCTAATTTTGCTTTCTGTTTTTTAAGTCAATCTTTATTGATTTATTGGACACTAGACTGTGTGATGGTACGTCGCTGGGTTGCTTTCTGGATAGTTTGGATGGGTATTTTAAGGCAGTTTGGCGTTGTCTCCGCGCTGGACAAGTAGTGGCTGCTCGCTTAAATATCCTACAAAAATCCTGTCTATATTAAATATACATATAATGGACTCGGATACGGATTCGGATAGGGAGAAGAGCAGCGATCCGAATGAGGAGTTGCTCAGTAGTGATGATAAAACGTTTCACGATGATGTCGATGAGGATTCATCGCCAGATGATGATGACAACAATGATGCTGATGATGTCGAAGATGATGATGAAGATGACAACTCCTCCGATGTGCCAATCATGCAAATCGATAGGGTCCAAGAACAATTGCTGGTTGTGTTAATGCAAACAGAAACGGAAGCCATAGAAATGCAGCAGCAACAATTGCAACTGCAACAAGAGCAACAACAAATCGATGGCGAAATCGATGTGAAAACTGTCGACGATGAGCAGCAGGTGGCAACAATTGAAGTTGCCACTGCCACTGGCCAAAAGGAACCGCTGTTGGCCAAATACACAGACAGTGTTCGCGAGTCCGTTGAATGTTTCTATTCGGCACAAGATCTACTTGAATATGGTCATATGTTGTCCTCCTCGGCCGACCAGCGTACACCCGATGTCGAGTCCGGGTATTTCGATAAGTCCGAGAGTGATGATGTCTCCCGGGAGGAGTTTGAAACCATCTCCTCCAGCTTGCATCGTCCCAAAGGAAAACAATTGGCAGCGCCCAACAGCTCGGGGAATCTGCCCATTGAGTTGAGTCGCTTTTGCAGTTCCCTAGAGACCTTGGAGCGTCAGAGAATTGATCAAGTTGAGCCAGGGGAAGAAACAAGAAATCAACTGGAGAAACAGGGAGAAACTAACGGAGGGCTTGCAGCGGATGAACAATTCCTTGATACACAAAGTGAGCCATATGTTATGCAGGTGTATCGTCTAGGTAAATGCCTAGAAACTGCGGAAATATAACCCCAAATGGACGAAAAATTAGAGAGATAGGTGGAAAAAAAAGAAAAGATATTGAAATGTAGAAAGAAAGAGAGAGTGAAGAAAGTAGATAACTTTTTATATATTATTTCTGTAAGAGAAAATTTATAATGTCTTTAACAAAATGTAAGTAGGGACAAAACTAAAAAACCAAGAATAAGTATTATCGGGTTTCTCAAGGGTTTTCCCTATTAACAGAATTTGGAATTTTAAAACACAGCGATTTACTTAATCTTTGAATTGTGCATGCTGAAAAATTCTAAGCTTTGGAATTCTCATATTAAATGAATAACTTCAAAAAGTCTTTCAAAAGTTATAGTAATTTACTCAATCTATGAATCTTGGGATTGATCTAGTCTTATGAGATTTAGTGTGGTCCTTAACTTTCCGAAATTCAAATTGTGCACCTTTGTGTCATTATTGTCATCATATTTACTTATAATACAAATTTGTTTCCCAATATAATTAAATGACATTTGGTTTTTCCCATTGCAGAGGCTCACCGAGCTCTCGAACTTCTCGAGGATTATCACGCACGTCTGTCAGAGCCACAGGATCGGGCCCTGCGTATTGCAATCGAACGTGTCATCCGCATTTTTAAGTCTCGCTTATTTCAGGCCCTGCTTGGTAAGTTCCTATAAAGATTACCTAAAAGTTTTTCTGAAAGATGCAATGAATATCACTATAGCAATTTAAGTCACCCTAATATATACATATGTATGTATATTTCTTAAAAATATAAAGTCAAAGATATTTTTAACGTCAGCTAGTTCCTTTAATGTCATTGAGAAATTATGATCTGATTTAAAGAAAATATTTTCTTAAGTAATATAAAACTGTCTAAATTTACTTAAGCTCTATAATTATGTTTGACTATCAAGCTAATTAAATCACATTTTTTAAATCGATAATATTCTTTGACTACCAATCGAGTTAATTAAATCACAGTTTTAAACTCGATAGTAATTTTTAGTTTTGCAAAAGTTATGGAAGTTTGAATTTGATTAGATTTTTGAGTCCAAATTTTGATTTCAATATTAAGCTCGATTTACTGATAGAAGTTACATCACTAAGAAAAAGCGCTTAATATTTGTAGAAATAAAATTTAAGATGGTTTTCATAATTACGGAATTTTTAGTACGATTTTTTTAAAAAGAGTTTTTTAAATTTAGCTTAGGATGATACAAGTGTACAAAGAAAATTGTGAGCTGTGCTGTGGAATTGATTTTCAGCTGAGTCAAGCGAAATATATGCAGCCGTTTAGAAAGGAATAATGGAATAGAAGCACTTATAACTTGATATACTTGATAAAGTCGTTACTTCAAGTGGCCGGCGTTGTGTAAACAAACGTTTCCAGTTCACATTGAATATAAGTACAATATTCGATGTACATATGTACATGCATGTGTATTTATGGTATGTATGTATGTACATACATATGTATGTGTGCTATAATATCCAGCGTCATCATTGTCTGACTTTGTCTCCATGGCATAACACACAATATTGGCAGCTGGCTGTGACGTCGACAGGAAATTAAATGAGCTCATTCAATTTTACATCGAGCCACTTGAATTTTTTTTATAGCGCAGCATATTGATTGGTTAGCTTGAAATGCACACGCCCCTCTGACCCCATTTTTGACCTGAAAACAGAACTTAACTGTACTCATACAATCTACCCCACCTATTTATCAGTTAACAGCTAAATTTCCTTTAGTTCAAGTTGTATTCAATGCGTCGGTTTGTTGCATTTTTAGCTGAATTCATTGTTTGTTTTCTTTTCCAAAGAATCGAGCAGTTTTTGTACACAGATTTGCAATTATTAGTGTCACCTCCAGTTGCATTTTGTAAACAATTTGTTGAGTTCAGCATTTTATGTGGCATCATCTGAGGACTCGGTCTGGTTTATTTTATTCAATTGCCTTTGTGATATGTGAGCTGTATGCACTGAGAGAAATGGTGAGTTAGTTTTCGCATTATCTTAAAGAAGAAAAAAGAACAATTGAATAATAAATGAATTTCTTTTAGATTATATGGAATCGATTCAAGTTCTATGGCGCAAAAAATGTACAACTAGAAAATGTGAAGAATATTTGGATTTTTTTTTCATGAAAAATGTGTCAAATTGAAGAATAACTAAAAAATATCGTCTGGTATATTCTAAATTTTTAAATAAACATTTGCAAATATTTTATAATAAAGAAATAAGACCTATCTTATACAGTATACGTATTTAAAAATGTGTTTTTGATCAAAGCTAAAATTCACTTCATACTGTAAAACCAAATAAAAACTGTTTCGAACTGTAACTATAGGGAATAATAGGGAAAAGTATGGGTCAACTGTTGATTGAATGCATGCTATATTCTAACAATAATAAATTACCACTAGTAATATTTAAATATCGTTTTAATGTTACAGATATACAAGAATTCTATGAATTAACATTATTGGATGATTCGAAAAGCATACAACAAAAGACCGCCGAAACTTTACAAATTGCGACCAAATGGGAGAAGGATGGACAGACCACTAAGATAGCCGATGTAAGTTGAATATAATAAATAAAAACTATATAAAACTATATATATAGAAAATGATCATTAGATGGAGTTAGACCAATTATTTAGTAACTGTGAAAGAGCTGAACGACTTCAGTTAGTTTAGCAAAATCGATTGATTTGTTAATTGAAAAACTAAATGATTAATTGATCGATTGATTGTGTGTTAATATTTTTTTTATTATTTGGGATGCGTTTGAAAGTGTCGTCTGTAGTATTTAAATGCAGTTAATTTGTTGTGCTTAACTTTAATTTACTCGAGACAAACTAAACCTAACCAAAAAGTAGGGGAAAGTCTTAGATTTTGTATTTTTTTTTTTGTGCAATTCAAATCATTTACACTCATTCATGTTTTACTCCAAACATTATTTCTTTTTGTAATCTCTATACATACTAAATATATACATATATGTACTATATAATTTTTTTACTATTTGTCATACTCTAAAAAATCTTCGCTCTATACTCATACTATACTCTATAACTATATATCTTCTATTTACTTACTTAACGCGTGCCTTGTCTCAACTTATGCAGTTTATAAAAACTTCCAATCTTAATCGCAATTGCGCCTATGAGTTTAACAACGATGCCACAAATCCCAATCCAAGTTCAAATCTTAGTCAAAACGTCAACGCGGCCGCGCATGCCGAGGCCTTAAGCAGAACATTTAAAAATGAATTGGAAGAGATTTTGGTAAGCACATTCACATTTCGTTATCATTATCATTATCCATACATTTAACTATCTTATTTAATTTATATAATAAAGAAAATGATAAAGGCAAAGCAAAACTCTTAAAATAAAACATACGATTTTGAGATTTCTATCAAATTTGTTGCTAAAGTGTAATTTAGAACTCGCCTAATCATTTTAACCATTTATAAATTATATTTTGAAGCATTTCTTCTATCGATCTAACTAACTTTATCAACATACATATGTACATACAACATATCTAATGCACTGAATTCTAAGCCCAAATCTTACCGATCTTTATGAGATTTGTTCAGGTTATCGAATTTAACTTTCGATGCAATGCTATAGCATACTTTTAAGTTCCTTTGAGGCGTTAGCTGAAAAGAATGCTATACAATTTTGTTGAATGGATCTAATTCGATATTAAAATTTGAAACACGCTTGCAAATAGTGAGAGCAACCTCAATTCCAAAATATTTTCACATTTGCGACTGAATTTCCAAAAAGTATTTTTCATGTTTAAAGTGATTAACGTTTTTTCTTTTTGTTTTGGTTTATTTGAAAACCTAAGATTTTAGATAAAATAGTTCGTGTTTAAGGTCGTTAACTTTTTTTTTTGACTGATATGACGATTAGGTACGAGTATTGAAGTAATCAGCATGAGTTGGCCCAAAAGTTCTACCCCCGCCACCATCAAGTATAGCATTGAGTGATGAACGATGACTGATGATGGGGCTGCGCTGGTGGAGTGCGGGTGTTTCTGTATACTAACATAGTTACACACACACAGACACAGACACAGATTGCTAGTTATATTTGTGCTTGTATACGTTTGAGCACGACACGACACAAAACGACACGAATCGAAGTTATTATGTTTGCGTGAGGGCAAGAGCGTAACGGTATGAAAACGGTATGCTGTGACAGCATGCAAAGCAAAACAACAACAGCAACAAAAACATTAAGAGAGGAAGTGGCTCTACTTAACAAGGTGTCAATCGTTTCAGGCGACGACACCAATTTCACAGCTTTTACTGTAATTCAAAGATTACGCTCTGCTCTCAAAACTCGCTCTCTCCCTCTCTCCCTCTCTCTCCGTTGCTCTCTGGCACGCTCGAGCGCTCTCTTCCTTGCGTTCAGTCTTCTTTGCGCTCTCTTGCTTTGCCTTTAATCTGGCCTGGAGTTTGTGTGGGCGTCGCTTTGGTAGCCAAGCAACTGTGACACACATAAACACACACAAACGGATCAGCCACCTACAGTGTAGGTGTTTTTATTGTTTCTGCTTTTTATTATGTTTTTTTTTTTATTTGATAAGGACTTAACTGCTAGCAACATGATTTGTGTTGACCCAGTCAGTGTGGCAACAAAACGAGAGCATGCCATAGACAAAGAAAGACATAACACACAAGTTGTTGTTCGTTCGGTTTTTGTATCGGTTTCGCCCTCGCGCTTGTTCTTGTTTGCTTGTCGGGCTTTCTGCCGTTAGGATTGGGGGCCGGGCATCGTTGACGCGTCGTCCGTCATTCGTTGTTTGTCCTGCGCCGACGCCGGCCATTTGTTATTGTGCGGACGATACACGAAGCTGAGGTTCAGACTAGAGATGAACGGTATTTAGTCTACTGTTATTTGTCACAATTGTTTCGACAGAAATTGTCGATGCAGGGACAAAACATAAAAAGTAACAGTAACAAACAATCTCACCACTGAATGACATTTTTTCTCTATGCGTTTATTGCAAGAAAGCGTTTTTTGTTGTGAAATCATTAATTAAATTTTAAAATGGATAAACTAAGTAAAATAAGGGTTTTTTTTTTGGTAAAATAAAATTAGTTTAAATCTTGCAGCCTTGGATTGTTATTTATTTCATAATCATGTTGTTGAAAAATTAAAAGCAAAATATTTATTTTAATCTTGCTTCCGAAGTTTTTCAACTTGATATTCGACAATAGTACAAATGCCAATACTTTTGTCCATGATTGTATGCACCATGGGCATAATTATACGTTAAGTTAAACATTGTACTCCCAATCACAGTCACTGATATTTTCATTTGTGTAACAGTCACAGTTGTCACGGTGACACCAAATTCACCAAATTGCTCAACGCTAGTTCATCGACATGCGTACTACGTTAACGTAACGTAGCACACGTGTGTGTGTGTGCGTGTGTGTGCCAACTTGTTACGGCTTCAAGATGTTGCCTTAACTAACTGTTAACAGATAAGCGATAACACGATAAGGATGTCTGTGTCAAGGATGTGTCTCCACGCTGATAACACGCATTGCATACATATACAATTGTTTAACAACCAGAGCTTCAAGTAATAGTCCGCCCCCTTTCCCCTCTATCAGCACCCCTAAACGAATCAATCGCCTCGGCCCATTTGGAGCCAACTTACGACGCCTTTGGCTATTGACGTTGACGCTGGCGTTTGGCAATTGGTGCGTCGCGTCGCGTCGCGTGGCGCGTGTGGCAGTAACAGCAGCGCTGTCGACGTGTCGAGTCGCACAACTTTCGCGTGTCCGTCGTCAGACTCTGTCTATCTGTCTCTGTCTGTATCTGTATATGTATCTGTGCTTCTTTGTGTAACTCTGTCTTTGTCTGGGGGCCATCGTCTTGTGCGTACGCATAACGGTATTATTATCGCCCGGCATTTTAAAATTTGGTATGGTTTGACTTACCACCTTTCCTCTGATTTTTCGTTAGTGCGTGTCTCTGGAATACATACAAAACTATTTAAATTCAAACAAAATTAATTGAACGAAATGTGCTAAGAAAAAAATACCAAATTTGCATATATGTACATATATGCCAAGAAGCTACAGTTGTTTTGCCTGCAAATCAAAACAATTGTCTTTCCAAATTTACATTATTTTATTTTACAGTTTAACACATTCGACATTTACCTAAATAATATACACACATATGTATGTACATACATACATATATACATATGTACATAGTTTACTCTCATGCATATGGCGAACAGCTGTTTAACATCAAAAAGCTAAACGATTTACAACATGCTGCTATCTCGCTTCAGCCAATTGAGTTGTGTGACAAAGCCAATTGTTGAAGGTTGCCATATCTTTGAAATGTTTGTTTTCATTGTTCTTTTGAGTGCTGATCTTTTTGCAGAGCATTTTATTTTTGTGCTGTCACAGTTAATAGGCGACTTACCTGTGATTATATATACACACATATACATATTTGTATACACTGTATGTCTTGGCAATGTTTTCACAAAATATTTCGTTGTTTTTACTTGTCGATAGACTCGCTTGCTTCTGGGCTTCTCATTCATGTTGGGTTGGTTCATTTCATTTATATTTATTTTTATTCTTCATTGGCATTGGGAACAGCAGTGCTAACAGAATTTAATGAGCTACAATAGCTGACATGATAAAATCATATTACTACAAAGAAAATGAGGAAAACCAAAGAATTTATTATGTACATACATTTTTTAGCTTTTGTTAATTTTAGCTATAAAGTAGCTAAAATGGCAACACTACTTGGGAAACTCATCAAAGCAAACCAAAAATCTAGCTAAATGTACATATGAACATACACACATATGTGTGCATCTCTTCTATTTTTTGTTTTTTGATTTTGTTTTGGCAGCCTGCTTTTACTGCCGCCCGTCGTCGCCTTCCTTTGTTGGCTTTCGCCAGTTTTTCGCGCATATTCGATTGAAGCGTTAGGAAACGCGGCTTTTTATCTTTTTTGTTTGTGATTTGTGAACTTTTTCGTTTTGTTGGGTGCGTTGTGGTCGAAGCGGTAGACAGGGGGTGGGATGGTTGTCATCTGATTAATCGTTTCCAATATATCAATCTAAACTTATTCTAATCCCATCAACTTTACTAATGAATTGTTGGAATTCTCCTATTAAGAATTTCCCAATGGAATCCCAACATCAACATGCCATTTACATTGAGACATAAGAGTTGTGAATTCGTGATACAGGTGTGCATGTATGCACATATGTATGAATATTTGTCACAGTGTATGTATGCATAAGTGTATACAGGAAATGAGGTCCACCCTAAAGTACATTAATACACTTAATGCCACATTGATAGAAACAGTACAAAGAAAGACAACGAAATGAATTTACTTTTTAATAACTGGACAGTAATCAAAGTGTAACGTTTTTTTTTATATATATTGACAAATCCCTTAAAAAAAAATTTGAAAAATTATTATTAATTTTACATTAATGAATTGTTTAAATGTTTGTCTGTCTCTATGCAACTGAACAGTGCTGTATGGCATGTATCCGTGTAGTTGCCAAACAGATTTTCATTTGATGTTTTCTTGTCTGCCATGTGAACAAGTATGTACTACATTCATGTATCTATGTATATGCATACATGTTCATACATACACATGTTTATTCATACATATAATGCCAACAAGCTAAAAGTAAAAAATAAGGTGCACACGTAACCTGGCACGTAATTTAAATTTAAAAGCTAGAATCAAGCTATAAAAAACGTTAAGGAGAGACATACAGTCAGAGCAACATTTATTCGTACACTCGGTTTTAAATAGGTCAGGTTTTTAAAGTAAAGTTGAATTTATTTTAACAATTTCCCAACTCGTAACTAATAACCGTTTTTAAAATATGAATTAAAACTAATTCTAAATAATTTGGGAAAATACAATTATTTTTACTTATTTTTAAAAGTTTTATTAAAACTACGAGTGTACGAATCATGTGTGCGAATCGAGCACGTTAAGAATGGCAACAATTATTACAGTTACACCCACGCACACACACAAAGTGCAGCAGCAGCATCTGGCTGCCATTTTGCAAGACATTTTTATTACGTGTGAAAGGGAAGGGAGATGACAACTTGTTGCTACGATTTTGTTTCGAGAGCTGCCAGAGTACTACAATTTCTTTTGCAAGTACAGTAAGAAGAACAACAACAGCTACAAAAGAGAGTGAGAGAACGTTTTTGATTGGTTGATGTGAATGCAAGAAAATTGAAAATTTGTGAAACGTTAAGAAATCGACTTGGTGCATAATGATCGATTGGGTTTCGATTGTGCGGCATTCACGACGACGTTTCTCGAATTACGTCGGCGCGCGATCGCCGGTGCGTATGCGTCGACGTCGACGTCAATTAACAGCGCCGCCGCCGCAGCAACAGCAGCAGCAGCCGCAACAGCAGCAACAACACAAATCACGTGCACAGGATAAAAAAGAAAAGAGCAGACACGATGTGGATGGCGATGGCGATGGCGATGGCAATAGTGGCAGTTATGTGTGCTGTTGTTCCAATGTAAGGAACTTCAACAGTAGTGGCAGTTATGCTGTTAACCAATGACTCTTGCTTAAAGTGATGATGACATATCAGTGAGAGTAAGAGCGCGGTAGAGAGAGCGCTTCATATAAAATTAAAGTGAATCTTGACCAATTTAAACAAGTGTCATTGATCTACATATTTAAATAAATAATGGAAAAGTTGTGCAGATCCCCAATAAAGAAACAATATTTATTTGTTTTTTTTTTCATCAGCTGCACAATTTTGCCTAAATTTTTAAAATTGATAATTGAGAAACAGTTTAAAATAAAAATGCAATCAAAGTAAAAGCGAAAGATGGAAATAGAAAGCGAGCTTAATTTTAATATAAATTAATATTTTTAAATTTAAATTAAGTGTCATTGAACTACATACATATGTACAAATATACATACATATGTATATTCTGAATTTTGTCAAGCTTTAAAGGTGCTTTATTTTCTTTTTATTATGTATTTAATTGTGCAATGCACGATTTGCCTTAGTGGTTCAATGACTCTTTTTTAATCATAATAAATAATAAGACTTGGCGCGTACTGTCTTGATGTCTGACTGTCTTGAACATAAATTACTATGTTTTTATGTCATAGTAGTGCCAAAAATGAAATGAACTAATAGATTTGTTTGTTGTTTTGACTTATGAATATTTTTGGCTTGTTTTCTTTGGCAGAATCAACGCATGCGCATTGAGTCGGATTGTGAGAATGCCAAAGATGCCACAGCCGATGAAGCGGCGATTCAACAATTGCGCAACACGCGCCAACCTCCACAACAGCAGCAGCAACAAGTGGTTCAACAGTTGCAACAGCAACAACAACAACAACAGCAGCAGCAGCAACAACAACAACACCTTACGCAGTCACAAACCGCAACAGCTCGAAGCGGGACTCAGATAGTAAGTGGCTGTAATTGAATTGTGATTTCTAGTATCCCTTTTATATTGACAAAATCATCAAATCACACACTAATACTCGAAATGGCTCCAAATTCGCGCTGATAATGACCAAGAAAAGCCATTAAGTGGCCAAAATTAGTTACCATACATACCGCTTACAACTAAAATACAACACCGGACGTTAATAATGGCAACATAAAAGAAAAATAAAACAAAAAAAAGCAAACATAATAAATATAAATAAATAAACAGTAAGTTAAAGTTAATTAAGCTTCATTTTGGCCGCTTCATTTGAGCTGCAAATGGAATGAACATGAAATGGCTGCCAATGGCGCTTGTTTCCGTTTCCGCTAAAACTCTTCTTGTTGTTGCTCGCACAGTATTTATTTTGCAGGCACTGTTAAAGCTAAACATGACCCCCTAACCAGTGTAATTAGCCAGTTGATGTTAATTTCTACCACAATTTATTATTATTATTACCATTCCACCACCTACTTTTATCTCCAAATCATACATAACGCTCACGCTCTTTTTTTGTCGATTCAAATTAATCATTAAGTCAACTATATTTCATGTGCACATTCCACACACACACACACACACATATACCATACGTAATATATACATACTATAAATGTTTGTATGTATTATTGAATAAAAATATATTTTCTTGTTTTTGATTGTTTGAATTTATTGTATCATCTTCGATTTGGGCATGCCTATGTTAAATTTCATGTATTTTGTAATTTTACGATATTTTGTACTTATGTTTTTAATACGATATTAAAAAACAACAATAAATCAATTTACCTAATAGTTTTTATTCTGATTGTTTTGAATGATTTTCAAATTTAATGGTTTGTATAATTATTGTTATTTAATATTTTCCCACCTAACAACTACCTTTAACGGTTTAGTTATTTAATTAGATTTTTATGTTTCTGTTACTCACAAGTGCGCACCACAGTCAATTTGTATATATCTAAAAAAAAAAAAACCAATTTATTTACAAGTATGTAGCTTAAACTGTTTGCATTATTTCTTGTTGTTCATATTCATTTTTAAATTTTGAAACGTTTTCGCGCCTGGCTTGAAATCAACCCTGGTCTAAGATCGACAAGTGTTAATTAGCACTGCAAGCTGCGATCGATGAAACATCGATAGGTAGGCTCATGTTATCGAACCTCAGTTCCACCTCTAGCATATCAAGCGCAAGCGTCCACTCCCTAGATAAAAATGTAAAAACACACCGTTACATACTAGTAGTGCGTGTCAATGTGCAATTTGATGTAATTATTAAGTAGGTAAACGTTCAGTGTTGGCGGCAGCGCGGCTTGAAAAGTGTCAAGCAGTTCGAAAAGCTGTAAAGTTTACAGTGTGAAACTACAGACTTTAGACGGTGTTGCCAGCCGTGACGGCAGAACCATCAACAGCGGTAATATAACCGGTTACACATACCAAAACATCGCGACGATAATTTGTTAGCATGCTAGAGGTGGCCGGCTAGCCTATGGGCACGGCAACGTCAACAATCGAATAATGGCGCAGCCAGTTAGTCAGTCGCTGGCTCGCTAGAAAAATGCCAACAACACAACACGGGGATAGACGCAGGCATCGCATAATTGCGGCGTAAACGCAGACAAAAAATATATATCAGCGGTCTGTGAAAACCTGTGCTACGATACCTATTTGCCAAATCAATGCGAACGGCTAGTGAAAATGTGCATGTTTCACATAGAAATGTGAAGAACAAGAGTGACCCGAAAAATACCAGAAACAACAGTGAAACGATGTGTGCCTGAATTCTTTTTTATTTTTTGTTAATGTTTATATACATGTACATGTATGTGTACGTACACACATGCATTCATACTACAAAATACCAAAACAAAGTGCAATCAATGCTCAGTTAGAATATTCTAAGAGAGCAGTTAGAACAAATTAATGTTTTTTATATCTTTTGGCTTTGTTTCTCGGGCAACATTATTTTACATTCGTCAGAATCGCGGACAAATTCACATACATATATACGTTTACACATATACAAACGTATACATGGACTTATGTATGTAGGTTATACACATGCAAGGCGTAGCGCAAAAAATACCAAAATAGTCGGCGTTGACACTGAGAAGAGAGTGAGAGGAGAGAGAGAAAGAGAGCACCAGCGAGCGAGAGCGTGTGTGTTAACGTTTGTTTTATTTAATTTTTTTTTGTGCTTTTTGCTGTGGCAAACAATAAATAAATATATACACGTAGATATGTATGTAATTTGGAAAGCATAAGCTAAACGTGAACTTGTATGTGTATATATGTATGTTTGTGTGTGATTAGAAGATTCTCTCACGCTCTTAGAAAACAGAAACAGTTGAACACGGTGTCTAGCAAGTTTTGAGCGATAGTTGTAGTTCGAACTCGCTCACGTCGGTAACACGCCGCTGCTTAGCGAACACATATGTATATTTATTAGTTGTTATTATTATTTATGTATTTTTTTTATACACACATTTTTTTCTTTCGTTTTTTGTGCGGATGACACTTGTTAGTGGTTAACGCGTATCGTGAGTCACGCGTATATACGAATATATATGTACGTTTGTATGTGTGCGCGTATACATGTATATGTACATTAACTTATTCACTAAAAGTTAATAAAAATTTGTTTGTTTGCTTAGCACGTAACAAAGTGAAACGATACGTTGTGTTGCAACGTAACAACAATTAACGTAAACGCTAACGACGCCGCAGACTGCGACCCGACCGGCATTTGTGTGATTGTGTTACGTACGTGCGTCGTGACGTTAAGCGCTTGAAGAGAGCGAGCGGAGAGAGCGTGTTGTGATAACAATAATAATAATAATATGACCACACGCAAAAAGAAGCGTCAGGATGGCAGCGGCAGCGGCAGCAGCAGCGGCGGTGGCTTCATTAAAAAAGTCTCATCGTTATTTAACTTGGATTCGGTAATGCAAAGAAAATTCAACAAAAACCAAATTTATTAGTTTAGGAATTTAGTTAAATTGACAAATGTTCTTCTTCCTGTTGACCTTCTTCCCTAGTCCCGTTTTTGGCTTACAACAATTGGGGGTTTATGCAATTTCCGTTTTTGGCAGCTGTCTGCTGACTTTGTTGGGTGGCTGCTTTTTATACATTCACTCGAATGATGATTCCATGGTTTATTTATAAATTCCGCCAGACATTTTAGCCAGCATAAAATGAACAAAACGCGAGAAAACACAAACAAACAAGAAGAATATATCTTGCTGTACAACGTGTTTAGTTTTCTTTTTGTAGATCAGATCAGTTGCGATCTCTTTTGTCATCAATTTGCTGTGTAGAATTTAATAAACAATCATCTTTCTACGCATGCGTAACGTCATTTTGATATGTACGTGTGTGGTGTGGAAGGAAGGGGGGAAGGGGCTGGGTGTATAACGTAGACAAGACAGTAAATGGGCGTGCATTGTAAAATTATTAGCGAAATTGACAGCTGCATCTCTGTCTCACTCGCATGCCGCCACGCATAATGTCACCTACTTTCATACATACATGCATATATACTTACGTATGCACGTACGTGTGTTCGCATGTACATACATATGCATGTGTGCGTAAATACAATGCTCTTTCGAACTTCCTCTCAGCAACGAATCATCTGCATTGCTCTTGCTTTTGTCGTGCTCTCTCGCTCTTGTTCGCATAATTTGCTCAAAATAGATCTCGCGCATTCGTCACATCGTTTACTGCCTTGAGAGCACCACCCAAAATGCACCCAGTACTGTAGTTCAAAAGCTTTGCAAGCTGTCTAACAGTAGATGCTCGAATCTGTGTACATGCACATGTTTGTTATCATTGGCAATTGTAGTAAATTTATCGATAAATTAGATGTCGATAGCTGGCTTATCAAAATGTAACTTTGACACGTTGTTTTTTCTGTATTCATTAAAATTAATGACAAATTTTAAAAATAACTTGTTGATAAAATTTAATTGAACTATAAAAACACTATAATTTTAATAAAAATAGTCGTATTTCAAAGATTTTAACTATCGTTAAACACAATATTTGTATACGATAACAGTATTTCAAATATCCAAATATTTACTCGTCAGGATGATTTATCAGAAAATTTCTTTTGTATTTATATCACTTTTTGGCGTATACATATGTACATATAAAATTATATTAAATGACTCTTATCAGTAGTATTTTAAAAATATTAACCATCGGTATAAACTAATATTCTGTACGGTATCAATATTTCAAATATCTGTTCGTCAAGCTGGTTGATCAGAAAGTATCTTTGAAAAATTAGTCACATTTGTGCATACTTAGAATCTAAAATGTTATTGATTACGAATTCTTTAAGCAAGGCACGTTCTCTTCTACTTTGTAAATGTATTGTATTCGTATTCGTGTTGGCCTTTTCAGATTTGAAGGACGAATCTATTGAGTATTGAACCACATTTGGTTTAGTTTACTATTCGGTGGTTTGATTTGGTTTGGTTTCTGGTTCGGATATGGGTTCAATAAGGTGTGCAGGTGTCGATTTATTTAGATACTCGCATTGTATTGTGCGTATATAGACAAATATGTATACAATTTGTTGTCATTGTTTACACATATGCGCTTGCATTTTTGGCTTTACGTCAAAAAGTCCACAGAACAGACGCCAAGAGAGATAGAGAGAGACAGAGAGAGCATATACCCGAAACATTTGTACTCAATTCACATTTGGTGGCTATTTACCGAGCCATATTTGGTACGTACGTACATGATTACACATGGTACACCCATGATCATTGCATTAGAAGCATTAGGCTGTTGATGTTAATTAGGAATATTTATAAGACAAGTTTGGTTTTGAAATACCGGTAAGATTTCGGGTTACAAAACAATTTTAAAAAATATTAAAGATACTTCAATTAAAAAAAAAATATTAAGAAATTTCAAATATTAAGATCTTTTTACACAACGTGTCACAAAACGTTTGTGTGTCACAATGTGTCAATTATTGTAAATTATTTATATACTTTGAGTAATGTTGACTCTTTAGACTTCCAACAAGCACAACTTTACTAAAGCTTCTCCGATTTCCCTAAGGAATGTCTCATTTTTCATAATATAATCCCTATTTTAACTTTGCATTTAAATTTTAGGCTTCTGGAACAAAAATTTTTTTCTCGAAAATTTCTCGAATTTTGCATAGTTACCCCTTTACATTTTTCGAAAATTTTTAAAAATTTTAAATCTTAAATTTATTCTTTTTATCGACTCCAGATGATAAAATTAGGGTGAAAAAGTACTTTTAAACTTATTTCCACTTATTTTCTTTAACTATATAATTTATATGAAAACCATACGAATATTCCTATGCTCAGGTTAAGTAAATTATCTTAGGGTTTTAAAGCTAAATCAAAAATGAGATAAAGGGATTATGTATAATATCGAGTGTTTCTATTGTAACGACCCTGTGTGTATAAGAGCATGTTACTTTAACAAGTGCTTCTTGGTTACTTCTGTTAACTGAAAGAAATGATATTACCACATTCTGGAATTGGAACCCAGCCCCCAACTGCCAAGCATAGTCAAAAGCATATGATTCTCGCATTGATAAGATAAGAAGCTTAGCTGTGAGCTAACTATGTTGCCGATAATAAATATGTCTTGGCTTTTGTGCCTGTGTTAATGTTGTGGTCTTTGAGGTAAATAACTCGGTTGCGGTTGTTGGAGAGCGAAAGAGAGCGAACGATTTAAGTAAACTTAAGTAAACTACACCTTAACTATTCGAGCGACCTTCGAATTGCTGGCAAAATGATGTAATTTTTTACACAGAGCACTTCACTACGATTACTCGATATTTAATTAAATTCATAGTTAACGTTATTAAATGTATTAATTTAGATGAAGATTAAGATAACGTTTATGTCAGTTGAACGAAATTTCCTTAGAAATTTCAGTTAAATATTGATGAAAAGTTTAAAGCTCGAAACTGTGTCAGGAACTATTTACGTATTAAGAAGAATTGGATTGAAATTTTGAAGTTTTGAGTTAGAATTTAAATAAAGTTTTACTATAAAAATTTAAAATAGATTGGAAATTCTGTATCCAGGATTGATTCAAATATTAATATATGTATTTAGGACTTTTCCATTCATACAGAAACATATGTTTTTATTTTTGAAACTCAACTCTTGAAGTCTTTTTGGGAGCAGTAATCAAAGCCATTCTTTGAATTCTATCTTTAGATAATGAATTTTTTATTTTGGTAACATTTCTGCAACAGTGAAGATGCGACTTAATGAAGGATTTGACACAGAGAGAGAGAGAGAGAGAGAGCGGAGGAGAGACTCTCACACACATGTGGAGTAAGTGAAACCTGACCTACCGCACTCGTTAACTTGGCTCGTTATCTAGGCGAGTATAGCAGTAAAATTGCTCCAATTTGGGATGATGTTGACGCTGGCATCATTACTCATGTCACGTAACTGGCGAACACTTGAGTTGAGTCTGACCCAGCCAGAGTCAAAAGGTTAATAAGCAATTTGAGCGCCGCATCGCATCGCATCGCACGTGAGGCAGCCACATGAGGCAGCAACGACAGTGGCAACTTTGCATTCGGTTGCAATTTCCGAGTGTGTGTGTTATTTTTGTTGTTGTTGTCGAGTTGCGACTTGTGGCAGCTTGATATAATGAATTCATTTACACTTGGCTGCTAATCAATTGAACTCGTTGTGAAACGCGTGTGCGTTTTGCTTCTCTCTCTCTCTCTCTCTCTCTATGCGTGTGTGTGTGTGCGTGTGTCATACAATCACACACATTGTCATGTCATCCAAATGTTGCAATTTTCACATTTTCGAAAGTTTTGTAACTTTACGTAGGGCAATTTTTATGTAACTTTAATCTCTTTCTCACTCTTTATCTGTCTCTGTCACTCTCTCTTTCTGTGACACATATGTACATAGTATGTCTGTTAATTGTATGGATTGATTTTGGGTGGGGCACCGTTTTATGGCATTCACGTTGCGAATTTTGAAACCATTTCCAATATTTATTACTGTGAAATTGAAAATTTTTAAAATAATAAAAAACTTAATTGGTTTTGGGTTTTTCCAAGTTTCTTTGCTCTACAAATCATTCAGAAATTAGTCAGTTATAGTTAGATTTTTACCAATTTTTTATTCAATTAAAATTTCGAGAGAGATTGCAAATTCTTAAGTGGAACTTAAAAAATATAAATTTTATTGGTGAAGAGTTTTTAAGATACTTTTAGATAATTAAATTTGACTTTTATTGTTTGTTAACAAACTGCAAACAAAAAAATCGCAAAAATTTAGCAAAAATAGCTTAGAAATTTGTGGAATAAATCAAATGATTTTACGTTGCTTTTTAAAATGGTAATACATAATTCGAAAAAATAATTTAATTAGAGAATATAATATTAGATATATGAAGTCGTTTTACATTGAAACATTTTAAGATAAAAGTCTAAGGAAATATCTTAAAATAGGAATCTTTGATTATTTTTACTGACAATCTCGAGTTTTTGTTTTTGTTTTATTTTATTTTTTTTTATTGGATCAAACGACAATTAATTTTTCAGCTACACAAGGCATCCTCAACGAAGGTAAGCAGTCGCAATTGTCAAATTTGTCAATTGCAAACTCTGTGTTCGTTTGTCAACTTTATCTGTATTCATGTGTACATATATAGAAATATATGTAGTATGTATTTACATATTATTTTCTGTTTGTCAACATTCTGACCTGTTAATCGCCTTTGTGTTTTGTCCACATCCGGTGCGGAAAAGCATATGAAAATGCTGCTGTTTTTTCGTTATCGCTAACTACAATACAATATAATTGAATAATATAAGTTGCATGCCACATACACTCACAGAAAGCAACAACAACAGTAATAATTAATTCATAATTAATAAAATAAATATACATAAATCAACTTTTTTGTCCTTTGTCCAAAATTCTCATAAGCGATCAGCATGAAATTGTTAAATGATTTTGTAATTGAAAATATTTGTGTGTGTTTTTCTTTTAACAATGCCTCTCTGCAGGTGAATGGCGACGATAGTTGGTACTATGAGGACATTCAACTGGAGCGTGGCAACTCTGGACTGGGCTTCTCAATAGCCGGCGGCACTGATAATCCTCACATTGGCACCGACACATCGATATACATAACGAAACTGATTCCGGGCGGCGCAGCAGCTGCCGATGGACGATTGAGCATTAATGATATCATTGTGTCTGTTAACGATGTATCCGTTGTGGATGTGCCACATGCATCCGCTGTGGATGCCTTGAAGAAGGCCGGCAACATTGTCAAGTTGCATGTGAAGCGAAAACGTGTTGCAAGTGCTGCAACAAATGCGACCACAGCAGCTGCCACAGCGACCGCCGGCGCCGTTGTTGCCTCAACTGCCGCTGCTGCTGCTGATGTGCCAGATAGCGGCAGTGCATCAACGACGGGGCCAAAGGTCATTGAAATTGATTTGGTTAAAGGCGGCAAAGGTCTGGGCTTCTCAATCGCCGGCGGCATCGGCAACCAGCACATACCTGGCGACAACGGCATCTACGTGACAAAGCTAATGGACGGCGGTGCGGCCCAAGTCGATGGTCGCCTCTCCATTGGCGACAAGCTCATTGCGGTTCGCACCAATGGGGTAAGGGCCACAAATTTCACATTTACACCATATAAATCTACTCAACTGTGAGCTCTGCAAACCTCTGAGGAACCCAAACCTAAAAGACAGGACAAATACTTTTTGTTTTTTAAATTGTTTGGATACAAATAAACATTTTGTTTATGAATGTTTTTTCCAATTCTAAATCAATTGTTGTTCTGACTCTCAACCAATTGAAATAATTTAATCAGCTATTAATCTATTATTGAATGCACCATAAATTCATCTTAAATATATTTATTTGCTTCACAATATTTTATAATTGATAAAAACAATTAATGTTGTTTTAAACTCTAAAAGTTATGTCCAAAAAATTAGAGTAATAAATTGAATAAAATTCAAATACAATTAAAACTCATTATCAATTATAAATAATTGGGTTAGCAATTAATGGTGATTCCTTAAAAAAATCTGTTAAAATTTCATAGATGTAAAGACGTTAAATGCATTTTAAATTGAGTACTTGAACATTTTACTTGGTTAATCCTTAGAGATTTGTAGTACACAGATGATGAAGCTTTTCCAAATGCTCAAACTAATCGATATATATATTTTAATGTTATAGAGTGAAAAGAATCTGGAGAATGTGACGCATGAATTGGCTGTGGGCACGCTCAAGTCAATCACCGATAAGGTGACATTGATTGTGGGCAAAACACAGCATTTAACGAGCAGTGCATCGCAGTCGGGCGGTGGCGTTGCTGCCAGTTTGAGTGGCAGCCAACTTGGCCAGCAATCGCAGGCGCATTCACAATCGCAATCACAATTGTCAACTACGGGAGCAGCAACAACACGACAGCAACAGCAGCAGCAGCAGCAGGAATCAACAGGTGCGCTTAACAATGTTGGCCAGACAGCATCAATGTCAGTCACAGACTCAGTCACAGCTATTATCACAACTAGCAACTCCACCATCACCACCAACAACACCAATATCACTTCCAATACTACTACTACCACCAACAACATCACCAACACCACCAACACCTTCACCAATTTAATAACAGTCAGCAACAACAACAACTGCAACAGCAGCAGCAACAGCAACATTAATAACAACAACAACAACAACAGCAGCAGCAGCAGCAACAACAGCAACAATCACAACAACAACTTGGCTGCTATCATAACACAACAACAAGAACAACAACAACAGCATCCACAAGCACCCGCCTCTGCCTCAGCTTCAGCTCACAATGCTAAGCTTGCAATGCCAAGTGCCGATCTTAAGCGCTCCCAATCACCCCTGCCAAGGCGTAAGCGAATCCGAAACATATTTCAACTTGAACTAGAACTATACTCTCGTACTAATAACAATCTGTACTTTATCAGAGCCCTATTACTTTGTGCCACACATGTACATGTATTCGATAGATTCATAATCTAATCACAATTCCCAAAACCTTTCGAATATTTAGGCTGGCTTATAAAATCTTGTATGTTGTGGCAATCATACAGATTCTGACATTATTCTATATATGCATATACACATATATATCGCTAGATAGGGCTCTATACTAACTACTAAACTATTGCTGCTATCTTTACCTAACTCTAACCCTAACCATATACAGCATTATCTCGATTTATGTCCTGTTTTGTTTCAGACAAGATTTATTTACATTGTGTCAAGTGATTGATTTGACAGCGAAAAATTAAACACGTTTTTTTTTATTTAAAATAATTTATAATCAAATAGACCTCATTACTTTTTTTTCATTTATTCTGAAAAGTAGAGGCTACTATAATAAATTAAGAACCATAAATATAAAGTCAAGAAATGTTTTTTTTGTAATTTAAAATATGATATTTTTATCTTTGTAAAAATAATTACACACAAATTGCTGTTATATTTTCAATTTATTGCTTAACCAAAAAAAAAAAACAGCAATTTTGATATATTTATGAGAAAAAAAGTTAACATTTTATGCTTTATTTCTAATTTTATTATAGTTTCTATGGTTCTTAAAACAAGTTGAAAAAAATGAGGTTTTGTTTTTTAAGCTAAAATCTAGTTTGTGAATTTATTTTTGTTCTTTTTGTCAAAACAGTTACTTGACATACTTTATGTAAGAAACCCAATTTTGTTCACAACGTAAATCGAAGCGACATAATTAGAGACATTGCTGTATTATTCTTTATTCGCACTCGAGATCGATTCACTTTTAGAGATCAACTTCTCTTAAGAGCTTGCACGGCTTTTTGATTGCGTGCTTGCTAAGCTGCTGGTTTTAAGTGTTGTTTGTTATCCAGAATCAGTAACCGAACTTTCACACCACTGGTTTTCAGTACTGGACAGTGCAGTGTTCATTCCGAAATACGATCCCAAAATAATAAGAAAAACGTTGACTGTCTAAAAGATGCACCTTAACATGGCATCTTTGTCCAAAATGCATGATGAGCAAGAACGACTACAGTTTTTCTTTTTTAATTAATCTTGTATGTGTCTTTTTGTCCCATTATAAGATCATATTATTCACTATTCGTTTATTACATAAGATCAGAGTGTGTGTATTTTAAATGTTTTATATGCGCTGGAAGGCAAACGATAACACTATTTTCTATTATCTATTATCAATGTTTCTTCCGTTCGTCTTTTATCTTATTGTCTGTCTTTTCGATAATTTCAGTTCGTTATTATTAAGATTATCTTTCTATCTCAGAGGGAAAAGCGTGCTCATTTCTTTATGTTTAATCTTTCGTAAAGTTTCAATAGGCACGATTTTATTCTTTATTTTGATCGTCCACGGCGACAAACTTGTTTTTAAAAGCCAGCAAAACACATTGAGAAATGCCAAAATGTCATTATGTTTCAAACTTCTTTAATTTGATCTATTTCTAAATCAAAGTTCGTTGAAGAATTTTACTATATATTTATTTAAAGAAATAATAATGTTATAACATGTATACAAATATATAACTTTTCGTGAAATACAATTTCCAATATATTATTATCGTAAATAATAATAAAAAAAGAATCGCCTTTCTAGCGGTAAATACTATATATATTTTATGATATGATTATTTACATCTTTCTTTTCGTTCTTTCTCTGTATTTTGCTGGTCTTGTGTTCACTTTTCTGATTTCCTATGATTTTTTTTGATACATTTTGATTGAAACTCTTTTATGTGGCTCTATCAAAATATTTAAACTCGCGATCTCCACTAATTTCCCTTACCCCTCTTTCTTTCATGTCTCGATAAATGCACGTGTGTGTGTGTGTGCATATACTTTGTTTGTGTGTATGTGTAACCGCGTTACACGCGCTGTGGTTGTTATTTGTATCTAAAAAAATCCAAAAAAAAAAAAAAAATACAAAAAATATATACAATATTGCGGCGGTTTTTAGAGCCCGGCTCAAGATACGCATCCACGAATGTCCTGGCGGCCGTGCCACCGGGTACACCTCGCGCAGTCAGCACAGAGGATATAACCAGGTGAGTAGCGCAATTCAACCCAAAGTCGTGACTCCTTATTTGTCATATATACTATATGTTCAACATAATATTGTTCTTAATAAATGAATTAAATTTTTATTTTTTTTGTTTGCCAATTGTAATAGGGAACCACGCACGATTACCATACAGAAAGGACCTCAGGGTCTGGGCTTCAATATTGTTGGCGGCGAGGATGGACAGGGCATCTATGTATCATTCATATTATCTGGCGGTCCAGCGGATCTTGGATCCGAATTGAAGCGCGGCGACCAGTTGCTCAGTGTCAACAACGTAAATTTGACGCATGCCACGCACGAGGAAGCAGCTCAGGCACTCAAAGTGAGTACAATAAATGCAAACTGGCAATTAAATTGTTAAATCTAATATTCGATTATATTTGATTTTTGGGTAGACATCTGGCGGCGTTGTCACCTTGGTGGCACAATATCGGCCCGAGGACTACAATCGGTTCGAGGCGCGCATCCAGGAGTTGAAGCAACAGGCGGCGCTTAGCGCTGGTGGCTCGGGAACTCTGCTCCGCACCACACAGAAGCGATCGCTGTATGTGCGAGCCTTGTTCGATTATGACCCAAATCGCGATGATGGCTTGCCGTCACGCGGCCTGCCCTTTAAGCATGGCGACATACTCCATGTGACAAATGCTTCCGACGACGAGTGGTGGCAGGCCCGACGCGTCCTTGGCGACAATGAGGACGAACAAATTGGTATTGTGCCATCGAAGCGTCGCTGGGAGCGTAAAATGCGTGCACGCGATCGCAGCGTCAAGTTCCAGGGACATGCGGCGGCTAATAATAATCTAGATAAGGTACAAACTCAAATGGTTATATATATAGTTTGCATCTGAATGAGTCCTACAAATATCTGGTCGAGTTGCGCAATTGTTCATTTCAAATCCAAACAATCTGCAGGAATCTAAATGAAGATGTACATTTACATTATCGTTTCCATCTGTAGTTCATCTCTTTTATTGTTGTTAAAACAGTATTTAGAAACAATTCATAATGAGAAGTGCAATTTAAAACATGCTTAATGCAATTTTTCTTCAATTTATCCATTTGATTTTTCAAGCTTAAAGCATTTACAGGGTAAAGTTGATTTGAACATATTGCTTTTTCAAATTGTCTGAAAATGTCTGATTCAAATTGTATATAGTTTCAAATTGTATGAGGACAATTTATATTTGAAAAATCAAAGCATATATTAATGTTGATTTCATTTTTCCACACTATTTTTGAAATCTTTCGAAAACGTTTGACTCAAATTTGATATAGTTCTAACTTTTCAATTCAAAACTCGATTCATAATTTAAATTTACTTGACTAAAGTATAGTTGTTCAGTACACAGAAGTTCGACTGTATATAATGCTTCGAATATAAAAATTGTCATCTTTCGTGACTAGGCAAGATTATAAACTCCAGTTGAGAATTGGCCCAACTCGATTATTATATTGTTCCTTTGCCTCATTCTTTCGTCGACGGTTTATAGTAATCTTGGTCTTTTGTGTGTTTGTAATTGTAATTACAGCAATCAACATTGGATCGCAAGAAGAAGAATTTTACATTCTCACGCAAGTTCCCATTCATGAAGAGTCGCGATGAGAAGAACGAAGATGGCAGCGACCAAGAGCGTAAGTAGCACACAGTCTTCTCTCAACTGCGAGTGCGATGTCTCGATTAAGCCGCGCAATCAACAATTAATTAACAACAATTACAACAACAAGAACAACAACTACTACTACAACAATATAATTAATAATAACAACTACAGCAATTGAACAAGCAGAACAACAAGAACAACAGCAATTTGAGAGCAAACAGAGCAACAATTGAATATTGTTAATAATTTGCTCACAATTCTCAACTTTCGACTATTTCTCTGTCTCTCTTCGTGACACACACTCTTTCTCTCTATCTCTCTATTTTTCTCTGTTATGAACGCTTTCTGTGTGCATCTCTGTCTCTCTCTCTCTCTCTTTGTCAAACTGTCTCTCTGTGTGTGTGAGTGTGTGTGTTGTTTATCTATCAAATACAATAAGTTAGTCTCTAGCTGGTCGTCTCTCTCACTCTCTGTAACTCTCGCTCTCTTTCTCTGCGTGGGTGTGTGTGTAAATTTCCGTTTTAAACTCGTTATGTTTCGTTTATTTCTTGTGAATATTATTAAAATTTATTTGTTTAATATTAAATAAAATAAATAATATTTAAAACTTTTTCTGTTTAATATGCATCTGAGAGGTGTGTGTTTTTTTAAGGAATCTTTTCTTCAAAGCTATCGCACACCCAACACACACACACATACACACAACTCAACTCAACACACACTTAACCACAGTCTTACCTCCGTTAAGAGTTCCTCAATGGAACACTTTCTGTCCGCTCAACTGTTTATTCATTATTCAATTTGTTATAAGTGTATACAAATTCGGCCTTAACTCGAATATTCATTATAATAATTAATATTGGTTGTTTTGTTATTATTGTTTTTGTTTTCGTTAACTATTTATTTCCCGCATTTTTTTATGTTTTACATTTTGTTTACTTTCATATTCGGTTTTATTTGTTCCACTTTGCCCGATGGTGTCCTGCGTATCCCTGAATGATTCATTTGATTCACACCCAACATTAACACTCTGCCCGTGGACAAATACAACAACAACAACAACTATACATCCACCCAACAACAACAACACCCATACCATTTTATGATGTTGTGCGCTGTTTGTGAAAAAATTGTGAATATTGTGTAACAAATATCGAATATCGAAAAAATAGCAAATGGATTTGTAAACAGCAACAGTGAAATCGATGTTAACAATGTTAACAATAATCAAGCGAATGAACCGCAACGTAAGTGTGTCTGTGTGTGTGTGTCTCTAAACACACACAGTTTTACCTTATACTCTTGCAGATGGTATTGTAATTTGCTGACCAAATATGTAACTATTTGGCCTGCATATATTATGGGACTGGAGTAAATATATATACTTCTTATTATAATTTTAAAGCTTATCTTATAGTTGTCATAGAAATATTCATGACTTTTGTGGATATCTTTATAAAATGCCAGTCCAACTATCTAGTCTATATTCCTACATTTGCTGAGCGGGTTTTGTTCAGTTCGGTGTTTTTGATAGATATCTTAATTATAGCTGTCATAGCAACCACCTGATCTTCTGGGGAAATTAATATTTTTTATTTAATTATTACTTTTTTTTTGCTTTAAATAAATCTAAAAAACTTCATATTAGTATGTTAAGAATACGGGCATTGATTACTGAAATATTTATGTAGTTTTTATAGGAACAAATCGTTGAAAAATTATATTTTTTTCTTTAAATAGAATTATTTATTAATATGAATCTCTTAAAATCTCAGTTTAAAAACCAAAACTCAATTAAAAATATATAAAATATCGCTCGGTCGCAATAATATTGAAATAATCTGCAAGGGTATTTAGTCTTCGGCTTGCCGAAGCGTTTTTATTGATTCTTATTACATGTGTTTTGTTATATTTACAATTTATAAATATGTATATTTGTGGAATTGGTTATACTTATTAGGCATATATGTGTGTGTATGTTATATTCATATCTGTATCTATCAATATGTATATATATATGTCTATCGTATATATATATATATATATATATACATATATATTTAGATATATGTTGATTTTGTCTATATACTACTTAGAAGTAAGTAAAAGCACATCTGGTGTTTTGTTCTTGAGTGTTTATTTACTGGGATCGGATCTATATACAAACAATACAAAAATACCATCAAAAATCACGGCACATGTAAACAATTTGAACACTTACTAACTAAACACACATACATACATACATTCATTAAAATTCATAACTTATTTGTGTAAAATTAGTGTGAATGTAATCGAAATATTAACGTGCTGCTTCAGCGTTCGCTTCAATTGCCCCTCGATAGATTATACATATATTTACATATATGTATGTATATGTATTTATATTTAGAGCCAAGGATCATGTGAACAGCTACTACTATTTTAAGGCTTATTCCCTGTAGAGCTTCTAACTTTGTTGACTTGATGTTGGACACAAAGCGAATCATCATTAAATAAAAAAAATACAGCAACAACAATTCTGTCTGTCCACACACATACATAAATACATAAAATACACATGCACACATGGCTAAAGCTGTGTGTGTGTGTGTGTGTAATTAATAACTGTTTTTTTCCATTCTCATATATTGCCATACTACATACTACTATTTACTACAACTACTATTACTATAACTTACTACTATTTACTACTACTATTACTATAACTACTACGAAATTGATCTAATTTTTAAACGCTATTCTGTTTTAAACTGACCAAAAACGTATATCTTTTTCGATTCTCTTTTTTTGTTTCGTTTTTCTCTTCATTTTTCTAGCTTTTATGCTTTGCTACACACAAGACGATGCCAACGCTGAAGGAGGTATGTACTTGACTATAAACCAGAAGCTTAAACTAGAAAGCCAAACACACACACACACACTCACACCCACACACAACAAATACACATACATACATAAATATTTAGTACTGTTATATATTTATGTAGATATAAATGACTACACTTTTACACATTATTCGTATACAAAAAAAATTGAATCGAACTATAATTTAAATCTCACACGATAATTTGGGTACTTATATATATTTATTGTTTAACACACACACATCCACATATACATACTTACACTTACAACTACACTGCTCATTCACATTTGATTCATTAGTCGTCTAACATCTACTATTTGATTATTACTATTATTAGTCTGTAAAATAAAACCCAATACCCTCAGCTCATTCCACACCCACAAACAATTACTCTCAACTCTTTTGTTGTCTAATTAAAAAAAAAAAAAAAAAAACCAAAAGAAGTTAACTTACATAAATACATACATATATACATAAACATAAACAATTGCATAAGTCATAAATTAGTAATTAAGTACAAATTACTATTGATCTTGATTTAATTGTATATATTTATTTAACATTCCTTAATTATTATTAGTATTCATAAAAGCTCTTATACCTAATACACACACACACACACACTTATAAATACATGTATATGTACAAATGAATCATATATGTATGGATTATCCCTGTACAGACTGTGTAATCGAATTTATCCCCAGTCTTTCACTTTCTCGAGAAGGAGACACAATTCAATTCTTGTCAATTCCGCTTTTTGCGATATTCGTAAACGTTTAGTCAGGTGTATAACTATACATATATATGGAATTGGGTGTCTCTCTGTTGATTATGTAAATATTGATAGAATCATAAATAATACTCTCTATTTTCTGTACTATGTACAATACTTACATGTATAATATTATGAGAAACGTATTTTCTCTGTCCATTTACATAAAAACATACTAACGCAATCTATACATAGTTAGTATCGATTAATCGAATTACATACAATATTATTATTATTATTAATCTTATATGTAACTAGTTTCTTGCATATAGTATAACAATTATTATTTGATATTTATCGTTCCAATTCATTTGTTGAGTTCAGGATTGTATAACTATCTCTCTCTCTCACACACACACACTATATCTTATCGTACTTTTCTGATGTTTGCATCTGCATACATCATATAATATTTATTTTGTAACCAACTAAAATATTTCGAAATAACAATTTTCGAAACTCAATTACAATTGTGTTTAGTTATGAGCGATTGTCTTAATGTTCTTCTTATTTCCTTCTTTGTTTAACTCAAATACTACTAAAGTAATACCCATTTAATATACGACATATACTTTTGTCATGAGTACAATAATAACATATAAAGTTTAGAGATTTAACTCCATAGAAGACTCTCTCAAAACTGTTTGGAAATTGTTTTAACAATTCTATAATATCGTAATGAAAATACTATCAATAACTTTCTTAACTAAAAGAATACTTTTAATCTTAAATACAGTAAATTCTTCAATATTGAAATTTCATTTGTAAAATCATAAGAATTTCAATATTATTGTAACGATTGATCCGTATTAACAGTTTAATACTAGCGTAACGATTGTATTCTAATACTATCGATAACTTTTGTTAACCTCTCTAAATGTGAAGGAATTTTACTTCATCATATCCATACATATTTATACATTAATCTTTTAGATGTGTATGTACTTACATACATATGAGTAGCTGTACATAATTACATTTGTGTGTGTTATATTCGTCAGTTATTGTTGTGTCAATTTAAGTTAATTAATAAGTAAGTGTATACTTATTAAGTACTTATATTTACACTTGTCTCAGGTCTCTCAATTCACCTTGATGGCATTTGGTTTCAATTCCAAAACTTTAACAAGACAACAACAAATATATTTGACTTTGCGGGGGACTTTTGATTTGATTTATAGATTTTATAGATTAGAGTATGTTTGTCTTTCAGTTCATTTAGCATACTCACATTTATTCATAAACGACATTCACATTTGTTCGCTTTCACAGTTGGCATTTACTTCAGTTCAGTTCCGAATCGAATCAATTTTTTAGTTTGCCAAAGATGTATTCACTTTTCTCCTGTAAATATTCACAATGTTCTAGTATGAATATCATGAATGCATTCATATTACATATGAGTATGAGTATGTAAGTGAATGTCTGCACAAATACATATTTGCATAAGCAGTCGTCTATGCTAATCGATAAACTATCGATAACATTCTATGCGATAGTTAATGTGAGATCTTCTAACCACAGACGAACACGTACACTACACTACACACACACACACACACACACAAACACACACACACACTACTCAGATAAACACACACACACACATGTGACACAACAGATTGTTTTAAAGTTCATTTAAATTTTGCAGGTTAATGAAAACTATATCGATGATTAATTTTGTTTATCTTTTCTTTCTTTTTTCTTTAATAAATGATTTCGATTTTGACATAACCTTTGTGTGTGAACTCTTTGTTTCGGTTAAAAAATAATACAAATGATATATATATGTCCATATATATATAATTATATTTACCAACTGCTTCATATACTTTCTGCTGCCTACTGCTATTATTCGACTCTACTACTACTTCTATCACCATTCTACTACTCCTAATACTACTACTACTACTACTACTACTATTTAAACTCTACTACTCAAACAACTGTATGTTAATCGATACGACATTGTTATAATTTCGTTACGTTTGATAATTTACATATATACTTGAATCAATCTGTTTAAATTGTAATTTTAAATAATACAACAAAAAATGCAACAACAAACAAATACCAACAACAAAAACCATTTATAATATTAAAAAAATACAAAATACTTATCAATATGATAATCTAATGCTCTTTATACATAAACTATATATATTCTTGTTTTGTTTTCCAAAATTATTTTCCATTTTTTTCGTTGTCTATTGAATCAAACAAACATTTTTAACTGATCGATGAAATCATTTTACCTATCTCATATCGTACTTATTTATATATATGTATATATATAAATAATATACAACAATGCGCTCGTTCATATACTGCGACAACTACTAAATTTATCTACTATCCCGTACATCACAAACAATCAATCAACTAATCGACCAATCAACCAATCGACCAACCTCTATTCGATATATATCGTATGTATGATAACGCATTGCGCACAGGCGAGATAATCTACAGAGTGGAATTACCCGATATGGAGCAGATAACATTAATCTACTTGGAGAATAATGATGCTGACTATCGTAAGTCGAGCAACTAAGCCAACAATTTTTGCAAAAGATAAAAAAACCATATAAATGCAACAAACAGCAATAAAGGCCCTTAAATATTACAAATAAATTAATTAAAGCTTACGTTTCTTATCAACATAGGTTTTAAATGACAAAAAAAAAACAATTTCAAGAATATATATTTTTTTGTTCAGTTTTTTTCTCTATCTCTTTGACTTTTGTTTAAATAATTTTTGTTATCGAATTAAACGAAAGTGCAAGCAATTTTCATTTTAAATGCCGGTTATTTGGTTAGTTTCCTATCTTTCTCTCTCTCTCTTGCCCTAACTCTCACGCACTCGTTCTTTCTTTTTCAGTCACTCATGCTCTCGGTATTTCTCTGTCTTTTTGCCATTTCTATATATATTAATTAATTTTCGAATAGATAATTTCTTTACTAGTATTATCCGAGCATTTTGAAATTCACATTCATAATTAAGTCGAATGGTTTATTAAGGGTATTTCACATATCCATTTTAATATTTCATATTTCCTTCACTTTGCGATGTAAATGGCATTTCCCACTCACATTGTTTTTTTTTTTTGACTAATTTGAGGCTCCATTCGAAAGTCCGATTAACAACTGTATTAACTAAAAGTCTAATCCGATTAATGCTAAAATCACATTGGGCCAATTTCCTCTCTCTTTCTCTTATTATTTACACTTTACTTTTTTAACTTATCCAAACCTTCGTAAACTTGAATTTGCCATGCTGATCTGGAGAAGATATTAGATATCGATAACTTCTAGCGAACTTTCGATACACAGATATCTGTCAGTGTGTACACATGTGCGCCAATTTACATTTAAAGCCCATGTTTAATTTTTTTTATCATTGTAAGGAGTGCATTAATAGAGTTGTTAGAGTATAGAACCATCTTAATATTTCCTTTTAGAGTTTGTAGTTCTATTCTGTAGTTTAGGCGAGCCACAATTTATTTACGATTGTAGAGCTTAAATATATTTTGCGGTGCGTTAATTTGCCTGTTCTTCTTCTTGTACATTTTCCCTGATCCACCTTATCTCGTTTTCCTTTCTTTTCTTTAAGTAGATATTGACTCGTCATGTTTTACCATTTGATTTTTCTATTGGTATTTTGCTTAGTTTCATGCCGTGCTTTGATCTCCATTTTACTTTAATTCATTTAGAGCAAAAGTTCTTGTAGCGATGCAAATACAACAATCAAGTAAATCATTCGAACTTTAAAAGTCGAAGCGTTTCAACACCGATAGATGTATTGTTATTGTCATTTATCGTTATCGATATCGTACCATTTGCACGCACATTTCTCGCCATGATTTTTAACAAAAATATTAATTCACACAACCGAAAGCGAACAATCCTAGAAATCCAATAACTTCCCAAGACAGGAATCGAAAAACTTACCCCCTTACGATTTTCTAAATACATATATAAATAAATGTACACGTTATAATAGTTACTTAAGGTTTACAAGAGGGATGCGAACCGACTATCAATAGTAGTACATATAATAAATTAATGAAATGATGAATGATGATGTATTGATAATGATTTGATGATACTTAATTTTGAAATCCAAATGAAAATGAATAAATGTCTTGATTCATTAAATAAGTGTTGTTCATTTAAGTACTCCGGTTACAGACTTCAGTCATTGTCCTTTTCAAAAGAGTTCATCAATATCGTTTATTCATTTCATTGTTTTTCTTTAGTTTTGTTACGTTTCCTACAATTATTGGCATCATTTCTTTTAATTCACCAATTAATAGTTATATCTTAACATGAATTGCAAAAGAATTACCCATGACATGCGGTTACAGAGTGAGTAAACTATAATTTCAAAGAAACGTTTCCATGCCAAATCAAATCAACAACAACACAACCGAATGTTTTCATCGATTTATAAAGCCCGAACCCGACACCGAAAACAACAAAAAAACAAAAGAAAAAAAAAATTTGATTCCCACTACTATTTTTTTAAGCTAAATATATATAAATGTATAGTATAGAATATAAGTAATGTAATATTAAAAGAAAGAAACTAAAATTATATCATATTAGAACTTAGATCATCATATGTAGTACCAAATCATTTTGTTAGCTGTTTTGGTCCCTTTGTTACTAACGTTTGTTTTGATTTCTATTTTTGATTTAATTTTTGTATTTCTTAACATTTTTGTTGTGTGTGTTTTTGTTATGTGTATGCAACAATTAGTTAATAATAATAGTTGGTTAATCACATAACAATTAAGTTGGAACTGAGACTTTTGGATCAATTTAATGGTGATTGTAACTCGTGTACACATGTATTTGTTGCTCGTCTAGATAATTATTATTATTATAGCATTATTTAGCACTTTTTTGTCTGTAATTGTAATTTTGAACATAATACTGATCACTATGTATATATGTATGTAATACAACGATTTCATTTACATAGAAATCTTAATGATACTATCGATATTACTGTATTTAGTTTTTATTATCATTACTATTACTATTACTATTACTATTCTTATTATTATTATAATTATTTAAATGGCAGTTAACTTTTGCTGCTTTTTCAACCAAACGCCCGCTCCCCCGTCCCCGTCCCCATCCCGTCCCGTTCCAAACACTTTGCCACATTTGAGATTATCAAACGTTTATTGTTTGTTTCTATTTTCCATTTTCAAATTTGTTTATTATTCTATTTTTCACAATATTTTTCCCTTACACGAGTTAGATCTGAATTTACGTATACTTAATTTGGCGTACACTCTCTTTTTTTTCATGCCTAATTTTCTTGCCTCTTTTGATTATAAAGCCAAGGCTCGTTACACTAAATCTAAACTTAGCTCTACCTACATATTTAACTTTTGACCTTTAGCTAATTTTTGAAAGCTGAGAGCCAACGTAATCAATTATTTATTTAATTAATGCAAATGCTTGAGGACACTAGAGAAGAAGAAGCATAAATTTCCCAATTGCGCTGTCTCTCGCTCTCTTCTCTCTCTATCACTCTCTCTCTCTCTCTCTCTCTATCTTTTTCTCTATCTCTTTTATCTATCTATATGTTTCTTTTCTGTTTCGAAATTCGAAAAAAATCTATAACCGTAAAAACCCAATGTGATAATATAAAACAATTTGATTTATTTTATGACCCTCCTTCCCCGTCCCCCGTCCCCGTGCCCAACGTCCCAGCCCTTAAAAACCCAACAACCAACGGAAGCAACCCAAAGGACCTTTTATCCACTCATTCTGTACATTTTGATTTGGCACCCGCACAAAACCTAATACCATTGCCTACTATGCTTCCAGCTTCCGAGGAGAACGTGCTGTCCTATGAGGCCGTGCAGCGTTTGTCCATCAACTACACGCGTCCCGTGATAATTCTGGGACCACTCAAGGATCGTATTAACGATGATCTAATATCCGAATACCCGGACAAGTTCGGCTCCTGTGTGCCACGTAAGTTGTGTCTGACAATAAATAAAATAAAAATTAATCAAAATCGACTATTCGATATTCAAGAGAAATCTACAGCTCATTGCAAAATTAAGTTTAGTTAATTATGACATGAGTAGTCGAAATCAAATTATTTTGAATGCAGAACAAAACCATGTTGAAAATCAGTTTCCGTTCGGAAATCGGTTCAGTTTTGGCAAAGCTATGAAAGCTTGAAGACAAAACTCAATCAGCAAAAAAAAGCGGTTTCTATACCTTTTGGAAGAGTAAAAGAATAGTCTTAAGATTTTATTTGTTGATGTTATGAATTCTTACAGATACTACGAGACCGAAACGCGAATATGAGGTCGATGGTCGGGATTATCATTTTGTGTCGTCGCGCGAGCAAATGGAGCGCGATATACAGAATCATCTGTTCATCGAAGCTGGCCAATACAATGACAACTTGTATGGCACATCTGTGGCAAGTGTGCGCGAGGTGGCCGAAAGGGGCAAGCACTGCATACTGGATGTATCGGGCAATGCAATTAAGCGTCTTCAGGTGGCACAACTTTATCCGGTTGCCGTTTTCATCAAGCCCAAATCGGTAGACTCTGTCATGTAAGTACAAATCTCATATTCAAATTAAAACCAGCTGCCACAATTATCACTCAACACTACTTGATGGTTGTCTGTTGAATAAAAGTTGTTGTCGGAAAATTTATGAATGAATTTCAATGTTCAATACTTGATATATTTATTTATTTATTTTTATTTATATATTCCATAGGGAAATGAATCGTCGCATGACTGAGGAGCAGGCAAAGAAGACGTATGAGCGTGCTATTAAAATGGAACAAGAATTTGGCGAATACTTTACGGGTAATTAACTAAATAGTTAACTAATTAGGATGGAATTTGCTAACTTGTATTTTTGTTTTAGGCGTTGTACAAGGCGATACAATTGAGGAAATTTATAGCAAAGTGAAATCAATGATTTGGTCACAGTCGGGACCAGCCATTTGGGTACCATCGAAGGAATCTCTATGACCAACAGCCACAACAACATGGACACTGCCGCCTCGAGTACGTTGTCGACCTGTCTCGAGAACACCAAACACAACAACATTAACAACAACATCATCAACATCAACAACAAATCAGCCGCAACAGAAAACGTCGCACTGATGCACCACAACAACAACAGCAACAACATCAACCACAATAACAACAATGCCGATGACTATGATAACAACAGCAACAACTAAAACAAGAACAACAAACCAGAACAGCCAACACAATGTTGTTAATGATTAGATGGTTATTATTATATGTATTATGTAGTCAAGAATCATTTCGAATCCCAACAAATCTACTTATATATAAGTACTTAAAGGATTCTAGATTCTTATTATATGGACAAAGCTGTTCCAACTGAAGCGGCGGCTGTTTAGTTTTAGTTAGAACAAAATTGATAACATAAAAAAAAAAGAAAGAAAAGAATCGATAAGACGAGAAAAACTGAAGCATATTAATTAATAAGATCTATATAATATGAAGCAGATAATCGAAAGCAGAAAGAAAAGTCAAAGAATGAGCATTGATAGAAGATGAAGATTAGAATGGAGAAGGTTCGTTAAGCGCTAGTGTTGTTTGTTTATGTTGATGTTTATACGAGAGTTATAGCAAGTTAGTTATGTTGACGCTAAAGATAATATCGTATATTATTAATATATACATTCTTATGATGTATATTAGGAAGTACATATATATATATAGATATATATATATATATATATGTATGTATAACTATAACTCTTTAAGTGCGACTAGCGTCAAATATACTATGTTAATGATAGCAATTGAAAGTTGACACAGTTGGCGATTACGATATACATATATGGGTAAATATAGACGATGACGATGACGATGACGACGACGACGATAAGTTGGTGCATTTGTTGTTAGATGTATTGTATTTTTTTCCCCCCACGCGCCTTTGCCTAATGCAACACTAATCACACGATAAGAATCAAGATTCATATATGTTAGTACATATATATATATATATATATGGTATATATATATTTATATACACACACACGCATCTATACATGTATGTACACAAATATCATGTAGCCTAACTAAAGTAAAGCGTCAGCAACGAGAGAAAGTTACGAAGAGAGAGAGAGAGAATGGAAATTAGAGAGGGGAAACGTTCTTTCAATGCAAAAAGTCATTTTACTACTTAACGTATAACAAACTGTGTGGAAGCATAAGCATATTACGATCAATACAATATTTACAAATACAATTACAAATACAAATACATATACATATATATTTAAAAATATATAGTATATAGTTAACACACACATACATACACACCGATACGGTTTAATTTTACAAATGAATATGCAACAACTCAAATGCCCCAAAAAGGTATTTACAATATATATATTTTTTTTTATAAATATATATCGACAGCAAACAATTAGCTAATGTTCAACAAATAAAACAAAAGAAAACAAAAAACAAATACAAATTTATGAATGGTAAACAACGCACATAACTGCTAATTATTCAATTTTGTCTACAAATCTTTTCATTTCCCTCCTTTTTTTTATTTTTTTTAAAAAAAATTTAGTAAAATTAAAATTTTTTTTATAAATATTAATATTCTTTTTTATTTGTTTTTGTTTTGTGTGTGTCGCCAACTTTCCGCAATATATGGGAAAAGTAACTGCGTATTATATATTTTGTCACTGTCCTTTAATTTATAATATGAATATATATATATATAATTTGTAAATTATGAAACTCACTTCGAACTCCGCTTATAAACATTATAAAAACATTGAACAGTATATGTACGTGCAGACAAATGCATACAAAATTCATTTCTTTCACATTGTTGTATTTAATAAACAAATCTAAGCGAATTATATTAATTTAAATCTAAAAAAGAGCAGTAAATGTAATAAAAATAAACAAAACAAAAAGAAAACATATATTTCATCAAAACGCGTGAAAACTTTTTACTCTCAATTTTCTTCTCACTTATACGATAGACAAGCCTTTAATAAGGACATGTTTAACTGCAAAAACTAAACTAAAAAAAAAACAGCTGATTTTGTAAATTGAAATGTGTGTAAAAGCAATTCTACAAAAGCAAATAACACACATGTAAAACAATCAACCCCCGTAAAAGAATTCTTTTTGAATATATATACTTAAATAAATATATATCGATTGAGCCACGACTGCGAAAATAGTTGGGATACATTCAAATGAAATCGAAACGAGCAAAAAAAAATAACGAGTATGTGAATTGATCAAAAGAATCGGCAAGATAGTTATAATGATATATATATTGATATGACCCCGATAGATCTGATGTGATGATATACTGAACCTGAGCGATATGCCCATTTTTTGAATCCATTAACGATCGTAAGTGTATCGGGGAAATATATTTCGAAATATATACCCATAAATGGAACTTATGATATTAAATTAAGCTGACCGTTATGCCCGTGTTTATATATATATAATATATATATATATATATATATATGTAAGCAAACGTTCATCCATATGACCTTAAACTGCCCAGTTTCCACCCATGGGGGTGCTTTTTTATTTCTTGAATAATGAGATAAACGAGATAAGCGAATGAAGCACAAAAGAATTTCTTAAAACAGTTTTCCACCTTTCCAATTTATCCCACATGCAGGTGGAATTTTCCCAACTCCCAAATGGTACTTAGAGAATCGCTTGCATCGACTTTTTCAAATAATGCTACTGCCCACAGTTCATATAGGGACTAGTCAGTCTATAAGCTACTATATCTCTTGATCGATCAAATATTCCGCCTTGCGCCTTGCATTATCTCTTAGTGAAGTACCTCGCGCCTCTGTGTAAACAAAATCAAACGGAAAGCAATTTAAAGTACATAATGAAACTTACTAATAAAAATGAATTGTGGCGTATATATATGTATGGACATGCATATGTATGCAGGACATGTTCAAATAGTTTTTTTTTAGATGATAAAGGAATACAAAATAAAAACAAATTAAAAATGATAAGAGAAATTAAACAATTTAATAAATAATGTATCATTTAACTATCCAAATCATACTATACTCTATATAAAACAAATTTGAATACATATATATATAGGATCACATTGACATTTTTATGGTACACAAATCTTCATTTCTGATTAGAAGTATTTCATAAATTAAAGGTAAACTGTTCCGAAGCCTTAAATGCAATTAATTAACGCATTTACGAGAATATCCAAATTTACATACACATGCATACAAACAAGCTTAACCATCTGAAGACGTATTTGTAAAAACAAAAAAAAAAACAAAAAAAAACCATAAAACAAATGACAATTTTTGAGGTAGCCTTAGAAATGTATGCAAGAATTTACCTTACAAAAAGAAAAAAGAAAAGATGAATGAAAACGTGAATAATAATTAATAATTAATACACACATAGCTTACATATATGTATGAATTACGTATATGTATGTGATTGCAAATACTGAAAGGCATTTAACGATCCATTGTTATAACGATTTAGTGCGACATCATTAAGAAAATCGTTCAACACAAAAATAATATGGAAGCATTTCATCAAAATGGTGCCTTTATCAGTTATTCTTGTTGTTGGTATGCAAAAAGAAATTAATAATAACAATAATAATAATTATGATAATGATAATGCATTAATTGATATACCTAAGTATGATAATCGATATTAAATTGTTTATAATAGTTGACGTAATTACATCATGAATTATAATTATCTGCTCGATCAACTCTGACAACATCAACTGATCTTAAAACACTATCTGCTTAATTCTCCCACTTCCCGGATAATTGATTAAATATATACATATATTATATTAGTTATATACATGAAACCATCAAATCATGCGATATGTTTGTTACTGTTACAACGTTAGGCAAAAATTTCGAAATATTAAGATAAATGAAGATAGAAGAACGTATTTAACTAAGTACAATTTATCCGATTGCCTTTTGAAGTTTAACGATTTGTTGTCCTTTGGCGAATAAGTGCTTTAAGTAAACTTACTAACAAATATCGAAGCCATTTAAGTTACGATACACAAACAGACATACATAAATATGTACATACATATACTCAAATCAAATATTGTTAATTAACTAACAGACAGGCTGCCTACCAAATGCTAATTGCCACTTTCCACTAACAAAAAAAAAAAAACTGTTTTACAATTTTTTTAAAACATTTTTTTGTCTTGTTTTCAAATTATTAAAAATTTACAATTTATCGGGAATTTTGCAAATCACTTTCTACTGTTTAAATTTATAGATCTGTTGGAACGGTATATAAGATATACTACATGCTATGTGCATGTATTTTTGGCTGAACTATATTACATTACATAATAATAGCACATGTTATGTACATACATACAAATATGCTATATCGCTCAGCAATATCTAAAAGAACTCAAGTGCTGTATCGAAAGGAAATCTTAATTAATTCGCGGTCGTGGCATAGAGTTGAATACGTACATACATACATACATACATACGAGTACATATAAAACTTTAGCACTTATGTACATACATACATACACACAGACACACAAACACATGCACACAAACATTGCTGTGTACTCGAAATTAATTATACCAACAAACAATTTGTGTATCAATCCTGTATTATTTATTATTTAACAGTTCATCAAAAAAGAACAAAAAAAATGAATGAAAATGATAAAAATCCAAAAAAAAAACAAAAATCAAAAATGATGCGACATTCGTAATAAACATGAAATTCGATACGTAAACATTTGTGTGTGTGCTATGCAAATACATAACCTTATGTACATATATGAATACATTCATATTTCCGATGAACTTTTGTCTAGTCCAAGTCCCAGTAAGTATGAGCGTGGGTAACATATATATTTTTGAAATACCTACATATTTTGTAAGTTTTTATCGTCACAGATCTATACGTTATGCAACCAGAAGAACAACTTTATTCCTTCTTAAAATGCAACTTACTTATTTCCACATTTGTTAATAGTCAATATTAAGCATACGCTCGATAGTCTCGGGGAAAAGTGCATTGTCGATTTATCAATGTAGTTTTTTCTGCACCTCCTTTTGTCGTGAAGAAAGCTTTTTGATGCAGACTCTTACTCTATAAACAAATGTTAAATGTAAATATTACGTATACGCACGACTGGTGCAAGGATCAACATGATGCAATTATAGAACTAACCCTTTCTTTAAATTTTGGAGGCCTGTTAAATGATGGATTTATTTATTTATTACTAATAGACACAGCTTTTCCGAATATGTACTTTAATTCGGATGTAGAACATTTCGTAGAATTTATATATATATTTATCAATTGTTTTGCCTGTTGAATACGAGTTTTGCACACTTTTCTAATAGACTGTCGACGACAAACTAATAAAATCAAAATGAAAGTGACTAGCCGGGTCAATAACATTTACGCAGACTGGAAAGTTTTCGGCCCACCCTCGCGTTCCATCAACGAAATTGAGCCGCAATTAGAGTAATTGGTTGAATGTTGATTAGTCAGATGATTTGATATGATTTATTTAGTATTATATTGGTTTAGTCCCTAGCGTGTGCCAAGAAAGAATCAAGAAGATAGGAAACTAGCGTGTGGTGCGCAGATAAAGATCGAACTGCACCAGAGTTATAAAGTAGGAAAAGGCCGTCACCGAGATTAGATAGATGAGGCGACGATCCAGGTGCAACAGGCCGCACAACATGGGCTGGCGGTGTTGCAACAGTTGCAGCGAAAAGTGTTCCAACTGCAATGGGTTTCGAAAAAAAGAAGGAAAATCAATGATGTGAAAATGTGGATTTAACGAAGGCACTATAAGAAAACTTGTTTAATTTTTTGGCATAAACTCGAAACTTTGAAGTTCTTCATGAACTAGACTATAGCAGAATTTACACAAATATTATCAATCAATTTATGCACAATCGCTTTAATTGCAATATATGAAAAAAATCAACTAGCTTTTGTGTCTTAACTTTTATTCGCCACTCACGCATCAAGTTGACACCGATTTCCCGCACTTTTCCAATTAACAAAGTCACTTTGGATACGATTTAAGAAATTCGTAAATTTTTTCAAAATTCTAAAACAAAGAAATTGTCGTATTTATGCCAAAATATCGGACTATTTTTATGTCGCATAGTTAGTGGATTGTGCTGCATGGGCTTACCTCCTGGTCCAGCCTGGGCGGTTGTAGCGAGGGGTAACTGCAAAATTGTCGCATTGTCAGCGCCAGATTGGAGAGTTCCAGCTTGATCTGTTCGTTGACCAGGGTCACTATATAGGTGTCCAGATAGAAGGCCAGAGCATAGACAGCGCTGACCACAATCGGATACGAGACGTGGGCGAGGGCGAGGGAGTGTGTGGCCAGCAGATTGAAGATGGTAAACAAGTTGGTCAAATTGTTGATTAACGTGGTCAACATGAGGCCCAGCAGCTGCAGCTGATGCATTCGAAAGCTCTCGACATGCAAGTCGTGAATTTCCGTGAAGCGTTGACGCAACAAACTCAGCTGATCACACAGTTGGCAGCAGTTGAACATGAACATGCCACGCCCACAACGGCCCACTTGCCGCACTCGCGTCAATTGCTGCAACTGGCGCAACAGTGAGTGCAACTGTTGATGCAACTGCCGCAGATATTTGAGCACACTGCTGTTGATGTAGTAGAAATAGTCAGCCATGTTTTCCGTATAGTTCCACAGCACAAACGAATAGACGGCGAACTGCGTGCGTAATTCGGCGGCAGTCACATTTGAGTCTCCGCCACCTGCTGCCACTGCGAAGATGCCGCACACCTGAACGATCATCATGATATTGATCAGCGCAAATTTGTAGTACATCAACAGCTCGAAGCGTCGCTTTGGCCAACGCGGTCCACAATAATTTGCGGCGAAATTGGACTCCAAACGGGCGCGCTTCCAGGTGCAGCGATGATTGATGGCCTTGAAGTGCAGCGTATTGGCCATGTATGTGACAATAACGGTTAGATATTTAATCAACGTATTGGCAAACGATACATATAAGACCAACTGCATGCGTCGGTCGATTGTGGCCATTAGTACGCGACAGTTGTAGCCAAAATAACACGGCGCAACAACAATCAACATCAGACTGAAGACGTGACTGTAAACGGTGAGCAGCGTCCTCAAGGGTCCTGGCAACGGCTCCTGCGGCATATAGTCGATCAGCACCTGGCCATAGATGTTCGCATAGATGTGTCCATACTTGTAGAACTTGTGCTCGTGTCTCTCCCAGAAACTCTTCTTCTTCTTCTTCTTCTTCGCCGCCCGCGACGACGTTGGCGTCTCGCACATTTTGTCGCTCGGCCTGCGAGCTGCGAACTGAGAGTTTCATTTAATTTGATGTTTTTTTTATTTGTTTTTTTTTTTTTTTTTTTTTTTTTTTTTGCCTGTTTGTGCCACACGCATGGCAGCGTGGCATGCCCCCTGACTGAGGAGAGATGCCAGTGCAACGATAACGAATTGGGTTGAAATACAAGTCATAAAATAAGTATTACATGTCTGGGTGTAATAATAATTCGTGTTTAATTAATCTTAAAACAGGCACCTGGCAAATTATGTTGTACTTATTTAGTTGCTGTGTTAATGCAATTCGCTTATCAATTAATTTAGAGAGAGAGAAAGAGAGAAAGAAAAAGAGGTAGGAAGACAAAATATGAATAATATGAGAGTAAAGAAGATAGTAACAGACAACACGAGAAGAAAAACAAAATGAGCAAGTGGCGGAGAGTTAAGAAATACGATAAATATATTCAGATAAAGAAAAAATAAAAAGATAAATTTATTCATATGATTAATTATGCCATAAGAAGTTGATTTCAATCTAAAACTTGAGTTTCAAAATTTGTAATTTTTGAAAAATCACAAGCAATTTTTACAAGTCCAAATTCTTGATAATTTTGGCATGATTTTTAACCAAAAAAAAAATATGTTTATCTCAGAATCAAGTTTAAAGTCTTGTTCTATACTAATTATGTCATAAGAAGTTGATTTCAATCTAAAACTTGAGTTTCAAAATTTGTAATTTTTGAAAAATCACATGCAATTTTTACAAGTCCAAAAATTTTTAACCAAAATACATATGTATATCTAAGAATCAAGTTTTGTTGTGTGTTGTTCTATACTAATTATGTAATAAAAAGTTTCTTTCAATCTAAAACTTGAGTTTTAAAATTTGGAATTTTTGAAAAATCCACTTTGCATCAAAATCGGAACAATTAAAATATAAAGTATTTTTCTAGAAATATCAATTATTGAAACGATTTGCCCAGTGCAATAATGGAGCCCGAGGTTTGCAATATCTGAAAAGAGAAGAATTTGAATGAAAAGAAGACAAACAAATGGAGGTGTCCAATTCGATACGAACAGCGGCAAAGGTGACCAGGGAGGGGGAGAAGAAGGGCACAGCCATGGTGAGAGCTCTCTGCGATCTCAAAATAATGAGATGGACATAGCGACGATGCTTGGGCTGACAGAGTTGCCAGGCACACGAACCTATCACTGTGCCCAGTTCCAGACTCTGCGAGCAGAAAGAATCCAGAAGAAAGAGAGAGAGAGAGAGAGAGAGAGAGTTGGACAATCTTATCAAAATTTAAGTACAACTTAAACCTACGCTATCGATGACCAAAGTGCCGCCATAGCAATAGATGAAGAGTTGACTGAGAGCTGCTACCGTGTAGCTGACATAGAGCACGGCTCCGAGTCCATTGCCATTGATGGTCATCAGGTTGAAGATGCTGAAGGCAATCACCAGGCTGGCCGAGACGAAGTGCAGCAGGCTGATGATCCTATAGCGTTCTCGAAAGAAATGCGTCAACTCAATAATGCGATTCTGTCGCTTGATGAGCACCACAAGCGAGGCCTCAAAATGTGCAGCTCTCACTCCGTCAATCTGCACGACATCTGCAGATACATCCAAGAAAATGAATACAGAAAAACAAACGATACAAAAAACAACATCTCCAGAAATAACAAAGTTATAAAGGACCATCCCACATCCTTATTGTGTCAGATTGAGTGAGATATCTCAAGATATCTGATCGCTTACTGATCGCTTTTCGACTGATCATTCCTTTGGCAGCTATATGATAAGATAAGATAAGACCATTCCAGATGCTTATTCTGTCAGATTGACTGAGATATCTCAAGATATCTGATCGCTTACTGATAAGACCATTCCAGATGCTTATTCAAACAAAGCAGGATTTTCTTACTACAGTTTGATTTTCGACTGATCGTTGCTATGGCAGCTATATGATATAGTTGACCGATTTAAACCAAATTTGATCAATATAAGATATGACCATTCCAGATGCTTATTCTGTCGGATTGACTGAGATATCTCAAGAAACAAACAAGTTTTGTTGTACTAAAGATTCTGGGAGCGTTGTCAAAAGATCTGTAATCTTCAGTATCTTTTAGGTAAATCGAGTTTGATTTTTCATATCTCAAATACCATTTGGATTTTTCCGTTTATAGAGTAAAACTTTACTTTGAATCCAATATTTTAAGCTTTGTTTTTTCTTCTTCTTCGTTTTAATGCCCTTTCATCTACATATAGTTTTAGTATATCCTAAATCAACGATTTTTATCTGGCATTTTCGAATGATTTTATTTTGCAAGTTAGTGTAGAGTTACTCACTCTGGTATCGACGAAAGAGAGCACGTGTGTCCGCCTGGAGGGATTTGAAGAGCGTACAGATGTGGACACAGAACTCAAAGTATAAGGCGTCACATCCACCGAACATGAAGACCGTTATGTAACCCGTGTAGGCAATAAAAATATACGTGGCCGGGAAATATGGCGAGTGGAGTAAAAAACTGGGCATGCTGAAAGAAGCATTTGCAGATGGGTGAATTAGCTTATTTATTTCATTTTCTAAGTTGTCAACCAACTAAAGTTTCCAACAACTAAAGACAAAACATAAAAATAGCCTAAATACTGAAACACTGCCTATGCACTCGGAAAAAGAAATTGGAAATTAGTCTTCTTTTTAATCCCCTTGACAGTTCGAAGAATGTCCAATTGCCAGAAATCAAGTTAATTTTTCGATATATCAAATCGGAAATATTGGAAAATGATCTTTTTCCGAAACTTCGAATTTCACTCTTTTGTAGATGTTACGGCGAAACGAACCTGTTTTTCTAAAATTTACAAGTAAATCCGAATCCGTATTAAAAACTAAAAGATTAAGAAGAAGAAACAGAAAATATTGAAGATAATATAATACAAGAAGTTATGAAATCCTGACTCGATGTGGTCAGGGATTTTTTAAAGATGCTTGAATGGAAAAGATCTAACTTAGAAGATATTTCAAAAAGCCAATGACTTAAAATAGAAAAGTTAAAAAAAACGATTTTTAAAATTGTAGGAAAAAAGAGTACAAAGTCGAGTGATGTGAGAAGTAGAAGTGAGAAAAAGGAAACTTGCGTCATATTGAAAGGTGTGCTCCAGACAATCTCGTCCTTGCGTCCCTGCAGATAGGCAAACAAGGCCAACAGCAGTGGCTTCAGATTGTACGTGCTGCACGTGGAGAGTCCGGCGGAAAGTGGCCAGAAATTAAATCTCGCCGCCATTAGGGAATTTTTGCGCATTATCGAATGCGTATCGTCGTCGGCAATGCTAAAGTCAAATAACAGATGTTTTAGACGGCTCACCACGTAGTACAGATCGTGACGATAGCGCAGCATGAGGAACATCTTCAGCAAGGTGACGGCCGAGGTGAAAGCCGGACAGAATGTCTCCAGGGCCAATGAAATCTGATTGGAGCTGGCGTACAAAAAGCCGGCGTGTAATTCGGTTGCCACACCGATGGCCAACACGACAAAGTGGACGATAGTTCGCCATTGGAACGTGCCCTTCGGAGCCGGCCAATAGCCCATTAGGCCCAGACATAATCGCGGCACCGCGAAAAAGTACAGCTCCAATGGCTGATCCCCTCGCAGATAACGGACTGACAAGCTTATGGCCATGTCTGGAACGATTCTTATGCTGTCCTCAATTAAGCTTCAGTTTTTATAGCGAATCCTTTCCATTCCTTTCCTTCGCTGACCTTGTGACTTTCGGACCCTTTCAGCCAATTCGCTAATTGACTTGTTGTGCAAGCCATTAAATTCCATAGTTGCATTTAAGTTCAAAAGTTTCGATGCTCAAGCTGTTTGTTCTCACCGTTTTTCAAATAACCTACACGGAAAACAAATTATCATTCTAAAATGTAACTTTACTATTTATTCAGGATATTCTCAGAGAAAAATTTGAAAAAATAAATCAATCCAGAATAATCAAATTCGGACACCGCTTTGATGAACTCTATTCCGGAATTCCGAGTTTTTTGTTTTGTGTACGATTAAAGTCGAGCGCATGAGGAATGAGAAAAACCCGTTACCTCAAATCCTTATAGAGTAGGTACAGTTGTGTAGCCTTTTATTAGTTTTCTGTTGGCTCCTTTGGCTTTGTTGGAATCAACGAATTAAAATACAAGTTTGTTATCCGATCCCGATTGAATATTCCGGACGGATCCAGATTTTCAGTGGTATACGTCAAACCAAAGCTTTATAGCTTTCAAATTGCTCTCTTTAAAATTGCTAATTGTGAGACAAACTTGATCTGCTAAGGAATTAGAGGAATCTATGTGCATTTCAAGTTTGGTGACCTTAACTATTCTAGTCTCTTTGATCCAAATAATCATTAAGACAAGCGATTGTATGAGCCATCTAGATTTCAAAAAATATATGAGCTAGAGACTCCAAATAAAAAGTTTTTAAAAATTATATCATATTTTCAAGAGAACACAAAATCAATGTCCTGCCTCTTGGAGTGTATTGTATTTTAAAATAAATTTAACTAAAAGCAAATGTTCAATAGAAATTATGAAAAATAGAAATACAAAAAAAAAATGATAATAATTATACAGCTTATATAGACTTTGAGGTATTAGAAATTCATTTTATTTTTTTGTCATTTGACTTCCATAACTGCTATTTTCAGTAGCTGCTTTTAGCTTCATACACACATACATAATTATTATAATTTATAATGTTTTGTTTTGTTTTGTTGATGCTATCGCTCGCAAGTTCAGCTTCTTCAAAGTGTTCGTCGCTTATCAGCTGAGCACAGCGGAGACGAAAGAGAGACAGATAGAGAGCGGGAGAGAGTAATTAGTGTGACATTGAACGCCCTACTGCTAATCAGTGTTGTCACTTTAGCTATAAAGGCGCCAGAAAATTTTTAAGATTTGAAATTAGTTAGAAATATTGATAGACTAAATTTTTTATTATTTTTAATTAATAATTAAAGTTTTATTCAGTTAATCAGTCTTTAAATGATAATTTAAGTTATTGCTGACATTTATTTGTGAGCAAGAAAAAAAGTCTTTGATCACTTAAAAATATTAAAGTAAAGACTTAACTAATAAAGACATCGAATAAAAAATATAAAAGACTTTGAAGACTTTGACTATTAAAAAGATTAAAGTCTGATCAATTTTATTTCTGAGTAAGACAAAAGTTGTAATAACTTTTCAGCTATTTCTAGCTATCTTCAGTGGTCAAACAAGATAGTTATGCATCAGAAAACCTGACAGCACTGCTGCTCACAAAGGCAAGAGAGCAGTCCAAAGCTAAAGCTTAATCCGATCCAATGCTCATTTCCAGATTAGAACGATAAGATGTAAACACTGTCAGACGTGGTTTTCCGTTCAGCTGCGACGGCTTTCATTCAAGATCATTCGCAAGTGTGAGAGAAAGCAAATCAAAAATGTGGGACAGTCTGTGCACCAAGGTGATACTGGTGACCGGGGCCGGTGCTGGGATTGGAAATGCGCTGGTCAAGCAGCTGGCGAACGCAGGTGCCACCGTCATTGCCGTGGCCCGAAACGAGCAGCAGCTGCGGGAACTCGTTGAATGCGATCGGGAGCACATAAAGCCCCTGCTGCTCGATCTCTCCAACTGGGACAATGTGCGTGTGGAGTTGTCCAAGGTGCCACAGCTCGATGGCCTGGTCAACAATGCCGGCGTGGCCATAATTAAGCCCTTCGACCAGTTGACCGAAAGCGATTTCGATACGTAAGTGTATCTTTGATCTTAGGCGAGGGTGGGTCGATAAGTCATTGGTCAGAGAGGGCAAACGGAATCTTTCTGAATTGTTATACATTTACTTTTCCACATAATACTCTTTCTAAAGTTAGGTCAAGTACCACTTTATTGACATTATCCACAGATTACCTCTTCATTTGAGAGACATATCTCAATTATGTAAATATTGGAGTGTGATTTTTAAAAATAATAATAAAAGATTAGTCACGGCATTTCCTAAAAAAAAATCGTATATTGTACATTTCACGGTACAACGCGTTTTTTTTTAAATTTAGATTAAATTTCATTAAATAGTAAATCTTAATAAAATCAGTATCTTGAGTAAATTCCTTGAAAATTTATCAATCAATTTAATTGGCTTTAAGAATCTAGAAAAACTAAAATATTTGAAAAATAAATCTTTTTGTTATAAATTTAACCAACTTTGGGTTCAGAGTTTCTTCAAAGATTAAAAAATTTGCACCTTTGGTAACTACGATAATGAAATTTTCAAAAATAGTTCACTAAAAGAGTTTTTAGTAAAAACTGTTTTCATAACTAATCTTGATAATTTACCCAATCCAGCATGAATATAATTTGATTAAAACGATGCAATTTTTTTCAATTCTTAGACCAATGACTTATCATCCCTCCCTCGTATGTAGCTAGTCTTGACTCGTCAACTTTTGCAATTGCAGGCACTTTGATGTGAACATCAAGGCCGTCTTTAATGTGACCCAATCGCTGTTGCCCAAGCTGCGCAATGGCAGCTCCATTGTCAATGTGTCCTCCATTGCGGCATCTCGCAGCTTTGCTGGCCACACGGCATACAGTGCCTCCAAAGCGGCAGTGGACTCATTAACCAAATCATTGGCCTTGGAGCTGGGACCACGACAGATACGTGTGAATTCCGTCAATCCGACGGTCGTGCTCACCCGCATGGGACGCGACAATTGGTCGGAGCCGTCAAAGAGTGGCCCCTTGTTGGCCCACATCCCCCTGAATCGATTCTGCGAAGTGCACGAGGTGACCGACACCATCGCCTATCTGTTGAGCGACAAGTCCAGCTTTGTCAACGGTCATCACATCAATCTCGAGGGCGGCTACTCCGTATCCTAAGCTATTGTACCATACGAGCATTGCTCTAATAAATAATAATGGGCTCCTACAAAATGCACTTTTTTAGTGGCTATAAACATGATTTTTTCATATTCCCTTTTTTTCAATTTACATTTTAATTTAAGAGCATCCTAAATTACATATTCCTTCACGTTAATTAAATGAAAACAAAAAGTTCGTCTCTAACATTCCTGCGTTTAGATAAAATTAAAAATGTATTGCATTTAATTGAAATCCGTTTAAACATGAGAACCGAGCATCGAATACATTTCAAATGAATTTATTTCATAAAATAGAAATAGTATTCTATAAATATGAAATAAATTAAAGACAGGAACGCCGACAATTCGTTTGTATGATTTTAAATCAATTCTCATCAGATTCTCTGTGGAATTGTGGAACACACCTAGGAAAGAATAATCAAAAGATCTAATTTCTGGGTAAAATTTTTAAATAACAATTTAAATGCAATTTAAATTTAAATTTTCTTTGAACCATTAAATGCTACTACACATAATGCTCTCTTTAATTACAATTACGGGATTACACAAAAAAAAAACGGATTATAATGTATGTTGAATTCAAGATTTACAATATTTCATTTAAAATCCATTCATATATATGAATTATATATGTATCATATAGAGTGTTACATTTTGGGAACACTATAACGAAATCGCAATCTTGTGGTGTGCATCTTTTCCTCATGCTTTCCCCCGTGGCTTATTCAGGTGCAGATCTTGCCCTGCTGCCCGCTCTGCAGCTGTTGTTGTTGCTTCTTTTCGCGCTCGCGACGTCTCAACTTTTTGCGCCGCCGATCGATGACCGCCAGATCGGTCTTGATCGTGTTGTAGGCCTTCCGCAAGTCCTGAATCTGTTTGCGCAATATCAGAATGCACTGCTCGGCGCTAAGCGAGGGATCTGTACAAGAAGAAGAGCATATGGTTAGTATATGTGTGTATATTCAAAGAGTAAATGCAGTTTTAAATCGAAACGTCAGAACTAAATTCGAGTTGACTATATGTGTATAGAGTTAAAGTACTTGAAAATGGCATCCACGAAAATAGAGTTGTTGATTTTTCGATATATTTTCACATAGCTAATTTGTTGTTTATATTTACCCAGCTCGACGAGAAAGTTGTATGGACATGGACGCACACCGGACGCATTGACTGTCGTTTGTTGCTGTTGTTGCTGCTGTTGCAGTTGTTGCTGTTGTTGTTGCTGCTGCGATTGCTGATGTTGTTGTGGGTGTTGTTGTTGTTGCTGCTGCTGTTGCTGCTGCAGCTGTTGTTGTTGTTGCTGCTGCTGCTGTGCTTGCGGCAACAGCTGCTGGCGAGCACTCTGGCGTTGTGTCGTCACCACGTTGTCGGAATTGTCATCCGTATCGGAGCCAACTGCGCAAAGATTCAATAAATTCATTAATTGTTGATTACAATTTAAATAAATGCACATTGACAACAAACAGCGGATGTATTGAAATTTAATTATAATCATATATAGACGAAGTTGTTCTTCGATAAACATAAATATACACATAATGTAAATCCTATTTCATAAATTCCTAATGTTTAGTTCAAATAGGTTTTGCTATGACATATTTTTTATTGAGAAGTTTGGCAGCTAATTTTGGAAGTATAAGTAAGTATATACATATGTAAATGAAGTTTTCTTCCATAAATTTAATATATATTGATAATTTCTTTGACGGTCGATTTAATTAAGTCGATTTTGAACTCGATTCAATTTTTGGATTGAAATTCAAATTTAAAACAGAATTTTAAAATTAAAACATATTTAGTAATTAAAATTCGATTCGATTTAAATATTTATTGTTTACGATGATGAAGTCGTCAATGTGAAAATCATAAATTATTTGCTGATTCAAAGAGTTTTGGTTTTTATAGAGATACGTGTTTGAAATTCAATATGTAAAAGATAGAATCGAGTCGATTTAATTATTGCTGCGAGTAGTTTGTTTAGATATGCTTGACTGTAGTTGTTTTGGCCATTTGAATGAGTACTCACCAGTTGTTGCTGTTGTCTTCCGCATGCTGTTCAGTTGCTGCCGTCGACGTTTGCCCAACGCATGCAACTCGGCGGCAGCGGCTGTCAATTGTCCTTGTCCTTGTCCTTGTCCCTGTGCCTGTCCCTGTGGTTGTCCCTGTGCCAAGGATGGGGCATTGACATCGGTGGCCTTGTTGCGCGGACGCTTGCGTCTGCCACTTAGAGATGTGCTCTCCACCTCCACGTACTTCTTGACGAATCTGAGGAGACTGCTGCTGCCGTTCTCCTCGCTGCTGTCGTCCTGGCTGCACGTCGGCGATTCCGGCGAGCTGCTGGGCGAAACGGAAGCAGCAGCAGCAGCAGCTGTTGCTGTTGTTGCTGCTGCTGTTGCCGCAACAACTGCAACAGTTGTTGATGCTGATTGACTGATGACCGCTGGCGGCGTATCCGGTGGCAAAGGCGTTATGCCAGCAATGCTCAATGCTGTTGCCACCACAGCGGGAGCAACAGTTGCTGGCGCAGCTGGAGCCGCTGCTGTTGCTCCTCCAGCTGCTGTGGCGACGATAACAACACTGCTTGGCGGCTCATCCCTGCTGCTGTAGTTGGGTGCCGGACTGCCTGGAATCGTCTCCTCGCATAGCAAATTGATGGCCGCCTCATTGTGGGTGACATCGCTGATCAAGGGACTGCTCGCAGCTGGCGGGACATTGAGAGTCACATTCGCCGACTCCTTTGCCGGCAACAGCACAAATGGACGCGATTGGGATTGGGTTGAGGATGTGGCTGCTATTGCTAATGTGGGTGCCATTGTTGTGCCAACGACAGCGGCAGTGGCAGCAGCATCGGGACTCTGTGCCTTGTACAACAGCAACATGTTGCTGTCGTCTGCCAATGATGTTGTTGTCGTTGTCAGCTTGGTGTCCGTTTTGGGCGACTGCGCTGGACTGTGACTGCCGGGACTAGGACGCAGTGCAACCACAACCGAGACGGGAATCTCTGGCAGCACAATAGGCACACAGCTGGACATGATGAGTGAGGCTGCTACTGTCACTCCCATACCCATTCCCATTGCCCCGCCCACTCCCATGCCCACTCCCATTGCCACTCCGGTTCCCGTTCCTGGCAAACGTGGCATTGGCTTCAACGCATTCGGCGCTGGAACTCCCGTCAGCTGTTTCAGCTCCACGGCCGACAGACTGCCAGATGCCTCCGAGAGTGGACTCTTCAGCTCACCACTAACCATGCTCGGCTCCTCGGTCATCACATCTTCAATGACCAGCCGCTGTTCCGAGTCCGTGCTGTCCATGGACTCGTCGGAGAAACTTGTGGGCGCCGTTGCGCCCGTCACCGGCGGTGTTCCGGCTGTGGATGAGGCCAACGATTGTCCGGCTACTGGCGTCTTGCGTTGTTGGATCGCACACTCCAATTTCTGGATGGTCTCACTCAATTCGCTGTTCTTGGCCGACAATGAGGCGTCCAAAATGGATTTCGTTTCCGGACTGTTGCTGCAACTTGTGCGACGATATAAATCACTCAATACGGGCAAGGACACGCCCCCTGCCGCTCCACCTCCGGTTTGAATCTTGAGCGGTTCACTGAGCAGCTTCAATGTGTCCAGCTTGAGATTAAGCGAGCTGCCCGGCTCGGATTTAATGTTGCTGGAGGCGGAAACGGAGGCGGGAACGGAGGCGGAGACAGTAGCAGATTTGGAGCTAGAGCTGGATTGTTGCTCCTCTTTGCTCTGGTCGGACATGTTGTGGTTGTCACCGCTCGGTTGACTCTTCGTTTTACTTTGCTCCACTTCCTCCTTCTTTTGACTTATCGCTTTTAGCACCTTGTCGGCAATGGAGCTCGGCTTCTGCTCGTATTTTACCGCATCCAGATCGAATGGACCCGCCGTGCCCGCCAGCAATATCTTGACATTCTCCAGCTTCTCCAGTTTGTTGTCCTTGTTCGATTCGCCGGAGCTATAGCCGCTGCCCTCGTTCGATGTGCTCAGCTCGAAGACATTGCGAGTTTCCATAAATGGACTGCCAACAACATGTTGTTGTTGCTGTTGTTGTTGTTGTGTTGTCCTGGCCACGCCCATTGCTTGGGGCGGTGTGCTCAGTTTGGGCGAAACAGGTACAGCAATTGCTGGTGTGCCGGCAACAGTTGCAGCTGTCATTGCCGGCGGCGGCGTTGCCGGTGTTGCTGGCGTCGAGGGTGTTGTCGGTGGCTGCAATGCGTCCGTCAGTGCTCGAGTTGTTTCCTGCACCGTTTGGGCGAGTTCCTCATTGAGAGCTGTAATATTTAGATTAAAACTGGGCGATTTACGCAGCACATCAAAGGGCGTGGCATGTCCAGGTTGCAGCTGTGTGCCAGCAAGATTAGTTGCTGCCGCTGCAGTTGCAACAGTTGTGACTGCTGCATTTGATTTTGCTATTGCTGGCGTTGCTTTAACGCTGCTGGGACTTGTTGTTGCTGGCGTGCTTTGCAGCAATGTGGCTGCCGTCAGCTGTTGGTGTTGTTGCTGCTGCTGTTCGAGTTTCTGCATTTTTGGCTTGTCTGTGCTTTCCTTCAAGGGCGAGCCACGTTTCTTGCCCTTGCCGGAGGCAGCAACAGCAGCTGTTGTTGCTGTGACGCCAACAGCAACTGACGGGCTTGCAGCCGCAACTGTTGCTGCTGCTGCATAGCCACGTTGCTGTTGCTCGTGTTTCTCTTTCAGCGTCTGTTTGCGTGCCACAACTGGAGCAGCAACAGAAATGTTGCTGCAGCTGCTGTTGTTGTTGTTGCCAGTGTTGCCGTGGCTGCTGCGACAGGTGTTGCTGGCGTTGCTATGGCTATAACGGTAGCAGCAGCAGCGCCACTACAACTCATGGCTGCCATGGGCGAGATGCGTTTCTCGAATTCAAATGGTTCCGTGTCCTTGAACTCGTAAATATCCGAGGACAACAACTTGATGCCGCTGGCAATGTTGCTGCTGACGACGCTGCAGCTGCTGCTGTATTTGCTGCTGCTGCTGGTCGTATCCTTTGCAACAGTTCCGCCCGTTGCTGTTGTGCCACTGCTGATCTCCAGCTTGCTCATGTCCGGCAAAGATCGTGTTGCCGACGAGCTGCTCATGCTCACCGTCGTAATGGCCGAGTTGTTGCTGCTGGAGCAAAAGGAGCTCGACGAGGAACTGGAATTGGAGGGCGAACAGGCAGCGGGCAGTTCCACCTTCAATGTGACCGTCTCCTTGTGCAACACTGGCTCCACAAACTTTTTAGTTGCCTCGGCTGTGGCCACTGATTGTTGTTTTTTGAGCAGCTCCAGTTTCTTGGCGGGCATAAGTATTGTTGTTGTTGCTCCTGCTGCAGCTTCGGTTTTCTTGAGCAACGTCAGCGGCTTCTCCACAATCACCGAGGTGCACTTGCCACCACTAGTGGCACCGAAACGAGCTGGCGCTATTAAAGTTGTAGCCGTTGTTGTTGCTGTTGTTGGTGTTGTCGCTGGCTTTATTTGGAGCTGCTCCTCCTTGGGCTCTGTCTTGAACAGCTTGCGATCCTCGCCAGCTGCGGTTTCCTGTTTCAGCTGCAACTGTTCCGCTTCCTTTTTGATGTTGCTGCTTGTTGTCTCGACAATGGTTGCTGCTGTTGCTGCCACAGTTGCTGATAGCTTGACTTTGTCCATGTTTAATTTGGCTGCTTTCTCGCGACAGCGATACAGAATCTTCTCCGAAGACTGCGAGTCCTCCTCGTCCAGATAGGAATCTGTTTCGGACGATTGCTCCGTGGAGCTGCCGCCAGCTTTGACTCTGTGCTCCTGTTTCACCTGCGTCTCACCTGGTTCACTTTTGATGGCAGCATTCGTTGCATCTTTGCGTTCGTGCAACTGCGGCTGAAATCCTTTAAGCTCCGAGCGTATCTCGCTGAGATCATAATCACGTCCCTTGGCAGCAGCAGCAGCGACAGCAGCAGCAGTTGCTGCTCCTCCAGTAGCTGTTGCTGCCGCTGTAGTAGCAGCAACTCCTGCTCCTCCTGCAGCAGCAACAGTTGCAGCACCGCTACTGAGCGCACGATTCCCAGCACGTTGTCGTTGTGCTGGTTGCTGTTGTATTGCTGCCGGCTTGCTGGGCGGGTCTTCCATATCATCGTCGTCGCTATCCTCGCTGTTGCTGGCACGTTGCAGTCTAGCAACTGCAGCAGCACCTTTCTTGCCACTGGCAGCAGCTGTTATTGTTGTTGTTGCAGATGTTGTTGCTGTTGCTGCTGTCTTTGTCTTGCCAAAGTTGCTCTGCTGCTGCTGTTCCTTGGCATTCAGACGCTTGGGACGACGCACTGGCTCATCGGAATCCGTGTCCGTATCGCTGCCCATGGAGGCATCGGAGACATTTGCCGACACGGATGCGGAGGCTGAGATGCGACGAGACTGATTGTTGTTGTTGCTGCTGTTGTTGTTGCCGCCGTGTTGGGCTGGCAACGTGCGCGTTGGACGCTTCTGTTTGAGCTGCTGCGTCTGCGAGGCAGCTGGCGACTTGGTGCGACTTGAGTTCGAGGCCACCGATGAAGGTGTCGTTGAACGTGGCGGCATTGAGTCACTGCGTCCGCGTCCACGTTTGCCGCTTGCCGCCAAACCAGTTGTTGTTGCTGTTGCGCCAGCAGCAGCTGTTGTTGTTGTTGCCGTTGTTGTTGCGGGCAGACTTTTGCCTAAGCCTTGCAACACACTACCAAGCGACTGTTCAGCTCCTCCTGCTCCCGCTGATTTGCTCTCCTTTAGCGGGCAACCAGCAACACTGTTGCTGTTGCTATTGTTGTTGTTGCCACTACTACCGCCAGCAAGACCAGCAGCAGCAGCAGCAGCTGCTGAAGTTGTTGGTGCCCCGCCGCTGTTGGCGCTGCTCGTGCTGATCGTGCGCGTCTTCTGCTTGGATCCCTTGGTTAGATTCTCGGCAATGCGCTCACGTGGCACCCACTCGTCGTACCGATTGTTCCAGCCGGTGTAGTGCACCAGATACATTGGGACGCCGCGTTGCACGCTAATCTCGATGACCTTCGCCTCGTAGGTGCTGCCATGGCTGCTCGGTGATTTCTTTTCGTGATAATTCACCTTTAATTTGTCACCGATGCCCACAATGAAATCCCCCGTGTCGATTTTCTCAACTGTTATTTCATCCTTTTTGCGTTTGCCGCGTTTCTCATCGCTTTTATCCACTTGTTTGCGTTGTTGATGCTTCTCCTTTTTCGTTGTTGTTGTTGCTGCTGCTGCTGTTGTCGATGTTACTCCTCCTACTCCTCCACCGCCTCCTCCTGCTGCTGTTGCTGCACTTGCAGTTGTTGTTGGTGCGCCAGATGTTGTTGCTGCTGTGGTAGCTGTGGACGTTGTTGTTGCTGGTGTCGCCGCTGCTGCTGCAGACGCTGCATGGGTTGGACAGAGACAAATGTATGTATTAATAACTTGCTAAATTGTTGCTATTTCTGTTCATTTCGCGTATGCACAAATATATTCAGGGTATTCCCTAATCTAATATGCAAAATTTCGATATCATGAGTGCAATCGATTAACCTCAGAGACAAATGCTTTTGAATAATTTATTGTTAACATTTTGAAATCAGTAGAGAATAATTTTAATTGTTTGCAGTAATAAGTTTTTAAATTTTTGTTTCTCAGTGGTTACTAAATATGCAAATTAATTTTGCAAAATTAGATTTTGGCCAATTATCTATTTATTTAGTCAATAATTCAAAATTAATTAAAAGGTCATTAAAAATAATCGCTCATTTTTTTTGCGAACGTATTTAACGGTTACTTCAGTAACAATAAAATAAAATTTTATATTTAAAATGTATGCAAAGTATGTGCTGAATGGAATATCCCAAACACATGGCAAAACAGGGTCGTAAGTTAAACGATGTTCCTCACTGTTAACAGATATGTCGATAACGCAATCGAACTATCGATAAGCGCACGAAAACAGGTGTGTGTGCGCGGAGAAGCGCAGAAAGGAATAACGAAAACAAAACAAGTGAACCAAAGACTTCAGCACACGCCGGTAATATTAAACAGAGATTAGAACAGAAACCGGACCGGAGTGGAGGGGAGGGAGAAATAGCTGGAAGAGATTAAAACGAAACGAAATTGAAATCATTTATTAGCGTGTTTTGCTTATCAAGAGTTCAAAAACTCTGCAGCTCTGTCGATTTGGAGGCCGGTGCCGAATTGGAAAACAAATATTCAAAGAAATAGCAAAAACAAACAGAAGAAGAAGCAGTAAGAAGCACTGTCTCGCTCGCACACACACGTACAGATAATGCAGATGACAACAACGAGGGCAGCGGCGCAAAGAGAACGGGATTAAAATTAAAATTTCATAGCTTCAAGTTGAAGTGACATCGACAACAGTGTCTTATATAATAATCATGAGACTGAGACTCCTCTGCACAGTGAGCAGGCAAATGCAACGTCATCGTTGGCTTGCCACAAGTGCCGCACAACGTGGTCAAGGACAACAACACGACAATAAGGATCAGGAGAGGGGGAAACGCTTCAACAATGGCATCGTTTATGGCGCCGCAACAGTTGGTGGCATTGCATCAGGAATTCTGCTCTTTAATGAGTTGGACAAAGACAATCGACACACGAATCCCACCTCCTCGCCAACTGCCGATCCCATTGAAACAAATCCGGATGAGGAAACCAAGGCCCGTCTCTGGCACAGCACAAAGCGGGAGGATTTGCCCACCTACAGTGCGGATGATGTGGGCAAGCACAATAAACCGGAGACGGGCATTTGGGTGACATACGGCGTGGGTGTCTATGATGTCACGGAGTTTGCACCCAATCATCCGGGTGGTGATAAGATCATGATGGCAGCGGGCAGTGCCATTGATCCCTTCTGGGCCATTTTCCAGCAGCACAACACGCTGGAGGTGTTGGAGCTGCTCGAGGGATTTCGCATTGGTAATCTCAATCAGGTCGATGTCGTCGCAGCCGTGGATGAAAAGGACTCGCCTTGGTCCCAGGAGCCCAAGCGAAATGCCCTGCTCAGGGCGGCCAGCGAGCGACCCTTCAATGCGGAGCCACCAATTGGTCTGCTCTCGGATCATTTCCTCACGCCCAATGAATACTTTTATGTGAGGAATCATTTGCCGGTGCCGACATTGAAACCGGAGGACTATGAACTCGAACTGGACGTTGAATCGGGCGATGGCAAGCCACAGCAGAGGCTGACGCTCGAGGAGATCAAGGCCCTGCCCAAGCACACGGTCACCGCGGCCATCATGTGCGGCGGCAATCGTAGATCGGAAATGACGCGGGTCAAGCCGGTCAAGGGTGAGTCCACTGAGATAAACATAAATGTAATTCCTCATTAATCTTCCACCTATTTGCAGGTCTCTCCTGGGGAGCGGGCGCTGTTGGCAATGCCAAGTGGTCGGGAGCTCGACTCTGCGATGTGCTGCGTGCCCAGGGCGTGCAGCCGGATGAGAAATTGCATGTGTTGTTCGAGGGCGCCGATTTGGATCCCACATCGCATCCGTATGGTGCCTCAATACCATTGTCCAAGGCCTTGGATCCACGTGGCGATGTCCTGCTCGCCTACGAGATGAACGATCAGGCCTTGAGTCGGGATCATGGCTATCCAATTCGGGTGATTGTGCCGGGCACTGTGGGTGCACGCAATGTCAAGTGGTTGACCCGCATCATTGTTGCCGATCATGAGTCCGATTCCCATTGGCAACAGAATGATTACAAGGGATTCAGTCCCAGCACCGATTGGGATACCGTTGATTTTAGCAAATCTCTGGCCATTCAATCGATGCCCGTGACTTCGGCCATCTGCAGCCCGATGCCCGAGGAGCATGTGAAGATCGATGACGAGGGCTGCATCACGGCACGTGGTTACGCCTGGAGCGGAGGCGGCCGACGGATTGTCCGTGTCGATCTGACCAGCGATGGGGGAAAGACGTGGCACGTGGCCGAACTGGAACAGGATGATCTGCCCGATGGACGACACTATGGCTGGTCCCTTTGGACGGCCCGTTTGCCGATCACAGGCGAGCAGAAGAAGGACAAGCACATCGAGATCTGGGCCAAGGCCGTCGATTCCGCCTACAATGTGCAGCCGGAGGCATTTGAGCACATCTGGAATCTGCGTGGTGTTCTGGCCAACGCCTATCACAGGGTCAAAGTGAAGCTTATCTAATCTAATCTAATCGATTACCAGTGTGACGCTATCTTATCTCTTATCTCGATATATCTGCATATCGATCAACAATAAAAGACAAAAGTTAAACTATTTGTATCGCAACTTTTTACATCAAATTTGTAATTAAATCTGAAAATTACGATAGCTTTGCAAAGATCGATAATCGATTAATTAAACAGTTGTATATAAATAACACTTCTATGCTAAAATATATCGGATAGAAGGGCGATAAGTTGGGATAACTATGAAATTATCGAAAATCGTTAGGCGAAATTTTTTTAAAATAAATTTTATAAATAAAAAGACTTGAATTCATATATATTGAAATATTGATAACTTTGGAATTGTCAGTTATTCATTTGAGCTATTTTTCCCGATTCATTGTATCGCCAGTCTTAATTATCGGATTTTAGAACTGGTCCCAATTTCAAAATGGTCTAACGATTGACGCAAAGGAATGTAGAGAAAATTCATCATTATTTGAGGGGAAGGAATCTGAACAGGTGACAGACCGAAAAGCCATGAAATTGATGGGAAGCAAGGAGTAATTATCTTGGTATGGGTTTCTCCATAGGAATGTCTGTCCAATTTAAGGCTGCCTTAGAACTAGTCCTTAGAAACTGCAATGTATGCGGATTGGAACTCAACTAAATATTTCAACTAATATTTTCCGTAGATAACTCTCTTGGTTTAAGTTTCCCCAGCTACATCTACTTGTCCACTTACCCAGTGTTGGTGATGCGTCACGACTTCGATGCGCATCCGGTGCCGATGCGGAAGTGGATGCCGCCTTGCTGGATGCATTGCTGCCAGAGGCATTCGTATTGGGTTCCTTGTCGATGCTGTTCCTTGTGGCAGCTGCCGCCTTAATCTTCGACAGGGGCACATCCGCCTCGGCATCCTTGCTGCTCGCTGAAGTTGCAGCTGATGAAGTAGCAGCAGAAGCAGTAGCAGCAGCAGCAGCAGCTGCTGTTGCCGCAGCAGCTGTTGTAGTTGCTGCTAATGCTGTTGATGTAGTTGCCGCATTGCTGCTGCTGACATTGGCAACAGTTGCAGCTGCAGCAGCAGCTGTTGTTGAAGCTGCTGCAGCTGTCGTTGCAGTTGCAGTTGCACTTGATTTCTCCGCCGATTTCTCTTCATATTTCTCGACAAGACTCTTGACTTTGCCACTGCTGGCGGCAGATGCTTTGCGTTGTTTCTTCACCGGCTCCACGACAACACTCGATTCGCTGGTGTTCTCCGATTCCTCGGCTGCTGACTGCGAGGCTCTTGAGGCGGCTCTAAGGGGCGTGCTAACTGTTGCATTGATGATGGTGGTGCTGCTGGCGACAGTCGAAGTTGTTGCTGCTGCTGTGGCAGAGGCAGCAGCAGTGTTGCTGCTGCTACTGCTGCTGGCGATGGCCATTGCAGCAACTGTTTGATTTGCCACTGCCAATTTGCTAATGCTTTCCATTTTGCTGGTGTCAGCTGGTTTCGGGGACGCCACCGAATTGGCACGCACCAGGCTGCGTCCCTTGCTGCGATTCGAGTTGCGCGACGGCATCAACATGGAGCAGCCAAGTTTGCGATGGAAATCGCCATAGGGTTGCAGAAACTTTTTATATGCCTGCTTCACCAGATTCATCACGGACAATGTGCACGGCGTGAATCCCAATCGCATGGCAATCAGCTTCCATTGGTTCTTGGCGGTGACTCGATTGTAGCCACCACGTTTCTGCACCGCACGGAACAGACGATAGAGATCCACGTCGCGGCTTTGGATCGATGGCACCTTATTCAATGGTGTACCGCGGTCATCCATATACTTATACAGCTGTGCCACAAACAAATCCTTCTCCTCATGCGGCTCATCATCGGATGAATCAGAATCGATTTCACCCTCATCATCGCTTGTTAAATTTGATAAGCCAAATAGCGAGTCCCGATCCCAATGGGCGGGCAAAACGCTGCCATCCAGAAATTCAATGGCGGCCAGAACGGCGGGTCCATCCTGCTTGGTGGCCATTTCGCGTGTGAACTCGTTGGCCTCCTTCTTGGGCACCGTGTAGTAGCGTCCATCCTTGAACGAACGCACCAGGTACTCGTCCTTGACTCGTATGCGCACAGTTGCCTGCAAGATAGTTAATTTTTTTTAATTTGAAATTTACGAGTACAAATTTATAGCCGAGTTCTCGTCCAAAAGATGCCCCTCGCTTTAATTGTATCTCTGATTTTAAAGCCCTCGCCTTAAAACAGCCATATATATATTTATCAGATCTTCATGCAGTCTCTAATATATAGCTGTTCGTGCGGACATAGCTTTAAAAAAAACAATATACCCTTGTGCACCCGACCACTAAGGAGTATAATTACTTAAATAACGTGAATTTAATTGAAACCAGCTTGAGCTTGGAGCTTTAACTTACTTGCTTGCTCACTTGTGCCGTGGGTGCCACAACGAGAGCTGGGAACCATTTCTCTTTATCCTTTTTCTTCGATTCGGTCTCTACACAGACGACCTTGCCAATGTTCTCCTCCTTCTCGTTGACCACCTCCTTGGCATCGCTCTCGTCATCGTCATCGGAGCTGCCATCGTTCAGTTGACCTCGACGACGTCCACGTCGTCCGCCAACAACGGGATTGCCAAAATGCTCTGGATGTGTTAATGGCAATTGATCCAATGTTTCGCTCTCATTGAAATGCCTGCCACTTTTGAGACAAAGCGCCGTGCGACGCAATGTTGTAATGTCACCATCATCGAAGACGACCGTGTATTGGGAGCAATCCTGTATCTTTGTTATGGTCGCCTCAACGTTCTCCTTGCGATCCGGATGACGCACCTCAACGATGGCCCCGACACGTAGCTGACCTGGTGCCGCCTTAATTGCATCATCCGAGACAATGCCCGATCCCAATCCCTGCTTGTAGGCGACCTTCACTTTAATGTTGCGCACAACTTTGCTGACTTTGGCCTCGCAGAAGGCGCCCTTGTATTTGGCGCTCACCTCGGTGCCCACGGGCAACGACGGCGGATCGTCCACTTGCTGCAAAGTCCCCAACGAACAGTTCAATACATAAGTTTCAGTCGAATCATCATCAAATCAGAAAACTCACCTGCATATTATTATATGGTAAATAACGTTTGATATTTGTTGTATCCAATACCAACGCCACTATATTAACTATTATCAATAGTGGCTGCACATTTTCACATCAATTTCTGATGTTTATTTTGACTTGGGGTTCACCCCCACCTCCACCTCCTTTAGGGGTTACCACGATTTGCCGCGTTGCGTGTTCGTATTGGTTTTTCCTTTAACCCTTTTTATGCTACTTTTACTGCTGCGTGAGACATTCGCAGTGCTTCAGTTATTCAAGTCAATTTGTTTTGATTTAGTTGCTTCGTTTAATGTTTTAATGCAAGTCAAAGTGAAATTTTCGCTCTCTTCTTTTGCGTTGTTTAGCGTCTTTGCTAGAGTTGTGTCGTTTCGTTCTGAAAAAGTGCCAATGAACGAGTCATTCAGATGAACGAATGAACTTATTCAGTTAATCATGAACTATCGTTCATTTTGCAGCTGGTCAGTTTTCTTAAAAAGAAAACAACGCTTTTACAGATATACGATTAGAAAAATTGCAGGAAGTTTCGCTATTGGATTCTATTTCTTTATTAACATGTCACACTGTTTTAAATTCTTATATTTTGAATTTGTCATCTATTCTAATTAAAAAGTTTAAAAACATTTCACATTCCACTTATAGAAACAGTTTTAGCCTATTCACATCGCTCATAAACAACTGACCAACTGATCAGAATGACCTATTTACCAACTGACCAATTGAATAGAAACTATATCATTCATATCATAACAAACTGAATAACTGAACTAAATGACTGATTTAGTTCACGACTGATAAATAACCGTTTGAACTTATTCGAAACGGCTACGATATTTCGATAACACAATACGCGCTGTTAACTCCCTGTAATGCTACAGCTGTATGGCTGTAATCGATGCTCTTACAAATATCCCGCCACACTGATACAGTCAAATTGAACAGTGGCAACGCCACGCGGAACTTCCACTCAATTGACTGCTCTTAACTTCCACTCAATACTTGAGTGAAAATATCAGAACAGTTGCGCGCGCGTAATGCGAAAATGCAAAATGCAGAAGAAAATAATTTGTAGTGTCGTGGGACTTGCACACAAGTGCATTGCGATATTTTAAAGTATTTGTTGATAGCTTCTCGATTAACACCCATACATAGTTCGCGACATGTACAAACACTCACGGTATAATTAAAATGCATTTGAAAAATGCCCCCTTCCGCCACGCGGTCATGCCAAATGCCAGTTAATTAGGTAAACAAAGTTTTGTGCCACATAAACGGACTTGTTAAGGAGCAGCTTTTGCAAGAGTCCTTTGCACACATGCACATACACTTATACATACATACATATGTATGGATTATACATGTACTTACCTGCGTGCATATGTATGTATGTACTTACATGCATATGAGTGTATTTATTTGCATGCATCGGTGCATACCCAATTGGAAATTTGGAGCGTGCAAATGGCGTCGATAATCTACTAAATACAAATGCTGTTATATGTATGTACACTTGTTCAACTGTATTCCTTTATCACTTATTTTAGCACATTAGGAATTATTTGAAAATCTCTTCATTACAACACGTGTACAAGTTGCATTAGGATGTGTTGCAAATTTCCCACGGGGAAACCGTTCACCATTCATTGAGCGACGTGTTCACGCGCACTAATTGAACTCTTAGCAAAGTTACAGTTATCAGGAAATGTTGTTAGCCAAACAGCAACAACAACAGCGACAATGAGAACAAATGCACTCACTCTTTCTCTCTCACACATTCGGCAAGGGATTCCTTTTGCCGTTAACTTTCTTAGAGTTGAGCAATAATCGCATTTGACTTTCGCTCGCTGTGCGTAGCGTGTGCTTACAGCTATACATAGCATAACAAAGCAATTAGCTAATGTTTTTATGCCCTTTTACGTTTTTGACATGTTTTTGCCAGAACTTTGCGTGCGTTGTCAAAAGATTGGGGTTATGGTTTACCAATTGCATTTACAGTGCCTCGCAGCTTATTTGATCCACTACATTTTTAATTGTTTGGTTTTTGTTTGCTGATTCAGAAATAATACATATTAAATATAAAAAAACCTTAATTAAAATAGCTCTTTAAGTATACAACGTCAGTGCACAAATAAATGGTTTGCTGAGTGTTGCGGATCAAATTTACTTTGAACCACTGTTCATATGCATGACAAAATAAACAACTCTTTTGCATTTAAATGTCATTTTAGTTGATAAGCAAATAATTTTATTAAAATGGTATTTTATTTTGTCTGCTTAACAATTCTTAACAATTGCAGCTTGCTTTGAATATTCTATAGAATCAGGCATAAAGAAAACGGGTATCAAATTTTTGGATTAATGCAGCTTTGTTATCATTGCACATCGTCAGAAGTGAAAAGTGATTAATTTTCTCATTTGCATTAAAACGATATTAGCTCAATGCGCGCACACACAAACCCACACACCCACACACACACACATAGCTATTGTATTTGCTTTGCTGACTGACTGACTTTTTCGAATTGTCTGGCAACCTCCCACAATGCGCAGCCCCCCCCACCCAACACTTCAGACGCCATCCAACATCTCAGACCGCTGCGTGCGCGCAAACAAAGGCCAATAATTTCTGCTGCTGCTTTTCAATTATCATTTGCAAAAAAAAAGGAAAGAACAAAATCTGGAAGAGAAAAGAAAATGAAGCGCAAAAGAAATAAAGAGAATGAAAGGCAAATAAAGATTGTAATGGCCAAGGCACAGGAGCGTTGAAGTAAAAAGGGGTTTCTTTCTTTCTTTCTCTCTCCCATTTCCAATGGAGTAATTAGTGTGCATTTCCTTTCTGCGGAACGTGTGTGAGTGAGTGTGTGTGCCGGTATGTGTGTGTAGGTGTGTGTGCAACATTTACTTTTCCACTTCGTTTGCGACAATCAAATGCAACAAAAGCGAGAAATAACTGTTAGGCTAGTCCACAAACAGCAACAAAAAAAAACAGGAGCTGGAGATGAAGATGAAGAAGCTGTAAGCAGGAATATGCTACCTGAGCCCACTCACTGCACTCAAACTGAGGCTCACCTGTGCAGCAATTGTGTTTTTATCATCTAAGGGCGGAGCCATGTCATCAGCGCAAAACGTGACATTGAATATATGGCCTTGTTGCCTGCTCTTACACTACTCAGGAGAGAGAGAGAGAGAGGAGAGGAATAGGATCTGCCTCTCCTGCTCTGCGGTTGCAAATGGTATAAGAAATGAGGTGGTTAGTTAAGTCAAAAGAGCGCTCTGAGCGCTCTCATTTACTACAACAGCGTCATAATCTTAGAATTCGTCGTAGATTATGATTTTGACAACCGCTTGGAATCGAAAAAATTAATCCACTTTAATAACATTCAAACATATATTTTGTATTATATGACTTTTATTAAAAAGTGGTTATGTGTGAAATGAAAACAAAAAACGACCTATTTCTAACATTTGCGCTCATTTTTTGTCTACTCTTTCTATTATCGAGCAGACCTGACTTTATTTTACACGTATTATTTCACCATGCTAATCTCCTTGTAATTAAGACTGTCACTCAATCCCGGCATTTGCTTGCCATTCAGTTTCTCTTTTTTTGTCCTTGTCTGCCGTCTCAATGTGGAAGACGGAACGGGACCTCCTCCTCCTCGTTTTGTTTCTGCTCCTTCTCCTCCTGCCGAAGGCGCCAAAACAATGTGCCAATTTGAAATGTCTTTAATTGCACATTGCTTTTGTTGTTGCTGCTGCTGCTATCCTTGCTGTATTTCCTTTTGCCTATTGACTTTGGAAGGGTCGGCAAAGTGCGCTTAATGGAGCCTAAAATACTTTTAGCTTCATGCCTCCTCGTTTGACATTTTAGACAAGGTGCAAGGAAAAGTTGCAATAAAAATAAAATTTATATATATTTTCAACAAATTGATTAATTAAAGAAATCAATTCACAAATATCTTCAGCTTTTCCAAAAAGTTGGACCAGTAGAAAGAAACTGACATACTAGTTTCCTTAAGCAAATCTTTCGCATACATAATTAAATTTAGGCCCACTTGTTCAATGTCTAGTTAAGGTCTCTAATAACAATAATTTAATTTACCTAAGAAGAAACGGGCGCTAGTCAAGTAACTCTCTTGAGAAATTATAAAATTTATCTATCTTCTATTTGCAAAATAGATAAATTGATAAAAAAAAAAATTTATTTTATAAATCTTAGGATAACTTATTTAATTTTAGACGCTACCTTTCGATTTTAACCCGTTCTGATTTAAGATTTGTTGTTTATTCTTTAAAATATTTTGTATTAAACAATTTTGTCAATTAAGTAGAAATTAGTAGAGTATACAAATTAATTTAAGCCCTGCCAATAAATTATCCCACGCATTTCCAGAGCGATTCGAAAATGGGAACAACGATAAAAAGTGTACATAAATAATCGAGTTCTTATTTATAGAGTGTAAACAAAACTAATCCAAAGGCACGACTATTCTATTAATCGGATTATCGTTTTGGCCGATACCAGAGTGTTTTCTATTATTTAAATAGATTCGAAGTATAATCTGAGGATCTCAATTACAAATATCAACTTATACACAGATAAATAGAGTATTACTGAGAGAACTCTAATCGATTTATTGAATAATTTATTTGTGCGTAGATCACATTACATTTGTTTAGACTCGATAAATATAGACGCGGAATGATGGCAATGAGAAGTTAGTAATTTATTGAATGTTCTCGCTTTCGAAATGGCATTTAGTCGCAGTCGCAGATCGTCTTGGGAATGCGTGGGATGTGCATAAATTTCAACTTGTCTTGAAATTTATACGCATTTAAATGCGACTTTAGGGCTAAATTCGTACATGCAACATACAAAATAGACATGCAACATATGTATGTACGCATGTAGTAGACATTGTATATCGCTTGGGGCCATAACATCTATCAAAGTGTTTGGGTAACAAACGGTACTTTTGTTTATCGTTTGCCCCCAAGTTGAAGGCGGTGGAAGGTGGCATCAGCATCGGCGTCGGCATCGGCGTCGGCAGCGTCATCGGCGTTGACGTTGACGTCGTCGTTGTCGCCATCGTCGACGTGCAACTCGTTGCCCAAGTGATGCAATAAACTGCACTGTCGGGTACTTTATTTGAGGTATGCATAGAATCTCTGCTATTTATAAGTAAGTACATTCATGCCTCCCTCCCTCTCTCACCCTCTCTCACCATCTCTCTCCCTCCGTCTGTTTTGGCTGTTGGATGCAGTCAGTGCTGCCAGAATTTCACAAGTAAAAAAAAACTATTTTTTTTTAGATAGCTAGACATAACAAAAAAATTCTAAAAAATAATGTAAAAGCTACTATGAAAATTCCAGTCTTGTAATATTTTTATATTATAAGAAAATACAGAGTAGGTTAGGTTCGTAGTTAAATAACAGATTTTTAGCATACAATTTTTTTCTGGTATTTAAAAACAAAGTATTTACGCCTCTTCCGGTTTTTAATTTTTATTATATTATATTTGATTGTATTTAATAAAATTTATTTATCCACGTTGCATTTAGGCAAAGTTTTGAAAACTTATCGTTGTTTACTTTGTCGACTCAAAGTGAAGTCAGTAATTTTATAAAATTTTCATTTTTCATTAAATCAACCTTTATTCAGTTTATTTTATTCTGAAACCAACACTAAACTTATGTTTTTCAACTTTAAAAAAAGAATTATAGAAACAGGAGTTAGTTTTCAAACAGTATATTAAATAGTGGAACATAATTGTTATGTTTTAAATTGCGATTTAAAATTTATAACAGTTGAGGTCCGAGGTTTATATGGATTTCTGTATTTTAGAACCTCTGGTCAAATTTCTGCTCAGTTCATTTGCTTCTTTTAATTTGTTCGATCGAGAAATAGCCACTTCTAGCTATAAAATAGCTAAAATGGCAACACTGATACACAGCTGTGCAACTGCAACAACAATTGCAGTGGGGCAGCTTTACTGATTCCGATTCTGCTCTGCCTCAGCCTCTGCTGCATTTCGGAATCTTCATTAGCACTTGGCGCGCGCGCGGCTCAGTTTAAAGATAGTATGTCTGTGTGTTTGTGTGTGTGTGTGTGTGTGTGTGTGCGTGTGTGTGTGTGGCAAATATTGCTCGTTGTTGTTGTGGTAATAGATGCAAGTATGTATTTGCCTTTGGGGGCCATTGACACCAACTGCAGCAACTACAACAACTATTAAACAAGAGCAGCAGCTCTGTTTGCCACTTTGGCATCTGCCAAGCCATAAAGCATTCAACTCACACCAACTTTCAAGTTCATAAACGAATCTTACTTTGAATTTACATGAAGGAGTTTAACAGAGGGCACGCATAAAAGTCGAAAGCGAGAAGAAGAAGGGGGTGCAAGAGAAAGTACTATTTACTCATGTGGAACAAATAATCTATAATTTAGTGCAAACACATTCCTTAGATGTACGAATTTGCATGCCTCAAAGGGAGGAAATCGGTGCAGTCGATTAAGGAAATTGCAACTTCTAAGAAATTCCAATTAACATCCGCTTGAGTTCTGATTGGTCCGAATTTTTATTGAAATACCTATTGAAACTGTTTAACATCTCTTGAGAATGGCCATAGCTGTCAGTCTGTCATCCAATTTTCCCCATGATTGGCTTCCAATCAATTAAATATATTTTTTTTAAACATTTTTGAATAGGAGCATAAAAAGCATATTAAATGAAATACGTATATAAATAAAATATGACAATAAGATAAGTAATAAATTTCACAACAATTTATTAAAACTAATTATAATTTGTATTTATTTATCATAAGTTAGATTATTTAAAAAGTTAGCAATATATATTTTTATTTCTGTATACATTAAAAATATATAAGCTTAAGAATCTGCACAAATTTGTATATGAATTTAGAAAATATTATAATGATTTGTATTAAATGGAACAATGTAGATGGATCGATAGATAGTTATATGGATATAGCAATATGTAATTAGTTATACACATATAAATTAGTGTATCTAAAGTTAAATAGATTGATAGAAATATAGATCGATAGACAGAAATATATATATTAGTTCTTAGATACGTGGCAAGATATTTATCTATCTTACAATTCAGAAGGATGCTTAGGCAGATGAATATATATGTATATTGTTAGATGGATTGATAACTACCATCGGTTTCACCTTTTATCATTTACAACAACTGGCATAGCCCATTTGTGCGATTCGTTTCTGAAGAGGGTATCTCGAATTATTGCTGGGAAATAGGTGAAAATTGATGCGATCGTCAGGGCTTGAGGTAGCGATAGGCGATAAGCGGCTTAGCTGGATTAAGTAGCTGGCTCTCTCAGTGGCACTGTGGGGCTGTGCCACATTGTGGCGCACGCACGCGTTGCGTATTTCATGTCATTAGCCAGACAAAAGTCAAACTTAACGCCACTTTTCAGCCCCTCTTCCGCTCCCTTTCCCTTTGCCCACTCCACTTTTCACGCACGCTAGAAACCAACCACCGCAGCGTGGTGCATTGTGGTTCGACCTATGTGTGTGTGTGTGCGTGCGTGTGCGCGTGTGTGTGTGTGTGTGTGCGTGTGGCTGTTTAAAGTTTTTGACAGGCAGCATCCGTAGCGAACACCACAAGGTATTAAAAATTAGCACACAGCACTGGGAAACCACAAGAAGTTGGGCAAACCGTTGAGCACGTACATCAGAGTGGGATAGAGGGTCATTTAGGGGGAGGGGGGGGGGGGTGTAAGGGTAGTTTGACTGGTGAATTGTTGTTGAGCTGATGCCTCCTGATGCCTGATTATGACACGTTGCACTGGCTTATTAATGAGTTGCGCTGTCAGTCAACATTCAACAGCAGCGTCAACTCTGTGGCAGCTTTCTTGTTTATGTGGTCAAACCCATCCCCCTTTTTTATCACTCTCGCCCCCTTTCTCCCACTTCCAATACCTACTTTTCATGCCTTTTTAACTAAGCCAACACATGCAACTTTCGTTAGCAAAAGTCACTCATTTGATAGCTTTCATAACAACATCTACAAAATCATATGTTTATGTAGATTAAAAATATTTATAAATATATACGTATATATATGTGGGAAAATAATTAAAAATTTATTTTAATAGGTGCCAAAAATTAATCGGTGTAACTTTTAGCGATATTGAAACTCACATCTTGTGTGGCAAATGTTGTAGTCTAAAGATTGCGTAGTTAATTCAATTTAGTGAATTCTTAACCAAGTGCTAGTTTCAAAAAGTCATCCGCCTTAGCTGGAAATTCTTAGAAATCTGGGTTAAACTACATTTTTATATTTTTCGTATAATTGTGCTTTAATTTTGAAACTCAAGTTCTTAAATAAATAAAATATATATATTGTTATTAACTTAAAGACGTCTGAACTGAACAAATCCAATTATGATGAATTTTTCCCGATAATCAGAAAAACAATACATCTTGCTTGTAAGAGCACATAACATATTATTTTATTTATTTTTTATTTTTCTCTAAATGGATAAATATTTTAAATTTTAGAAAAACATATTTATTTTTATCAGTGTGTAGAGAATTTGCTAATTTGGCAATTGAACTTATATGATGTAGCCATGTTTGATGAAGTAGCATACACAATGTCCTTATAAAGGAGGTTGGTTCCCTTTCTCCGATCCATTGCTACCGAGAGTTGCCTGGGCACATAAATCAAGCCCGACACTGCCACAGACACAAGACACTCGCTGAAAATCATATTACACACATTTTTAAACAGTGAAATTCTCGTGAAAGTAGGTGAAAGTAATATGCATAAGGTGAGAGTGTGTGAGAGGTGTGAGTGTGTGTGTGAGTGTGTGTGTGTGTGTGTGTTGTGAATACTTATGTGCATGTTAGTAGCTTTAATAACTTCACTTACACTATTCTGGTATTCATATTCATTTTCATATTCATATTCATATTCATATTTAGGGTAACACGTGCGCTATACTCGTACACTTGGCTTGACTTCCTTACCAAAATTCCCTGAATCTGTGTGTAATTGTGTGTGAGGGTGTGTCTCCGTGTGTGTGTGTACACAGAAAAAAAATCCGCGATTCCGGGATAAAATGAGTCCAAGCGGTGTGAAAGGCTTGTAATTTCTTAAATCAAGTATTAAATACTTGATTCAAGTACGATTTTAAAATATTTATCGCAACAATTTAAATTATCGGAGCTCTTTAAGAATATTTTCAGTGAAACTAATTTTTAGCCACATATTGTGTTAATTTAACATCAATATCCTAAATACATACCAAAAAAATACAAGCTAAAATCAAGAATTTTAAGCTTAAATTTCAAAAATTTTGTTTTTTTAGGGATCAAAACCGTAAGCATAACCGTAACCGTTAATCGGTATTAACCGATTGAAATTGATAAGCGTAGCTGGAATCGTAACCAAATAAGACCGAAACCGGTGATCGTAACGTAACCGATAAATGAAAATTTTCCTAACCTAGCCCGATACACGTTTCGGTTTGAAACCGTTGGGTTTTTTTTTTTCTGTGTAGTCTTGAGGCTGTTGCTACTGCTGCTGTGGTTTGAGCTCAGCTCTAACATCGTGCTCTGAGAGTGCCTGTTGGGTATTTGCACATTTTAACGGATTTAATATGAAAATTAACAGTCACACACACACGCACGCACACACAGACGCACAGACACACACACATAGTCACCCACTCAGTGAGTGTTCGAGTAATTTGCGTTCATAATAATGAATCCTGGCCTGGATTGTGAGGACCTGGTAATGCCTGGTACTGCCAGCAGCTGCACTTAGTTGAAAAACTTCTTAAAATAGCAGCAGCCGTCGTTGTTGTCGTTGAAGTTAGTAACCCCTCCCCTCCACCCCTTTTTGCCACATTTCCAGCATTTCCCTCAACCCCTTCAACTCCTTTGACTGCTCCATGCCAGCTACAAGTTAAACAATTATTCAAGACGTGACTTTTTGGCATTTAAATATTTATGCGCACACGTTTTGCAAACGGCACACAACACACACACACACACACACACACACATGCACACAACAACTGTCAAAATGTAACATTTATGTTTAAGTTGCTATCGTTGTTCTTGTTGTTGATCTTGTTATTGTTGTTGCTATAAAGCATAGATAAAATTTGTTTGTTTGCCTCGCAATTCCCAGAAAATGCGGTGTCTTTTGAATTTGCCTTTAATTATAGGCACATTTAATGCAAATTCTAAATGTTGACATCAAATATTTATCATCACATTTGTGTACTACTTTCGACTCAACTAATTTCCTTGTACAACAATTCGAGAGCTGTGCCATTTTCGAGGCACACTGTAAATCAAGAAATAAGCTTGAAATCTATCAAAAATAATAGATTAGTAGTTATGTAATAATACATTTTTGTTGACTGACTAAGTGACAATCAAGTCACAGCCCAAATCCTATGGGGGCACAAAAACATATATTATTAAATATATTTTAAATGCTCTACGATTCTAAAATATATCATATGGATTTTGGGAAAAAAACGGAAAACGAAAAAAATAATTCTCATGCCTCTGATTGGAAAGTAATTATCCATTTGTAAAACGTACTTGATTTCGATTTTCATCATCCAGCTTTAAATGTATTTTAAATTTCAAATCAAAGCCGCCACATGTGGAAAAAGTCTTCTATGCAAAATTGCATTAGACACACACTTTCATAAGAGTGATATTTTTATTTAATTTTCCCCCTTTGGGTGCTAAAGAGGCAATTAATTCCAAGTGAGAAGCTGCAAGATATTTACCTGTTAGATACATTCACTGTGCTATTTATATTTAATATTATTAGTGTTTAGTTTCCGTAGTTATTACTTGAAACAGTCGCTAAAATTTCAAGTCGACTTGCTATCATTTGATTTTAATTAACAATTTATATTAAGTACTCCCATTAAGCAGATGTTGTCGCTGTGAAAAGAAATCCTTTCCCATCAACGATAATGACAAACAAATGCAAATGCATTCAACTGACGGGGCAAAAAACCTTACTTACCTACATATACTCGTAAATATAAACGCAATTTCTAGTGTTGAAACTACGTAAATTGCAGGCACTTGATTCATTCGTCCCGCATTTACATTCACATTTCAATTCCCAGGGCAGGCGACTTAACACCGCCCCCCTCCCCCCCCCCCTCGTTTCGGCCATCCTCTTCTAACATCATTTAAGTATTACCCGAAACGAAAAATACGATTTTATCTCAGACCTTCCGGCAGCTTGACTGGCAAAAGTCGCACACCTCCACCTTTTTTCCACTCCACTCCACTTCTCTCCCCTCCACTCCGAAGAAGTCCAGCGATTTATGCAACCATCTAACCAAAACAACAAGAATTTGAACAACCTGAAAACACCAGAAAATCTGAGCAGGGAAAAAAATAAAGCCAAAGACATTGTCTTTAGAACGAACTTTGAAAGTTTCCACGAAGTAAATGACAAAATGATTGCAACGCTACGAGTAAATATTTGTGTATTTTGTAATAATTGTAATTTGTGAAATTCACATTCATTTGTATTACGCATGGTTATTTATGAAATCTCTTAAATCAAGCGATTTGCAGTTTTATAAATTGAACTTAATGAAATACTTTTAGAATGCATTTGGCTTTGTGTCAAACAATCATTGAACTTCATATTTTCCACAGCGGGGGTACATTTATTGAAATCGAAATAAAGTCGAAGCTATGTGTTTATGAAAAAAAAACACTTTAAATTAATTTTCAATTTGTTTGAAGTACGATAAATAAAAGAAAATTAATAAATTCCAAAGAAATTAACATATTTATTAATAGTCCGAATATGTCAAAGCAATAAACAGATGAAGTGTTTTGTACATTTCTTTTGTTGCCAGAGACATACAATTTATATTAAAACACAATAAGCACTTATTAGGATTTTTTCGTAAAATGTTCATAGAGCAATAATTTGGAAAAAATCCGAATAAAAATATATCTTATTGAGCAATGACAACAGAAATCTTGAAGCTAAATTGAAAGTGACATTTGGTTTGGTCTACTATTTTATGTACTCGACAATAACTGTTAGTTGACACAGTCAATTATAAATTATTAATGAATCTGTCGCACTCTAAACAATAAATTAAAAGTAAAATACTCAAAGTTGACAGCACTTAATAAAATCGTATGGAAATCGTCGGCGTTTAGTGCAGTTATTTGCAATTTTAAAGCAACTTCTATGCAGGTTCAATGCACCTGAACAGTTTGTCAGCCACAACAGAGGAAGGACCTCGCTCCTCGTAAAGGGAGGAGATGGGAGGGTGGTTTGGTAAGTTCACTTGTTGTGCGCGCATTCACGCGAAAAGCGCGTTAAACGCTTTTTGGGTTTGGCCCACACACACACATACACACACACACACATACACACCAGTTGGCCAATTAATGTTGCAAGTAAAAGCAACAGCATTTTTGTTTCCTCTTGCCTCCCGCTATATTTTGAAAATGCTCCTCACCTGCTCTGTCCAGGTAAGCGGCAACTAGGACCCGCTAATGGACAACGCGGTGTTGTTGTCTTGAGTGGGTTTGAGGTTGGCCCACATATGTATGCGACGCGTCTGGGCCAAAAAGCTGACACGACATGTCGCTTAACATGTCGAACATGAATATGCAACAACAACATCAACATCAACACCAGCAACAACAACAGCAACAGCAAAAACAACAACAGGTGGCAATGGCATCCGCATCCGCATCCGTATCCGGGTCATGCAATAGCGTTACAGGCCAATGGCCAAACAAAAACAACTAAAAATGCTACAGACGAGTGTGCTCGACTGAGAGAGACCCGCTACCCAGGCTCTGAAATACACAAACATGTAACAAACATATAACCGAAAAGAACCGGCTGGTTCAGGCTTTTGGACTGCTGCTACCGGATCCGGATCCGAAATTGAACTCGCATCCGAACCATTACAGAGATTTCGAGCTTTTCTAATATCGCACAAGTATTTGAGACTTCGAATAAATATTTTATATAAAATAATAAGTCATATGTTAATCATAAAACTATTCACATTTGCAGTTTTTTTTTTAATAAAGAACTTATTGATTTAAATGAATATTTAAGGAAAAATAAAAAATGCAACAAATATTTTGATGAACCAAGATTTGAACTAGTTAAATAAATCGACAACCTAATTTTTGCGGATGCGATTCAAAATTAACAAGTTTATTTTATATTTAAAATTACGTATTCTTTTAAACTATTTTTTTTTGAGAACTTAATAATTCTTAATTATTTGGAGACACAGTCGAACTTCCATAACTCGACTTTTCCCTAACTAGAACTAAACAGTTAGATTTTTGAATGTGCATAACAAGCTGGATTCAATATTTGGACTCACATACATGATTTATAAGACCCTTGTACTGTATTGGCTACCGGGTTAACAACTCGAACTACTCCCAAATGTGCTGCGTGTGCATGCATATTATACACATGGGACGATATTCCTTTCCCTCGCCTGCTCCTTTGCCCATTTCCTGCAGCTTTCCTGTTCCCTCTTCCTGTTGCTGTCCCTATGCCAGTCCCTGTCGATGTCCTGTTCCGAACATAGCTGCGGTTCAAAGCCTTTCCTGCGAGGTGTGCATAATTAAATTGCACTACAAGCGGATAAGCAACAACAACACTAATACTTACTATGAAAGCACTAAAAATCACAGCCCGAATATCTGAAATGATATTGCCCAGATCTAGAGCATAGGGCAAAAAAATGAGCAAAAAACAGAAAACAACAACAATAACAAAAAGCAAAACACCAAACGGAAACTCGTCAAAAAAAGCACAATTATTAATGAATTCCAGGTGTGTCATTTCGGAACACGCTCCATTCATAATGCAAAGCACATGAAAACATTGTCAAATTATAGATATATGCTCGGGGATATTGTTCAAACGGTATTCATAACGAAAATAAAAGTCTAAAGTATTGCATTTAATTCACATATGTAAATTTTAATATTAAAAAACTGTTTAATATAATTTTAAGTACGACTTCTTTGCACTACATAAAAATATATATTTTTCCACTTGTTTCCCCATTTTGTTTTATTATTAAAAATGTATGTTTGTTTGGAGATTGTAAGATAGTAAATGTACATTTTTAAATATTGGACAAATGTGTGATAAACAGTGTTTACTGAAACTACTGAAATTGGGTCGATTTCTTTGGTTTGAAAACAAATAAGTCTTTGTAAATCAGTTAAAGTATTTAAAATATAATAAAAGTTGTTTCCACTAATTTTTCACCTTTTTTGCATTCAACGTTAAACTACACATTATTAAAATGTCCCCATTAATCGATAATTGGAATAAATGTAAAATATTATCAATGAATTATAAGAATAACAGCTCCGCTAGAAAGTTAAATTATTTCATAACTTTGCCATACATAAAGAATATTTTGGATTTTGAATTTTGCAAAAGCTATTTCCGTCACATTTACCTGAAGCTATAAAGTGATTAAGTCATATAATTCATCGCATAAACCTCGTTGTAAATAAATGATCATTTGCAATCAATTGAATTTTGAGACAATGTATTTGAATAATGGGTTAATAATATATGCTTATATTGATTGCAGATCAGTTTAATCACTGCGAAAATAAGGAAATCGATCCAACGAAAAAGGAAATGAATCAAAGTCTTTAATTAAATTATCGGTAGCATATTTAAGCTTCGGTGTCGCAATGTTATTCCATTATTATTGTATTGTATTTTATTTTTTGTTGTTTTTTTTTTTTCTTCATTTCTTTTTTGTTTTTTTGTGTTTTTCGCCGTGTCTATAATTTATTTTAATTAATTTTCACGTCATTTATCAGGAATGCGTACAGGAACAATAACAACAACATCAATAATACCAACAACAGCCAAAAGCGCTCATCCAATTTGAAAATTTTTAATGCGACACGCTCTTAATCAATTTGAACAATTTAAATGTGCATTGATGTGCATAAATGCAACATTTAATTTATGCAAACAGCAAATTTGTGGCGATTTATGCCTTCGAAAGAAAATCACACTGAAATTGACAATCGCCAAAGCAACGCAAAATACACAAATACACACAAAAAAAAAAAGAAGAAACTCAGAGAGTGAGAGATAATAAGCTAAAGTATAAAGGTTGAAATTATTATTGCATCCTGGCAACGTGTCGTATGCGTGACAATTATTCCATATGATGAGCTTTCAATGTTCAACAGCCTGTTCGAATCGCAACTGTAATTAGATGTGCCCTTTCCACATCCATATCCATATCCATATACACATCTCCTTCCCTATCCCTATACCACCCCAAAATCCCTGTGATTTGTCAGCATCAGTATCTGTCACAAAAATAATTACAATTCGAAATGCTAACGGCAAATGCCAAATTCAACACTGTAAAAGATACAAAACGAACATTGGCTTATCACCAGCGAATGGCCAAATATAAATGTTCAATTGAGTTCAAAGAAAAAATCGCTTCGGATAAGTTGACTTATTTATAAATACTTAATTGCCTCATAGACTTTTTTGTATCGTTTATATAAATTTTTGTCAGTTTATAATAAACGAACAAAATGGATCTATGTTCTTTTACCTCTCGTAGTTTCTTTTAGTTTTATGTTTTTTTTATCAAATATTGCAATTATTTTATATATTCAATTATTTTGTGCGAATAGTTTATTTCAATTAATTAACACTTCAATCTTCAAGATTCTTTTGTGCTCTAAATAATTGTTAGATATTTGTAGATCGTTATTGTACATTTATTCTAATATTTGTTTCTGTTTCCAATTGAATATTTTTGGTTTATCTGAAACATACACCTACATTTTTTTTATTTCACAAATTTCTATTCAAATAATAATCTGAATTAATAATTTATTTGAAAGCAATCTTTGTAAATACTTTTATGACTGCATCTTTTAATTAGTGCTGTATATTTTTATGAAATGACCTTTTGCGTGGCATTTAATGACTTAAAATTATTGATAAAAGAGAAAAATAACTTCTCTGCAATCCTATAAGTGCAGTCAGGCTTTGGAATTGAGATACATTCTGTCAATATACATATATAAATGTAGCTGACATGGGATAAACCCTAGAGTTTGTTGGCTTTAGTAGATAAGGCATGCGACCACATGACCAACTGATTGTTAGGCGGGGAGAGAGAGACGGAGAGAGAGAGAGAGAGACAGACTCATTCTCGGAGTTGACGATGGAGTCACATGCTTTGGCAGTTGGCACTGTTAGCACTTTGTGACCAGAAACTGTCGCATGAGCAAGTTGCGGGGGACAGAGGGAGAAGGAGCAAGGGAATGAGAATGGGAGAGGGAAAGGGAAAGGGTAGGGGCAAGGGAGAAATGGGAGAAGAGGGAGATGGTCGCTAAGCCGCACAAACCAAAAATTTGTTTGCAGTTAGTTGGCAACGTGATGCAAATGAATTTGACCACGTCAAAATTTTGTGCTTGTTGCAACGTGGACAGGCACATTATAATATGGTCAAAAAGAGAGAGAGAGAGAGAGTTGGAGAGACTCAGAGAGAGAGAGAGAGAGAGAGAGAGGCAGGAGAATGACTTGAACTGGGTAAATCCTTCGCTGTCCGGTCGTTCACCACATATGTACGTGAAGTTTACTGCATTTGCTCAGCGGTTAATCCTTTGCATTTAAATGAAGAGAGTTTTATTTATGCAACGGATGAATGGAGCGGTGAGTGGAGAGGGCAAAGGGCAGACGAGGAAGGCACCTCCTGCCTGGCTGGCTACGTGTGGAGTTTTTGTCGGTGTTGACCTTATGCTGCGTCATATAATTCCAGTATAAATTTATGGCATGCCATTTTGGGAGCACTTTAAAGTTGCACCTGGACAAGGGCGCAGTCCGAATTGCGTGAAAAGGGGGCAGGTTAATTTATTTTATAGTGAACTTTGTTTTGTTGATCTTAACAATAATTTTTAGTTTTGGTGGATTCTTATGGTAAACTCAACTAGTGTGAGATCCTCAAGCTAGGTTTTTTTTGAAGGGTCTCCCCTTCTGTGCGACTTTACCTAAAAATCGTAAACAAAACTATTTAGTTGTGTTCAAACAATCTCTATGGAATTGGATGATCATTTCATGAGGTTGTTGTTAATCGAACAAAGTAAAAGTGCATACATACATTTTTAATTTCATGTAAACTATTAATTAAGGGCATTTTATATAGAATAGTACTCAAGTTTTCAAAGCCTAGTTTAAGTCTCAGGTAAGAATGCGTCAAAATTGAAAGTGTCAATTTTTTTAAACAAACTCAAAATGAATTTTGAATTGCTAGAGATTTAAAGAACATATTTGATTGTAAAACTATTTCTAAAAATGGAGTTTATGTAATTTATTGCCTTAATACACTCTCATTGTAGTTCTCAACTCATTTAACTCATGCACTGGTCAAATCTGTGTCTTCTACTCAATCCATGAACATGACCACCATTTGAGCGCACTCTTTATATCTTCCATAATAATTTTTTTTCTATTTTCTTTTTATTTTGGACTTTACCTTGTCAAAACTTGCTATTGCAATTTGATAATGTGTTGTAAATAAAACTCCGAGTTAGTTTTGGGTGATAAAAAATATATAGTTACTTATAAATTGAAGCCTACTAGATGCTAGTTCTATGTGGAGAGGAAGAGCATGAAAGAGAGATGCAGTGGGGGGGTGTGAGTGTTGCACTGATCAACCCAGTTACGAAGTCGCTTTATCACGCCTGCCGCATAATGCAGCACTCCAGTTTCCCCACTCTCTCATTCTCTCACTCTCCGTTTTGCAGTTCACAGTTCTTACTTCTTCTATTGGCACCTGCCACCTGCTGCCTGCTGTCGTTTCCCTTTTGAAGTTTTTGTCGACCCATTTTGCAGGTTCATGAATTGCATGGAGCATGGCATACATTGGATATATACAACCTTCCCCTCACACCTCCAGCTTTTCCGAGCCCTTCCTTTGATGCCATCCAATCTTAGGTGCAACGTGAAGTGACTGCCTGGCAGCCCGTTTCCTTTAAACATTTTTGGTCGCACATTGTAGCTGCCTAATGAACACATGAATAAAATATGCGATTTGCTTAACTTTGCACGCCAGCCATGGGCAAAAAGCAGGGGGAAAGGACGAAGCGGCATTCCTGGCATAGAATGCCATCGGATGGTTTTAGAAATGGGAGCAGGACCTGCAACAGCTAAAAACTTTTTCGAGATTTTGCCAAGCAGACAAGCGGCCAGACTGACGCTCTATCTGACGTTTCGGCTCGTTGACCCACAGTGGTTGACATGGTCACTTTAGTTGGGCATAATTGAAAACCTTTCAGAAAAAGAATGTGTGATTTGCCATCTTATAACAGTTCAGAAAATTTATTAATGTCTTCGTTTTGATTTTTAATCTATTCTTCAACTTTTATTTATAATTTTTCTATATTTATAAAATAAAAATACAAATTTTACCTAAATGCGAATATAACCGAAACCGCAACTGAAACCGATATTCGGTACTGTTTAATTTGATATATATTTCTTCGCATAGATTACGGAAATTCTTAATATTTAAAATCTGATAAATCTAAAAATTTACAGGTGAACTAATGGCGCAGTTTCAAAAATTAAAACAAATTCTGTGTTGTGATAATTTAATTTACGGAACGGTTTCTTCCGGGCTTTCCGCAATCCTTGCAACAATTGATGGATTATTTTATTTAAAATGTTTTTTATTTTCTTTCAGTTTGAAATTGATTAAAATATAATTGAAGTTGTATATCTAAAGAATTTAACTGATTTTAAATTGGAGTCTTAATTGCCTTAGACACATAAGATAAATTTAAACACATAAGAAAAAAACTAGAAATTTAAAAAATAAAAGGACGAAAAGGACCACTGTGCGACTCTCTGAGTGACTCGACACATCACATCACATCGAGCAAGTGCAGCAGGCATATAAAGTGGAGAATTGAGAACTGCGACCGACTCTGGCTGGTGATGGGAGTGGGAATGGAAATGGGGACGGGAATGGCAAGTGAAGGGATGGGAAGGGGAGAAGGAGCCTCTGGTTTATCTTGGCGACGCAGACGGAAGCTTTTGTCACTGCTCCACTGGGTGACGTATCCAAAAATCGTTGAAAGTCACTCAACAGTTTAGCAAAATGGCGACGTGCGCCACGTGGCAGTTGCATGGCCAGACGTGAGCTACTGCTAACCTATTGGTGCAGCCGTGCCCCATGTTGCACTGCACCTTGATGTGAGCACGAGAAGTATGTGTATCAGATGGGTGCCATGATTGCCGTTGCTTCTTTCACTTTGGAAATATGTAGTAAGTCAAGTGTTGCATGCCACACAGAGGTTGCAAACTAATAAGTGTCTAGCTGGCTTTTCACTCTTTTGACAACAACAACAACAACAACTGTTTGCTGTTATCTTAGAGCAAAAGTGTGCTGTTATCCAACTGTTAAACATTTTTAGCTTATAAATTTGATTATCAAGAAATATTCATCAATTTGGTGTGAGTAATTTAGCCAACATAAAATAAATGCATTATAAATATTAGATATTAATAGCTTATCAATCTGTTACCAACAAAAAACTTTATTCTTATCTCACTGAGTATATCATGAAAAGCATTTTAAATATTTAGATTTTTTGAATTCTTAAGAGAGTCATTTATTTATTGTCAACAATAATAATTATTACTATTGAATACTAAGCACTCAATCAAATATACTATGTTTAATAAAGAAATGAATTTGAGAGCTAGCATCGAAAGTATTTTTGAAGCATTTTTCCAAAGCTAAGTATCAAATTTCATTTGATGTGAATCGAGTCAAGTGCCTTAACCATTTCCTGTGTAATTACTTTGAGTATCCGTTTCGCAATTCAAAAGTTTTGATTTACTCTTTTTGAAGAATCTTTGATTCTTGGAATTTATTTGTACAAATTTCAACGGATTTTCGGCTTTGAATTTGAACAGTTGCATTGTTATTTTCTTCGCCTTTATCACCTGCCTCACCTGCGTCACCGTCCTTCTATCTTCCTCTGGCTTTGCCCGCGTGGTGTTAAGTGTTCGCTGGCTCTTTGACTGCTTTATCGCTGGATGAGTCCTCAAGAGGTTCGTGACGCGCTTCTTGTCGACTTGTGAATGCGTGCAAATGAAAACGAAAATGAAAATGAAAATGGATGAAAATGGAGCAACGACAAAAATGTGGCGCCAAGCAGCTGACGGGCAACCGACAAACGGCAAAGGCAAAAAGGCAAAAAGGCGAAAAGGAAAAAGGCCATAGCTAAAGCGATTCAATGGGCACGTTTAGACTAGTAACGGATTTCTTATAGAATTAATATCAAACCACGATACTGCAAGCAGCAAGCAAGCAAGAAGGCAGGAAGGAAGAACGGAACCAAAATAGAAAAGGAAAATAAAGAAAATTCCAAAAAAAATGATATTTTTGTCAACCTGAAGTTTTGATACTCTGACAGACAACTGTAGAATAAAAAGAAGATTAGCTGAGTTACAATATCTTGAAGAATATTTAAACGTTTCACTATTTGAGTATTGCTTAAACAAATATTAAATATTTTTTTCTAATTTATGCTTTTCTCTTAAAAATTTAAGAAATTGTAAGGGGAAAGAATAGAATAATGTCATATTTGATTTTTATATTTAAAATCAGTTGATCGCATTATATTTATTTCAACTTGTTCTGACTTGTTCTTAACCATAGACAACTAGAATAAAATATAAAAAAATATAAATATAAAATGCCAATAAATAAAAAATGTGCGTTTTTTTACTTTGTCAAAATAATGAATATAGCATATTTTTTGGAGGTGTAAAATATTTTTTAAAATTTGACAAAACTAAAATATCGCTTGAAGGGTATAGAAGAAAGCAGCAAAAGTTTGTGCCGTCTTGTGTCTAGTTTTTCGTGCAATTCAATTGCCAAGTGAAAGAAGCAGGAAAATCGGGAAAGTCGACGTCAACGGTGACGGCGACGACAAGGAAAAAATCCATGGGAAGCCATTGCCTTAGCCAAAGGACAGGAAAAAAAAGGTTAAGTGGAAAGCTGAGCTGAGCTAAGCTCAGCTGAACTGAGCTGAGCTGAGTCGAGGGCAAGAAGGAAAACGCAGCGAACTGAGATTGACACAGGATATTTGGGGATTTTGCCACATGGCAGCAACGCCTTCAATTACAACTATTTGAAATGGTATATGGCCCATTCAAGGGTCGACAAATAATGCCATCGCGCTACTGCACCACACACAACGCATCGGGACTGAGTCATGTGACGACAACAACAACAACAACATTAACAACAACGACGCTGACGATGACGACAACAAGCTTGTGTGACGGGTCGTATGAGTGATTTATTTTATGGCTCATTTTGTTGCTGCTGTTGTTGTTGTTCTTGTGACGCGTGACACACGCAAAGCACCTTAAAGTAGGTTAAAAGCTCATATGAGCTGCATTTGGGCATTGCATGCTGAACAACCCTCCCCCTCCCCCCTCCAGTCCACCCCTTTCATCCTCAGCCTGCATTTGCTCCAGTTTGAAAACCATCTAATGGACGCCATCAACTTTTTAATTAGCATTGTTCGTATGTGTGAGTTTTGGCCTAATCCGCTGATTGCCAAATAGCAAAATCAAAACGAGCTCAATCAAATCTTGGCCAATTGGCTTGAGTCTATGTGTGTGTGTGTGTGTGTGTGAGTGCGAGCTGCTTTAGAGTCTTCCATGTCTACAAAGTCAAGGAGCAATGAAAGCTTAATTTAAATATTCAACATTTAAAACGAATTTAACGAATAAAGAGACAAGTGTAAGCAACATTTTAGATTTCAGCTTGTATCACTTGAATTTTTTGAGATTCAATTTGAAAATATAATATAACTCTAAAATATTATTAATTATAATTCTTTAAATTTAACATAATATAAATTTATATTCGACTCAATATTTGATGCATATCTCAAAAAAAGATTTGAAATATTATATAATATAATCATATATTCAACTAAATGTGTCTTAAATGATTTCCACAATATTATTCGTACTAAGTCCAATATCCGAAGTCAAATAAAAACAACGATAAATGTATAATACATTTCAGTTATGTTTTTATACTGAAATGTATTATACATTTATATATTTAATCTCTCAAAATCACATAAAAGTATATTTAAAGTCAGTGTTGGCAACATATCCAACCATAGAGAGCGTTAGAAATATTTTAGGAGACAAGCTGTGTTAAAGTAAAGCTAAAAATTTAGCTTAATAATAACTTAAAAATAAATATTTAATATTCTCCATGCAAAACAAGAAGCCAACTAAAAATGCAATATTATAAAACAATTCTCAGAGTTTTTCCTTCTAGTTGAAAGTTGTAAAAAAGTCTTAACATTTCAAATTTAGGAATTTTAGTAATTTAAATTATATTCTCTAGAGTCATTCATTTAACAATACTGTTCAAAGGAAATTTAGCGATTCATTTAAATGACTACTGGAATAATACATGATTAATACGAATTATAAAAGTTTAAATAGTTGTTCGATATGCAATAAAAGAACATTTACGATAAATGCAGCTATTTGTGTATTAAAAAGCACACCATGTGCTAAAAGTTGTTTTTAATATTTTTGGCCCTCGGAAAAGCAGCTTACGAAATGATTTGTCCCATGAATTGATTGCCAATTAGTGCGGATTAACCAAAAAGTGTTTGGGTTCGTATATGAAAGGGTATTCAATGTTTGGCTTTTTGCAATTGCAACTGTTGAGTTGCAAATTCTTTTTTAATTGGTGGCCGCTATTGTTAGCAATTGTGGTTCACAGGTAATTTTAGGTATTTATGTCACTTTGATAGGTTTTAGTATTTGTTGTTGTTGTTGTTTTTTTTTTTTATTGGCTTATTGGAACCGTGTGGCATGCCGCCTGAGAGCTGAGAACTGTTGCTGCCACACGGTGGACGGGGCATAAAGAGGCGAAAAACATTGCAGAAATGTTTGCGAAATAAAATGCGAGTGAAATGTGGCGCAGTCAACTGCAACAAAAGAGCTGCAAACAAATGCTAAACTACACGTATTGCTGCCTTTTGCTTTTTTTTTTTCTTTTCTAGCTCTTGTTGCAGTTGTCCTTTATGCAGCTGCTTTTACTTTTTAGCCGGCAGGATATCCTTGCCGCCAACAGGAGCTGCAAACTGCAACGAAAATGAAATAAAATAAAATAAATTGTTCAATTTAACAAACAAGCAGCAGGAGAGGCAGACAGAGAGAGAGAGAGAGCGAGATGGAGCGAAACCAGTTCAATGGCTTGGTGGAAGGGGTGGGAGGCAGTGGGGAGGGGGTCAAATGGGTCAGCCAGCTTTAGTTAGTCCAGGTAGTTCAGGATGTTGCTGGGTGTCGAGTAGTTGGGCGTTGCGCGTAAAATTTTGTGCGGTAGTTTATGAAGCGAGAGAGCAAAAAGCTTCTTTACTGCCACTGGGCGAATGACGCCGACGCCGACGACAACGACAACGACGATGTTGGCGACTATTGCTCCAAGCTGCACCATGCGCCAAGCCCCGTGCACCATGCAACGTGTAGCATGCACCGTGCACCGCTCAATGGGATAAAAGCCCGACATTTTGGAAAAAAGAGACAATTTCATTTTTGCTGTTCAGGATTTTGAAATTTTCTTGAATTTTCTAAATCTAAATATTCAAGATAGATTTTCGATTTTAAGGTACTAACCTAAAAAAGTATTTGAAGCTCGATCAAAGTCAGCTGATTGAGAATTGCCTTAGTAACTGAAAAAGCTCGGGAAATATCTTTGAAATAATAAAAAAAAAATTTAAATATGGTTAAAATTAATTGAGGTATCTTAGTTGAGATTTTTAGTATTTGTGTCTTTATTGTGCAATTGTCCAATACTGGAACCGGAACCCATATTTAATTCGGTTTGATTTTCTGAAATAAATTTTACTTTAGCCTAACTAAAACGCATGGCAAATTTGAAGTTTGTAACTTTATTATTATGGGAGATTGTGCCAAAATATCGGCATTTTATCCCATAGTGCACCGTGTGCCGTGCCACTTGCCACATGCCAGCTATATCTGCAACCTGCTGCCGTGTTGTCGTTTTCAGTCAATGGCCGCCGTTGACCGGCGACTTGCCGTTGGTATTTTGTAGTTTTTTTCTATTATTTTTATTATTTTTTTTTTTCGCTTGGTAATTGTATCGATGGCAAGCTCAAATTGATTCAGCTGCCAGTGCACGAGTTGTGACTGCACTCAGACGATGCTATTAAACGGATCAGCTCGGTATTAAAGCCGGTAAATTCGAAGTCAAACAGTTTTCGACATTTCTATAGAAGTGTGTGGACGACAACTAAGTACACGTATGTCAGCTTAAATATTGGGAATTTGGACTTTTTATTTTAAACATATATTTAACTTGAAGTAGTTATCAACTCTCATAATAATAAATAATAATAAAATACTAAATATTGATTATATAAGCATTCAACGTTTCAGATTATTATTAATTCATATTTAATTTTGTATTAATTGTATATTGTTTATATTATAATCCACAACTTTAGCTACATAACACATACAATTATATTTACCAAATCTAATAAAGTTACATTTCCAGCGTAGTACAGATTTTCATTATTATTCAAAAATTTAAAATGTATTTCGTATAAAAGTACATTTACATTTGTATTCAAAATTATTAAAATAACAACTTAACAAAAGTAATTATAGTATTTAAAAAATCAGAAAGCATATTCTTAATTTTAAATATTAAAAAACATACACCTGAAGTATTTAACCTAAATTAAAAAAGAAGCATATGTATATTATTATATGTATATATATTATATATGTAGGGGAAATTGAACCAAATCGGACATCAACTGATACAAGAGCCACAAAAATAAAACAATAAAAAGCAACTCTGTTGCTGAAAAATCTTTAAATAGTTTTATTTGGTTTTTCAATTTGTTTTGTTCTGTTTTGTTCTGTTCTTATTTTTTTTGTTTTTTTTATTTTTTTTATTTGGAGCGCGTGATAATTTGCAACAATTTGGTTTGTTTTCGCATTCCGATTGGTGTTGCATGGGGCATTCCATGAAATATTTTGTGGCACGAATTGCAATTAGCAGTAAAAGTTACCGCAGCTGTCAGCAGACGCATGCAAATTGCCGAAAATAACAGAGAGGAAAATCTTGCAATGCATTTACATAAAAAATACGACCACAGAAAAGGCAGACAGCTAGTGAAAAGAGGAACAAGGAATGAAAAGTTATCGACAGGATGCTGGAAATGTGATACCCTACAAATGACAGTTACAGGTAGGGGCTTAGGAAGATGTGAGTCACATAAAGAGCGGAAGAAATATCCAAAGAGTTGATTCAAATTTCCTTTAAAGTAGACGTAGAGTCTTATAAAAATGCCTAATCCCTAAACTGTTAAAGAGTTTCTACCTCAAATGACTCTCATTTATTTCCACCTATTGATAATTTACATTCCTCTCTCCTGAGAGCCATTAATCTTCAATTCCTCATGGCAAAGCATTCGTAAAGGTTTTAAATTAGCTTGTGATTCACATTTTATTGAGTATTTGAGACAAAGCTCAGGACAATCTCAAAAAGAAATAAATACTGCACTTAAACGATTTCCAGCATTTGCTTGAACGTCCATCACGTCAGTCTGTGTTTCTTTCTCGATGGATGCAAATGTTTGCCTAAGATTGAGATGCAGATACAGATACAGAAACAGAAACAAATATGCTGGCCAGCAAGCAAAATTGCCACGCCTTTGTGTGGCAAATGAAGCACATGGTGCAACAACAAATGCGGGTAACGCACAAAACTATGCAACACATGGGCAAGAACCAGGGGTAATCAAAGGATGAGCAGAGGGGCAACTGAGGAAAGAGAAGTGCACATTCATTTAACCAGTAAAATTGCATGGGCAGCAGGGAAAAAAAGTGACAAGCATGTTGTAAGGCTGTGTGATCGCACAGAATATACCCTGTATATTAATTTTATTTTATTTAATTTGTTTGGAAAAACAAGATCCAGTTGAATTATATAATTACTCAAAACTAAATTAAGAATATGAATGCGTCTTTCAATAAAAAAAGAAACAAAGATTTGAGTCTTCAAAATACCTGGAGAATTCATGAAAAATATGGTTAAAAAATGCTGCATTCAAATAAGTCAAGTTAGCGTCCCTTTGTGTAATTTGCAACACTGTATCAACGAAATTTCGATAAACTTGTCAAACTCACATCAACCCGGAATACAAATTAAATGTTGACGCATCTTTGCTTCTATCATAAGAAGCAGCCAAATTTTCAACTTTTCTGAACGGCATCTTGGAGTATAGAGTTTCAGTGCTCAGTTGGAAATGTTAAAATTATATCGACTTGAATTGAAGCCGAGCTTTAAGTATGTTAAAACTGTTTCGAGAGCCTTCCATATATCAAGTGCGACCCTCGAAAGTGGACAATACGTCAAACTTTATTTAAGCGTCAACTCGAAGATGTTGGAGGTGGCATCTTTAACACGCACTGTACGTCAGAGGAGTATCAACCTGAGCTTCTCGGAGGGCGATAAGCTGATCTTTCATGTCGTTGGCAATGGGGACGTTACGCTAATGGGATATACACAGCCCCGCGTTCGCAATGACTCCATGGATGATGACGAAGCTGGCTATGATGATGACGTAGTTGAGGAATATAAAGTATCTGATGCAACTGATAACCCAACGATTTTCGATGATGAAGATTTGATGGATGCACCGCCCAAAAAGAAGTTTCGACCATCGTTTAGCCAGTGCTCAAAATCGGAGACGAATCTGGATGCTGACATGGAGGTGGACCCTGGAGATGCAGACGGGCATGATGTCAAGATGAGCACCGAGGACGATTGATTTGAATCAAATCTGCGATACAAATATTCAATAAATATATGTGAATCAGCTTTGAAATATCTCATTTTTTGTTTAGCTTTGCTAAGTTAGTGCCTGTTAAAGTTTCGGATTCCAACAATCTCTCAGGTTTTATTAATATGTCTTTTGAAACTTAAGTTTTATTTCTCAGATATGGCAGCTATATAATATAGTAATCCGATACGTACTGAACATTTTCTTAGACAGTTTCATCAAATTAAAAACTGACTGCTACTTATGTACATATATTATATAGAGTTAATTCACATCGGTCAGAAATAAAATATTTTGTAAGAATTTCTTTCGTTTTTCAAAGTATTTTGTGTAAATTAAATAAAACTTGTTTTTTTGGGTAAGTTGTTTATTGCAAAAGTATTTAAACAACATTTACGAAACAATATTTATTTTTTGTTAACAATTTGACCATAATTAAAAGGGTATCAAATTTTCGGCGTATTAAACATAACTTTTCTTTCTATTATATAGTATCTTCATGGGTCTATCAACAGATACTCGCATATTCTGCACTTTGTCTTCTTTATTCGAGTGCTGGACTTGCTAAAGGAATCATACACAACTGTACCTGAAATGATATAAACACCTACACACACACACACACACACACACAGACACACAGACTCAGTTGTGGCACCCAAAATGTTAATAACTGTCAGCTGGCACGTGTTCCGTATGTATAAGAAGATGTGATGCCTTAAAGGATTCCTACTCGGCAAGCAGAAGAAGCAGAAGAAGAAGTCGGTCATAAAAAGTGTGGCAGGCATTACACATGCCCACAAATTAGTGGGACATTTGGGACCTTCAACTATGTATGTCTGATGTGGCATGTGTGTTGTCAGAGTGTGGTTGTGGCTGACGTGCAACAAACTTGAAACCGCCAAAAGGACAACAACAACAACAACAGCAACCATGATGATGACGATGACAACTACTTAGCTAACAACATTTTAGTACAAATTCGGTTTGAAGTGCCAGGCCAAGCAAAATATAATTTCAAGTTTTTAATGGAGCTAAACTTCGTTCGGTCTCAGTTGGGAATTGGGATTGGGAATTGACATCATGGTTTGGCTGTGTGTTGAATTCGTTAACTGGGCCATTAAGCAGAGCCGAACAACCTGCAGCTGTTGTCCGATCTGATCATTAACACCTTCCTATATAATATCCATTATTTTCATTTCAATTCGTTTTGTTGTCTCTGCTCACAAAATAGACAAACCATTTTCCATTTTGTTGACATTTGGTTCAATAAAAACACTTTGCTCTTTAATAAAGTAATAATACAATAATGTTATTGAGTAATTATTATTTTTCGAATGCCGCACTTAAAATTCACTTGCTAATTTGTATTTATATAATACATGACTGATGAGAAATGGGAAACTAAATTAAATATAAACCTTAATATGTTCAGCTTAAAAATAAACTCTTATGTAATTTTTAGTTCAATTTGATTTTGCTCAACTAATTTAAAATTCTGAAAGCTGTAAACTTGTCTTCTATACTCACTTTATTATTTCCAGCTTACGCAAAATATATTTTAGTTAAAGAAAATTCTCTGCTAAATTTATTACTTTCTATTTATTTTACATATTTTCACAACTTTTTTTAAGACACCTAAGAAACTGTTTTAGTTTACTTTCAGATTTGTTCTCTATGCTCACTTGAAACGCACAAGATATAAGAATTTAAGGAGTTCAGGTCCTCCATGGTCACTTTGGTGTTTTCACATTTATATCAAAGCATCTTTTGTGAAATGACCCAAAGTGATTTCATTTCTTTGTTTATGTGAGAACATGTCCTCCATGGTTACTTTATGCTGTCAACCGCATGTCAAAGTGCATAAGCCTGGTATAATTTGTCAGCAATGGTTATCATTATGACACTCCAAGTTCCTGAGCATACACAGGAAGAGGAGACATTTATATGCACTCCGATTTTATGGACTTTGATTGCTTTTGACATTTATTGATTTATTTAAAAACAGATGGGTATTTGTATGTGTGTTTGTGTTGGGGAGTGGGTGTGTGTGTGTGTGTGTTGGGGTGTATTGAGAGTAAATATTTATAAATTGCTGATATGCAATTAAAAATTACAAGAACAACGTAAAATGGCATTGACAGCTGCAATCGAATGTATCAGCATGCACATAAACATTAATATAAAGACTTGAGAATTGCAGCTGAGTGGGCTCGCCCAAAGGATACCCTATTGAAACGATTGGCATTCATCTTAAAATTCAGATGTAGGATAGCCAAAGAATATAGAATATTAATAAATAAAAAACACTTTGATGAACATCAACATGAGAAATAGTATTTCATTTTCATTCTATTCTCGAATTGGATGTATACATATTTCTGTGTTTAATCTGTGTATTGCATATCTGCAAATTAATGCATTTTTACAGGGTATTTGTGAGTACTTACTTATTCACATACATATGTATCTTTATGCTTGTGCAAATACTTACTTTATTGAATTCAATTTAAAGTTCAGTTGCATGTCTTTAAAATTGATATGATAATGCATAAGTTATGCAATTTGTGGTTCACAACATCACATGATGCACACATCACGCATACGCCATGTGAAGCAATTGCCATTCAAACTCGGACTGACGTGTGAAAATGTCCTGCGTCTGGCCAGTAATGTGCTCATATGTTAAATCCCAAATTGCTTAGTAATTATTTGTAACTAAATAGCTAAACATGTCAATTTTACATTTGTAAACAAGAGCACATTCATTGTTATTTAATAAGTCAATTACCGAGAAGCAGAAGAATAAGAAACTCCGTGTTACTTGACACAGATGGATGCACTTGGAAGTTGCAGTTACTTGAGCTATGACACACAGATAATCAGTCTGACTAAGTAGTAATTATATTCTCCATCAGCTGGTAATTTGTTAATTGGCTTTTGAAGAACTGAATTGTGATGGAAAATTACATTTTCACTTCATTCGCTTCACATAAATAAAGAAAAACTGAAATACGCTAAAAGGCATTTACTAATCCTAGTTGTCTCTTTCAGAAATTTAAAATGTGCAATTTTATTAGCAATTCTTTAAAGCTTTATAAATTAATTCGTAGACAATCGCATGAATATTTAAAAATAAAATTTCACAATACAATTGGAGAATTTGCTGCAAATACATATTAGGTAAAACAGTAGAGGATTAATTAAATTTCAAAAGTAAATGCCACTGTAAAGTGTCAATTTCAACCCAAAGCATTTAAGTGATGACATAAATATAAAAAAAATAAAAATAAATAAATGAAAAGCAAACGTTTTCCATGCAGTTTTGTTGCAAGTTGTCAACATTTTTCTATTTTTAAATACGTTTTTACTTGATATATTTAAATTCTTCATAGATCATCGACTTTATCCATAGTACGTTGTGCGTAGCAGGGCAAAGAATTGATACGACATGCTGATGACCTTCATGAATGTATTAAACGATATGGGCGGAAAGGTGGGCGGTCTGATGGAGGCGGGTTTCTGACTTCGCATCATTATATAGCGCATTATCTGTTTGTACTTCGAGCTGCACGGCAGCCAGTTGTGATTGAAAGCCGCATGACCAATGCGAGAACTCTGCAAGATTACAAAATAATACTTTGAATTAAGACGCGAACTAAATTAACAATTCACTCACGGAGGAAATCATTTCATCGCCATAATAGCAGACCACAAAGACTTGAACCAATGATGCCGAGAGGAATATGAAATAGAGCACAATATCCTCCACGTTGGAGGCGGTGATTTGAAAGCCAGCAAAGCAAATCACCAACGAGGCAGCTATGAAATTCCAGAGTATTAGCAAGCTAAATATGTTGTTCACCTCCTCGCTGAGACTGCAAAGGATTCAACAAATGTTATCCAGTCAACTTTTTTCATTTCAAAAACAATACATTACAAGTTTTGTATAAAAATCATTAAATAACTTTTACTTCCAATTGATGTTATGGAAATTAGAGAGATCATTAACTTTTTAACTTTCTCTCACAGATATTGAAATTATGAATTATTTTTTTTTAAGGAACATTTTTGAGACTGTGAAAGATTCAAAAAACTGTGAGCCAGGTCAAAATTGTATTAAAAAAGTTTAAATTGATGTTAAAATAGAATTTGGTTGATTTCAGACGCTCATCTATCAACTATCTTTTAGTTTTCAAAATAATCTGAAAAATAATTGTTTAGCTTATTATGAAAACCTGACTCGAAACATAACAGAAACGAGTGTACGAATATATGTTTTGACTGAATGTACTCACTCCAAGGCACGCACATGATAGATGACAAAATTCTGTGCGAATTTAATATTCTCCTCATCGGTGTGAGCATCCCCGTCGTAGGTCTCCAGGGATTCGGCCAGAAAGTTAAAGTGCATGGTCAACTGCGTGATGATCGTGATGAGCAACAGATCGACACAGACGTAGGATACTCCAGCGACGTAGGCACAATGGGCTAATCCCCAATACGAGAACCAATAGATGGTGATATCCGTTTCGGCATCGTATGGAAATAGTATATGGAAACCATAGTTTCGTTCAAATATTTCCGAGCCCATGAAATAATACTTAATGGTTGATTTAATAGCCGGATAGAAGCTAAACGACGATGTGTATGTCATGCAGAGTATTGTGAAAAGCCACATGACACGATTCATATTCTTCTTATAGAAGGCCACATGATATGCTTCTTGTTGCTCCTTGGTCATGGGAAATATCTCCTTAAGATCATCCAATAGCTTGACCAGCACCTTTCGATTCACCGTCAATCCGAATTGCTTGAAATCGGCCATGAAACTAAAGCCAATACAGGGTGCCACAGCCGTTGCCTCCAAGAGGGTCGTCGTCGATGTTATATGCACTATAAAGTAGGCAATCTCACCCATAACATACGCATTGAAGTTGAGAAACCCCAGGACCAAATAAAACCGTAGTAGATAACGACGCAATAGATTCTTATCCCTTTCCGAGTAGAGATCCTCACCAATTGTCTTGTAGAAAACCATTGGGAAACGCGTGAGATCCTCAAAGGTGAACACATCTTGTTTCACTTTCTTCGTGAGCCCGAACATAATGTCGTCGAAATACCGTTCTTCATCAAAAGTGTCTGACAGGTATTGTCAGGATTGTCCCGGCTTATATACCACATTATTTTATGGTTTTTTTTCTTTAATTTTTGGTCAACATGAAATTCTCATGAGGGAAGCGGGTCACTTGTCGCACTTGTTTTGCCAGCAGCTAGTTGGTCAACTGCCAACTCACTGACTAATTAAGTAATTATAGACACCTGCTTTGACTCACCATCACCATGAACAGCACCTGCCTAACGCATAGTTAAACTTTAATGCTGTTATTAGTTAAGCTCCCGCTTGCATGTGAAATTTCGTCCAAAATATATGGAATTTCCTCGAGTTGGCAGTGCTTTTAAACAGAACTGCAACTTAGTCGATTCGTAGTCTCACTGCTGTAATATCTGTAATGGAAACGTTGCTCATTGAATATCAATAAAAATAAATCACAATTTTCACGAGGTTTTTTTTTTGATCCAAGAAGTTTTTAAACTGAATTGTTGAGCCATTGTTTCCATTAAATTGTTTCGAAAATAAATCGAGATTAAAAGAATTACTTTGAGTTGATCAAAAATGAGTTGATATATTGATAAATACTTAGTAGGAAGCTTAAGCATCGAGAGACAAGTTACACAATTTTCCACAAGCAGAAAAATAGTTGGGCAGCTAACAGGAGAAGGGAGACATCAAAGTCGAATTTGTGGAAAATCAAGTGCAAGGGCCATTTATGAAAGTTACAGAAAGAGAGAGAGAGAGAAAGAGAGTGAGAGACTGAGGTATAGAAAGATAGGAAAGTGCCCTTGAGCGATTTTGGCAAAATATGATTGCGATTTTGTTACTCGAATGCGATGAGATTCGAGTATGGCACGATGCGGTTGCCAGTCAGACTTTCGAGGTGAGCTTAAATGCCTTTGTGTTTTTTGGGTGGGTGGGCGTTTGTGTTTTTTGGCCCGTCGTGGACCGTTTGATGGCTAAGAAAGTGGTGGTCGCATTTTGATCTTGACGCGCCTCAAAAGTTTCCTTCAAATGGTTCAATTATTCATATGGAATGCGGCTCAAAGGCATTGAATATGACAGTCGACTAACTGACTGACAGTCGGACTGACTGTCGGACTGTCTTTCTTGGTTATGCATGAGACTTTTGCTTTCGACTGTCACTCGAGCCGAGGTAAAGGTGAATCATTGACCTGCTATAAAGTTACATCAAACTGGTACAGATGTCAGTCAAGGTATTATGTCTATCTTTGTGCTTTGAATTTAAATTGGGCTACATTAACTTGAAGTTCAACATAATGCTCTTCTAGTCAACAACGAGTCATTTAAAATTGATTTTTGTTAAGAAAAATTTAAAAGAATGCAAAAAATTATTTAGTAGGAAATTTAGTAAGAAAACATTACAAATATTAATTATGCATATGAAACAATGAACTTTTTTAATACTTTTAAATATTTTAGTTAGTTAAATAAAGGTTGCTATTTAATGGGTGCATAGTTGGTTATGCATAAGTCCAATTTATGAATTTAAAGACACAAAAAAAAATATAAAAAGTATTTTTTACAACCAAAACAGAACTCAACAAAGCACTGTACAATTCTGCAATCGATGTAAAGTTGCAAGAAGTTTGTCTTTGAAGCTCAACTTTCGTTGAGTTGTTATTATTTTTTTTTTTTTTTGCAAAAATATGCACTTTATATGAAATGCAGCTTAAAAATACATACATTGATTTATTTATTTTACGCTCCATCTGCAGTGAAAGTTTTCCAATTAAATTTACAACGGCGTCATTAGAAAGTTGCGGCCAGAATGTCCAGCCCTCTGTGTCACATGCATAAATTTCATACCAATAAAAACACAAATACATACATATGTATGCATGAATTTAAATAAAATAATTCAGCCTAAGTGGAGAATCCATCATCTAGTTTTTTATCTGCCAACTTTTCAGCATGGCCAAGCATAACATTTAAATTAATTACTGTACCAATTGTTAGCCGAAGACTGAATACCCTTGAAGCTTACAAAAATAACTTATGCCTTTAACATATGTACATATAATGTTTGCCTTTTAATAAATAAATATTTTACCAAATGTTCATTTCAAGGTTTTTCGTCTGTCTTTTTAGTTTTAAGTTTTGTACTTGATAATTTAATTTAAATTTAATTTTTAGTTCTACTTAAAATACTACTTAGTTACAATTTTTTTCATTTTTTGCTTTTACGTCTTTATTTACTAAGCAATTATTAAGTAAATCACACAATCTAAACTCTTTTCAACACTTTCATTAATATGAAGACTTCCTGGAATCATGAAATAATCGAAATATCACTCGCTGTTAGGGTACAAAAATCTCGTACAAAGTTTTCTATTGCTTATGCCATTTAAATGAACATTTAAAAAGCCAAATTTCAATAGTTAAATTTATTATTTTATTTGAAATACAACTTTCTATTCTGATAATCTGCAAGTGAATGTGGTTAAGCTTAAGGTACATCAACTTTTAACAATGCAAATATTTAAACAATGAAATGCATTTTATTTACAATTAAAAGATGCTAATTAAATTGATTTGCCTATCAGTGTTGAAGTTCTTTTCAGACTTGCAAATATCATAACTTTGCTACGAAATATTGTTTTGATTAAAATGCAGCTTTTATAAGTTTGAGCTTTCAATCATAAAATGGAATTCTTTATTTATTGTTTTCAGGAATTTCAAAGCCACCTTCATTGTTGTTGTATCCATAAGCTTGTTCGTTGTTGTTGCAAATAATGTCGTAAATTCCTTTGTACATTTTATGAGTACTGGGTATAAGCTGCTTATGCTTGCAATTTTATGTAATATATTTTTATACATGAACTTGTATGTTTTTTACAACATTTCATGATTGATACTTTCATAAAGAATTTTTTATTTATTTATTCATTTGTTTTGTATGGCAGGCATTAGAAAGACAGAGAGGGATAGAGAGAGTAAGTGTTGGAAACTATTGATACATGGACACACAATTGCAGCATTTGGCATTCACACAAATCACATGGCAAGGCTAGAAAATGGAACGTGGTGGCAACGCCAAAGGGCCATAGCTTTTAGCTTTGACAGACGCCAGTTGTCAGCATTTTTTCGCTATTTCCTCTCGTTTTTTATACCAGTTTGTTTATTTGTTGCATTTTGTTTTGGTATTGCTTGCGTCAAAACCTATTATTTTTCACACTAAATAAAGTTCATAATTAATGCATATTGTTATTGTTTATTAAGTACATGCATTGCCAAGTTGTTTTTATTTAATAAACGCCGTTTTGTTGTGGTTGATATTTTGTTGAGTAAAGTGAAAAGTGTTCTGTTGTAAATATTGCTAAATAAATTTCATAAATTAAGCACTGCCCAAATTTGATTTGGCTGCGGAAAATGACCCCTAAATCACAATCGTTCATTTTTGTTGTTGTCGCCTTTGTCGCTTGCTTGACACTTAATGGTATGTACAAAAATATACATTTATATAATTTAAATTTTAACAAAAATAGTTTAAATTTAAAAGTCAAATTAAAGAACGATTTTGTACTTTTAAATTAATGTGATAATTAAATGATAATTATAATTATAAATACATAATTAAATAATTATTAATTATTAAGAGTTAAGAGACAAAGGAACTTCTGGGATATATTGACTCCATTCATCAGTCCTTAAATGCTAACACATATGTATGTATGTACATAATAAGGATTCATTCGCTTGTGTGTGTGTGTGTGTGTGTGTGTGTTGACACGTAATTGGCATTCATTCTATTAATTAGTGGCATTATCATTTTTGTGCTTACAAGCAAACTTTGTATGAAAGCCACAATTGGAATTATTGGCCATATTTGCATTATTTCTTAATAAGTGCATACTGGGTATGCGTGTGTGTGTGTGTGTGTATATCTGGTTATTATACTTATATAATACACTGAGGTCATTATACTTATGATACGCACTGTGATTGTTGTCAGCAAACAATATACTGTTCAATTTCGCCACTTTCGAAACAATACAGAGCATACATATTTACATATATGTAAATTAATGTACTATATGTCTATATATATTTTGTGTTCATAAAATGGGAAAACATGAACGTAACACACAGACATATTTATCCCAAGATAATAATAATAATAAGAAAATAAATCGACCCTATTTTTATTAAATTTATTTATTTTTCTGTTTATATTGGTCAGAAATTTATAATTATATATTCAGAAATTTCGCTTTCTTCGATGGAAAATGGATTGTTGAATCTGGATTTACCATGTACTCTTTTTAAACCTCTACTCATGGGAATATTAAATATTAGTGTTTCGAATTTTGTCGTATTTATTCTACACAAGCGGAAATTGAATAAAAAATTGCTATGCTTTCATAAAATCAGAAGTTAAGTCTTTCGTAAAACTTAAATTGTAAAATTGTTCGTTGAAAATTCAGATGTTTGTAAAACAAACGAAGGAAAAATTAAACTTATTCATTTCACTAAATCGAATTGAGAACTTGTCATAAACGAATATGAAATAAATAGTCGTCAATTGCTGAGCGAAAGGAAAGGGAGTTCTTTAATTGAAATGTGTGAAACTCGTCCATATTTTGTTTAAATGACTTATGTATGTTTGAGGCACAACTCGTTTCATTTACGAATGATTCATGTAACCCTTAACCAGTCTCCTCTTTTCTCTCCCCTCTCCTGGTCAATGCCAATCATATTTTTGAGAAATGTTTTCAGTGCAGTTGTCGTAATTTTTTCTGTGTGTCGACCACAAAGTTACTAAAAGCAAATCGTACAAAAAGTGTTTAGATAGAAACGGGCCGAAATGAAGCCATCACTCATAGAGCACTAAGAGATGCGAATATGTGAATATGTAGATACCTATGTACATATGTATGTACGAGTATGTGCGAGTATTTTCAATGTAGAAGCCAATCACAAAAATTTCTACATTTTATGCTCTGCTTTTTTTTGGTTTAGTTTTTGCTATCAAAGGCCAATAGCGTTGTTCACCTGGCATTGTGTTAAGTTTCAAAGGGTCCACACCCTGTCCCAGTTGTAGCCTTCCAGGCAACAGGACCTTGAAGGTCTCGCCCAGCGTTTGCCATACAAACGATTGCGTTTTTTCTCCCCACATACGCTACTCGTATCGGGGATTTATAGTTTACTTGAAGAGCTTGAAGGGCTTTTAGATTCGATTCGGATTTAAAGTATGTCGTAATGCGGATATTTTGATTTCAATTGTCATGCTCGCTAGAATATATAGAAACTTAATATTGCGGTATTTCTCTTCGCTCTCTTCCCCCTGCCTATCTCTCCTCCTCTCTCCTTCTCTCTGAATATTTCTCATGCTTACTCTCTCGAGAGCAATTTGCAATTCTTCTTTGTTCTGCATTCGTAAACGTTCTACTGACAGAATGGGAGTATTGAATTACTCCACCCATCTGTTCTATTCTCTTTGTCAATCATTCGTTAACGTTTTATTGGCAGCATGGAGTTATTGAATTAACACATGGATCAATCAAGACAATTTTCTTTTCTTCATTGCGTGACCTTCGTTAACGTTTTAACGACTTTATCGACGAGCTCAACTAAGCGATATGTGCTCTCTTCTCTCTGTCCCACTCGACATTTATTGTTTGATTTATTTCTTGAGTTAGAGCATTCGCAAATCGATGTGTTGAAATGAAAACGAATGCATTCTATATTTTTTGTTGCTCGTATAACTATATTCAAATTGGTTGCCAAAGCAAAGATATGCAAACTCAAAGAAAAAACCGTCTTCTCCCCACTTGATGTACATTTTTGATGTTCAGCTAAGGTGAATTGGGAATGGGATTGAAATTGGAATTGGAATTAAGAATGGCATAGGGATTGAGATACCAGAAGCAGGCGAATACTTTGTAGTTGCGTGGTCCTTTGGTTTACTCGCTGGAATGCCGGGCATCCAACAGAGAAAGACTGACAAAGAAAGCTACAAAAACGAGAGGGGAGATTGAAGAAAGAGATGAACTAATATTAGTCTTTGGTATGCATACAAAATCTGCCAACAAAGCGTACGCAAAAAGAAAAATCGTTTAATGCACGATTTAGCACAAGGGAAGATTCAATGGCTCGATGCCTTCGAGCCTGACTCCTCCTCCATTTATATTGTATTGTTGTTCATCTTAGTTGAGCATGAATGTGGGACAGTTGATGCCTCTTTGTGCGCTGCAATGTCCTGCACAGGACGCGTTAATTGCGTGCAAGGAACGCATCCATCTTGTTGCTTAAGGTAACAACGCCAAGGACACGACGACGGTAACTAAACTAAATGGCAAATGAAATCAAATGGCTGACTGCCCATATCCGTCCCACTTAATGTCCAGCAAATTGTACCACGCTCTGACATATACACACACACACACACACAGAGGCGTACAGTGCCTGCAACTCTGGTTGGTTATTGATACTTGGCGCCAGCAGGCAACTTCCCATACCATTGCAATCACCAATCGCCCAGTCGGAACAGTTAGCGCTCTACAGCACCGTGGTTCAGACTAGCTAAACAAATCTAAAATTAATTGGCACATTTATATATTTTTTCTGGGATTTCCTCCATCCTAGCAAAAAATGTTGGACCATTTTTTATTTCCATTTAAGTTAGCCACAGATTATTTGCACCTTAACATTAAGTCTTTTTAACTTTAATTAGAATTGTTATTTAATGTGATTTACGAAAGAGTTAAATAATACTTTAATTTTAACATTAAATTTAAGCTTGAAATAAAAAAGATTAAATAATAAAATTGGCAGTTAATGCCACGATGTCAGATATTTTTGTACATTTTTGCTAAGAAAAAAGAAATATTTTGAAAGTTAATTTGTAATTTATAGTCCAGTTAAGTTTTACCTGAGTGGTATTTTCAAATTTGCAAATTTCAATTCAAATAGTTTTAATGTGAAACAGAAAAGTGTAAAAATGTAACGAGCGAATTTGAGATTCATACATCTTTTTTTGCACACTTGGTCCCACTGTGCGTGTTGTACAATTCAATGGGCAAAGTGGAAATGTTTGCAATTTATTGTTACTACACAATGACGATGGACATGGTCTTGGACTCGGAGTCGGAGTCGGACGCGAAGTCAAACTCGGACTTGGACTCGAAATGAAGAGATGGACATGGAACTCGAACTCGAACTCGAACTCGAACTCGGAGTTCGAACTGAAGATGGAGATGGTGCTGAAGTTTGTTCATTGATTGCCAATTGATTGGTGAGTTAGTTGGTTGGCAACGCCTTCGGGCAGCCCAAAAGTAGAAGTGTCAGAAAAAGAAGAAGAAGCAGAAGAAGAAGGAGAATCTATTTAAGTTCAAGTTGAAGTCGGATGTGGTGCATGCTTGCAAGTTGCAACAGCAGGTCATGCCATAATGTTGCCGCATAAAATTTAAGCAATTTCGCAGTTAACTTATGACTACAACAAATGCTACGACCATTCTCTTCAAACACATATGTATACAGATAGGCATACACTGATAGAAAAAGCGGAGCAAAATTTAAATTTTTATTTTCAAAGCCATGGTTGGTAAATAATGTTTTTTTTTCTTAATCGAAAATTCATTGACTTGGGTTACACCAAAATGATCCACTGTGTTTCTTGCATTTTTTTTATTAAATTCTTTGACCTTAATGGATTTGATTCATTTCGAGTAATTTTATAAATATCTCACTACAATCATAATATTTTAGAGTAAAACTCACATACATATAATCATTATTTATGCTTTTTACTTTTTTTATATTAAGTGATTTTTAATTTAATATTTTAATTTGAGAGTCCTGTCGGTTGGTTTTTATCAGTGTACAAATTCACATGCATATTTACCGCAGAGTAAAAGCGACAAAATGCCTGACGGTCTGACAATCTGACTGCCACTGGTCTGGATGGTTGGATATCCTGGCCTGGCTGATAGGCGACAGTTAACAGTCAACCAACTGGGCTTATGCAGCCGACTCTTGGCTAAAAGCTGAATCATGTGGCAAAGAGCGAGGAAAATACCACAACGATCTATGGGAATGCGAATGCGAATGGGAATGGGAATGGGAAACGGGAATAAGGAATAGGGAATGGGATGGAAATGGGGCATGGTCGAGACGCCATCAAGCGGTAGGCGGCAGCGGCAGTCGTCAGACAAAAGCACGCAAAAACTTTGTTGCAAAACACTTAACATCATACACACACAGTCACACACACACACACTCATACAAATAGAGAGACAACAACACGTGCTTTCGTCCAGGCGACAAAGGTGAGAAATTCATTTCCACTCAATTGGGCGAGTGTAAATTAAAGTGCTAGCTATGGTAAATATATGTACATAAGACCAGCCTAAAAGCCTTCGACGCTCTGGCTATAACATCATATTGTAATTTAGGATTAATTCTAAGGTACAACGATGTATAAACAAATAAATAAAAGTAGTCTACACTTTTGAACGGTTTGTATTTTATATTTGCAGGGTATTTATGTATTTGTGTTCAGCGCCTCGACTCAAAGCAGTGCATTTGCTGTCTGTAATTTTTTATTTTTTTTTCAGCTTTCAAAAATTGTGAAACGACATTTTTGCTGTAGTTTTTGCAGTTGTTTCTCGTCGACGATGAAGAAGGCGACATTGTGACACCAATTTGAGCTACTAGCTGCTATATTTCTTAGGGAAAGCAGTCATCTTGACGATATACTTAGTGAATAATACAGGTTTCAATCTCGCTTCAAATGTATGTATAAGTAATTGAACCTTTCTTCTTCTTTTTAATAACATAAGTATTATTTATACTTCCCTGTGGAATATATTTCGATATTGTCATCAAATGTGTAATGCATTAAATAAAATATGTTCTTATCATATGGGTAGCTCCCAAAGAAAATCGATCGAAAAACAAAGATGGCTACACAGTCCACCAAATTCAAAAACTTAATTTTTTTTCTGGATCTATTTATTTTGATTTATTTTTTTTCTCATAATAATATAATATGCTTATTTTTTTGTTGTTTTGATTTGCATAAAACATTTTGATATATTTTGTCGCCTGGGCGAGCAGACAACGTTATGCTCTTGCAGGCACGATAGTGAGTGTGCGTGTGTTGGTGTTGTGCATTGTCTGGTTAGTCCTTTCCGCATATATTTGAAATAAAGTTACGACAAGTTGCACTCAATTTTCAGCATTTACTGTCAGCGCGCTGGCACGCCAAGTCAGCCAATGTTGATCCAAAGGAATGGCCAAGAGGGGAGTAGGGCTAAACAGCGGGCAGGATGCACAGCGATATGCATGCGCGTGTGTGTATGTGTGAGAAGGCAAAGCTAAGAGAGAGAATGGCCAACAAAAACTGTGTCAGATCGTGTGGACATGGAGGACGGCAGTAAAAACAAAAGCGAGCAACGCATAAAACGCTTGAAATGAATACGTGTAACTATTGTGTACACCTCGATGTTGCAACTTGCGGCACCAAACCTCCACCCCACCTCCACCTCCACCTTCACCCCCTTCCCAACTCCTCTCACACACACACACAGACACACTCCTCTCTCACACTATGGAATAAAAGCACAATATTTGGTCATCAATGCCTTTTTTTTTTGGGTTTTCTTCAGTTTTTTGAAAATTTCTTGACTTTCTAACTTGAGGGAGAATAAAAAATATTGCTTTTCAGATTAAAAACAAGCCTTGCCATATCAACTAAAAAAAATTTCTTAGTTATTTAAAATTAATTATTAAAAATTATTTAGACGAAATGAATTTAATGTATTGAAATAATGAACACAACGATTTCGCTTCGAAATCGGATCACTTATGATAAAGTTATGTTTGCAAGAATTTGATTTGATTTTCGACCTAGCCAAAACTCAATGTATTATTTGCAGATATATCGACAGTTCGAATAATTTTTCTCGATTTTTAGATTTTGATATTAACCTAAATTTATATTTAATTTCACTAGCATTAAAAAAAAGTAGTGCTATTGAAATTGTTTTTAATTATCGTTTAAAATGAAAAGATAATATATTTTTTCGGTGGCATTAAGTAATTATATTAAAAAACTATTTTCATTACCATTAATAATTTTTATTTTTGAAAAATTAAAAAACAATTTTTAAAAATTTTCCAAATTTAAAAGAAATGCATAAAAATTTGATATAAAAAACTATAGTATACATATCGGAAAAACTATGTATGTATGTACTTAAAATATAAATGCAAGAGCCTTAAATAAAATTTCCTATTTCGAGATTATGCCAAAATATTCGACTTTTAACCCATAGTGATCCCTCCCACTGAATTGGAGCTACCGCAGCTTAGTCTTGTGTGCTCTGATGTGTGTGTGTGTGTGGTTGTGAGTGTGTGGTTGTGAGTGTGTGTGTGTGTGTGAAAGTTCTCAGCGTTGTCGGCTCGCCTTTTGATTTGCAAACATTTTCATTTTCATTGCATCTGCCACACCTGATTGTGTCTGTGTGGCATGTGTGTGTGTGTGTGTGTGTGTGTGTGTGTGTGTGTGTGTGTGTGTGTGTGTGTGTGTGTGTGTGTGTGTGTGTGTGTGTGTGTGTGTGTGTGTGTGTGGCAGATAAGCTTGCTGGCCGTTGTTGCAGCTCCATTTGCATATGGAATTACATGCGTGTGAAATAGCTCCCGCCGCATTCCACATGCCACACACACACACACACACACACACACACACACACACACACATACACACACACAGCCGCACACTGAGAAATTTTCCCGGATTCCCATTAAAAATGTCACAACACAAAACTTGCAGCGCATCATGTTGTCAACTGTTTTTGTTCGAGTATGACAAGTGGCCGTGTGGCAGGTGGCATGTGGCATGTGGCATGTGCCACAGCTGGCGCAAAAGTCTATTTAAGTTTCTAACAAATTAGCTTAGTAAATTAGCTGCTTATAAATCTGTGGCCATCAAAACATCGTCCTGCCCCCGAAAATTGTTGCAACATCTGCCTAATTAACAGACACACGGCGGAAGTTATTCATGTGGCACGTGGTAACAAACTGCGATTGTAAACCATCCGCAATCTTCTCTCTATCTGTCTCTCTTTGTCTTTCTCACTCTCTTTTGCATTGTGCTAAAAATTTCTTATTTCTCTTTTCTTTTTTTTTTGCATCTATCAAAGTAAGTGGAAAATTGGGAAAAATTCTGAAAAACTTCTGAAAAGCTTTCAATGACAAATACTATCAAATTTTCTTTGTCTGTACCGATTTTTAGGATTTCTCTCACTCTCTGCCTGACAGGCTCTCTTCTTTGAGAGATGTCTCTCAAGTCTTATCTGTCTGTCTTCTTCTATTTATCCTCTAATTTAATTTTCCTTCTCGCTCTCTGTCTCTCTGTCTCTCTCTCTCTCTCTTTCTCTCTTATCTCACTTTTTTCTCTAATAATTTATTCTTAACTCTGACTACCTATTCTTTTTTTTTTTTGAGTCCCATTTTAAATCTCTGTTCTAGTCTTTTCTATCTTTCTTCAAATCTTCTCAATCTATTTAAGAACCTTTTTAGCTTTTTCTTTATACTAGTATTAAGTTATATTTCCCCAAACGCTCTGTTGTCTTTAACCCTTTCTCTTTCTCTCTCCCCATCTCACTCTTCTTAATTAATGTTAATTTAATTTCATTGTTATTCATAATTATTTTAAAATATGCATGTTATTTTTTTCCGAATCTTTATTATTAGTTTCTCACTCAGTTCGTGATCACATTTTGTTATAATCCTGTCCCATTTCATGACAGATCGAATAATTTTATATAAAGTTGATTTTCACGCTCTCTTTTTCTCTCACACTTTCTCTATCTCACTCTCTATCACTTTCTTCCCATCTGCGATAGCTTTGAAGATGATTAGCATAGAGCTCAGTGTTAAATCGAGTTGAGTTGTTAACGAGTCAAGTCCGATGATCCAGATTAGTTTGGTACATTATGATTCCAGGTGCTTCGAGTATTTGTGCTTTTATTTAGACGACAACCACCAGCACCATAGAAAGAGACAGCCACACAGAAAGTGAGCGAGAGAGAGAGAGAGAGGGAGAAGAAGCATTAAAATAGTTAGTACGAAAAAAGGAAGAGAGAAAATTCAACTGCAAGTGAATTTCTTGCCGAAGGACTTGAAACAAATGTTGAGGTGTAAAGAGGACAAAAGGGTGGGAGGGAGGTAGGTACTAGCAAATTGCCAGGCGCCGGCTTAACACATGGGCCAAGAAGAAGAAGAGTTTGGCCCAAAACAAGTTGTAAAGTGCAAGGCAGCCATGGAGTTTGTTGGCCATTTCGGGCCAAGTTTTATAGTGAGGGTGCAGCGAGCGGGGGGACAGGTCAGAGAGAGAGAGAGAGAGAGAGAGAGAGAGGGTTTGAGATTGGTTGTGGTGGGGGGGAGGGGGGTAAAGGGGTCTTACTCGGTCGCCTGGTGTTGTCGGGCAATTCCCAAGCAGTTAAAATAATTGCAACAAATTTTCAAGTTTCCTTATTATCCCTTTTTGCATGCCTCTGCACATAATCCAGCAACAACAACAATAAAGTACAGCCAGAGTTTAAACCTGGCCAGAACACACGACACTGTGGCAAAAGCGGGCGTCGAGGGCTTGTGGGCAAAGTGGGCGTGGTTGTAAGCAGCAGCCACATAAATGTTTTAAGCTGTTGTGAATTATGGTAATGAATGTCAGCGCCAACTTCCGGCCCAGCCACAAAGTCTTTCACTTCCTCTCTCGCTCTCTTTCTGTCTCGCTCTCTCTCTCTCTCTTTCTGCCTGTCTGCCATATCACTCTAGTCTCTCTTTTGTTTTGGCCACCTTTTGTTCTTGGCGACGGAAATGCAACTGTTTTAACTGCAAGGCAAACATAATTGACAAACGCTTGTTCTGACCCTCTCGCAAGCCACCCCCTCCCCTCCCGCCATTGTACCCCCTCATTTTTCCAACGGCAACTGCAACTCAAACTCCATCTTCTGCTGTCATCTGGCGAAGCGCTGTGATTTATGTTGTCGTGCATCGCCATTTTAACCTGTCCATAACAAATTGGACACCAGTTGATGGAACGTGGAACGTGCAACCCGTTAACTGAATGGACAACGGGGCAACTTGTCGCAATGCAGCTGCAGCTGCAGCCGCCTCAAAAGTCCTTGCCACGTTGTTGTTTGTGGTCACAAAAGAGCTGCAGCTATTAAACAATAAGTAAATTACATGCCGCACCACCGAGAAAGAGACGGCGAGTAAGACAGAGACAAGGTGAGAGACAGAGACAGAGACAGAGACGGAGACAGAGTCTACTTGTTACAATGAGCGATGAAAACCTTAAAGCTCCTTTTCACGGGTCTTAAGTTGTTTCCAATTTTTTATTAAACTTGCAATTCTTCTGTGCTTTGAACTTTCCCAGACGCAACTATTTTGTTAGACACCATTTAATAAATGTAGCTTCTATTTTTTTCGTTTTTTGTAAGACTTTTTTCTTTTTTTTTTAATTCTTTTTCAAAAGCCCTATTTAAGCTCAAAACGAACTTTTTGAAAAACGTCAAGTTCGAATAACTTTTTTATAAAACTTAATAGAATGTCAATTTTTTCACTGTTTGATTTCTTTTTTGATGCAGCAACAATGTCTTAATTCGTTTCCTACAATATTTTCCAACACTGTCCACTTTTTCCTTACTTGAGCAGACTTTAAAACTTTAAGCGGCCATAACTTTTTCAAAACTAAACCGATTTCCTTGCGAAACGTCGATTTTTTCCATTGTTTGATCTTCTATTTGATTTTGCATCAACATTTTAATTAAAAAATTTTAATACACTGTCCAGTTTTTCCATAGATGTAACCCTTGACACTTTTTCAAAAACTTTACACTCTCATAACATTTTCCAAACTTAATTTATTTCCTTGCGGAATGTCCATTTTTTCATTGATTGATTAACTTGAAAAATTTGATTCTTTTTCCAAGGAAACTTTATGAAAATGCTGCAGTTGAAAATTATGAGAATTGAAAATATTATTATAGAAATAACAGTCGGAAGCTGCACAGTGACCATGGAGGACAGCAGATACCATGGAGAACTGTGTGTCTTACAAATCGAGAAATCGGCTTATCAAAGTGTCATTCGAATTTGGCTTTAATCTCACGCCAAGAGAGTGGGTCGAGAGAGAGAAAAATAAGGGTGGGAAGGGTAGGGGAGGGGGAGACGAAATGCTTTGGGGCAAGTTATGGGGGTTAAAACTTGTCTTGACGTGTCATGTGCTCAAGACAAGGTTTGGCCAGAGGCGATTGCATTACTCGATAAGTGTCAAATTAACAATGCTTAACACCGCAACACACACACACACACACACACAGACACACATCCACATTCCCCCACTGTTGCCACTTACACTTACACACACACACATTTTGACTGGCACAATTATTATGGCCATGGTCACACATTGAAGGCGCCACAAAAAGTGGCAAATTGCAATTGCAGCTGCAACACTGTGGCAACTGTGCTTGCCAATTGCTATCAGTCGGTTGCGCTTCATTTGACTGCAATTTAAATTCGATTAGCCAAAAGTGTCCTGGTGCGTGTCCATCCATCCCTCTCCTTCCTTTCTGCCGCCCTCCCAACCCCCCACTTCACCCGTTCCATCACTGTGGGCAATTTGCCTGTTATAGCCTATAAAAATTAGTAAATTAAAAAAAAATAAATTAAATAATAATTTCTTCCACATGGCAATTTTCTGGTATTATTAAAAAACATATATATGTATATTTTTACATATATTTATCTTTTGTTAGTAATTTATTTGTAAACAAAAAAAAATATTTTTTTTTACAGTAAAACTTTCTTAACAGGAATCATCATTATCCAAAGAAAAAGTTCGAATTATGGAGTCTTCGACTTACGGAATTCCTCTTTTAAGTTTGTTGACACTCGATCTAGTTCGAGTTAGAGATAATTCGAGTTATAGACGTTCGACTTATGGAAGTTATTCTTAATTCAAGTACGATTGTTTTTTATTGAAATCAAATGTTTTAAACTGTTATTTACTATTCTAATGCTGAGTGGTTGATATTTTATAGTTTGTTTTTTATAGTCGACAAATAATTGACCAAATTAAGATATTTAATCTTGAATTTGTTGTTTCTTAAATATTAATTTTACGAAAACGATACGATAATTAATATAAAATTAAAAGAATTACCGATTAAATTAAAATTTTTAATATCTCCATAGACCATAGTAATAATATTTGACTACATGATTTAAGACTTCCGGAAAAAATGCATAAAATAGAAAATGTTCTTTTTAAACGTCATCTACGGTCATTTTGCACAGAGGGTAGATACAAAAGTATACAAAAATGGTATTCGTAGGCATTTAAAAAATTGACAGGGAGTCATACTTTAAAATTGAAATTCGATTTTACTAAACGGGCTGAATTGCCCAATGTGCAGATGTCGGAGTTTGGAAAAGGGTCAGTGTTTGTGTGCCAAGTGGCAAAGTGGCAGTGTGGCAATGTGACAAGTGGCAGAGTGGCAGAGTGGCAAAGTGGGTTGCATCTGATTTTCATCACTGACAATAAAACTTTGAACACATCGAGCTTGCCGACTGGCATTCTAGTATGTCCTTTCTCTCTGACTTTGATAGCTGTCGATAACTGTCTGGGCACTTGTTGCACTTGCAACACAAACACACACACACACACACATATATATCGAGAACACACACTGGACAGTGAGATAGAGAGACAGACGGACCGACAGACATTGCATTTTCACGCGCAAATAAATTTGACAGCTGCCGTTTTCCGATGAGCTCTGTTTGCCATGTTTGCTCTCTCTCTCTCTCTGTGTGTGTGTGTGTGTGTGTGTATCTGTGTGAGTGCACCTCTATTGCAAGCTTCACTTTTATTGGCAGCCACACACTATATTAACTGTGCAAAATTGATTTGCCTTCAACTTGTGTAATATTAATTGCATTTGAAGCTTTATTACAAAATTTCAAACATCAAACGGAACTTAAGAAAAGCTCTATTCAAGATTAATCATAAATTTGCGCTTTCAAAGCTGATAAAAGCAACAAATTCAATTTAATTACCCTTCACATAACATGAAAAGCGTTGCTGAAAGCTTCCAACTCGGTTTCTTGCATATAATTCAATTTTAATTTGCTTAAAAATTAAGCAAAAATAAAAGGGACTTTTAAGGATTAGTTATGCAAAAAGTCATATCGGAAGCTCTACTACATTTGAGGAGACTTTCATTGTAAGTAACCTCAAATTTAATGTGCTCTCATTGTTGAGCAAAAATACTACTACGACACTAATATTATACACTAAAATTTAATTAAGCTTAGCTAAACACGACACTAATATTATAGACTAAATTGACATTAAAGTTTCAGATGCTTTCATGAGATTTTCTCTTCACATAAATTGAAGCTTTAAGGTGCTTTCCAGGCAAAGTTGATACTTTCAAAGAAAGGTAATATTTTTCAAAGTTGCAATTCGCGAGGGAACACTGTAATTGCATAGAATTAGTCAAAGCGTATGAGCTCATTAAGTTGAGCTCTCGGAATATTGAAATCGTATTCGGACTTTTTCTACTTTTTCGTAGCTTTGTGTTGCCGCAAAGTTTGTCTGATGTGTGTCACATGCACACACACACATACACGCATACACATACATACGTGCCACATATTCAAATGTGACTTATCAATAACTGGGTTATCCTTGTTGTGGTTGTTGTTGTTTTTGGCCCGTAATAAGCATAATTTTTAAAGCACATTTCAAATCAATTTCACTGTCGTGTTGGCCATGTGGAAATAGCCAGGTTGCAACCATGCAACCAACTGACCACCAACACAGCCTGCCTTTTCTCTCCACTCTCCCTCCCTCTCTCCCTCGTTATTTTGCCCTTTCAATTGATCCCGACTCTTGGCTTCTGGTTCCTGGCTAACACAATGCACAGCACATATTCCATTAGTGAAATGTTGTTAGTTCTGTTACTTACCGCTTTCTGATTGCATCTCTGCCTGCGAATCCTGGTTAACTTGGTCAACGTGGTCTTGTATAAGGCCAACATATTCATATTGCTGCAATTCGTCAACATTTTGCTAATTAAATGTTGCACATGCTATGATTTTATCGTGTTTTTAAATTATTTATTGCAATATTTAAGAAATAAATAAATGATATAGAACTCTTCAGTTTTAACTTAATAATAACAAAAAAATAATTTAAAAACAATATAAGCGCAATAATATTTTATTTAATTTAAATTGAAAATCTTATGCACCTAAATAATATTATAATACATATAGTTTTAAGCAATTTGTAGTATAGTTCAATAACTATTAACTAACATTAAATTATCATTTTAAAATATTAATAATTTATAAAGTGAAATCATTCGTAGCATCAAATAATCAAAAATGGTAAAAAAAAACAATATATAAAAGAATAAAAAATTACATTTTTAATCAATTACTTAAAAAGATTGCTAAACACAACAGATTAATATAAAAATAAAAATAATAAATCAAAATTGTTTTTGCAACTACCTGGCTGATATCAAAAGCGAATTGTATAAATTGTAAGTAACTTTTTGGCTTAAGAATTCAATAATTTATTAAACATTAAATAAAATGTTGAATATTTAACTTCCACTTGAATTAAGCTTTAATATTGGTCTGTCAAGCGTTTTCAGCTTTCGTGTCTCTTAAGCTAATTGCCGAAAGTTAATGAAATTTCGGGAAATTCCTGCAGATTGTGAAAGAGTTTCCAATAAGTGAAGTTGTTGTGAGGACACCGTGCCACGCCCCCTACTCCCCTTCCTTTCGCCTTTTCTCACACATACGTACTTTCCTTCATACACACACACACACACACACACACACACTGTGAGATCACGTTTGATTTTTGACTCTTGTGTGAAATTTGCTTATTTCGCACAGCTCCCAAAGGTAGGCAACACTTTTTTGCGCTAACTTTCCATGCATACATACATATGTATTTTTGATTTGCTTTGCCTAAGCACACCTACACACACATACACAGAGTGAGAGAGACACACACACACACACAGACGCTGTCGTTGGCAACTTGTTGCGCGAGGACAAAAAACGAACTCAAAACAAAGCAAAATGCGTGGGAGCATGGTGGATTGTGGTGGGGGCTTGAGTGGGCTGAGTGAGATAGAGCGAGAGAGCGAGAGAGCGAAAGAGAGAGAGAGAGAGGCGCTGGCATTTTAACATTGAGTGCAAACTCAAGCGTTAGTTAATAACGGCTCTTCAACGCATTTGCGGATATAATTTATAGCTTTATTTTTTGCGTATAAAAGAAAGGCAAAGGTAGAATTAAAAAGCATTTTTGCGCTCTTTGACACAAAAAAAAAAATATATATAAAAACTTCTGTCGTCGCTTTGCCTCCATCTCTCTGTCTCTCTCTCGCTCTCTCTCTCTCAGTCTCTCTCTCGCTCTCTCTCTCTCACACATTCTCGCTCGCTCTATCTGACTTATGCTCATTTTTGTTGATTATTTAAAGCGCGAGCTGCGTTTGTGTAATTGTTGTTGTTAATTAACTGAAATCGCATTAATAAAGTTACTTGAAGCGAGTCACACTCACACTCACACACACTCACACTCACACACACAAAGCTGCCGCAGCGCATAAAAAGTTTTAATTGGCAGGCGACGAAGTTGACCTGACCTCTAGCCAAGAGACCCGCGGGCACACACACACACACGCGTGCATACAAATTTATATTGCACATTTCATATGCATGTGTGTGTGTATTTTTGTGCATGTGTAAAAAACGCGTCTTTTTATGTTCTCCAAGCTGAATTTGAAATCGCAATTAAATTACATTTATACAAATACATATTTGCATACCTAAATACGTGCAAACTCTGTGTGCAAAACTTCTATATTTATAAATTCTTTTTTTTTTAATTTCAATTAATTTTCACTAGCAACTAGCATTCCCCGTTAGCATTTAGAGTTGTCACTACTTTTGTTTTAATCCAACCGCCATTTTGTGCTCAATTTGACAGTCATGCTTCACTTGAGCGCATTTGCATTGCGCGCACCTCGTGAGTGCAGTTGTTGTGAGTGTAATTTTGAGTCGAGTGCTTCGACCAAGCAGCATCTGTTGCGCCACAGTGGTGTTTAATAAATTATATATATAAATTGTATATTAAGTGTCTACAGAATTAGAATCATCTTTTCTGTTTTACTTTAATAACTCTTACTGATCTAATTGGGTTTTCTGAATATCTCCCTGTATTCTAAATTAAATTAAATTATTATTTAATTTAATAATTGTAAATTTAATTTTGGTATTTAGTATTATTTTATTTTTAATGCTTATTAATTGTTTCTACTGTACACGTTGGATTAACAAATAATTCATTTGATATTTGAAATTTGTACTCAAATTATTAGTTAACGTTTTAACTACAGTTCCAATTAGTTCTCCCATCACTGTGCATTTGCACTGCTAACAGTTCCATTTTGAGTTAACATTAATATTGAGTGACGTTGAACTGTGACTTGAGCAGCTTCTTTGAGTGCGCACACAACAGCGCTTGGCTTGGGCGAAGTTAACAGAGCCATAGCAGTAACAGTTGGATGTTAAGCGAAACTCACTCAACAACTTTTCGACGTTGCTGCTGCTGCCGATTGTTGTTTTGCTTCTTGTTACGTTTTCAGTTTGTTTTGTGCGCGCGTTCCAGACGGTTGTGATTGCCGCGTGTGTTCGTCGTCGTTGTCGTCTTCATTTAGCCGCCGTCGTCGTTGTCGTAATTCGTGCGAAAGCAAACCCAAAACGAAGCTGGTAAAAACGTTGTATGGTTTTTATGTGTGTATCTTCGCTCTGCTTGTGCGTCGATCGCTAGCAGCAACAACAACAATACCAACATCGGCAGCAGCGCGCAATGATCTTTCAATATTTTTGTTGGCTATTTTTTTTCTGTTTGTTTTCGACTGTTGTGTGAGTGGGTGAATATTTTGTATGGAAATGGAAATGAAGGCAAAATGCATGTGCAATAAACGCGATAACAAAACCAAATGTTGATACTATAATAATTATAAACAACAATTTATGCAAATAATTTTAAATACATATGTATATAGTTACATACATTTTTCTAAGCTAGATATTGAAGTGGTTGTGTGAGTTTGCGAGCAGTGAGCGTGTGTGTGTAGGTGTGTAAGTTAAGCTTAAAGAGAATTGCATGTTAAAAACGAGTTCTTGCAACAAGCCAAGTTAAAAAAAAGGGTTCAAGCAAAGCCACAACAACAAAACACACACAAAAAACAAGCAGCAGATGAAGAAGAAGAAGAAACAGAAGGCGAAGACGAAGACGAAGAAGAATTCCCATTAAATTGTCGCTGCCTGGCTTTGACTTGGCGTGCATTTGCGCTCTCTCTCTGATCGCGTGCTCTCTTTGGACGGTGGCGCGCTCTCTTGCCTCTCGCTCGCCACTCTACCTGCGGCAGGTGTGCGTGAGCGTGAGAGCGAATGAGTGACTTTTTATGCGAATGACAGCACAAAGAGCAAGTGGTGCTAGATCAATATGACGTTAGCATTTGTTGCTACTCTTCTACTTCTACTTCTTCTTGTGCTTGTTTGGGTTCGCCTCTCACTCACACGCCCTCTTTCTACACCCGTTTCATGCTTTTATTATTGTTGTTGTTGCCATTGTTCATTGCAGGCACATTTAAAATGTTAGCGTCCAAATGGCAGCAGAGAAAAATGTTCAGCAAATATAAGCGGCAAACCAAATTGAAAATATAAGATTAATCAAACTTTTGCCAAGTGAAAATACGATATAACCAAATAACAAGAAAAAGAAACGCAAAAATTAAAAACAAATAAGTGAAATAAAAAATAAAAAGAGAAGCAGAACAGCAATCAAACGCAGCCGCAGCAAAGTAACAGCAACAACAACTGGCGCAAATGAAGCAAAGGCAGCGACGATCGTTGGCGTCGTCGCTGCGGCGCGTCAACAAAAAACCAGCAGCAGCAGCAGAAAAAAGAAGAATAACAGCAACAACAAAAACAGACGCAACAGCAGCTTGGCACAAAATGCTGCCTGCGCTGTCGACGTCGACGGCGCTGCTTCTGTTGGTGTTCAGCTTTGCCGCATTTAGCTTGGACAGCTGCTCATGTTACGCGGGTAAGTTTTGTCTTGTGTCCCCTACTCCATTTCTTCTTCCACTCATTCTCGTTCTCTCAATGCTCTTGTTGTTTTTGTTGCCGTTGTCGTTGTCTGTTCTGTCGCTTGCTGCTTTATTATTATTATTTTTGCTTTTTATTTTCGGCATGCCTCGAAAACAAGTACAAAACAAACAAGCCCGTGGGAATTTGCTGGTTCAAAGCGTAGCAGGAAATTAGGCAAAGCAAGACAGCATTTAGTACGAGAAGTAGTAGTAGTAGGAATACCAGTAATAGTAGTGGGAGTTGTATTTGCCAAGTAGTTTAGTAGCTGCCTAAGGCCGTGTTTAGTAGTAGTTGAATGCGCTTTTGATGAAACCGTTTCGGTTTTTGTTATCAATCTAAGGCAAACAAACTGACCCAAAAAAGTCGAACCAGACGCAAACACTTGAGATTTACACGTGTCTAATAAATGCATGTGTAGCATATGCATGTGTGTATGTACATAAGTGTATTTATAACTACAGTGTGCACTCATTCGAGTGCACAAAGTAAACAGAAAGGCAGTTTAGTTCTTGTCGAAATTTCGGTTTACAATATGAATATTTTAGTTAAATTTATAAACATGTTGACTTACTACTTGTTTTTAAATAGAGCACAGTCTGGATATAGTGAACTCCCGACAAACAGAACATACCGAAATATAAATCAAATCAGTTAATATAATTAAAATAATATAAAATAATAAAAAAGAATATAAAATAATATAATAATATAAATGATCAAATATTAAGAACAAGCCTTGACAAAATTGGTTCCACAGTATTTTCTCATCTAGCTGCTTGAAAATTGTATGTAAAAAATTGTAAACTTGGCATCTTTTCTGGCTGATTATTTCCACAGAATTTGGAAAGCAAAGCCAATTTGAAGCATAGACTTTCATCTTCTGAAATTGGAATGTGTAATAACATTTGAGATGAATACTCAAGTGAGACATTTAACTGGAAACAAAGTGTTATTAAAATTCTCAAAAAATAAAAATGTATTAAAAAATTCCTCCTTTGCTTAAGAGTAGAGTTAAAATTGCGAACAGTTTACAAATTTTGAAATGCGGACTATTGATTAGGATGTTCGAAAACTTTCAGAACGAAACTTATTTCATTTGTTAATAGGCAGACGAATTCCCATTATCGGGTGCATTTCTGGGCTTCGATTTTGAAAAACTAAAAGTTTACACTTTTCTACAGTAGACTTTAGACTTTAGAGTAAGATGCAACAACAGAATTTTTTCAATTGTAACTTCTGACAACTGCTGACAAAAAAGAAACATATTTCTACTTTTGGGAAGGAATTTTTAAATTTTTGGGCTGTACTTTTAAGTGCAACAACAGTTGGAAATCAAACCCTTTCCTTGAAATGATTGCGTAGCCAATTGTAGAGAAGTTTTATTTAAGTTCGAATTTTTGAAAAACACTTGCACTCTGCTGGTTGTTTTCCGGTTTTCTCCTGAATTGTTGGCTGTTCAATTACTTGCAGGCTTAAGTGTAATACTTTTGGGCTTATTTACAGCACACCTGACTAATTAAGCAGTGTCAAAAACATATCTGAGGGGGTGTTGAGCCTAAACCAAGGAGAAAGAGAGATGACAACGATTTAACAAGATCCTTTGTAAGCGATTGTGTACGATAATTTGTGTGCTTAGATTAAAGATAATTAATCTTGGGGGCTTACATGAATGAGAGTAATTTACATATGATTATGTGATGCATTTAATCCTCAGATTTTGGTATCTGCCTATCTGTTTATCTGTCTGGCCATCACAACAATGTGTGCATTTAATTCAACAATTAACTGCACATTTTGTAAATTAATTAATTATAATCAAATATAGATTGTTGGCTTCGCTTTTAATCATTGTCACAAATAATTTGCACGGCAAAAACTTTAATTAATTTCACTAAACAAAAGTTTTTTGTCAAAATCAATAATCAGTTTTATTGAAATTCCGATGCATTCCGTTTTATTCCCTGTTATTTAAATCTATTGCTTACTATTCTATCATCCCAATATGATTTCCTATGAAGTTCTCTCATTCCACATCGTTCCTTTTCAGTGTTTAAATGTAGCCATAGATTTATTCAAATTAAAAAAATTAGCCTTCAATGCAAATTAGCCAAAAGTTGTTTAATTCTATTTTGTGCCAGTTAATTGTAAGATAATTATAGCTTATATGATATTGTTTTTTTTATCCATTCTGTCAGTTAATTTTATAATTTCATTTGACGCCGTTCCATTCCACTTTAACTAATCCATATTCCATTTGAATCACAAATTTTTATGTTCCCAAGTTTTTTTTTAAAGTATTAAATTTCACATTGCATAAGGATATCAACATCTTTTTAAATCATTACTATTTCATTCCATTTTGTTCCACTTCGTTACACTAATTTGTGTCTACACAACCTTTCAATTTTCAATTAACTATATTTCAATACCATAATTAAATAAATTGATGTACTTGAAACATATCTAAATTAAAAACAAATGCAGAGAAATTCAATAAATTCGAATTGCCAAAAACAAAATACGAACTGACTAATTAGTATATGTAATTGCTAAATGAAAATCGTAGCGTTAGAAAATTAACGCCGTCAAAATTATGAACGAAACCTCCGTTCAATTGAATTTTTAATTTGCCCTGCCCGAAGCACACACACAATCACATGTGCATATTTAATATATATATACGGATGCACGGATTTCCACTTTGACATCGGGGCCCGGGGAAGATCAAATTCAAAATGTTATATAACAAACAACAAATATCTAATAACGACTACCGAATACGAGTTAATTAACAGAGCAAGTATGCAATTTGAATATGAAATGCACATTTCCCATTTACACAAAGTTAACAACGGCAAATGTCAACGAGCATCGATTCGAAATGTATTTGATTCACCCGAAAAGACATACAATATTCCTTGGGAGGTATTTGAGATTGTTTAACTATCTGTTATTGAACTAAAACTATGATAAATTTAAATCAATATCTTTGATTTATTTGTCCGTCTCAAAATCAAGAAGATTATGAATTATCATCGAAATTCTTATGATAACTCATTGATCTTTTTTGACATACTTACATATTTTTGTATTATTATTTTTACATCATCCATATTCCATTGAGATTGGAGAGTAAGTAAATTTATTAAAACTGGTTCACTTTCTCAACAAATTGTTTGTGTGATAACTTTTTTTTTAGTGACATTTTTTATGTTAGTAGTTTATTTCTAGTTTAAAAAAAAAGTTATAATTATTATATATGTTTTTAAATTACAAAATAATTTCTAATTCTCAATCTAAATAAAAATATTATTAAATACATTTAAATATTTATACTAAAATTATTTAATTGAAAATGAATATTAACAGTCATTCAATGATTTTTATACAATAGATTGTGTATTTAAAAATTGAAATTAGCTTTTTTTATAATTTTGATATTTAGATTGATAAATCAAAATTAATTTTTAATTAAATCTTTCATTTTCTAAATTGTAATGGTTACGATTCTTGGTAAATTTTCACACAGATGTGGAATTTTGATCAGGTCACAAATTTTCAAGAGTTTGTCTCTTTTTATCAAATATTTTTTCGGAATGGATTGTTTATGAATTACTTAGAGTTCAAGCATTATATAACATTTTATAATTTGGGGAAGGTCATTGAGAATTTGCTTATCGAATTGCATTTATATGTAATGCATGTGAGTTGTCCATTTATTTCCACTTTTTTCATTGTCTTTGTTTCGCTGAACCTTGAAAATTCCAAAAATGCCAGTGACGCCGACGCAACGTCGACACTTCCTCCTCTACGTTGTTTATTTATTTGATTTTTGTTTATTTCGTTGGGCTTCTTTTTTTTGTGATTTATTTAAGAATTTCGCAATATTTATTTACATATTTAATATGACGCCTCGCATTGGCCTCGCCCGAGTACTTGATGAAGAGTTCCACAGAGCTGTGAGTGTGAAAACTGCTGATGAGGCTGATGAGGAAGGCAGTAAATTTAAAATAAAAAAGTTTCCCATTTCCACTCTGTCTGGACATACATATATTATGTGCTAATTATCTGTCTCAGATTGGACGTCCAATCAGTTTTGACACCTGTTCGTTATTTGCACTTTTCTCTTCCTCTCTCTGTCCCCCTTTTTATCTCTCTCTGTCTCTCTTACTTCTTGTTACACAAATCGACAAATTGTTTGTGCAGCTGTTTGCCACTTTTCTTGTCATATTTTTGCTATGCGTTGCATGTGAATTTTCTGTCAGTCCCAAAAACAATTTTTCTCACCAACTTCTCCGATTTCAAGCAAAAAATTCAAAAGGAAAAAAAGATAAACGAGAAAAGGTGCAGGCATAAATTTACTTTATTTTTTGTGACACAAATTCAACAAGAACAACAGCAGAGTGCAACAAAATGTGGCAAATTGTGCAAAATAGTTTTAAGATATTTTAAGCTGAGTGCTATTGAAATTGTTTGGCTCCCAATTCGATCGCAGCTAGACTAGACAAATACAAAAAGGATTATTTTAATACTCTGTATTTAAAATGATGCATAAAGGAATTTAATTAAAAATTGAATATGAATTTGATTAAACGTATGTTTTCTTAACTTTATATTATATTAAATCTGGTGTAAAAATATATCGTTTTACATTTGTATATCCTATAATTCAGCTGTTGATATATTTAAATATAAGTTTTCCAAAAACGAAAATAAATATCAGAAGTTGATAAATAAAAAATAAGAAATAATGAATATAACATTACAATTGTATATTATTATTTGAATATTCCATATTGCAAATTTAAATAGATTATTTATAAGATAAAAAAGGCAGAGTATACGTCTTTTTATTTTTTTTTATTTAATCTGTCCCAATGGAATTCTTCATTCGATAAACCTCTATTTATTTTATGTGTATGAAAGTGTTTCCTTCGTAATATGAAAACTTTTAATTTCCTACCGAAATTCAACAAATTGCACCTCTCAACTGAGCTGCCATTCAGTCCGACGTCTTGCCACGCCCCTTTGCCTTTTGGACAGCTTAAAGGAAAGCCAGAATTATATCAACATCTATGTGGCAAGTGACTTGCAAACTGTGTGCCAATTGAAAGTTTGACAAGTACTTGCTGTCATTGCTTTTAAGCCAATAAGCGCATTTTGTTGTGCAGCTGTATGTGTGTGTGCATATACATACATAGTATATGGGTGTGTGTGTGCGAATTAAGGTTTGAGTTTTTGGGTTTTGAATTCCGTTTTATAATACCGTATACTCTGATTATGCCTGAGCATATTTCAAATATTTAACGCTCTACCAACATTTGTGGGGCTCATTTAAATGCGAGTGTGAGCGAGAGGTAGCGAGGTATGTAGAGTGAGAGAGATGAAGAGAGGAGCAGCGCATTAGATAAATCAAATTTTGCTATCCGAACCATTGTTGAGAGCATTGTTTTATTGCGTACCAAATTGATTGACCCACAAACTGGCAACAGCAACAACAATAATAAAAGCGGCAGCACGTTGACCCCCCATGTGCAACATGCCCCATGCTCCAAATAGCCATATGTGGTGCACTCTAAAAATTTGTGCATTATTCTAATGCGTTTTTATTGACAATATAATCGCATTGCACATTTTGATGCTGCATCGGCATCGACATCGGCATCGACATCGGCATCAAAACATCAGCATCAGTGGCATAAATAACAACAATAACAATAACAATAACAATTATCCGATATAGTATGTTATAGTGCACTAACCAGTCTGCAGGCGCCGCCATCCTTTGCCTTCTTCCTTCCTTCCTTCCTTCCTTCGCTTCCTTTCTTTGCTTCCTTTCGGGGAATAAATATGCAAAGTGCCTTTCACACAATGGCAAAAATCAGCAGGCGGTAAACAATTCGAATTCCCCAAATTACATTGCACAATATTCAATGGGGCAGCGGCGTGTGGCATGTGGCATGTGGCATGTGGTATGTGGCATGAGTTGTGTTTCGGTTTTTGAGGCGACAACCGGTCATTGCTCATTTAAATGGCATCGCATTGAGTGGCATGAAATTGTGCCTAGCGCAATGCAGATTTTTCTTTATTTTTTTTTTTGTTGGCAGACAAATCTAATCAAACTCTGTTTGGTAGTGTCGTTGCCACTGCTCCAAGCTCCATTTCCAAAATGAAGAAGGGAAGTTAAACAGACAAATATGGTCTTGGAAATAGATAATGGAGAACTTCCATAACTCGAACTATATCGACTGGCAAAGAGCCAATAAAAAACCAATAATTAAAAGCAATCCATAAGTCGAAGTTTCCGTAAATTGACTTTTTCTTTGGATATGGGTGATTCGAGCTAAGGAAGTCCAACTGTACTTAGATTATTAAAGAGGCGATAACCTGTACAGGGATCAATTGTATCTTTTGTACTCCACTGGAGATACTTTGTATCAATTCCATCTATAGTGATTTAAAACTTCAATTGAGAAAGACGTGAGATTAACAAAATTAATACTCGTTCGATAATAGAGCTTTCACTGTAGTTGCTAAGCTGCGACAACAGATGCGGTATTTACTGTGACTGTTGAATTTTTCGCTATTTTATTTTTAAAGTGTTTACTTTTTTCTAAAGTTTTTTTTTCTGCGACAGAAAAAATTGTTAATTGCAATATTTAAAGTGTTGAAGCAAGCGGTGAGTTGTTGTAGTTGTTGCTGTCGTTGTTGTTATAAGAAAACAATGCCGAAGTTGGAATTTAATTGGTTAGGAAATTGGAATTCTGGTACAAGTAACTGTTAACCTTGCCTACGAACCTCTTAAGTATTCTAAAGTTTTCTCCTCGAGAACTTAGCAGCACACCTACTTGTACACACATACACACACACTCGCACACATACATACAAATTTCCGTGGCACACTCAATAAATTGTTGCTGTGATTTGTTGTTATTTGTTCGCTGGTTCGCTTTGGCGCGCATTTCAATTAGCATTGTGCCACTTGCAACAAAGTAAAGAAACGCAAAACACAAACAACAATTTAATGGAAAATAATAAAATGCAATCAAGTCCATTTTTCTTCTCTTTTTTTTATAGACAAATGTCCATTGTTTGTTGTTGGCGTTGCAACAACAATTGTTGCTGCTGTTATTGTTGGCTTGTGGCCTGTGTTGCATTTTGAGCAGTCATAAATAATATTTATATATTTTGAGGTTTGTTTTATTGTTGCGCTTAGATATTTGCTGTTGTTGCCAGTGTTTAGCATTTATTAAGCAGCTAATGAGCTTACAAAACACACACAGAAACAAATACCAACACGAACACAAACACAAACACACAAAGCCAGCGGGCACGTGCAAGTACAACAAAAGCAACAACAACAAACTTGCAACTTGGCTGCATTCAATGATTCAATAAGAGAAAATCTTGCAATAAGATATAGTTTTAAATATAAATGAAATAAAAAATATCAATAAAGATTAAGATACAAATGGAAATGGAAATAAAGTATGGCAAAGAGATTAACTTATATGTAGATGTGCAATATGTCAAGGGTAATGCCATACATTTTATAATAGGTAATATACCCTCTCATACACATTTTTAGTGGGTAAGACCCACTTAAAACAAAGAAGCAATAGCAAAAATTCTTGTTGAAATGTAATGTGCGTTTATAAAATATTTCAAGACTTATAAGCTGATTGACTTGTTGTTCTTCTTCTTAATGGTCTTGTACATCTACATCTACATCTTCTTCTTCTTCTTCTTATTGTTGTTGTTTTTGTTGCAGTTGTTGTAGTTGTAGGTAGCACTTCAATTGCTTATTGTCATTAATATGCGAGAGGTGAGCTCAAAACTCAGAATTTGCTGCCAAGCAGCAAATTATGAACTGACTGTCTCTCTGATTGACTGCACCGTCAACACTCGCAACGCCGAACGATCAAGGCCAACGAGTTGCAACAGCAGCAACAACAACAATGAGTTGCAACAACAGAGGGAATGGAACTGAGTCTCTACCTGAGCTTATTGGTTACCTTTTACCGCATTTGCATAGACTTCAAACGGATTCCCATTGAAAATCCCGCCAAAAAAAATGAAGTGCCTGACAAGGGGTAGTCGAAATTGAAATACCCTAAAATTCGATAAGATTTGCATATAAATATTCTTAAATTAAATCTAAACTACAAAAATGAAATTCATTGAAAGGAAAGAAATAATTTTTTTTTAAACTGTTTACGAAATGTGTTTAAAAATTAATAATACTCTCGGCAGTTTTTGTTGGCGAATTATAGGCTTATAAAAATCATCGCAGGCCAGGTGCAAATTGACTGCACTCACTGTCCAAGCCATAATTGCACTCGTATGTGTGAGTGTGAGTATATTTGTTGTCTGTTTTGTGGCGACATTTGCAGTGCCATTGCGTCGCCGCTATCATTAGACATTTCCGGTCATTTGACCAGGCCAGTCGAAAAAAAAGAGTTGCCGTCAAAATGCATTTCTTGCGCAAAGAACCAACTTGCAGGAAAATCTACTCGACTCTGAGAGGCCCTGTACTTGTTAAAAAATAGTTAAATTATCATAAATACAAAATCAACAGGATTTTTTTAATAATCAAAAACGCGAAATACTTTTTTATTTGGTAAAAACTTTCGAATTTATAATTTTAAAAAAATGTTGAAAAATTTAATAGCTTATTGACCCAATTCTAAAACATACTTGAGCTATTTTACAAAAACTTTTGCAGTGTAGAGTCTAAAAATATATACCTTAACAATTTCAAATAAACCATTTCTTTTATAAAGTGTCATATAACAAATTTGGTTTTTAATTGTATGTGTGAAAAATTAAGGAATGCTGCAGTAGTGCTAGCATGTACTGTGCTTCGGCTGGGCTGCAGTTCTATGCAGAGTGAGAGAGTGTGTGACAGAGAGAAAGAGAGGAGAATACACACACACACACACACATATGTATAAACAGCTGCAGAGTCGCGTTAGCTCAGCGCCTATTGTTGGCATTTACCTTTTAGGCCGTCTGCCTCCTGCTTTCGTCTCTTTCGTGTCTCTCTCACTCTCTTTCTGGCCTGCAATATGGCGCTATCAGGTAGCTGAAACCCCTAACAGTGTCTCCCTTTTGGCTGTCACTGGACTGTTACTTACTTCTGACCACACTGACCGACCACTAACCGGTCACTCACATTGCTGTTGTTTGGCTTTGCCTTCGACTATTCTCTTCTCTGTCCCCTCCTTTTTTTTCCCCTGCTACTTCTATTTTGGTTTTGGCCCTATGACGATATGGCGTTTAGATAAACGAGTTAGCACTGCGCCAACTTGGGTCTCTCTCTTTCTCTCCCTTTTCCCCTTTTTTGGGCATTCACATTCCGGCTCAGATAATAAATATCCCATAATGTTGTTAAAAATTCCAATTACCCAAATATATCTTGTGTCGTTCTCCAAATCAAATCCCTCTTTTTGTTTGAGCTATTGACTCTGTGATTGGCGAATTACCAGAAAAAGATTTACCCTTTTTTTATTTGTTCTTTAGCTGATGACAAAATTAGGGATCTCGAACAAAATTTCCTCACAAAATTGATTATTATCAAACCCAATATTTGCTTTAAACATGTTTTCATATATTTATTTTTCTTTTCATTTTAGGTAAGTTTCTTTTCTTAAAACCAATGCGATGACTCAAAGTGAAAATGGTAAAAAAGTGAGACTGAGACTACTTCATTTATGAAGCACTTTATGTTCATATTCTAATAGATTAAGTTTGTTATTATAGTATAGTAATTTTTATTATTTATAATTTTTACATTAAACTGCTAAATTTATTTGTCTATCGCATTTGGATAAATTAAATTGTTAAATTCCATAATATGCTGATTTCCTTCATTATCTGCCTCCGCTTCTTTCTGCTTAAATATTCTCAGGTCATCAATTGGTAAGCCTAAATGGCATTTGTCATGAAATCTTCACTGTCTGGGTAAGTGCCTTTGGCATGTCCTTGGTGAACTCAAGAGCTCAAGAATATCTTTTCCCCAAGACCTTTTGCACTTTGTAATGCCAATAGCTGTGGCATTTATTTATGGGCTTTGACACGCCTACTCAATAGCAGAAATCAGTTGAAGGAGTGAGTTGTGTGTGTGAAAGAGAGAGAGAGCGAGAGGGAGAGGGAGTAGAATTATGTTGTGCACTCGCAATGCTAATTTTATTATGCACATATTTTATATTCTTTTACACGCCTTATCAACTTTTCGTGGTCTTCAATCTGAGCAAACACCTTTCACCCTCACCCCCTCTTCAGCTGCCCCTCTCTCTAACTGCCCCGCCCCTTCGTCTACACATTGTAGCTCCTAGCTCTGCATTTGCATTGTTGTATTTGTTCATTTTGTTTTGTAAAATTCTTGTGCCGCCCTCAGTTGATGCTTTTAAATATTAAAAACCAAGTCCAGGCAGAACAACAACAACAACAATGGCAATAACGACAATAACACGTTGCCAACTCTTTTGTTTGCCCTCGTTGCCCCTCTTTGACCCCCTCTCCTTCTACTCCCCTTAGTGGCCACCTTTAGGCAGTTAGCATTCGAAGTTGTTCTGTTTGCCATTCAGTTTGCATGCTGACCCAAGTCGCTCTCTCTCTCTCTCTCTCTGTCTGTCTCTTTCTCCCTCTGTCTCCCTCTCTCTCAGTTCTGCCTATGCAAGTGGCAAGACTTGCGGTTTGCTGACAAAGTGCCAGCGTTGCCAGCACTTGAGCTTCAACTGCTGCTCGAGTCGCGTCTAGAGACCCGACAACAACAACAACAACAACAGTTGCAACAACAACCAACAACAACAACAGTTGCAACAACTTTGACACCAGCGTTGTTGTCTCATCTCTCGTGTTTGGCCGCCGTTGCATGCGGCATGCACCATCATTGTGGCCACTTTGCTTTTTTCTTTTCTCTTTTGCTTAGTCTAGGGACTCTCGTCTTCTCTTTCACCTTTCGCCGGCCATTTTCGCGCACTTTTCACTTTACCGTTTTGCCTGGTTATTGTGTTTTATGACGGCTTGTGTCGTTTGCCACAATTTATTTTCATTTTCAGCTCACCTGAATTAGCTGCCTTGCGGCATTTTTAATTGTTCGCATGCTTTTTTGCCGCTTTTGTTCCCTTGACCACAAGATGGAAAACCAGATGAAGCGAAAGATATGAGAAGACTGGAGAAGACAGAAAATAAAATATAAATAAATGAATAAAAGATATACAATTCATATTGATATGGCAATGAAGCAATGAAATTGAAACAGTTTTGATCAATGATAAATTGAAACAGTTGACAAATTTTATGATATAAAAAGCATGAAAAGAAAACAATTAAATAAAATAAAGCCTTGCACTAAAGTTAATGGAATAATTTGAAACTAAATAAATATAACGAAATTGAGAGGAAATTAAGGGAATTAATTATAAAAGTATTGAAATGGAACCTGAGAAATCAATTGATATCAAATTAAATAAATTTCAGAACAGAAATGATATGATAGTAGTTAAAAATTAAAATTGCTTTTTGTACCTCTGAAAGGTTTTATATTGCATTATTATGCTGAAATTTAGTCTATACCTAAATCACGCGAATTTAAAATGTCTAAAGTTCGATTTTAGTCTTGAAAAAAATAATGTTGTAGCACTTTTTCCAATTTCCAATTCTAAAAAATTAATTAAAATGCATGTTATGATCTTTTATTTCTCTAAAAAAACAATACCAAAAAAAGGTTTTACAAAATGAAATATGTGAACGATATTTTTATGTTAAAAATAAGCTGCTATTTGGTTCATGAATCGCATGAAAAACTCACTTATAAAATTTATTTATTATTATTTTATTCTTTATTAATTGATGAATTTCCGAGTATACGCTGATATGGTAAAAGAATGTAAAGCCAATGCATTCAGGCCTCTTATCTTATAAAATGTGTTGCTCCAGTTTTATTTATATTTCTTTTTTATTTTTTTGCTTTTTTAATTCTGTAAATCGCTTTGTAAACGAGCAAGCAAACAAGAACAAAAAGTATAAGAACAACAATGAGACGGTATAAAAAATTACCTGGCAATTGCTAACAAATGTGAATGTTGTTGTTGTTGTGGTTGTTGTTGTTGTTGTTGTTGTTAATAAGTATTACGCCGTGGCATGAAATTTGTCGTTTGTTGCTTTGCTGCTTTGGGGATTGTTGTCTCTGGTTTATTATTATTACGATTAGAAGTCAGTGAGTGAGTGGGTCGGCTGGTTTTATCAGGTGGTGGAGACCCCAAAATCCGTTTAGAACAGAGGTCGCTATGCCAACCAGTTTTGGCACCACAGCCAGCACCACTCGAAATACCCCATAATCATAGCCAAACACATGCATAATAACAATAATAATAATAATGGCCCGAAACAACAACAACAACTGCAACTTATCGCTGCGCCAGAGACTTGGAACCTGTTGTGACTGTATAAAAGTGATGAGAAGAGTGAGAGAGAGAGGGAGAAGGAGAAGGAGAAGGGAGAGGTAGCTCTATGTATTAGCTAGAGAGTGTGGTAAGAGAGACAGAGAGAGGAAGGGGGGGGGGACTGTGTTTGCATTGCCCGCACAGCTAATGAGCGTCATGTGCGCCAGATTGTTAAGCATTTTGCCTTGCTTATCGTTTATCGGTTATCAAACTGCCTTTTCCACCCTCTCCCTCCCTTCCACCCATTGCCAACAGTTGTTCAATGTGGTTTCGATGATGGATGTTGCACTGCGATTAGTTAATACCAAATGGAAGGCTGTCGAAACCCAACCAAAATGTGGGCCAAGAAAAAGAAGAAAAAAAAAATAAAGCGAAAAATAAAATAAAAATGAGCTTCGGCATGATGAATATTTGATACACTTAATTTAACATAAAATAAAAATGCACGCAGGCTTATAATTTAATTTAATAGTCTCGCAAAGTTTTTCACACTTTTCGTTGATTTTGAGTCGATGGTTCCTATGCAATACGATATAGTAATGGATATAATTTCTTTATATCTAACCTTGACTTTTTAATGATTGTCTCAATGACAGCTATATGGTTTAATAATCCGCTTCAGTCAGTTCCGATAGAAGACAGTTCTTTAAGAAAAAGACACTTTATGGAGACTGCCACGCCTCCTCTAGTGCGTTGCACATTACGTGATGTAACTTTAATACCCTCCCAAAGAGTATTAACATAATACAAAAAAATCGAGTTGTTGACTGGTTGCTTTTGGCCCTCTCGCCGAAGTTGTTGCCATGCCATTGGCATGAATCATGCATATTGATCTCGAAGCTCACAGCTCTCAACTCTCAACTGAGTCACAGTGTTGACGTTGCCGTTGCCGTTGCCGTTGCTAAGTGCAGGGCGTGACATTGGTTTAAGCCAGCTTTGTTGGCCAACTCAGACGGCCAACCTAGCAAGCAAGCCAACCAAGAACCGGAAATGTTAACAACGAACGCCAAAGAAATTGTATTGGCATAAGAATTATAAATGATTTCTTCTCCTTTTCTTTCATTCGCCTTTTCTACCGAATTGGGCATCTTATTATGCAAAGCGACACCTGGCGTCTATAGTTAGCATATTAATATAATATTATTTCCAATTTTTTGTTGCCATCCACACAATGCTTCACAAAATAAACGTGGCTTCCAATTGCATTCTATTTACACACTTCGTTTGTTTTGGCTCAATGTGATACGATATTTAGATATCTCAGTTGGGCATAGTTCATGCAGCTAATTAAATTACAGTCATACTTGTATATATAGACATACATGACTTATTTGTCATAAATATACATAAATAATTCCAAACATCCAATTTTCATTAAGTTAGGCAAACTTGTTCAACCAAAAAAACTCAAATGTGATTTTTTTTTTTAATGCAATAAAGGAGTTTTCTCAAGGTCTTCGTAAAGCTTTTATAGCTGTTTTCTAACAACTTAAAGCTCAATTTAAAGTTGTCTTTGTTTTACTTTTTAGCCGTTTTTGTTTAATGATTTTGAGATTAACAGAATAAAATCAATATCGGCTGTACAAGGCTTTAGTTCTATTAATTTTGCTTTCTCAGCGGTTTCGCGCTAAAGCTTTTATTCCAAGACTGAGATCATGTTTCATTAATAGAACTTTATTCCATTGATTGAACTCATTGGATTTCCGCTGAAATCTTTGTTTTTATTTAATTTTAGTTTTCAAAGCTGCTTTCTTAGTTCTTATCGGAAGTAAAAAGCAATTTAGCTTAGCCTGTTTTTATGTTCATTTTGAAATGGTCTAATGCAAAACTTGTTTTAGACCCCGTATTTTTAGCTAATATTTTTCCGCGTACAATTCTGCGATTAGCGAAATAATTTACAACATTTTGTAATGATTTGTCACTAATTTAATTGAATTATCCGAACAGCAGCAGCTGCTGAAAATTGGATTAAAATCAATCGTAATTTTCATAATTTCAATGGATTCAATTAGATTATATATTATTGAAAAATAATAATAACAATAATAGTAATAATTATTACACAAATAAACATCATGAGGCATACATATGGTATGTATATCTGTTTACTCAGTTCATGTCGAGGGGCTTTCTGCATGTGTGCAACGTGCAACATGCCACATGCCACAGGCATAACACAAAATGACTTATAATGATGTTTATGATAAAATCATATACAAATTTTACACTTGTCGCATTCATTAATGCAAACTCACCTAACCCCTGACCTACATATTCTCATCCCCCGCCTGTCTGCCACAATTTCCAAATGCAAATTGTTTATCGAATAATGGTTACAGGGTGAACACACACTGCACAGGGCGGTTGCGGTGCAAGTGGTTTATTTGTGGTTTTTCTGGCTTTATTAGTTTGTCAAGATTACTGACAGCTTGTATTCAGCTCAGCCCTTCCATCCCCTCCCCTCCCTCTCTCTCTCTCCCTTGACCTGTACACCTGCAATATCTTTTCACCTGTGTGTCGCTTAGTAGCCAAAAACGTAACGTATAACGAAAGAAAAAATTAAATTTTTAAATTCAGCTATCGTTTTCTTAACCTTTCTGATGAGATGTCATTGTTTGTTTATTTTATTTACTTGTTTTTTTATTGTCAAAAATTGATTTATTAATTTCCACACTACCTTGACAAAAAGACACTTTATTGTTTCTGCTAAAAATAAATCTCACTATTGCATTTTTTGGGTCTTTAAATTTCTACACTTGCTTATTGAAAAGTGTTATTTTAAGTTGTTACTGCTAAGCCACTGTTTTGTTTCTGTTTAGCACAAAACCCATTATTGCATTATTTAATTTTTGTTTTTAATAAAAAGTATAGCTCTAAGATTTTGTTACTACTCTGACACTTGTTTGTTTTTGCTCAAAACTAAAGTTAGTTAGTGAAGTGAAAAGCCGAGCCGATTTTAAGCTTTCTCAGCATTGAAAACATTATAGTGTATCCAGTTTGCAAATGAGCTTGTTTTGACCCACTGTAGTATTCCTTAAATCCCTTTCCTTTCCCTTTCTTACCACCAGCCCCTTCATTTTGATCCCCTTACTTGTCGCGTTTTTGTTATGCTTGCTATTCGTAGTTTGCGTGCGCCAACGGAACGCTTGGCATTTGTTTTGGAATGCACATTGCCCGCATCTTGTTCCAAATTCCTAAATCTCCCCCAGTTTCGCGCTTACCCCAATGTTGTTTTTGTTGCCATTTCGGTTTCGGTTTCTGTCTCGTTTCGTTTCGTTTCCTGCTGCCTTTGCAATACCATAGACTGCATGTGTGGCCTATGTCAACAATAGCTGTTGTTGTTGTTGTTTCTATACCCTGTAAAGTGCGCAAAATGCGTATTTATATAAATAAGCGATTTTCGTAAAATAAACTTAGAAACAACACTTTGATATTTATTTCAAAGTATTGAATAGTTATGTTAAAAGTAAAGTGTTTACAAAATGCAAATCACAAAAAACTAAAAATAACAAAAATACAAAAAATGCATTGGCTTATACAAATAACAATTCAAAAAGCAACCTAACATTAAAATCAATACAAAAATTTTAAAATAATAAATAATTAAAAAATTGCCAACATCTGGAATAAAGTATGTATTAATAAATTACTTGAAAATAAAATAAAATAAATTAAAAGAGAATCAAATAAAAAAGTATGTAGAAAAATAAAATTAAATAACAATTAAATATGATAGATTTTTAAATAAAAAATATGCGGAATATTTTGATACAGGGTATCTACTCGTTAACTCGCTTCTGTAAGATCATGTTTACGTCTTATTGTTGAGATTATTGCTTGAATTTTAGGAGACGTAACTAGTGCCCGGTCCACGTTTTGTTTTGTTTGCGTTTTTTTTTATATAAACTTTCGTTTCATGGACTTTTATCTTTGGGTCTTTTGTTGGTGTTGTTTGAAGGGATTGCTGTAGTTGTTGTTGTTCTCGCTGCTCTGGTTTTATACAATGAATGGTGGTTATTATGTACATATTTCTTCTTTATTTTTTGGGCTGCACTTACATAATTACACACTATCAATGTATGTGTGTGTGTGAGTGGTAATTATTGTGAGTTGTTTAACTCTTTTTGTGCCATTTTGTTTACGCACCGTTACAACAACAACAACAACAACAATCAAATGAGACAATCTACAAGTGGAGCAAGATACAATCCATATGACAATTGGTTTTCATGCTTTGTTCCACAGAGAGAGACAAAGAGAGAGACAGTCAACTGCTAAATCGAAGTTTAAGTGCCTCGTTCTTGTTCTCATTCCCCGTTGCCATTTTCCATTTCCCATACCCCATTCCATTACCTTTCCGTTTCGTTCCCGCCTTTCCCGTGCCTTTCCGCCAACTATAAAAAGTTGTTTTGTTTTGTTGTTGTTTTTGTATTGTGTGCTGCGCTCTCGACTTCGTTTCTGTCTGTCTGCACATCTTCTTAATTAATTTGACATAAATTGCAAGCAACACACACATACATACACACACACACTCACAGTGAAAACATTGGCATTGTTCTGACTTTTGTCTACTTGGCCAAAGACTTAACCAGTTGCCGTCTGCCACAGTCTATGCCAAAAGTTTGCATTCAACTTATGTCTGTGTGTGCGTGAATAATTGTATGCCTGTCTGTGTGTGTGTGTGTGCGTGCATGTGTGTGTTTGAACTACTGAAAGCAGACAACTTTCAAGTCAGCAGCTGGTCAATTGCTTGAACTTTGAATTGCTCGAGAAAAGACTGAGAACACAATGTAACTGATGATGCATATACATTACATATGTACATACATACTCGGACATATTTGTAAGTGGATATCATGTAGTAGCGCCACCTATTGTCGAATTTCTAAATGGTTAAACGCATTCCTTCATCAGATTTTTATAAATTTTATTTTGCATGAAATTCAGGTTACTAAAAGTGTTCCAATTCCAATCGTTGTATTTAAGTTTGACTCGTTTTTAACTTGAGTTGCAATGTTCCACTTCCATTTGCCTAACATTAAAATTTCGAATATATTTGATTTTAATTAACACTTAAATTTTGATTGTTTTAGTTTAATTTATTCAGATAGCTTTGATTTTAATAAACACTTAGATTTTTACTGTCTCAGATTTATTTATTTTAATAATAAAATTGATGAAATATAAATCGGTTCAAATTAAATTCTTAACGTGTTTGTTTGAAGAACAATTCAAGTTCAATGATTCAGCCTATGTTTATTAAATTTTAAAAGATAAATACTGAATATAGATTTTACTGCTTCCAATTGTGTTTCAATACCAATCATCTCAATTGCAACTTTCACTTTTATATGCCATCAAATATGAAAGAAAAAATAAATCAAATTGATTGCATAAATATATACATACATATATTTTAATAATTACATGTGTGTCTGGGTCTTAAATAGAGCTTGTCCATTAACTGCTCGCATGCACTGTGTTACAGGTCTTTTGTTTTGCTTTTTAGAAAGTCGACAATGAGCATAAGGAAATTTTCAACAGAGCACAAACACACCAATAATTACCTGTCTAGAATATAACCCAACCACTGTCGAAGGTGGGTGCGGTGATGGGTGTTGACAGGAGGGGGTGGAAAGGGGAGGGGAGTGTATGGTGCAACTTGTGGGAATTGGTGGCAGCTGCTGACAGACCGACAATTGGCTTCCATCGACTGTTTGGGCGTTTTCAACTTGGCTGCTGGTTTATTAATTATGTGACCCACCAATTGGCATTAGAGTGCTGCTGCCTTCCTTTTGCCAGCTCCCCCTCTCTCTCTCTCTCTCTCTTTCTCTCTCTCTCCATCAATTGTTGTTGCATTGATACCAAATTTGTTGTCTGCCGGACAATTGACCAGTTTTCTAGTTATTGTCGGTTTTTGTCATTGTCTTGTGTGCATCATCATCAGCCTTATTATCAAGAGCATCATCATCACATCATCATTATTAGCTTGTGTGAAAGCATCGTCGCCCACGTTTCATATTTTCTCGTTTTTGGCTTTTAGTTTTCAGTTTTAGGTTTGCACATTTGTTAATTTAAATGCGGTAATTTTATTTCATATTTTTTTTGTTGCGATTTTTCTTTGTTGTTTTGGCTTTCTAATAAGCTTCAACTGTGGTCTTTGTTTTCTTTCATTTCTTTGCATTTTATATTTTTTAATTTCAATTTCTGTTTCAGTTTCCCCTAATTGAGCGGCAGCCAGGCGATACATCGCCGATAAGCCCAATTGTAAATATTTGCTCATTTAACTCAATTGAAAATTGTTTTTTTTTTTTCAATTTAATTGTTACTTTCCGTAACTGCAAAACGAGCGACGACAGTTAATGAAATGTAACGAATATTGTATGCATTACTACTCACCATTGTGGAAAGCAGGGAGAGAGAGAAATTTTGTGAAATTTCCATATGTATTTTAGTTTTAGGGAAATGTAATAACTCAATAGCGGGTAAGGGAGCATAGCAAAGGGTTTAGTCTTGTGTGTGGTTTTGTATTTCTATTTTTATTTTCTTGGTAGTAATATTTAAACCATTTATTAATAATATATTAAAAGCCCGAAAAAGGGATTGTTAACTATGTACTTATTTAATTATTCATAAGTTAGAGGCATAAATTCCAAACAGTGGTATTTAGAGTTTTATTTTTGGCACTAGAATTAATAAATTTAAATTTAAATAATCAATAAATTCCCTAAAAATTATAATAATTTAAAATTTGAAAAATTGGGAAAATGTTAAGCACAAAAATTTGTGATTTGCTTAACTACAGATAAGTAAATCGCATGTCAACTATAATTTACATATATTCAAGCAACTCGACGACTTTACTTACAGGGTATGCTTTCAGTGTACTGTCAGCTTTTTATCAAAGCATGTCTCTTGTTTATACGTTAACAAAGTAAAACTGGAACTTTTAATTGTGCACACCCGTATTTGAGATGTCATATTAATCAGTTTTTCTGTCTCTTGCTCTCTCTTTCTCTTTCCCTCTTGCCGTCTCTTTCTCAGTTGTTGATTTTGCTTACAAGTTGTTGTAGGTCTGCGGAAACTGCAGTTCTTTAAGCAATCATCTTGAGTTCTTTTCAGCTGGCGGAAAGAAGTAACTTTGTCAGCACTTTGCTTTAATTGACCCCAAAGCGTTTTGGCCTACCTGAAACTGAAGACGCGTTTTAGCCAGGCCAAGAGCGAACCCCCCTTCCATACCACCAATTGCCAAAATAATGCGCGCCTTGGGCCGTTTATAACAATTGTTTGTTTAGTTCGTTTTTGCTTTTGTTGTCGCCAACTTGATTTAAATTTAATTTCTATCTATATTTTTGTTGTTTTTGCTTCTGTATTTATTCAAATTTTGATTGCGTTTAATTATAATTTTTTTCACTGTCTCCCTCTATCTCACGTTTTGTTATTTTCCATTCCCATTCGCAGCTGAAGTTTATTTTCTTAGCTTTTCTCTGTTGCCCAACGCATTTTATGTGCAGTTCTTTTTTTTTGCGCCATGACGCAAATATTTACTTCGCATAACGGTTGCCTTTTACAGCACACACTCACACAGAGACACATACAGAGACACACAGAGACACATACAGATACATATATTCACAGTGACTGTGAATGTTACTCCCAACTTCTTCTCGTTTTGCAATGACCTTTTCAATTACAAAAAAGTTTATTATTATTATTATTTTATTTTTTCGCATTTTGTTTTTTTTGTTCATAAACTTGCTAAAAGTAAAATATATGCATATCAAGATAGCTAGCAAGGTTTTTCTTTAGTTTTACATACAAGTAGAATAACTAACAATTTCAGCAAGAGGAAAAAGAAGAAACATAACATTTTAAAGGAGTTTTGCCTGTATCCTGAATTCGCGATATATCTGCAGTCAAGATTCTTTACAATTGTCCCTTTATATGCAGCTTCCGCTTATTGTTATTAGAAGATAACCAGACAAAAACGATACTCGTAGAACCGAAGTTGAAATACCCTTACGAATTTATCATAAAATATATGTTTTTTTTTTGTCATCAGCATTTGAATTTGTTTAAAATAAAATAAATAATCCCATTATTCGCTGTATCTATATGTTGCTAGATTTTCTGCCTCTGTCTTATCCTCCTCCCCCACCTTGTGGACAACTCCATATTGAAAGTAAAAGAAAAACCACTCACACTTTGTAGTGTATTCAATTATCCGATCTTTTTTTTTGTTTTTAATGTTGTGCAACAGTTTTCAGCACTTTGAATTTAAATGTGTTTTGGTGTATTTTCGCACGAAAAATATGGCATTACCTAACCAACAAAAAGTCACGCTGCTACGCCCCCACAGTTGTACGCCTTTCCACAAGGCGGTTTGCGGTCACACACACACACACACATACACATACACTAATCAACATGTGCTGTGGAACATTTCTTTAGGCGCTTTTTTATGATTTACATTAAATTTTCACACAACTTTCGAAACAAGCGTATTGTGGAGTGTGCTCGACTAGCAGTTACCGTGTTTGGCAAGTCTGAAGTGCGCAATCGTCATAATAATAATAAATATAGTTCAGAAACTATGAGGATAGCTTTAATTTGTATCTGAATTTCTTTTTCTATAATTTTAATAACTACTTTAAAGTAGTGACTGGTGCGATAATTAAGAAGTGAACTAAATAAAATTTTTACTTACATTTTACATTTAAAATATAATTTTCCACGAATTAAACCTATATTCTACAGATGATTATTGTAACAAACTGTTTTTATTCAAAAGCTGGTTTTTGTCAAAATCTGTAACAAATACTATAGTGAATAGTCTGGCATATCAACTATCAGTCTGTTGCATCACTTTAGCATACCCATTCTGCATTATTTGACAGGGTCTAAAAAAACAAAAAAAACTAAATGTAGCAGTAACAAAGTTGAAGTCGTCGAGGCCGTCGTCGCCTGCTCTTTGGCTGTCGCTTAATTGAGCATCAATTAAAAATGTCTCGCCTCATTAAATGGTGCGTTTTAACAAAAACAACAAGACAAAAAAAAAATAAGGAGTAACATTTTTATTCGCTCATCAAAATGTTGCACAGATAAACCAACTGACTCAGAGTCAGTCAGATAGTTAAAGTTCTGGTTGTAGTTCCTGTTTATGTGCATGAGGCGATCTTTTCAGCCCAGCCCAATCCAATCTAGTACAGTCCAAACTCATATGCCCTTAGCATTTGCATGGCTTGAGTCAAAGACAAACTCGGGGTATCAGTTTACACTTTGGTCTTGCCTCTTTAATTGAGCTCCTTAACTGACTTCCAACTGTGGTGACTCATCTTCTGTAATTTCTCTTCTGCTTCTTTTTCTTGCTGCAGTTGGGTGGGTGACTGTTTGAAAAGCTACCAGGAAATGTCGAATCATTTGTCCAGGCATGCAGTTGAGTCAGTCGGATAAAGATATTAGCTTAGTATATCTGTGTAAATTTGCAATGTAGATTGCAAGTTGTAGATTGAAAGTACTCGACTCGATTTGCTTAATCCAAAAGATATTTTAAATTAAATTTGTGGACTTTAAGGTGTGGATGGTAGCTCATTAACTGTAGGCATATACAAAAATAGTCATAATTATATAATTTTTTGATTGATTGTATAACTGCTTGAAGGATTGAGGACAGATGAATTTATTTAGATTTATACATTTATTAATAGATTAATAGTCGATGGAAAGACTAATGATATATTAATTGATAAACAAATTGATTGATAGATAGATTGACTGGAAAATAAATACAATTTCTGGTTGCGGAATTGATGTAGAGTCTGATTGATACATGCAGTTTAAAAATATTGATTGACAATCTGATTGATAGGCTGATTGATACATAAATAGCTTAGATGATCGATTTTTTTATGGATAAATATATTCGTCGATTGATTGTGAAAGATTGATGGATTGATTGAATCACCAACTAATAAATTATTTGATATAATAACTTGATTGATATATTTTTTCATTTGAGAGTTAAAAGTGAAGATATTACATTATATACATATTTTTAATTAAAGAGTTTAGTTTTTTTGATAATTTATTTATTGAATTTAAATTAACTAGTAATAGCGCCTTGGAACACATTTTAAAAAATTCAAAGAATATTAAATTTATGTATTTAATCCTCACTCAATGTGTTTTCCATTTCCATTTCGATTTTCATTCCGTTTCCATTTGAAAGTAATTCATTGATCAACTGATTGATAGTCAGCGCCTGTTTAGCTTAAAGAACCCAACCAAGAACCCAAAGACGATCAGAGTCAAGAAGTTGAGTCGTCTGATCTTTAACCCAACCCACTTACATGAATAAATGTTGCATTCATTGGGACAAACTCGAAATTGTAGACAAACATCGTGTTGCATATTTCACACCATTTGCGTCGCCTCAAGAAGAACGAGGAGAGGGAAATGGAGAGGGGCCCCAAGTCCAAAATGAAAAGACGAGTAATTATAAGCGACATAACATAAATGCCAAGAGGCGCATATAAATCAGATTACGCACACCCCTCCGCTCCACTCTTCTCATAAAAAAGAATAAATAAAAAAAAAAAACTTAGATCATAATTAAGAGCGAGATAGTTGAACTGAATGATGGCAAAGGGCATGGGGTGTAAGGGGAGAGGGGAACACACACATGTTTGACACAGAGATAGCATACATATGCATATAAGTGTGTGTGAATAAGTAAAAGTATCAAAAGGGCAACGAATGTTGCCGACAAGAATTAAGACATTTTTTTTTTTTTTTTTTTTTAAAAGCACACATCTGTGGCTCTAACTTCGAAAAGAAGTCATGCACTCATCACTGGCCAAAGATATCCATGAATTGCGCAGTCAAAAGGCGCATAAACAGCACAACAACAACAACAACACAAACAGCAACAACAACAAGAGACCAAAGAGAAAATACATTTATTTATGTGTATTCCAGCTAAATAATGAACTCGAGGGCATACCACAAGGTACTACAAGCCAGGAGCAGCAACAGCGTAACTTCCATAGGGACAGACGATCAAGGGATGGGGAGGGGACTTGTTAGGGGTTGGGGGATGGGTGGGGAAAGTCTGTGATGAGGGGGCGCCAAGTATACAAATGAACAAAACTCTTCTCTTCTCTCGGCACTAACAAATTCTAAACGCACAAAATAAATAACAAGTCTGCTCTTCACCTAACTGATGGCCCAGTAAATACCCTGTATAGCAAGCATGGTAATTCTGTAAATAAAATAGGTCCCATAGTTTTTTAAAGCATTTTCTGCAGCAATTTTTAAAGACAATTTTTAACTTTTTAGAATAGAGAAAAATACTGAACGAGATTTTGAATAATTTTTTCGGATATCGCGAACACACAAACTTTTGCAATTAACAAAAAAATGCAAATAATAAATTGTTGCCTAATTTTAATCGAAATTGCAAAAACCCACTAATTTATAAATGCACTAATATTTTGAAAAAATTTGTTCATGCGTCAAAACTAAAAAAAGTAATAAATAAATAAAATTAGATTAATGTAATCAAATTTTTCAAATATTTTTTTTTCTATTTCATTCTTTTCTTTTTGATTAAAGTAAGGCTATCATGTTTCGATGCAATTCAATAATATGAAATAAAATATTTATGCTACTAATTGATATCCTATATCTTACACTTACTGCTTCTAGGGTATGTTAAAAATAAAAACAGAAACGCGTAGGTCAACCAAATGCTGCCTCTTGATGTTGCCCCACTACCACATTCATGCACACACACACACACACACTCTTGCAACGCCAATTCGCGACTGTGGCATGTGTGTGTGTGTGTGTGAATGTGTTGATATTTTTAAAGCGCACCTAACCTCAAATGGTTGGGCACCGTTGGCAGCTCAAGGCAGCTCGACTTTTTGCCGACTTTCCGACTTTTTCTTGGGGATGTCTGTGCAGTGTAGCGCACTTCCTGGTTTAACTCTGGGAGTTGTTCTACACTACGCTACACTACACCATACTCTGCTCCTGTTTGCTAATGAAAAAAATGAGAAATAAGAAAAATAAAAATATAATACAGGGACTGAAGTACTGAAGCTCTTAATACATATGCATATGCACAGACACACGTACACAAGTCTAACTACATTTATGAACAAAAACAGAAACAAAGAAATAAAAAAACGGAGCAAAATAAAAGTAAAAAAATAAGGGGAGTTGAAACTATAGCTCAGAGTACACGGAAGCAGCGCGTTCCCATCTTCAACGTTGGGATTGTTTGTTTGCTTAGATGCTCCTGGACAGACGCGACTGTCAGACTGTCGGACTGCCAGACAGACTGGCTGTCAGACGAACTGACTTCGTTTTTCCCTATTTTTTTTCCATCTTATTTGCTGTTGTTGTTGTTGTTTCCATGCATTGCCAACATTGAAGGCGCACAACTATTTGCAACATTTTTGCGGCGCTTGTGGAAATTATTTTCATCGCGTATGGAACGTGTGTTGTCCCATTTGTGGCAACGAGTTACTAAGTACTTTTTACGTGCAACTGCCACATGCCTGACCATAAAGGGGCAACAACTGCCAACTGCCAACTGCCAACTGGCGGACTGTCTAAATTAAAGAGTTGCATCGCCAAAACTGACCAAAAATGGTAAAGAACTCTATCTCTCCTCCCCGCCTCTTGCACGTTGCAACTGATGATCCCACAGATTTCTTCGAGTTAAGAAATGTTGCAACGAGTCACAAAAAGAAGTTACAATTCTCTAAGAAGCCGAGCTGTGCTCTATAGCTTCAAGATAAGATGAGAAATGAGCTCAAGATGAGAAATGAGACGAAGATGATGAAGAACAAAAATAAAGGAAAAGGAGGAGGAGGAGGAGAAGAAGAGCTAACATAAAATGAAACATGTGTAAATACTGTAGATAATGTTAAAGAAATGTGGCCTGTAAATGCCACAAGCCTGACATACACTCAGCGAAAAAATATGCATAGATAGGAGGAGTATTGAAAGACCTGCAAGTAAAAAAATCGATTGACAATAATTCACTAAGTCGAAGACTCCATTTTTCGAACTTTTTCTTTGGTTAGGGAAGTTCGACTTTTAATTTTCTTAAAAATATTTTAAAAAATTTAACAAGTTCACTAGAATGTTAAAATTAAGAAAACTCATCAATACCTAAGCTGTGATTTCAGCGCGTGTCATTTCAGTAATTACAAAATATACTCGAATTCAATTTTAAATTGATTTTAATGCCCATTTCCTTTGAGTGGAGTTAAACGAATCTAAACGATTAAAGCAGATCTTTAACTGTGGGTCATCATTTAATTACTATGCCTTGAAAATAATTCTCTGGAAATATCCCCACTGTCCTCTTCAGAGCAGACAAAACAAAAAAAACAGAGAAACAGACGAAAAAAGAAAAATGGAGAAGAAGAGACAATAAAATAAGGCACAAACATTTCGTCTGTTTGTTTGACCTGGCTTCAAGTTGAAATGCAAACAGGAAGTTCATATTTAAAACGAGACAAGACCAAGACACGCACACCAAAATCATATTAAAGAAACCCACACACAGACACGCATACCCTGAAATGCGTGATTGGATAGGGTATATGCGGGTTGGAGAGTGGAGAAAAATTGAGTTTACAACCAATTAGTATAAAGCCCTTTGACTTTTGGCCGCCAACGTAGACGATGACGATGACGTTGCTTCTGCTTTTGCTGCTGCTCATCAGCTGCGCCCGGACCACGCCCACAAGCCCCTACATCTGCCCCTGTCTCTGTCTCTGCCTCTGTCTCTGCCTCCGTCTCTGCCTCTGGGCTCTGTCTAGCAATTGATTGTCTTTCGGTTGAACTAAGCATTCCATGCTTTAAAGCCTACGTATCTGACATACATATGCATGTATATGTATATATGTTTAATGCCCTACACTAGCCAAAGCGAGCATATTAGTTAAAAAGTGTCATAAGTTCAAGAATGTAAAAATCCTCGTGTTTTTTTCAGCTGAATTCTTTTTAAGATGTATCAGTACAAACAAATTAATTTTAAATCCCTACTTTGTATTGTAGCAATTTTCTTACGGGCATTTAAAAGCTGTAAGTGGTTTTCTTTCTGTCTTAAATACTTAAAATAATTTAAAATTTTAATTCATTTTGTTTATTTCAATGTACGAGGTAGTTGTACGAGTATTTCCTACAGGGTATTTAGCAAGTTGTGCATACAATTAACACCCAGTGTTAATTTACCTTTGGCTGTTTTTCTTTCTTTTTCTTGTTTTTATTATTATTATTTCTAGTTTTGTTTGTTCTTGTTTGGCATTTGCTTTTCTTTGCTCGGTTTGTTGTCGCTTTAATGCATTTAAAAGTCATTAGTCGCAGGCCTTTGGGTGCAGCAGTGGCAGAAGTGGCAGTGGCAGTGGCAGTGGCTGAAGTGGCAGTGGCAGCTTCTTCGATCGGTGCCCCGCCCCTTCTGACCATCTCCGGCAGCTATGCACTGTCATTAATTGTCGTTTAGTTTGAGTATATGTATGTATGTATAAGTACTTAGTGTGTCCCCGTCCTTGGATGATGATTATTATCATTATTATTATTCTAATTATACCCTTAAACCCAGCAGAGAAGAGTATTGTACTTCTATAAAACGCACTGCGAATATTCGTTGCAGCACCAAATTATTCATTATTTTTGCAGATATCTGTATCAAATTTAGGAAATTTGCATTATTATTTATGACACATATTATGTTGTTAAAATAACAATAATAACAGTCTTACATATTTTGCACAAGTGTTATAAAAATAGAAATGATAAGAATTTTAATCTACCCTATCTCTTAGTTATCATAAGTCGAATAAATAGTTTCTAAAGGATAATCTTAATTGTTTTAGAAAAAACGTAATCAACTTTTAATAGCGACGACATATTCTTAGTCTTTTTATATGTTTGAATTTATGTGTATGTACATACATGTATCTACTCGTAGAGTATCAAATTTTCTTCATTCGATGAGTGAATGGGTCAATTCTTTTTTATGTTTTCTCTCCTCTTCTCACTCATTTCCCTCTCGTTCCCCGTTCTCGTTGCTCGTTTCGGTTTCGCCTTGTGCATAATTATGTCCATTAGCGTAACTCTGGCTCAGTTGCAGAGTCTACGACTATTTAGAATGAATTGTCTTAACACGTTTGCCACAACTTCAAATAAATTTGAGCGACGCACGCAATGCACACACACTCAGATACACACATATGTATGTGTATTACACGTGAGCAATCAATAAAAAAATAAAGAAAATGTTGTACGTACACATAAATAACACACGAAAGAATCAGAAAAATATATGTACATATGTACATAATTTAATTTCACATAAACAGTGTGCACATTTTTGCATATTTCACTTTGGCTCCGGCCTATTTATATAGCCCAGTCAAGCGTCTGGCAGACGAAAGGAAGGGGGGGGGGGGCGTGACAGGGTAACACTTAACACGCAATATTGGCCCAACGGAATGAGCCTCGACAGTGTCAGACAGTGGCAGCCCAGACTTCAATTAAAATTCGAGGTAAGGGAAGCATTGGGATAGTGGGCAAGGGGGCAAAGGGTAAGCAAACTGGAGGCATTGCACTGATGGCAACTAACATGGCAAAGTTACACTGTTTACAGTGCTCAAGAGCTGAAAAACTTGGTAAAGTGCCTCGTCCTCCTCAACTCCTCAACTGGTTAACAACAACATCGTATCCTTGTTCCACACTCTTTTCATTCTTGCCTCATCCATTTCAATTATGAATTCGTCCTTAAAGTGCTCTCAAATTAGTTCCACAAATTCCATCTACATATTTGAATAACTCATCAGTTTATCAATTTTATATGTTGTAATTTACATTCATCTGACAATATCTATTTGAAATGTCTTACAATTTTGTATGATTGTGTTTTATCAGACATTTACAGCTTTTCGCTTGAATAGATTTTGAATTTGAAGTGTTTGTTGAATTTTTTTAGTGTTGTTACTGTGAAAGTCCCAAAATGAATTTTAGCTTTTAATCGTGGGATTTGCATTTCAAAATTCGTTTTGGTAGAGTATAAAATTACTCTAAAAAATTATTGTTGCAATCAATTGGAAATTTCAGAACAAGTTTCATTTTTTCTGAAATATTTATATTATATTTTTTTAAATTTATTATTATTGTTTTCAATGTACGATGTAGGAAATTAAGTGAATTTATAATTTTAAATTATTTTAAATTTTTTGGTTAAAGTTAAAACATATTTTCAGCAATAGTTCATAATTTATTTAGTATTTTTTTAAATAGTTTATAAAATGAATATCACAGCTGTTGCATATAAAACATTAATGTTCGGTTTGAGAAATCAAAAGATTCATGAAAAAATTCAAGCAATAATGCGAGCTAGAAAAAACCAAATAATTGTCAGCTGAAATTGCAAAATGATTGACAAAATGGGCGTGCTTCTTGTGGGAAATGTGTGCGAAACACAAAAAATTTAAATTAAATACAATAAATGATAAAGGAGAATTACGTTATTTATTTTTAGTGTTAATCGGCAAACAAACAGCTGAAAGTTTGTCATGTGCATATACTGTTGCCTTTTCACTCTGTATAGAGACAGACAGATGGACAGACAGACAGACAGACAGACAGACAGACACACAGACACACACACTCACACTAATTTCATTTCCCCTTTCTCCTTTCCCGGCCCTTCAATCAAACGACAATCCACTTGGCAAGACATTGGCGCAGTCGCGTGTGCCGCTTGTCACATTTTATTTGATTTTATTTTTATGTCTGGGATAAAGCCCAAAACGGGGGACTTCCCCCTGCCTAAAGAGGCAGACCAATACTCGCACATTATAATTTATGTATGTGTGTGTTGGCATTTGGCACCCGTGCTGAATAAACAATAACAAAAGGAGACAAGAAGAAACATGCTGAAATAACGCAACAAATTGTTGTCAAAGATTTTGCCTTTCACATTTCGACGGGTGGTTTGGGAGGTGGGGGGGGACTATGGACTATGCAAAAACATATGTGTGTAACCTTAACTCCTCTTGTTTTTCCATCTCTTTTTTTCCTCCATATCCTAAAATGCACAATATTTCATTGTCAAAAAAAATCTCATCGAGTCTTATGGCCAATTTTGAGGCGGTAAATGTTTGACAGCTTCTGCCCCTTGTCTTGTCGACTTGAGCGCATATTTTGTCGCATTTAATTAAGCAGATAACACGCGACACAAGAACAACAACAGCAACAATATAAACAACAAGAACAACAAGGGGCCAGTTCATCATCATCATCAACCAACGACAAACAACAAGAGAATTGTTATTGTTTATGGTGACATGCGACAAAAAGAGGCGCGCAACATGACAACAACAAAAAAACAAACATAAAAATAAAAATTGTAGCAGCTATAAATAAATGACATGATAAGGGGAATGCTTGCCACACAATGAGACGCCTTGTTGTGGCAAGATTAACTGCAAGTCAAACGCTCTGTTGATTGTGTTATTGTTATTATTATTATTAGTTTTATATGCGTATCTACCTTTGATCTTGAATTCTCAAATTGCCATACTTTTTAAGAACTTCTTTGGAATTTTTCATTTTTTATTACAAACTAATTTTGAGTAAAAGGTTATCTAAACTAATTCTATACATTTTTTTCATATCAAATTGAAAAGTATTTGTAACAAACTTTTTAATATTATCTTTTCTTTTATCTTTTTATTTTCAGGTAAGTTAACTCGGTTCTTTTCGAATGCTAAATATCAACTGTGGAATGTCTCAAAAGAAAAACAATCTAAGCGTGTAAGAATGTTACTAGTACAATGAATTTTGTCGAATTTGATAATTTGAAAATTGTACAAAATACATTTTCAATATTCTATATGCAATATGTAATGTTATTTTTTTTATGTATTAGAAGTTTCAGGTCGGAAATGTTTCACATTTACTTTGATTTTATGTTGATTTGAAATTGTTTGCTGGAAATCGGTTTACCAGTCAAGATGTAATGAATCCTTAGATTTTATTTCAATTATTTATTATCGTTTGTTTTTTTTTGCTATTGTTATTATTGTTATTTTGTAGTGTTTTCTTTTCTTTTCTCTTGTTTTTGTTTCCATGCTTTATTGCTCATATTTTGTGTCATTCAAAGAAATTGCGCTGGCAACTGAAACAGAAAAAGCAGCAGAAAAGCCAAATTCTTTCATTTGCAACGCTTCTGTTTATGAGTATTACCTCTAGCTCTTCTTCTTCTACTGCTTGTTGTTGTGTCCTCGTGGCTATGATTGTTGTTGTTGTTGTTAGCAAGTTCATTTGATGTCTTGCGCTTCAAGCATTTTTCAAGCTGTTGCTGTTGATTATGTTTTACTGCGCTTTCTGTTCATTTTCCTCTCTCGTTCTGTTTATGGAATTTCATATGCAGTGCTGCGTATTTTCTTTTATTATTTCCATTTACCCTATAAAGTGTAACTTAACAAGAGGTAGGTTTACCTAGGTATGCAAGTACCAGAGAAATTCAATGGATTGCAGCTCAAATTCAATAAATTTTTTTTGACTTGGTTTGAGGTTTTGTTTTTATTGGTTATTAAACAGAATTCGCATTAATTGAGATATCATGGATGTATGTCGGAAAATATAATCGATATATACTCTACGAGTTTGTAAATATAATTATATTAACGAAAATTGTTGGTCGAAAACTTCAGATCAGATCAAATATTTAAATATGCAGTTTTTATGCATAAATTAAATTATTTTTACCTTCAATGGCGGAGATTCACCTAGCGAAGCTTTACTGTAACTTCGACTGTAAAATTTTTTACTGAAAATTTTACTTTTTAAGGGCATTTTTAGCGTCGGTAATGCCTCGGACAATTGTTACAACTTGTGATTTTTTTGTTTTTGTTTAATTTATTTATTTACTTTTTGCAGTAGCTGCGTGAATTGAGGTTATGTTCAGTTTTCCTTTTTGTACAACATAATAAAAATGCATATAAATTATGTTGAAATTTTATGTTGACATATTTTCATTTTTTTTGTCCCTGCTTTTGTCCTTTTACTGTTATAATTCATTGCATTTTACTTTCAGGGGCCATAATACTTAATAAACCATAATTTGTTTTGTAGTTCTCCCTTTCTCCAAACATAAAATGAAGTAAAAAAATAAAATAAAAAAAAGGAAAACGAAAGTGAATAAACCTGCATTCTTTTTTTTTCAATTAAGTAATTGATTGGCCCTTAAATGTCTGCAGTGTCGCTGAACTCGTTGCTGAAACCGGATATGCCAAATCGATGAGAGTTAATTAATTTGAGTTTCAGCTTTCGACCGGGTCAAAAGCAAAGCAAACCAAACCAAACCAAGTCAGGCCAACTCAGAGTCGGGTCATCAAGTTTTATGTATTTGCTAAGAGTCGATGTCGTGTTTTACCTGCCCCTTTGCTAAAAAATACACAAAACGAAAGGAAACAGGCAATACGTATACGTGTGTGTGTGTGTGAGCCCTAAGTCAACGTCAAAATGTCAGCCGCGGCGCCAAGAATTCCTCTAGGTTTTGCCTTCCTTATCCATCTGCTGTCCTTTTCTTTAACTGTCGCTCTGTGCCGTTTAATAATCAAACATTTTCCAAACACACACACTAACACTTGTATACACACACAAACACACACACTAACACTTGTGTGCACACACAGACACACACACTAACACTTGTATGCACACACTAACACTTGTATACACACACACACGCAAGCTCGAGCATGAGGCCATTAAAAATTTGTAGCCTACTTTGCAGCGCGAAAGGCAGAAGCCCCCAAAAAAGCAAAAGCAAAAAGCGCTTCAAACCGTTTTTCAATGTCAATGAACAGTTAAATTTTGAGGCACGCTAATTGGCAATAGAGCTGCGCAATATTTTACAGTTACAGCGCCAAAAGAAAATCACGTTCTGACCTCAAAACTATAAAAACGTTATTAAAATTTTTTTTTTTAGATTTATTATCTTAACGTGATTTTTGAGTTTAAACTATTGCCAAATTCGACGATACAAAGTGAGATATAAATAAGAATACAATTATTAAATAATAATTTTTATAAAATAATCTGCTTGGTAAAAAAGAGTCGTCTGAAATTAAAAATTATTTTGTATCCTACTCAAATATAGTTTCAATATTTAAAAAAAAAAAAAAAAAAAAAAGCTAAACGATAATTATTACAACACTTTTAACCAAAAGTCGCCCATAGGTGAAAAATGTTGTTTGAAAATAAACCCAATAAATCTGTATTATGTTATTTATCGCAACACGTGACAATCGTTAATCATTCCTCGCCTTGGAATGTCGCAGAGAGAATCGCAGCTAGAGTCACGGGATTTTTTGGTTAGCAACGCATTATTCCTAATTAACAAAGCCAATTTGCGAGCAGCGGCTTCTTGTGGATGATGAGTGGACTCGGGTGGTTGCGTGGTTCAGTTTGTGGGTTGGGTCCATTTGATGTTTACTTGGATGTTAGGGGAAAACTAATTTTCAAAGTCAATGTCGCGAAGTTGTTGGCAGTTACAGTAGCGAAAAGAGGTAAACTTTTCAGCAAGCCTTTTTCAGCAAGTTGTTTGACTGTGTAAAGTTTTCATTATATATTCATCATAGAGGCACACACACACACGCACACACACAGAGAACTTGGTGTTAGAAGCTCGTTGAAAACTTTTCGACTTCTCGTTGCGCTCAATTCAATCAGCAGCAACAGCAACAACACCAATAATCAGGAGAGGGAACAACTACTCACACACACGTACGCACAACAAAACCTTGTTGATTTGGGTGAAATGTATTTTTTATGCCGATTTTTTTTTGTAAACCATTTTCATTTCCCATTGGCAAAAAGTTGCTCAATGAAATTCTCGTTTGTAAATTGTAGCTGAGTGTGTGAGTGTGTGTGTGTGTAGTGTGTGTGTGTGTAGTGTGTGTGTGTGTGTGTGATTGATATGCATTCATCTTATTCGCAATTGACAATCAAACGTATTGTTGTTGTGTTGCCTTTGTTTATTGTTATTATTTTTGTTTTTGTTGCTGTCATTGCATTTAATTTGCTGCAACAGTCATTAAAAAGTTAACACTGCGGCTAGAAATCTATCCATTCATCCACCCAGCCATCTATCAATTCTATTCGTCAATTTAACCAGCCATAATTTCGTTTTGCATTTTCATTTAAAATGAACTAGTCAGCATCATTAACATCATAATCATCATCATTATCAGTATTCTGCGACCACTTTCGAAACCTTTTCACAGAAGCCTCTTCTCTTCATTGCCAATACCCTGTAGGCAGGGAATAAAGGTGGTAAACTTATTAAATGAATTAAACCACGTTTAATAATAGGTTTAAAATTTCATTGCTTTCTTCAACTATTTAGAAGGAAAGAAAGTTTAATTCGATTAATCTAACAGCTCGTCAAATATAAACTTGTGGTAAATACTTATTACAGGGTATTTGACAGCTCGCTTCTACGACGTCTTGTTAATTATTTTCATATTCAATAGTAAAAATAAATTAGATTTCTAAAGATCAATTAGCATTGTCGGATTTCCTTGATAAATGAGACAAAAAACTGCATCGCAGAGTATCACGCAGTCAGTACAATTCTCAGCTAGCTGTTCATTACGAAAAGGTACAAGTTTGATTTTTTTTTTTTTAAATACTTTAAGAGCATTTCAAATTGTGTTTTGAGCACATAAATACCAACATAATTGGCGATTCATTTCAACCGCTGTCCGCTTCAAAAGCTGTTCAAATTTGAGAGGTGGAGTCGAGTGGGAAATGGGGAGGGGGGGGGGTAGTGAAAACAGTGAATCCCCTTCTATGGGTGTGTGTGTGTGTGTGTGTGTGTGCAATTTCAAATGGCTAAAATGTTAAGGTTTGTTCAACTGAAAAGCAGTTGAAAAATTCACTTTAAAGAGTTTGCTGAATGCACACACATGGAAAACATACACATAGACAACATACACACAGACACAGACAACACACACACACACATGAAATATGTCCAACAGACAGTTGTTGCTTCCTGAGTTATGTTTGCTTACAATTTCTTCTTCTCTTTTTTTTGTGTGTCTGTATGCAAAATAATTGATGCAAAAATAAAAATACATTTTTCTGCATTGACAATGATAACTGCATAAAAGAGGAAAATGGGTGCGTGGAGGAGGGGAGTCGGAAAATGGGGGCATGACAGCTGCATATGCTTGAGCAATTTTGCTGTAAAATAATTGGTTCTCTTGCCAATATGCAACTCATTTCACCGCTCACTGTATTATTATTATTTTTTTATTTTATTTTTTTTGCTTCAAACTGCAGTACAAATGTCAAATATTCCTCCCACATTTTTAGCCAAAAAGGAGGGGAGTTCGGCAGGCTCATTTTGTACAACTCACCGTGTAATTTGGTAGCCTCAAATTGATTGATGTGAATTAAGCTGACCTGCTTACATGCGAATGAATGTACTCAAATATTCGCATTCGCATTCGTATTCGTATTTGTGTTTGCATTTGTATTTGAATTGCCAACACAGTTGTCGCCATTCCCAGTCACAGAAACTTGGCTAATAAATATCTGATCAATAGTTGACCAAAGTTCCCATTCCCAAAGTTGTTGACAATAACGAACAGAAATTGCAGTTTCAAATTATACATTTTTTGTTATTTTTTGCTGCATCACTTTTCCTAATATTAGTTTTGTGTTTTATTTATAAACAAATACATACTTGGAAATCAAAGTTAAGCTGATTTCCATATTACCACAGTTGTGCTCGTATTTTGATTTAAGCCTTTGGCATTTGTGTTGCCAAGAAAAACGCAAAGAGGTTTATTTGTCTCTTTTCCAGTTTTGTTGTTGCTTTAAACAAGGCGAGAGTTTGAAATGAACCCTTTTGCTTGATGATTCATTCATTCATTCACTCATTCATTCAGTTTGTCATGAATAAATCTGCTGTTGCTGCTGCAAAGAGCTTTCTTTTTAGCCATTTTGCTCGACTTGCTTGCGAATCTTTTTGGCCAAATGATTCAGTTGCTGCTCTTGCATCTTTTATTTGTCTCGTTGTCGCTGTTATTGAGACAATTAGTCGGCATCTTCTTTGAACACCCTGTTCTTTTTGGCAATTGAATATTAACCTATATATATGTAGTTTATTTAATATTTATTTTTATTGACTATTTTAATACCATGTAATTATTAAAATGACTTAAATTTTTTTTATATGTTTTTATATGTATGTATATAGATTTAATATTTAGTATTCTTCAATTGTTTCATCTTGCGTTCAAATAAATAGATTTATTATACTGCATTAAGCTAGGCATGTGTGTGCATTTGCCTACTTCATTGCTTACAGGGTATCTCATAGTCTCTGAAACACACACGTGTACTTTTTGACGATTGCAGTTTGTGCAATAAATTAAAGCGGAAGTTATGGCCAAAAAGTTAATTTTTTTGTGTTCTCTGGCTTTGTTTATGTAATTAGATAACATGCCTCATAACTGTGCCCCAGCTGCTGCAGCAACCCCACCTCTCAGTAATGCTACAGGGCATCTCTCTCCATGTGCACTGCACTTGGATGCGTTAATTAAAATAAAAACACAGCTGCTTATCGCCCCCGGCTCCGAGGAGTTGTTATCGTGTTTTTAGACCCTGCACAGAAAAATTACAAAGGGTATGCTCAGTTTGTCAACATAAGACAAAGTATACAATTTTCTGGGTAATATCAATAGCTGATTAGTCCACGTCCGTCTATCTACCTGTATAAAGAGCTAGATTTAAGAGACTATAAGAGCTGGACATACTAAACTAGTTATGTATGTATTGATGTTGCTGCTTATCCTAAGTAAATCAATTTTGTTTTTGTCCGATCACTTCCAACTGGCAATGAATATCGATATTTATTTTACTTCCACTTTTGGATTTAATGAAAAGAGTCACAAAATGTAACTCAAAACTTGTAAAAATGAACAGAAAAAATTATGTAATTCAATTTAATTTAATTTCTTATTTTTTTTTATACTTCAATTTGGAAATTATAGTTTTTATTTAAATATCGATATCAGCCTATTCTTTTAGGTTTGTGCTGTACAAATTTATGTAATCGAAAGTTTATTAAAACATTTGTATTGTTGTATGTTTTTTTTTATAATCTTGACATTCATTTTGAATATGTTATATTTACAATGTAGGTACAGGGTTTGTCCCAGTCGGGCATGCTTTGCTTTTCTACTAGCTCCGTTCTTTGTTGCTGTTCTCTCACGAATTGGGCTGGGAAAGTGGTGGGGAGTCGGGGGCATATAACTTTTGGCTGACAGGCAGAAGGCACGCGATAACAACAAAAGTTGTCTGCTCTCTTTCTCTCTCTTTTTCTCTCCCTCTTTCTTTCCCTCCCTCTCCACCTCTGTCTATCTCTCTCTCAAAGCGGGACAGAGAAGTGGGCACTTATTTAGGAATTATGCGCCAAGGCGCAACTTTTGCTACAACAACATGCAACATGCAGCATGCAACTGAAGAAGCGTTGCACACTTTTGCCTGTTGTCAACAACTTGTTCCTGGAGTTCATTCGGCACAAAGTTTTTGGAGCAACCCGACGCCAGCTCTCAGCCCCAAAGACAACTAAATCCTTCTACACACACACACACACATATACACACACACACAGACACATGTCTATGCATGTCTGCAGCTCTGGAGTTGTGGGAACCCGTCCAAAGTCCAGATGCGACTACATTATTGCAACGTCAGACGATGTCTCTATATATATACACTCACACATATATGTTTGCTCCTCTCATAGGGGTTGACTTGGAGCAGGGAGGGGGATGTGGAAGAGGAGCGGGAGTGGGAGTGGGAGTGGGGGATGGCAGTGGCTGCTGTTACGCCGTCTGTTGGCTGGCTGATTGAATTGCCTGATTGCTCTGATTGCCGCCGCCAGACATTTGACGTCCGACATCGTCGTCGTCATCGTCGTTGAAACTAAATTAAGACACTTCAATTGGCCACCCTCTCTCCCCTCTCCATTCTTCACTCCCCTCCTCTCCAACTGTACATGCAACTTGCTTTGCTGGCCCGCACAATTCTCAGCTAAATGTCAAAAGCTACTTATACTTAGTACTTATACTTTGTACCAAATTTATATAATAAATATTGAAACAACTAAGTAGAAATAATTCGACGTACAACAGTATTATATACCCTGTAATTGGCTTAAGCTGCCAAAGGGATGTAAGAGACTATTTTTTTATTATTGTATATTTAAATATATATTTAATAATTTGAGAACTAACACCAACTAGAAGGGAAGAAGTTTTAAACTTAAAATGTATGATATTTTCTAAACTACACCCCCTGTGTGTGGGAAGTTTATTTGGTAATAAACATAGCTTGATTCGAGTTTAAGATACAATAGATTTATATTATAATTAACTCCACACCATTTAATTTCCTCCACGGATGGAAAATTTATGTAATAATTGTTGTCCGACAGATTTTTGGATCTACATCGATCAACTCCATTTCAGAATGATCTTTGTCAAAAAGAAATACCATAACATAATTTTGCAACTGGGGTGGAGGTTGAAATGATATACATATTTTTAATTTTTGGAATGTAAAAAAAGTTGAATGATTTGCAACAGTTTGCTTTAACGCTTGACGCTGTTGTTAAGAGGGGGATTCCCAGCGAGGCGATTATACGTGTCACAGGAGGAAATGCTTGTGGACTCTAAAGCTATTGATGACATACTTATTTTTATTTGTTCTAAGCAGCTGTCCCAGTTTGTGGCACTTTTAGCAGAGTGCGAGATAAAAGTCTTTATAGACATTCGATTGCAGTTGCACAAAATTGGGGGATATTTCATCATAAAGAGTGCTATTCCATTTGATACTCGATAACATTTCGTTCAGTTGCAACATCAGCAGAGTTACGAAATTTTAACTACATTTAACGATAAGTTCATCGAACGTTAAAATTTCAGTATATTGAATTTTATCATGCGGGTAAAATTAAATGATATTTGTTGAAGAATGCGATACAAAAAAAAAATGGTTTATCCTTAACAATTAAAACTGTGTTATCGATAATTATCGGTTTGGGTTTGCTGTGTTGTTGGAATGTTATCCAAATGAATTTCACACACCATATATAACTTATTACTGTTATCGATATATTTAATGGCTGGATTTATCGATCTGTATGTAAATGTAATACTTCAATTGAAGGAGATGCTTAAACAACTCTGTTAGAAATAAACATGTATATTTCTCATCATATCGATATCAAACTGTAAGCGTATTTCTTGTGCTCAGTGTGCTCTCAATTATTTATTATCTGCAATTTATTTAATTTCAAGTTGCTAAGAAAAATGAAAACACTGTTGTAATCCCTTCGCAGAGCGCAAGGGGCGGCTGTCGAATTTGTTCATCAAAATGTTGCCTACTGTGCGATAACAACAACAACAACAGCAACAAAAACACACTGACAGACACAGCACCCACAAGCAAATTGAAAAATTAATATTTTGTTTGTTGCTGTTGCTGTTGCTGTTGCCGTTGCAAAGTAAACGAAATTGTCGGAGATTTTTGTGGTTGCAGCTAGAAGCGAAATGTCAAGCGATGCTTTTGGCTTTGCTTTCGGCTCTGTCGATGCCCTGTCGACTCGCAACAAAAACTCTCGACTTGTGTCTGGGTCTGCTAAACGACACATATTTCATGTGGCAACTAAAAGTTGCAATGCAAAATGCAACAGCAGCAATGGCAACAACAATCATTTGGGCTAAAATCATTGCAGCACAGAAAGAACCAGCACAATAGACAGTGACGAAGAGGGAGAGAGAGAAGGAGAGGGAAATAAGAAATAAGAAGTACAAGAGCAAATTGAACAATATATACATATTTACATGTGTGTGTTGTGTTTTTATACCCTTGACATGTCGATTACAAGGGTATATTGTCTTGTCTCCGCAGAACCCACAAAGTTGACCAGCTTATATTCTTGATCAGCATCAAAAGAAGAGTCAATAAGAGCTAGAGCTACGAAAAACATTAGTAATGACTGTTTTAAGACAAGCGCCTAAATGTATGCAGTCATTTTTATACCTTAAACAGTATTATACAGAAAAATAGAGAAAACTGCATTACACTTACAGCTTATCACATTTATTATCATGCTGAACATTTGCTCTTATTATTGTCAATATTTCGACAGAAACGCAACAAGTTCAGCTAAATATAACAATAGTTATGGTTGTTTTAAGACGCGTGCCTAAATGTCTACAGTCATATTTATAATTCTAATATTAAATGCATCGATATAAATTGAGTAACGGGTATGTTATAGTCGGATACTCGATAACTATTAGCTTTTTACTCATTGTTTGTATTTTATTTGTTATGCTATCGACACTTGACGCTTTGTGTTTTTTGTTGTTGCCAGCAACGTCAGTTGTGTGTGGAGAGTCCAGCGATCGTTCACTTTAGCTTTGCTTTTCAAGCCACTTTTCGTGGCATGAAACTGACCCTGTCCATGTGCAGTCGAATACAGTACAGTAGGGGAGGGGAGGGAAGGGAAGGGGAATGGAGGCATGCAAAAAGGCGGAAATAAGCCACTTGGGGCGACCTCAAAAGCCTTGCAACAACATGTGAGAACTGCAAAGCTCTTGGTGCAACTTGGTATAAGGGAAGGGGAGCTGGCACATACTATACTATACTATATTATACTATACCATACATACATGTACATACACATACACATACATAAGTGCATGTGTGTAATCGTGCGCGCCACTTGCCACCAGCGGGCAGAACTAAACACCCAACACTGAAGTTGCAGCTAAAAGACGAAAGGAAAATCTTGCAGCTGCAACTGCAACTGCAACACATACACAGGTACAGGTAACGTACACAACGAACGACTCGACGTTGCCACAGCACTTTTATTATATATGAAATGAAATGTTTGAAATAATTCAACAGCAGCAGCGACTACAACAACAACAACAACAACAGCAACAGCAGCAAACTCAACAACTCACAAAGGTTAATACGTTGACGTTGGCCAAAACCTGATTTACTTGTTCTGCTTCTGCTTCAGTTTTTGCCTTTAGCTTCTGCTTCTTCTTTTCTCTCCTTCTCTCCCCTCTTCCTCTTCTTGTGCTTGCTCATGTTCGTTGACTCCTTTTTTTTGTTGCACGCCACTTCTGGTCCATGTGGCTCTGATTGCCTTTGTTTTAGCTGCCTGACTGGCTGCTTGGCTGACCTGTAACATAAATTTCAGCATTTATTTAAGCCTGACTGAACCTCTCCGACTCTCTCTCTCTCTCTCTCTCTATCTCTCTCCCTCTCTCGCTCTCTCCCTTTGCTGCACCAGAACGTGGCAGGCGCATTCACCTTACCATCTGAAATATATACATATATTTCGTACCACATTTAAAGACAAATAAAATTACCACTTATAATAATTGTGTGCCAACTGTAAATGCATACTCTTTTTTGCTTCCTTTGCTTCCTTCTTGTAAAAAGAGTCTACTTCTCTAAATTGTTCAAGTGTATCTGATGTAGAATATTTATGCAAGTGGCAAACTCTCTTAACACATTATTAAAAACTTGTCGATATAATTTTTCAATTTTGTTTTATTGGATGTTTTTAATATTTATTTGGAAAATTTTCAATTAGCATCAAACAATTAAATGTATTTACTGTAATGGGGTTTTTGTATTAATTTCCGCATGAAAAATTCTAAAATAAGTCCGATCTGCGTAGGATATACATATCCTGAGATCAAATGTTCACATAAATGAATAAATGTAAGCAACTACTCTGATCTTGTGACAATGAAAATCCGCATTTGAGGGTTAACAATTATTAGATATCGCCTACATTTTCCACACACAAGAGTTACTTTCTCCCCACTTTTTCGTCTTGTTCCAGGAGAGTTCATAGCAATTGAATTTAGCAGCCTGTTTTAAACAAACAATACGTATTTATAGTCGATTTCATGGGAACCGTCATCATCATCTTCATCTTCATCAGCTGCAATTGAAAAAGAAGCAGAGGATCAACAGCATCAGCATTTAACGGATGCTACTTTCCTCATCCCTTCACCTCCCACTGTCCATAAATATATGTATTTTGAGCATTAGATTCTTTGCCTTGTTTTCTTTCTTTCATTTTTTGCTGCTCTGCAAATTGTTGCGTGTAATTAAATGAACGATAGAAAAATTGCAAATTGTTTAGAAAAGAAATTATCGCATTAACATTTTTGACTGCGGGGCAAAAAGTCGAAAGCAATCGAGATTCTGGCGAATTGGGTTAATGCAACTTGTGTTTTTTATTAGCTCCCAGAACTCAACAGAGCACATACGACTCTGACTAACGCCTCTAGATCAGAATGAAGCAACCTGTTTGATATACGAAAATTTCAAAGCACTACACATATGTGTATGTTATTGATCAAAATAAATCTGTAAATTCAAAATGATTTAAATAAAACTACATATTTATTTTCAACTCTATTTGACTTCAATAAGGTTTAAAAAAACATGTTGAAATAGATTGGATACAATATTTCAAATTTCATACAATTAACTACAATGGTTGTTAAGTTCAAGAACTTTGGTCAAAGGTTGACACTAAACTTTATATTTGACCATCCTGACATTCATTTAATGAATAAAAATAATGAAAAGAAATTTGTGTAGTTTGGGAACACCTAAGAAAAGACATCACCAAAGTGTTTCAGTTCTATCAGATTGATGGAATCTTAATCCATGAATATACTAAAATAAGAAACTTGTTGGATGTGTGTGTTTGTGTAAACACATTCTATTTATATTTCTGTTTGAGTTTTTTTTTGTTTATGCTAAAGTTGAAAACTGAAAAACTTCTTGGCATAAAATGCGCGCTTTGTATTAAAAAGTTCGAGTTGTTTTCTATCTTTCAAGTTGGTCTTATTCAGCTAGCCTGCAGTGTACTACGGTTTGTGAGGCATGACAAACATATTTGCTGCCTCGGGTTTCAGCTCATTGGCTGCCCCTTTAGATATTTTATTTAAAACAATTTCTTGAATCAATATTGCTGCCCCGTCGAAACCACCAGCCCTCGCTTAATAAAGCTGCCCCGCTAATATCGCTGCTGTTTGGTGGGTCACCAGTTGGTGGCTTGGAGCGTGGAATGCTATGAAAATCAAGCAAGAAAATAAATTGCTTTGCTCAATTAGTGGTTTTCTGTTTATCTGTTTTTCTTTTTATTTTCCTTTGCTTTTTCAATGTTGCATTTCACTTGGCCTGCGGGCATTTGCAAAGTGTATTCTAATTTAAAAAAATCAGACTATCAGTCTAATCAATGATCGTATTAAAAATTGAATTTTTATTTAAAAATCGAATTCTTTATTTATTTTTATTTTTTTAAATATATAATTTAAACAAGATAAATTGGTATATTAGGGCATCAAGTCTTCGGTATATTGAAACTAACCTTTCTTGATTTTTTTTTTATCTGTCCGTTGAAGCCAAAGCCACGGCCTCGAGCTTAGATTGGATAAGATGAATGCGTTGCAAGTGGAAGTTGCAAGTGGGTGCGGGGGCAAGATCGGTATACATACATATGTATATATATTTGTATGTATATATGTTGCGAGGGAGGCGGAAGAACCACGGCCATTAAAGGCGCGGCTGGTTTTTGTAATCTGAGATAGCGTTTAAAATTGTGGCAGTCAATCGAGCTGCAAATTGCAGTGACAACAACAACAACCACAGCAGCAGCAGCAGCTGTTGCAAGCGGTGCACGTGGTTCCGCTTGAGCAATGTCAACGGCAACATAACTTAATTATAATACATAAGTGGCATATGACAGCAGATAAGTTGTTGTTACTCAAGCATGGGAGATGGCACAAAGGAGACAGCGAGAGAGAGAGAGAGAAGTTGGGGCAAGCAGAAGATGGCAGACAGAAATTGGAGATGGGATGTGATTGAAGTTGTTGTTGCTGTTGCTGTTGCCGTTGTTGTGGGAACTGGAAGCACGTCTGCCTCTTTTGGCTGGCATTGTTTCAATGTCACGTCGCAAGCGCCAGCAGCCGGAAATGCAGTTGCGCCTCAGTGTTGCAAGTTGAAAGTTGCAAGTTGCACGTTGCATGTGAAGTGCCTGCCACTTGGGTGGGTGTCGCCGCCTTACGCTTCCCAATGCTTCTCAGACACGAACGGACAAAGTTGAAGACGGCAACGAAGACGAAGACGATGAAGTTTTTCTGGTTGTTGTTGTTCTTGGGCTGTTGTTGTCGTAGGGAAATGCGCTAATTATGTTGCCATTGCATTGTCAGTTGTTGCTGCTGCTGCTGTTGTGTTGTTGTTGCTGTTGCCATTGCCATTGTTGCCGCTGAATGAGGCGACCTTGTTTGTGCGTTGCCCGCCCGACAGCAACAATCAGCAACATCAAGAACAACAACAACAAAGCCAACTTGCTGAATTTCGAGCTCAAGAAACAGGAAGAACTTTATTACACTAGAATAATTAACCATGTAGTTATAAAACCGATTTAAGTTCACTCTTGGTTATTATTTTTCCTTTTTTTTAAATCAAAGTGATTTGGTATCTTATATTTTTAAATAACATAAAAGTTTTCATCCTTCGTTTTTAGTTTTCTAACTTTTATTTTGAAACTTATACCCAGAATTTGGATATCAACCATTTCTTAATAGCCTGAATATTTAAAAACTAATTAAAATTTTACATCACCTATGATACTTACTGCAAATTTATTCAAAACCTTTAACTCAAAAAATTTATATAAATTTTAAGCTAATAATACATATTTTGAACTTACATGAAAATTGTCATGTTAATCAATTTACTGAGTGTTAAAATTATAATTGCTAAATTTTAGCAAATTAAATTTATTTGTAAAATAAATATTTTGTTGGGAATTTCAAAAACTGCATACATTTTTTAACATATAATAGTAGTCTTCAAGTGACTTCGGCTTATGTTTGTTTATACTAAAATTTGTCACTTAACTTAATAGAAGAATGAAACTTCTCTTTCGGTTTACAAGTTCCCACTGTGAGGTCTTTAACATGTTTTCGTCTGATTTTATTTTCGCCGAATGGTTGGGGGATCATTATTTTGTTCCCATTCAACGCTAATTTGACTAAGCTTACAAGTTGTTCTACAATTTGATAGATTCTCATGGTTGAGGCGATTCTAAAGAAACAACAACAACAATAATAGTAACAACTATTTGTTACAATCACAATGAAAGCGCACAGCAAATGAGCAATAAAAGGGACTGCAGACAAAGGCCAAAGACGTAAAAGCTACAGCAATGAACAGTAGCAACAACAACAACAACAACAAAGATGAACAACAAAGGGTCATAAAATAAAAAATAATAAATTATTTCTATGTATGTTTGTACATATGTATGTATGTATATGTAACATTATAATTCTGAGAAGCTTTAACACAACAACTTGGGCGAAACTAAAAAAAAAAATGTAGGGAACAACTTGGAAGTCAAGTTGGGAAATAATATACTCAAAAATGGAATAGCCACACCCTCTTTTAGGGAGTAAAAGTGCATGTTACTCCATATGAATATGTTAGTCAAACAACAACAACAACGAACATTGAAAGACTTGTGAGAAAAACTACATACATAAATAAGACAAATGCTGAGAGGGAAAATATAAGTATAAAAGAACGAGATGGCGATGGAAAGCAAAAGCGCTTAGAACTTTTAGGTGAGGAGGGTGGTGCGGGAGGGGGCGGGGGAGGGAACAGAGCGAATGAAAACCGAACTAAACAAAATGAAAGCAAATGAAACCAAACAAGAGACAATTGTTGAAAATTATATTAAAAGAAAAACAGAAATAAACAACAAAATGGAAAAACAACGCATAACTTACCTGTCGTTTTTCCCTCTCCCCCCATGTGCAGATTGTAAATACCCTCAAAAGTTGGAGGGAAAGAGAGAGAGAAACAGCAAGCTTATAGCAATATTAAATGATATAGTGTTGATTTAAGAGCACCTCTGGGCATTAAGATGCAAGTTATTGCCACTCGAAACTCTGGGATACATTTTAGATTTTAGCAAAGTTTACCCAGCTGTGAGAAGCTTCGTGCAGACAACAAAATAGATTTAAGCTTTAAGTCCAGAGAAGATACGAAACAAAAATGAGGAATGTGAAAGACCTAACATAAGAAAATTGACATTTGTAATCAATTCGATAAGTCGCTGTTATCGATAGTGACATACTAGGTAATGCTCCTGTTTCCAACATTGACTCAAACTAAAAGTGTTGCAAATCTAAACTAAACTAAAAAAAAAACACTAAAACTAATTTCTATAATCGATTGCTTCCAAAATTAGATTCTAAATTCAAAGTACATACACGAAATCGATACTATCGGTATAGACAAGTAAAAGTCAAAATAAATAAGAAAGAATCAAAACGTTGAGAAATGCATTTCAGTTAACTAAAAAATTAAGAGTTAAATAAGAGCGGATGATCAAAAAAAGGCTAAAGATAAAGATAATAAATGGCAGCCACTGTGCCACTGCCACAGACAATACTATCGGTATTTCTATTGTCTGAAATCAACCTTTAGCTATTTTCTGAACATTTAAAGTTTAAACAACTTGTTTTTTTAATAAGTCTATCCTATTGTAATTTTCTAGTCAATCGGAGCTGTCTACTTGTTTTCAAATTGAGCGTAAACTGATAATTCTGGATTTGCTCATTTGACGTTAAATAGTACCATTTAAATTTGCCTCTTTATAGTTAAGAGCTGGGCTTTAAGCAACAAGATTCGCCCATAAGGACGTGAGCACATAAAGATTTTCTTGCCAAGTATTGTGGCTTACTAAGTTGCTCTTCTTCTTTCATTCTCAACCGGGTTGGCATGTCCGTTTGGTTTCCTTTCCTTTGGCTTTTTTCTTTCATTTTACTTTTCTTTATACAATTTTGAAGGATTTATGTAAGCGCCGGTTGAGTTTTCATGTTCAGGTGCATTCGAAATTATTGTGAGCTTAATGAGCGTGAGTGTGAGAGCCGACTAATAGGAGCTCATTATCGCGATGATGATGATAATGATGGGGATGATAATGAAGGCGCTGCTCAGAATGGTAAATGTTTGAAAAGCGCATCAAAAAGAGAAAGAAAAAAAATAGTATGAAATAAAATGAAATAAAATAAGAAAATTGCATGCTTTGCAATTTGCGTTGCATGTCATGAAGCAGCAGGGGCAACATCAACCTGCAACTCAGACAAGCAACAGCTGCGTGTGAATTCAGTCCTAAGATGAGCTCTAAAACCAGTTAGCAACTTTGGCTAAGACCCCGATATGCATAATCTCTGGCTAAATGCTCTCAGTTGAGACAGACAGGCCCCAAAGCAGTCAGGCAGGCGTAATATGTTCAAGTTCTTTATTTTCTTTTTCTACCCTTTTACATAATATTTTATTTCCTGTCATGCCATTTCTAATAAATCTAAAGAGGCGTTAAATTTACATAAGTTTATTTTTATATCAGATTTTTAATCAGTCGACATAAAGTAATAATTATCAAAATACATTTTTTATTATTATAACAACAAACGATGTTATTATAAAACAATTAAGAAAGTTTAGATATGTATGGTTTATATAATAATATTGCATGCTGAACAATTTCAGTATCAGACTATTTCAAATAGTTCAATTTTTCAATTTATTTCAGCTTAATTAAATAAAAACTGAATTTTTTTACAAACAAAAATTGACTAAATGTTACTTTTGAATAAAAAAAATTAACCGTGGTAAAGGAATATTTGACATGCCGAAGATATTTTACCTTGCTTTTGTTTTTCTTCTGTTATTATTCAGTCATATTAAAGATTCCTAAACCAAATAACAATTTATCTCATGGCCAAGGCCAACAAGGTTGGCTTTCTTGCCACCGCTCTAAGCCATGTCGCCATCGTTGCGTCTCGACTTTAAATTGTTTTTATTAATTCAATAAACATGAGTCAAGCGCCAGTTGCTCCATGGCACGTTGCGTCGCATGAAGCCCCGCATATTTGTCCGTCCGCTCAGTAAGCCAAAAAAAAGCACCAACTCCAAAGAAATGGCCAACGGCATCGCGACGCGACCAACAACAACAAAAACGAAAACAACTACGACTTCCACATATTTAGTCATACTTTGATATATACCTAACTACATATATTGTGAAGCAAGTATGTGTATTTTTAATAGATCGAGAAACTAAATTCTTTTGCCCGTTGCCAAAAAACCAAAAAAAAAAAAAAATAAAAAAAAAGTAAAGAAGAATACAAAAAAAGGTAACGTAAAAAATCAATAGGCGCTTGAAGTTTTTTGAACTTTCTTAGAACAGTTTTTTTTTTGCACGTTTCTGTACTATTTACTTATACCCTATAAGACTAAAATACTTAAATTGGATATTTAGTAAATATTGTATATTGTATTGTATTAGCATTGGATGCTAGCGATTTTTTCAAAAGAGTACATTAAACAAATGTATAACAAATTGAAATTTTTTTTATTTATTTATTTACATATTTTTTTATTTTGAATATTCCTCATTTGCAGATGTATTGTATTTAAAATTGTTAAATGAAAATAAGGTAATTTTATATAATTATGATAGTGTGAAAGTTTTAGCCTTCAAGCTCTTAGCACTCTGAATTAGAACAAAACACAATTATATTATTATTGTATCCTTATTAATTTGCTTATTTAACTAGCATCAATTGCTTTAATACAGGCTTAATTACTTAGATGCTTTGGCTTGCTACACATACTAAATACAATAAGCCGCATTTGCGAACTTAAGCTAATTATAAATGAGAAATGGAAATTTATAACCATTCTTAAGTTGTTTATCGATTTGTAATTCGCATTTCAATTGAATTTGATTTATGTTTAATTCAATGAATCAATTTAAGAGCATTTGAAAAGCGTTTTCTATATGTGAATGTTGTTGCTGTTGTTCTTGGCAAGCGGACAAAGTGGGTTGTACATTCACATACGTGTCTGTGTGTCTATGTGTGTGTGCATGTGAATCCTTGCGTCTTGGCCTCGTGAAGTTCGTTTTGCCAAGTGCCAAGAATTTCGAATGGCATTTTAATAGTTTTGCTTTCTTTCTGTCCAATTGATAGTTGTTGCTGCTGTTGCTGTTTGTTTTTTTATTGCAGTCAACTGCGATGGAAACTGCGGCCTACTTGTTTTGGCTTTCAAAAGCCGCCTTTTTCCAGTCCTTTTTCTATTTTAGGCCACCCGCTGTCCTTGTCGCTGCCTTTGCTTATTTATCACAATATTGTACATAGATACTAGAAAGTGTGTGTGTGTGTGCGAGTGTGTGTGTGTGTGTGGTCAGTTGCTGTCATTTAAGTAACAACTATCCTTTTCCTAACTTGAATTTGTCTCTGTCTCGTTTTTGCTATTCCTACACTCAAAAAAACATTTATTCGTACGCCCGAAATATTTAAGTATTTTTCTAATAAAAAAACAATTCTTTTTTTTTTAACTTGATTTACAATATTTTAAATTTAAAATAAATAAAATCACTTACAACTTGAGTGCTAAAAATATGTGGTTGAAATTTTTGTGGTTTTAAAGTTAGACTAATTGTGTACTGAAATTGGCGGAATTTACTCAATTTATTCGTTTTAAATAGCTATTAAAGTATAAAAGTTGAGTGTATGTTGGACTGAGTGGGTTTTCCAATTCAACAATTTTGTATTTCTTTTCCTTTACTTCCTTTTCTCTATTTTTTCGTCCTGCCGGAGTTTATTTGGCAAATTGGAATACTGCGGCTATAATACTAAAATCTACTGGGACATCGTAAACTCATCAATTTGCGCTTGATTTGATTTTCGGATTTCGTCTTTGACATTGACTCTGTTTTTATTTTTTCTATGTGTGTCTTTTTCTTTACATATTTGTTCTTGTTTCAAATCTTTACTTGACCACACGGGTTTTTTTAACAAAACTATAAATGTACACATACGTTTAAATCTCTTAGGCATGGAAATATTGCAAAATGCGACGCCCAAGGGGCAAAATGGGTTGCTAAATTGTGATAAACAACATTTGTGACTCTTAAATCGATAGGCATCCAAATTGGTTTCTCTAAGATCTACCAAGAAAATGAGTTTTTTTAAAAAAACACTCTCTTGAGTGGAAAGTGTTGGACTTAAGGTTGAGAAGGGCTGACAGTTTTATTTGTATTTTAAAGTTTATTTAAATTTCTAGTTGTTTGCTGGAAAATTTGAGAAAAGCACAACTACAGGTGGAAAGTAAAATGACGACTTTGGTATTAACTTGAAAGCAATTATTCTTTATCCCAAAAAGAGCAGAAACTAAAATCTGAAAATGTGAAAATCTGGGACTAAACCAAACAAAATTAAAAGACGGAAGCCGTGGAAAAGGAAAGGGGTGAAACACAAAAGTTGAATGGCTCGAAAGGAAGGATGAATGATGAAGGGGAGGAATGGCGGTAAAAGTGATAAGTGCAATTTCTCACGTGGCACCAAAGAGCGCACGGATTAAGCGACGAACGAGAGACAGCCCAGAAATTTATGAGACGTGTGCAGCAGGAGCTGAAACTGAAGCCAAGAGTCGACGAAGGTGATGGGAGATGAGTATATACGAGAAGGGATAGAACGAGAGAGAGAGAGAGAATGGATGAGAGAGGGAGCGAGCGGAAAAGGGGGAAGAAATTGGAACGTGGCTCGTGGTGACAAACGACAATGGTGACAGCGTCAGCTGTGTGTCATCAGGCGGGGCATGTGGTTCCAAATGGAAATGGAAATGGCATCGGGATCGGTAGGAAACGGAAGAGGGACACCAAGAACTGAGCGGGTATTAGAGAGAGACAGAGAGAGAGAGAGAGAGAGGAGGAATGCGATGGCCACTTGAGTGCAAGTTTTCAACGTCACTTAACTGCCCTTCATTTTCGACTTTCACAAAAGCTACTTTCAAGTGCTTAAACTCGATCATTTTTATTTATTTTTGTACTGACAACTTAAACATTTCCTTCAAAACTCGATCCATTATTTGAATGTACATCAAAAGCTTCTGCAATCTCTCTCTCTCATTCTTTGTTTGTCGCTCTCTTTCCTTATCTCACCTTTCTTACAAATAGTGTTTTTTTGAGGCATGGCTTATGTGGTTACCACATAAATATATAAATAATGCGCTTATTGATCCTTTGGCTGTAATTAAGCAAATCTCCAATGTCAATGTCTGAGAATTTAGGGTGCGAACGGGAGGGAAACTGAATTATCATTTCTACTATTTTTAAGTCATTTTAATGAGCTCATCAATATGCAAAGCAGCCTTCCCCCCTCTCGAGTACTCGTCCCGCATCGCGGCGTATGTGAGTTTTTCCTCTCAGTGAGTACTTTTTAAAGACCGTTAAACTGCATCGATTCAATCAATCAAACACACACCCACACACTCATACAAATGCTAATCAAATGCGCATTGTTAGCTGAACAAAGTTTTTGGGAGGAGGGCAAGAAAAATCTTGGGAAAAAGGGCGGGCAAAACGAGGCAGGCAAACCAAATAAGAATGACCACTAAAAAAGTCATGTTGAGCTAGACACACATACACTTACACACACACACAAACACACACACAGAGATGTCTGCGGAAAGTGTGAAAAGTGTTAAATTTGATTGATGTGCCTCAAGCTGCAGGCAGACAATGTGAAAATTAGTTGAGAGACTTTTGCTGCGACCTCGTGCGGGTGGTGCGATGTGGTTTAGCTTGGTTTTCCAACTCGTACTCGTCTCGTACTCGAACTTGTGCCACCAGCAGTCAAAATGATTGACAGTCGTGAGCAAACGTTTGCTTTTATCACGGACATGAGCTCCGTACCCAATTCAACTACATGCTAGAAAAAAAAAATTGAAAAGATCCAGATTGAAAAAAAAATATGAATCTACTTCAAATTGAATCTACTGGTTGAACATTATTACAAATAACTTTATCAACTATTTTTATTTGAATATTTATTAAAGTTGATTGTGCCAAAAGAACTTTTGATTTGGATTTTGTGCGTTTTATTTTGCAGAATTAACAGAAAATGTGAAATTTTCATTGTTAATTTTTGGTTTTTAATTTTTTTAAATTAAGTTGAACAATTATTTAAGCAAAACTAAAACTTTTAGAAATTTAAAGTTTAGTTGTGCATTTAAATGCAATTAGACGAAATTGTGACTGTAAATTGTGACTAAATCAATTTTTGAATTGAATCAAATTTTCAATAGTCCAAATACAGTTTTCCCAGTCTAGTTCCCAGATCAATCAGTCAGATATTTAAAATAGCTTTATCTGATATGCGATACAGATTGTCTGTAAATTGGGATAGATCGAGAGCGAAACGAAGCGATTAGCTAAAGAGTATAAAGAGAAAACTGGAACCATGTGTTGCAACACAGCAACTGCAACCAAAAACAAGAAGTTTAATAAAACGTTACAGTTCCGAAAAATACAAAAAAAAAGAACAGGAAAAACGGAGAAGAAAGTAAATGAAATTCGTGTCGCATTTCAATGCAGATGCCACACACATGGCCACAAGTTGTAAGTGGGTGCGTGTATAAGTGTGTGTGTGAGTGTGTGTGTGTGTGTGTGTGTGCGCGCTTCATCATTAACATCAGACACCGATGTTTGACACAAGAATGTAGCAAGGCTCCGTTTGCACCACTTGAAATGCTGTTGTGGCAATGTTGGATGAGACTGAAGTTGAAGCTGAAGCTGAAGCTGAAACCGAAACTGAAGCTGAAATTGAAACTGAAACTTAGGCAGGCATCGTTTACATTAAACAAACACATTTCAACAAAAGCTCAACGGAATGACAATCATGTGGGTGTGTGTGTAAGGATCTGTGTGTGTTAGTGTGTGTGTGTGTGTGTGTGGTAATGCCTGACACAGTTTCCTGTCGACGCGTCGAGTCCACAACAAATCCTGCAGGCAGCGCCTGTGTCTAAGTGCTGCAAATTGAGCGTATCAACAAAAATAGCTACATTTTGCATACAAAGCGAATTGTACTATGGATCAAAACGTTCAATATTTTGGCGTGAATTGAATATTTGTGTTGTTCAGCATCTTAAATGTTTCTTTTATAATGAAAATTAATTAACTACTATATGTGATTATTATTTTTATCGCTCAATTATCATAATTATAGTCACATTGTTACAAAATTGGTCCAAGTTAATCCTTAACATTAAAAATTTGAAATTCACTAGCTTTATATTTAGTTTTTTTGTAATTACATTACACTTTCCTCATAGTCGTAGTTCAATTTAAAAAACTAACTGAGCCTCATGCCGATTTTCAAGTAACTAGCTTTATGCCAAAATATAGAACTTTTTTCCATAGTGTGCTGTATAAGAGTGAGGGTGAGAAAGAGAGAGAGAGAGAGCTACATAGAAAGAGAAAGAGGTATACTTTAGTTGATGTATGTGTGCAAATATCAAATAACTGCTTGAGAAGCCATTGAAAACGCGTGAGGCAGCTGCGCATGCGCAAAAACCACAACCTCAAAGACATTGAGAAGCGATAGATGAACAGAGAGAGTGAGATGGAGCCAGAGACAGAGACAGGAAGAGAGGGAGGGAGTTGCACCACAAGAAATTGCATTGAAGTGCGTGCCGGACACACATTGGCAATTTAACGCCTGCTTCGTATTTAATATTTGCCTGTCTCTCCTTTTCTCTCCTTTGTCCACTAACCACTTCCCCCTCCCGCTCTCTTCGCCTTTTGGATTGCTCTATTGCAGGTTGCTGGTTGCAAGTTGAGCATTGTCTGTGCCCCTTTGTAGAATAACTCGTCTCTTGGCAACGCCGCGAGTTATTGACGTTTTCTAACTAACTAACGGCCTGGCCATCATTAAGGCCAACACTAAAATGCAGCGATGCGTATAACACACTCCCCTTGCTACCCCTTCGCCCATCCTTAAACTTTCCCAATTGTGCAACATATGTTAGCCATATGCTAGATGGTTTTTCCTCATTTTATTTTAGCCAATTGTTAATTGCTGCCGCTGTTATTGTTTTTGTTGTTGTTGCTTTTGAGTTGCTTAGCACGCGCCACATTTCATGTTGCAGCAACATTTGCAACATGGCCATACAAATATGTAAATCATTTTTTTTTATTAATGTTGTCTGTATTCCGCAATCGATTGCATTCATAAAATACGTTTTTAGATACAATTTCCCCCCCTCTTTTGTAAATCGAGTTTATGACTCAGCTATATATACATAGCTCTGATTTGGATCTTTCCGATACTTTTCATGGCATTTAATTGCGTGCCCATCAATGAATTTCCATGCAGTATTGTATCTCATGGTTGTTTTTTACGCTTATCGCTACGTTTTTTTTGCGGTGTAAAAAGTACTATTCACATCCAGAGTTTACAATTCCTTTCCAAATTGAACGAAATGTTTTAGTTGGTTTTTTTTTGGTACATAAATATTTTTTATCCCAAGCGATTTACAATTTTAAGAGATACTTTTGTACCTTAAATGTGCTCCAATTACTCTATACATTAATATCTCTCAATTACTTTTTTATCAGATATTACTGGAGATGCAGAAAATAGACCTCGCATGCATTTGCTTTCACATTTTGCAGATACTTTTTTCTAAAGTTGCGAGATAGAATTTACTTTAAAATAATTCCAGCAGAAGATACCTTTGTATTTTTTTTTAAGAATTAATCTAGCTAAAGATAAATTTAGATCCCAAAAGGTTGTTTTTTATCTGATTGTTATGTTTCCCAATTTTGCTTCAGCTCGTTTTTAACAACATTTAATTTATTTGGCAAAGTTTAAAAAGCATTTTTTTTTGTTCAACCACAAACCCATTTATTTAGTTTTCATAAAAAATATAATAAATGGTTATCTATTTAGAAAATAATTTGGCATAATTCCACGGATATTTTTCTGGTCGATTGAAGTCACTCAGGAATTGGAATTGGCAGCTGTTGGATTTTATTTAGAATTAGAACTAAAATGCATTAGGCAAACAAATCGCTCAATTTTTGTTTAGCATTTCAAAGGACACAAATATGTACCATATATACATCTATAAGTTCTGTATGGTTGTTGATTCAGTTTTCTATGTATAAAACAAACTAATAATTTGCGTGGATATCAATAACCAGATACCCTAGACTGACCCCGTTGTTGTTGTGGGGGGAGAGAGGCGTGTTAAAAAAAAATGTGAAAAATAGGTTTGCATGTTTTGCGATGAAAATGAATTTATAATCCCACAAACAGGTCAACCCGACCGACCAGCAACAATATTTGTAAAAGAACAACACAATACAAAAGCAAACCAAACCCAACCCAACAAAATAACACTTTTACTAGCCTCTCAACGTTCTTGTTGTTGTTGTTGCTGTTGTTGTCACTTGGATTTATTGCATTTATTACCAACGCGGTGCAAGTTACTAGAGTTCGAATATCACAGAAAAACTGTCACCGAGAGGAGAGAGACAGATAGAAAAAGATACCGAGTTTGTAAATTAAATAAAATAAACAAATTCCCCCGGTTTGTTTTTTTAAAATGCAAAACTGAAATAATACGCAAACAATTTTATTTATTAAGCAAGAAATTTGTAATGCTAGTTTTATTTGTAGTTTGTAGGCCAAGTTGTCCCACTCTCTTTTGTAGTCATCAACACGGCCATAGTTATTATACATACAGACGTGTATGTATGTATGTATCTTCTATTGTATATGTATTAACTACCTACTTGAATGGCTTCATCATCCTTCCTTTGAATGGAACTGACGATTCGAGCCATATCGGGCTTCATCAATTGTAATACGCAATAATTGGCTTGCAGAATTCAATGCATAATTGTTGAGAAAGGCAGGTGAGAGTTTAGGGCCAAGTAATAAGTAAAATTGCTGAGATTTGAGCTATGCTTCTGGCCATTTAATTATAATCGATTAGCCTTTGGACACAAAATCCTATTGCCTTGTTGCTCACCATTTGATTAATGACGTTTGCTCATATTTTCATGACCTCTACCCAATCAACTTTGGGTATAAATTTGTGTTCATATTTGCAACAGGCTTATTTGGAAAGAACCTCGTCATCAATGAAATCAGAATTACCAAAGGTTTCCTCGTTTCAAATTAGGGTAATTTTTATTTTGATTGATTAAGCAGAGGCAATTTTACCTTGCCAAGTTTGATTTCATTTCAGCTTTGTTTAAGATTTTTTTTTATATATCAATAGTATTAGTATTGCTTACTATCGATAAGCGCGACGCAAGAAAAGGAATTCATTTGCATTGTAATTAATTAATAAAAGACAACTGCTAATGTGTTTAGTTTGTATAATTATCAAATTAACCTATAAGATTATTTATTGTGTCGATAGTATTCATGTTGCTTGATATCGATAAGTGCAGTTTCTTCCATTTATTGATTGTACTGATGTTTCTTAGTATCTAAATTTGCAGCTTCGAATTATTGTACATTTATATTGACAGGAATTTGAATACATTTAGCTATCGATAGTATTGACGTTGCTTACTATCGATTTTAATAGATATCGTTTATAAAAACCATCGATTGAATTTGAATTAACTTTAAGCTATCGATAGTATTCATATTAACCACTTTTGATTATATTTACTAACTCGAATTACAGTTATTACGAAGCCTAAAAACAAATTCTTTTGAATATTTATTTTTATGGTTTATCGTAAGATTCGTTACATTGCAAAGGTTTTATTCTTGGCTCAGAGGAAAAAATTTAATTTTTCCCATATAAAAAACATTACTAATTCATAAAAGTATCGCGAGTATTTTTATGAAGTCTGCATAATTTTATATTTCCTTAACGACTTTTAATGTACAAACTGGACAACATATCTTTTTAAAAGTACTTGTGGGACTTAACATGTCATAAAGTTGACCATTAAACCAAATGTTGTCATCAAAATATATGTAACTATTTTTAAGTATGGCCAAAAGGCCTTGTCAAGGTCGTTTTACAACAGTTTGGCAACAGTTTTTTCTCTCTCAATGGCAACTTGAACTAAAATGCTAATCATCGTGATACAATATTTCTTTGCAGATGCTATACCCCAACAACAGCAACAACAACAAGTGCTACAGCATCAACAACAACAACCACAACAACAGCAACAGGCGCCGCGTTTCACAACACATCCTTCGTCATCGGGATCCATTGTTAGCGAAGGACGAACGAAGATTTTGCAGTGTCTTGCGTTGGGTAAGTTGAAGCCAACAATAAGTACTAAGTTCGTAACATAAGCTCGGACACGGGATATGGCCAAGAAGGGGGCCTTAGAGTGGGAGTGCAGTTGGAGTGGGAAGTCTAAACATTACACTTGTCCTTCAAAATGCCTGACAGCCGAGCTTAAGCATCCAAGGGCTGGGGAGGAGGGGGAAGGATATGCAAGGATATTGCGGCAAGTGGCATGTAAAATGAAACCATAAACGAAAACACTTTTTTATTTTTTTTTGTTTGAGTTTATTCTCTTTTTTTTTTGTATTTTCCATTGTGTTCCACCCGTTGTTGTGGGGGAGGGCGTAATTTTGCTTTTGAAAGATAATGAAGTAGAAAAACAATAACTTTTATGAGGTTTCCAGAGCAGTTGGGAAGCCCACGAGAGGGCGACGTAATCCTTTGAGCCGTTTTTCGTCTTGTGGGTGGCAAAGGGCGTCGAGGGATTCAAAGAAGTAAGGTCACCATGAGGCTTGGCCATTCGCTTTAGGGCACACAAGCACACACACACACACACACACAGGTGTTATTTCGACCTGGTCTTCTGCGTCTGGCATTCCCAAGTATCGGTTACACACATATTGTGTCATCCTGAAAATTGTTGTGAGTCGAAAGTTGCCTTCAGCTCTCTCGGACTTTAACTCGTTCTCCTTGTGCTCCTTGTCATTTTCATTCTTTTTACTGCCGTTGTTTGTGCTGTGTAAAGGACCCTCAAGACAATTTCGGCTCTGACATCCTTGTTTCCGCCTCTGTGTGTGTGTGTGTGTGTGTGTGTGTGAGTGTGTCTGTGTGTGTTTGGGATATTAGCTTTGTGGCCTTATAGCCACAGGATTCACACAATTAGCCGTGAAATGTATTAAAAATGAATGCATATTGGTACATTGATGAGCCAAAGGAAAAGCAAGCCCTACTCTCCCTCTCTCTCTCTGTCTATCTCTCCCTCTCCTTCTTTGCTCTACAGCTCAATTTGTCTGCCCCTCAAGTAATTTCACGAATTGCCCGGAAAATTGTCAACCCGAGGGTTAAGGTGAAGTGTAAACTTTTATATTTGAAATTAAAAAACAAACCAAAAGAAAAAGGTATTACATTGATTGGGGTTCTGTACGAAGGGACCATTTGCAGTCAAAATATTTACAAAAATGTCTTTATAAATCGCTTGCTAATGTCATATAATTAAATTAAATCGAATCAAATCTGTTAAATAAATGAAATTTTAAGCTTATTTTTGAACTGTTCTTAATTTTTATTAAATTTTACACCCAAGAGGGAAAATAAGAAAACAGTTTAAGAGGTGAAATGGCGTGATTAAAAACAAGAACAACATGCAAATTAGGAATTATTTATTTCTCAAAATAAATGATTAATAACCCTATTTATGATAAAGTATAAATAATTTGAAATTGGTATTTAATGATCTGGTCAAGTAGAAAAATTTAAAAATCGATCATTAATACCTATGCATAATTATTGAAACTATAAGTTATTTTTAAGTGATTAGCAACTACCAAAAATCGGTGAAGTGCTGACCTCAGCTAAGTGATGCCTGTAATAATGTAATTTGTAACTGCATTTAAGCGGTCAAATGGTCGAAGCTCTCGATCCAGTGACTCAGTTGCCAAACTGTTGGGCCAAAATTCAAAACACGTCACTGCGAGCGATGAGCGATGAACGATGAACGATGAACCAACAAGCAAACCAAGCCAAAATCAACCAACACCAGCACCGTCAATTGTGGTGTACTAGCGTATACATACATATATGTATTGTATATGTTTGTGTGTGTGTGAGTGTATGTGTGTGTGTGTGTGTGTGAGAGTGAGTGAGTGGTGCTAATTGATTGGCCTTTGATGGCCTGGCCAAGCCATTTGAGCGGTTGCAACTGCGTGTATCTGCATATACACAACCCACACACACAACACACACACACACATAGCACGCACACACATATGCATATGAAAATGTACTTACGGTGTCTGCTATATGGGGTTGCATGCTGCATGAGGCATGAACCCATAAAGAGCCCTGCACTTTGCGTAAGCTGCAAAACGGCCAAATGCAAAAAATGGTTACACCAAAGGAGACGAAGAAGAAGAAAAAAACCAAATATAAAAATAAGAAAAACAGGAATAAATCGTGGTTTTTGGCGCAGCGAAGATCTTATACCCTCACAAATATATTGTTCAAAGAGTGTTTATAAAAAGTCACATAAAATCATTTCATTTTCTTAAAATACCTAGAAAACATTTTGAAATTTTCTAGCGATTGTTTCTATGCCAACTAAGTCAATAACTAGTTTGTTTTTCTCAAAATTTGGTGAATGTATATAAATCTCGCGTTGCTACGGCAGTTACATATGTACATACATATCTGATTTAATAGTCCGATTTAAGTATATAATTTGATCAGGATTAAGCACAGAGGTTCGGTTTGAATGACGTATCGTGAGGAGCAGCAAATGTCGTGACAATATAATAAAATGCTCAGTAAGGGTATCAGAAAACAACAAAAAACATGCAAATCTTTTTAGCTGTTTTTGTTGTTGTTGGCGTCACACATGCCGCGACAAGCGTTGCCAATAGCTGTGGCATTCACGCACTCAGTCACTTTGGCGCTTTTAACTGTCAACACACACACACACACACACACAGATACGAATGGTAACGAATGAGGTTGCAGATGCAGAATGCGCTGATATGGATAGGGAAGGGAATTGGAGAAACGAGGAGGGGCGAACTGGGAAAAGGGTTGCAGATGTTTAGGCCTTGCACTTCTTGCTCGCTCAACTTCACCTATCTATCCCATGCATTTCCCCCCTCTATCTCTCCCCTTAACTGAACTCTTCCTCTGACTGCTGCCAAGGAATGTAGCCGCTTTTTTATTGTAAACTATTTTTATGCCGTGTACCCATTGAAACGTATGGCAGAAAAGGTATTTTAACCTCATGAGAAGGAATCTAGCCAGCTGTATCTCTTAAATCAAGATGCTAAGACCTAAGAAAAGTATTAAAATGCTTTATATATCATTAAAATTTCAATACATTAGCTTAAAATCACAAAAAAAAAATAACAATTTATCACAACACTGTTTTGTTTATTTACCCGCTTTTTTATTTTAAATTTTTAGATAAATGAAAATATTTTAAGAGCTGTCTATAGGATATCTGCTAGTTTATCACATTTCAACTTGTTTTGTTATCTTATAAGCATTTTTTTCTGACTATTTTGCGCCCATTTTTTAGTGTGCAGCGAATTCTGTGGCTTGCTAACATTGCAACAGAAAAATTGTAAAAAAAAAAAAAAAAAAAAAAAAAATAGGTATACATATATATACTTATAAGAATGTAGCATAACATGTTGGGCGAAAATAATGCGCAATCAGGCATACCCTGTACCTTAAATTAAAAGAAAAAAACTGGTGATTACTTCCCTGTATTTTAATATTATGTTGTCAAAACTGACTTTGAAGTATATTATTTCTTCTTTATTTTACTACTATTTGAGCATGATAGAACTACCCATATTCTTAAATTTGATCGTTATCATTTTCGCCTTTGTTTCTTGCGGTTTTTACTGTATTTTTCATAGCATACTTTTTAGGGCTGCGAAATTGGATATCTAAATGGGGACAAAATAATGACGATTTCACGCTTTGGCCCTCCCCATTATTATTATGGATTTGCAATTGAGAACAAGAATCAAATACTTAATTAAAGAAGTCGACGAAAGAAATTTCGCAATATTTAAATTCTTTATTAAAAAAAATGTATAAAACATGTGTTGCCAGGATTGAAAAATACACAAAATCTCAAGCCGAATCGTAAATACCCTGTAAAATGTTCATAAACTATTATATATTTTTTGGGGGCAAGCAACAATGACAATATGCTGTTGTTGTTGTTTGTGGCGCCATCTGGCGTTAAATGCGTTTTGTGACACCGAAAATGGCCAGGTAAATAGAGCAGATTTTAAGGCAGATTTTGGCAAGCAGGTAAAAGCTGTTAATCAGGATTATCAACGACAAGTTGAATGGGCAATGGAGGTGCACAAATGTAACTAATATGGCATGTGCAACTGCCACAGTCAGCAATGTTGCAAGTACTTACAACATGTTGTATATCTGTTTTTTTTTTTTTGTTTGTTTTTATTTGTTGGTAAGAAGGGGATTTTGGGGCAGAGTGTCATAAGCATAAAGCCTTGGCAAAGTGTGTGCTGAATTGTTTTTCAACGGGACGCGACGCGACACGACGAAATGCGTTGCAAGCTGCATTTCACTCTTGCAACTTGCAACAAAGACTTGCTTTTTTATGGCCAAGAAGAGCCGCGGCCAGAGCCAAGTCAGCTGAAGAAGCTGCAGCGGTGCAGCAAATGGGGTAAGAAAGGATAAGGAAACGCAAAGCACACAACAACAAAAATAACTGACAAAAAAAAAAAGCGAGGAGAAGCTGAAGCAAAAGTGTAGGAAAAAATAGGATGAAAATGGAAAACCTGCAGCAGCATCTGAAGAACGTGCGTGGCTTAGTTTTCTTATGTTTAACTACGGGTTTACAAAAAGGGGGTTGAGTTAAGCTTTTTCCCTCTATATTCCTCTCTATTCTCAACGTCAACATCGAAAACTAACTGAACGAAAACAAAAAGCAACAACAACAACAACAATAAAAGCAAGAAACATTACTAAGCGAAAAAAAGCGATAACAAGAAAAAGTATTGTGTAACGCATTGTTTTTTGTCTGTGTATTTTGTCGCAATTGTTTTTCTTGTTGTTATTATTGTTGATATTGCTTTTTGTTTTCCAGAGCCAACCCGGCTTTGGTGCCAATCCTTAAAGCCTTAACATTGCTGTAGGCCAGTCAGTGAAAAATGTATAGAGATTAATAGGCCAAAGTGGAGATCAAAATATACATTAAGGCTGCTATTAAATTCAAAATTTAACTATTTACTTCTTTTATTTCCAAGAAGTTGCCACTAAGGAAATTTAATACTCTAATATTTGATTTTTTTTGGCTATTCGATAGACTGAAGAATTTTCTTTATTTTATGTTGATGTGAGACTTTAATTTGACACTTATTTATCAACTTCTTGTGGATTTCTACTCTTATATAAAAACAGAAAGTCGAAAGAGAATGTAAGTAGGATATCAATTCAGTGTGTAGTCTCTAAACTTTCTTTGAGTTGAGTTGGGAAGATTTCTGAATGATTTGCGGTGCATTCAAGTGACAAAGCAGACCCTCTTTAATGTATTATCTAAGCCAACTATGGGCATATTTTTGTTGCTAAACAACTTGAAATTACACACAGAAAGAGTGAGTGAGAAAAAGAGAGAGGGAGAAGGAGAATCTTCATGCTCCCTTTAGTTTATCTATAGCAAGAATTTGTTCTCCTCTTTCTTTTTTTGAAGGCAACATGTGATTTTCTTTCTTTTTTTTGACGGACGGCACAGTTGACACACTTACAGATACCCTACTCAATTTTTTTTATCATTCTTTCTCTCTCCCTTTGTCTTTCTCTCTGTTTGTAGCCTTGGCTTACGTGTTTCACTTGATGAGAACTGCTCAGATTTCTTGGGAATTGCGTTTATATCTCGTTTCCTGGCCAAGTTTCGTGGTTAAAACAGACAGATAACGAGAGAGAGAGAGAGAGAGAGAGGTAGATAGACGCACATGTAAACAATGGAAATACATAAAAGTGAAATGTGCTGCCAAAAGTGAGAAGACAACAACGGCAACTGCAACTTGCACCATTAGGCAAGCACAAAAATAAAAACAAAAATAAAAAGAAAAAAATATAGACGAAGAAGAAGAAGAAACAAAGCAAAGCTGCCACTTGACGTGGCGTGCTGCGAAAAGCCTTTTAGGCCGCCCTTTTTTTTCGCCCTGCCACTTTTTGAAGTTTACTTACATAAATTCGAGTGCAACAACAACAACAAGAATGAGGAAAACAACAAAAAGGCCATAGCTGCTGTATATACTGTGGACTGTGCATAATTTAACAGACATTTGCCGTACAAACACCAGCTTAACTGCAGCATCGTAAAGGTCAAAATAAGAAATAAAACCCGACTGCAAAGACCCTGTATTAAGTCGGTAACATTTAGCGAATTACAAATGAAGTCTAACTCGAATCACCATTATCCAAAGAAAAAGTTTCAATTATGGAGACTTTGACTTATGAAGTTTTTTTTTTAAAGTAAAGTAAACGCTATTGCCACTCGAGAGAAAATTAAAGTTATAGACTTTCGAGCTATGAAGACTCGACTGTATTATAAAATTTCAAAATCAAATTTTAAGAATGAGAAAGGCCGCCAAACACAATAGTTTTTAGACTTGTTATAAGCAAATTTCTAAATTGGACACGTAGGGTATAAGTACGTCGGTACTCCGTGCCCAAAAAAATCTTAAGAACTTAAAAAGAATATATATTGTATTCGTTGAAATGTATGTAACAGGAAGCATCTTCGACTCTACAAAGTATGTATATATATACGAATATTCTTGATCAGCATTAACAACCAAGTCGATATAACCAAGTACGTCTATCTGTTGGCTGCCACAAATTGCGAATTTGAATTAGATTCAACTCTATTCTTGATAATTGATCAAAGCTGTAGTTAGTAGTTAGACAAATTACGCTTTTGAAAAACTTAAAGGAGTTATAAGACTTTTAAAGTGCAAGGTCTAAAAAGGTCAACAGGTAGATCGGACATCAAATCAAAGCAAAGTGCAAGGTCTAAAAAGGTCAACAGGTAGATCGGACATCAAATCAAAGCAAAGTTGAAGGTTTGTGTTTGACAATAAGACAGGGGATCGATGAGGCATGCAACGCGGCAATATTGCAACATCAACATTGCAACTGCAACTGCAACACGACAGTTGCAACTTTGCTGTTGACAGACAATATGACATTAGGCGACTAATGTCAGACTCGGCCTGACATTGTGCAACTGCTAGAAAGAGATGGATACATAAGAGAGAGAGAGAGAGTGAGAAGGGAGCGGCAGAGAAATAGCTAAACTGAAGATGAGTCCCATGGCGACAACATGAAAACTTCTGTAAAGCGGAGACAGCCACAAATCAAACAATTTCCGCAAGTTGTGAATGCAGAGAGCGAGAGCTAGAGAAGAAGAGAGACAGAGAGAGAGATAGAGTGAGAGAGAAATGTCCACAAATACACACACAAATACACACACGTAGTCGACACACTTTTGTGCAAATGCAATTTGTTGCGTGTGGCATCGTCAGTTTATTGAATTTATTTATATGCAGTCGCTGGCTTAGACGTTGACTGATTGATTGAGTGATTGAGTGATTGAGCGATTGAGTCACTCGGAGAGTACGAGACCAAATTTCATTATGGCCCTTCCCTCTTAACGAAAAAATGGACTTGTTGCTCTTTCAGTCTCTCTCTCTCTCTTTACCCATCTCTCCCTCTCGGTCTCTGCGGAAAAAACGTGAATGGCATTCGTTGCACTTGGCAAATATAATTTAAATCCAACTTTAGCATTTTTTCATTTTATCTCATTTTTGGTTACACCACGTGTAAGTGTCACATTTAATCATGTGAACTTGACTAACAAGTTAAGGCCTTTTTTGACTCAGCCCATAAAAGTATGCTACAAAAAAAGCAATTTCAAAGTCCAAATTTTCCTGTCAGCTTGTGATATTTCTAATCTATACCATGTTTTTAAGTCAATCAATATTGACGAAGTATTGTTCTAAAAACTTTAAGAGCAACTTTGTTTTTTCCTTAAATTGTCGCTATCTTGATGTTTTTTAAAAACCTAATTTTTGATTTGCAGCTGTATAAATTATGATTTAACAAGATTAAGAGATTTTTTCAACTGGAATTTGTCTTGAATCACAATAAAGTACAATTAAAAGAGTGAAATAAATATGTAAAATATAATTGATATAAGTATAAGTGCAACCAGAGTTGATTCCGGCATCTTGTAATTGTATTGTAATTGAAGTTTAAAATGTGTATATTAATTATTCCTTATCCTAGTTACATCTCAAAATGCAATATCATAATAAGCTGCTGCGCATAAACTTTGCTAATATTATCATTAATATTATCAACTAAATTATGATTTCATTTCCCACTTGCTTACCCTTTCCATTCCATTCGTTTCGTTTGCTCAGTTACATTTTCTTTTTTTCGTCCTGTGCAAATGGGACAAGCTGGACACTCTGGACAGTAGACACACTCTGACTGTGGTCCCGTATGGCTTTGGCTTAAAGGATTTGTCAGTTTAGTTATTAAAAACTCATGAGTGTATGTGTCTCTCTCTGTGTGTGTGAGTGTATCATACAGTGATATATGTGAGTGTGTATGTGTGTGTGTGTTTGATGCAGAGTCTCTCACTTGGGAATTCTCCCACTCATGCTTTGGCTCTGCTTATTGAGGCTTTCACTTCGATTTAACGCTGACACATATCGCTGGAGATCTGACTTTTTTCTTGTTTGTGCTACTGCTTCTTCTTCTTCTTCTTGTTCTTCATTTTCTTGTACATTTGCTTTCGGCTGTTTGGCTTGCTTACTTTACTTCTACAACACTGAACACAAAATCTCGGATTTTCGGAATGAACTGAATTCAATGCGGTGTCAAAACCAAGTACGAAAATCTTGACTCAATTACGATTTTTTTAATTTCTTGTGAAATCAAATGTTTCAGGCTTCATGACTATTTTAATGACCATTTTATTAGCATATTGTGTCAACTTATCAATAATATCCTGAAAAAATACATCAAGAATTTTAAGCTTGAATTTTAGAATGATTCTTTTTTCTCTGTGTACAATATTGACCAAAGCGAAGGCATTCGGTTAAGTTGTGTGTGTCTGTGTGAGTGTGTTTGTGTGTGTGTGTCTTGCAGTTGTGCTGCTGCTGCCGCCCGTGTGTATTTGCCTTACAATTCCCCAAATTGTAATTTTATAGCAACGTCATTGCCCAAATGCTCAAATAGACTTTACCCTCTGCTCTGGCATCGCCCAACTTTTTATGCCGGCCAACACTTGCAGGAACTTTTTTCCATTTCTTCTCTTTTTTTCTTACCTCTTCCTTTCCCTTTTTTTTTTTTGGCTGTTGGCTCTTTTACTTATTCTAGCATTTCAGCCCTAGTCTCTGTGTCTGCTCAATTCGATTTCATCTGCTGCCAACTTAATGCAATTGCATTGCCATTGGCAACTCACTCTATGTGTCTGCATATGCGTGTGTGTGTGTGTGTAACAGCGTCAAAATACCCTGTAAGCCAGCATATAGATTGCATGTGGTATACTAACTTTTAGATACAATTTGCAACAATTTGAATTTAAAGTTAAAGTTCTGCGTGATTATACAAATAACTTAAATAAATTTAATTATAAATTGGGAATTAAATTGAAATATATGTACGCCATAATTGTTCAATTCAAATCAAATGCACTAAAATTTAATGTATAAAATCAGGGAAATTCGAATTTTTTCTACGAAATGTGTTTCTAAAATGAGAAAATTTCATTTAAAAAATATATTTCAATGTGGATTTAAAAAAAATAAATTCGTTTCTAGCATGAGCAAAATTGCTTTAAAAATATGTTTGTGAAATAAAAAATGAAAACACAATTATAATTTATGTATTCTGAAATATTCATTGAAACGGACGTGAAATAGAATTTAATATAAAGTTCTTAATATTTACAAACTCTGTTGAGAAAAATGAAAAAAAGTAAATAAATTGTATTACAGGGTATGCACGTTGTCATTCACAAACTTGATGAGTTGCCAGCGCATTTTGTTTGCTGTGAGCGCGCTAAATCGCTGGCTGTGCAATTGGGCCCGAGGTTTGGGTTTCTGTTTGGGTCGCTGTCGAAGGGATTTGGGATCAGCCATCGAGTGGAGAGGCAGCTCGAATGTTGAGGCTGTTGCAGAGTGTCTATCGGCTTTCAACATCAGCAGCAGGAGCAGAAGTTGCACTCATCCTGTTGCATGGCCATTTCATGTTTAGATATCAGTGTTGAGTAGTTGTAATAGTGAGTTAGTGAGTGGGGGAGGTGGTGGGTGGACAGGTTGGACAGTTGCTTGGGGGGTTTAGTTGGCTAAAACGGATATTTTATTCAAAGCTTCATTTAGTTGGCCAACCGCCTATCCAAAAAGGGTCAAAGGGTCAATTTTTCGTTTAGAAAATGTTGCAATTGCCATTGCAATTGCAATTTCATTTGGTTGTAAGAGCACCGTGTTGCCCCACACATAAATCAACTTTAAATTAAACGAAATCAAAAACGCCATTTTGCAACAATACGATACGGGTGCAGAACTGAAAAGTCGTTTATTTAAGTTCCTCTCTCGGCCGATCGCATTTTGTGCAAATTGTGTGCACAAATCGAGTTGCTTCGAGTGTGTCCGGTTAAATGTACACAGAGCGAAAAAACCAAGTATTTCGTACTTCAAAACGTTACATTTTAAACTTGATTTCTCACTGAGATTGAAATTACTCGAGTATGCCACTCTTAAGCGTTTTAAACTTAAACGAGAGTTTAAAACGTACTTGATCTAACTACAATTTAAGCTTGATTCAAGTTCAAGATCTTGATTCAAGACTTTACATAGTTTCGAACTAACATATGTATATAAAGAATCTTCGTAGTAATTTCTAGTAAATCTAGACATTTACTTGGCTCAAGAATTCTTATGCTTAATTTCAGTAATTTCAGTAAATTTTAATTAACGCAAATATCAATCGAACTTGATGGAACTTAGTACGCATTTTTTCTCTCTGTGTACTAACCCCGCTCAGCTGCCCTTTTTCTATTCCGATTCCTATTCCTGTTCCTGTTCCAATACCCCTTCCTATTCGACTCTGGGCTCTTGGTCTTTGCATCCTGCTGGTGTCACTGTTGCGGGTCCCTCGATAGGCAAACGGAAGCTCAAACAAATAGTCAACGAACTACTAACTACAGCCATACTACACTGAGAGCAACGATAGAGTGAGTTGGGAGTGAGGGGCCCTGCAAAAATAAGTAATATCCTCTTTTGTGCCCGGGCGTGGCCAGAATAAGATTTAATCGCCACTGAACCAAAAGAGATATGGCTTTCAAAAAAACATTTTCATTATGCAACAATGCGAACGCGAAGCTCCATTTTCCAACCAGCATTTCCTTTCCCCCTTCCACCCCACTCCACTCCGCACTCCCCACCCCATCAGCACCCTAGTGCCCCCCTCATATCCGTATCCCTTTTCTTATTTTATTGCAGTTTACTGCAAAACACTTCCTTCTTCTACTGCAGCAGCAGACTCATTTTCCTTAACAGACACTGTAGTCAGTCTCTATAGATACATATTCATGTGTAGGTATATGTGTGTAGATACGTATGTATTCATATATGTGTTTTTTGAACTTTCTTCACAGGTTCGCCACAGCCCACATATCGTTGGCTCAAGGATGGCATCCCCGTTGCCGATTATTCATCCAGTCAATTTTATCGCATTCACATCACAAGACGCGAGGATGCCGGCAGCTATCAGTGCATTGCCAGGAACGATGCTGGATCTATATTGAGTGAAAAAAGCGATGTTGTTGTTGCCTGTAAGTACACACATAGGACATGCTATTACATACATATGTCTGTCTGTTTGAAACACTGATAAAAGTAACGTTTCCATATTCAAACTGAGTGTGAAACATTTCGACTTTATGATGATATTTAATATTTGATTCATTGCTGTAAATCTATTAAATTTGGTTCAGAACATTTACTTTAATTTTTAAACATAATCGCAACTATTCATGTAAATGCAATTTTATTTCTAATTTCACAAAATCTTTTTAAACTATTTACTTAAATTAAATCATTTTTTGATTAAAAACAAATTTGTTTTTCAATATTTAACTTACTAAGTTTATTGGTTTTAAATTCGAATTGCGAGATATTGCAGTTGGGCATAAAAAAAGCAAAATATGATTTCAAATAATTATTTTGAAGTTAATAGATTGTTTTCATTTTAATATGAATATATTTATATTAAAGTATTTCAAGTATTCGTACCTTAAAAGAAATTAGTTATTTTAATTTTAAATATGTTATTATTATATTATAAGTTATATTTTCAGTTATTTAAATTTTAATCAAATCGTACAAGTTGTTTAGAAAGTCATTTTTCTCAGTGCATGTTGAGCTCAGGTGTGGAAAATTATAAAGCCGACCACTCAGGCATTGACAGCCTTTTGTAGTGTCAGCTCTTATCAAATGAGAACTAAGCCATTTTCATTCGCTTGGTAATTGCGTGGGTGAATTCTCTGACTGTCTGTCTGTCTGTCTGTCTGTCTGTCTGTCTGTCTGTCTGTCTGTCTGTCTAGCTGTCTGGTAGTCAACAGTTCGGATTTACTTGGATTCGGTTTCTTGTGTCCTATTGTAAGCTCCTTAATGCCCTGTTATAGTTATAAATAATTTGAAATCTATGCCAAGTTAAACTTGATACAGTTTCGTGTAATCGTTATGATTACCTCAATCCTCATTTCCATGTACTTGTTGTCTAGTTTTCTAGATACTATTTGCCAGATAAGTTGGTCAGTAATTGGACTTTTTATCGGAAACTAACACGCGATTCCCTGACATTCCCATGCTCTAGCCTACGTACGTTATTTGTATCGATTGATATTATACAGATAGTTGCAGATAGCTATAATTATGTCCAAACATGTGCATTTAATTTCGTTGTAAAAATACTCTGTTTTAAACGCGTACTACACACTATTTTATTATTAATGTTAATTGACATCAACAAATCGGAGTATATTTCTATACCTTCGAATCAAATGTTGAATAATAGATGAAATGAGCATAAATTTAATATAAATCTTGATAGAATATCGTAAGTTCCAGGAGTCTTGTTAGTTATAACCTAGTCCATCTCAAAATGTACTAGTAGTGTTCCATATGATTTGTATCAGTTGGTAAGCGGGGGTTTCATTCCAGCATTCCTTACAGGACATTTTACAAATAGCTGACTGAAGCAGTGTTTCATTTCCGCATTCCATTATGTGAATTTCGCAATATACTAGTTCCAACAGTGTTTCATTTCGACGCTCCGTTACTAAAAGAATGTTTCATTCCAGCGTTTCTTTAAGGAGATCACACAAATAGTTGTCTAAAAGTGTGTTTCATCCCACTTGCTCCCAAAAGTATGCAATAAATATCTACATTCAAATCGACAATTCAGAAAAATAGTAGTCAAAAAGAAAAATAACTATAACTATAACAATATTCTAGCAAATTAAGTAGTTAATTAAACTAATGGAATAATAAGTACTTGGGCAAGAATAAGAGTTGAACAGAAAAATGCCAACTGCAAAAGGGAGCGCAAATGTGGGCCAAGAATACAATGTGGCATCGATTGAAGTGTCCACTTAAGAGAACAGCGCAAATATAGCGATTTGTAATCGGAGCTAGCTGAACACGCGGCAGCAGCAGCAGCAAGAGTTACGTGCGATAATAGTGTCAACTTTCAACTTTCAACCGGGGGCAAGTTGACAATTGGGGGCACGTTGCTTGCTAATCAAACGGCTGTCGCAGCAGTGGCAACAACAACAACAACAGCGACCACTTGGCTTATGGGGCGACAGATGTAGCTGCTAATATTTCTTTAATGCGAACTTAATTACAACAAGCGCAACAACAATAGTGTTCAACAATTAGACAGAACCGAAAGAGAAAGCGAGAGAAAGAGAAAGAGAGGGAGTAAGTGAGAGCACGCGATAGCGACACTTGAGCTGTGTCACATGTGTGTGTGTGTGTGTGTACATTACGAAACTGCTTGAACCTAATAAATCGAGCTCTCCACAAGCTTGTGACCTTCTTTTCGGGCCATCGTGATAATGATGATGATGTAGTTGCTGTTTCTCATTATGATGATGATGATGATGATAATGATAATAGCAATGTTGACGACGCGTCAAGTCGAGGAGTGAGAAATGTTGGGCCTGCTCTGACTTGGAGCATCGTCTTGAGCACTTAATTAATTGTAGGAGTGCTGCGCTTAAACTGAACTAATAACCTTTAGAGCTGAGTGTGCAGCTCGTAGCTGAGCAACATTGTATGAACACGACTGCGAAATGCCCTTTAAAACATTTATCAATCAAATCATAAAATAATGCATCATAATTAAATAGTATTCTGAAAATGTATTGAACCCGAGTGTTCTTTTTTCCTTCGAAATTCGAGATTTTTACTCATCGGATTAAAATATGCTTGCATAATTTCATATTGCTTTTCAATTGCCTGTGTAATTCGACTTGTAAATATGATTCTTGTAGTGTCTGCATTATCCTGCATACTAAATTTAATGGCTCTAGCTCTTTTAGTCTTTGAGGTTGTAGAGATACCAATTAAGAATATGTATATGTGTATAAATTATATGCATATTTACAAAGAATCAGCACACTCTTTCTCGCCCCTTTTTGGTGCAGAAACTTGCAAACAAAATTTAGGGTCTCTAGCTCTTTTAGTTTCTGAGATCATACAGAACAGATCTATTTGTGCAAAACCATTATGCCCTTTTTAAAATAGAATATTTGACTTAGGGTATAAAAAGCGGGACAACCAAGTGAAATATAGTCAAGCAGAACGAGACGAAAGAGGAAGGGAGCTGGAGGAGGAGTAGAAGGAGAAGGAGAAGGAGGAGTAGAAGTGCGTAGTTGACGGGAGGCTTGGGAGGAAAATTGCCTACCCGCAGGCCGACGTTGCTGGATTCAATTAGCAGGCGTGACACTTGAGCCTCGGCTCTGCATGAGAGAAGAGAAGGTGGGAAGAGGGAAAGAGGGAGAAAGAGAGAGAGCGAAGTGCTGGAGGGAGTCAGGTCACTAGTGCTATTAAATTGTAATAACCTCGCGCATATTTCAATTTAAATAACTAATTTCTATTTTCCATCATATTCTCCACCCACTGTTTTCATTTTTCATATAGATATGGGCAACTTTGAGAACATCACCGAGGGTCGCTTAACAGTTGTCAGCGGCCATCCGGCGATATTTGATATGCCGACAATTGATTCGATACCAAAGCCATCGGTCGATTGGCAAACGGTTGAGGGGCCTTTGAACTATGACATCAAGTATGCCATCACGCACTCCAATCAATTGATCATCCTCAGTGCCGATGAGAACGACAGCAAGGCGTATCGGGCGAGGGCAATGAATACCCAACTGGGCAAGGAGGAAATGAGTGCGTTTGTCCATTTAAAGGTCTCGGGAGATCCCTACGTCGAGGTGGCACCCGAGATCATTGTGCCGCCGCAGGATCTCAAACTGAAGCGTGGCGAAAGCTTTGCCGAATTGCAATGCATCGCGAATGCCCGGCCATTGCATGAGCTCGAGATGATTTGGCTGAAGGATGGAGTTGCCGTTGAAAATGCGGGCGTTGCACACACCCTCAACGATCCCTGGAATCGGACGCTCGTCCTCCAGCAGGCGAATAGCTCGCATGCCGGCGAATATAGCTGCCAGGTGCGATTACGTAGCGGCGGCTATCAAACAGTCACCGCCACAGCCCGGGTCGTTGTCCTAGAACCACCCATGTTCTTAGCCGCAATGCGGCCGGAGACTTTTGGTGATTTCGGCGGACAGGTTTCGTTGCCCTGTGATGTTGTCGGTGAACCAACGCCCAAAATACAATGGTTTCGCAATGCCGAGCGGATTGAAGCGCAGTTACAAAATGGCGGGTAAGTTACGGTTGTTACACAACACTGGCGAACTACTTTTTACCTATTTATTTTACACACATATATGGCTAAAAGTATTTAGCATGTTTTTAACAACCAATTGCCATATCGGTTAAATATTTTCTCCTTCTCACAAAGGGAAAATGTCAATAAAAGGCAAATTTTACTTAAACAAAACACTTTAAAGTGTTGCAACATGATAAATTTCAATTTTGTGTGAATTGCTTGAAAAGGAATTCGCTGAAATACATTTAAATTGATCTGATTTATCGAAAAGGGAAAAGTGCATATTTTTATGCAAAATAAAAAAATAAATTAAATAAAGGAAGCTGAATTCACAGAATATGTGTGAGCTAAATATCGAAAGCAATTAGTTTGTGTGAAGGAGAGGGATAATTACTTGACATAATGATGAATCCTGATGGCTGCCACCTCTGCTTTTTTTTTGCAGATACGAACTGAAAGCGGATAATACGCTGATAATTAAAAAATTGACGCTCGGCGATGAGGGAATGTTTCAGTGTCTGGCGAGGAACGAGGCCGGCGAGAAATCCGCCTCCACCTGGCTGCGAGTGAAAAGTAAGTCAAGTATTATCGTTTATATCATTTACAAGTACAACAGAGAAAATGGATTGAGAATGCGAACATTTTTGAATCACTCAAACTGACTGATTTGGCGAAATACTAACTAATACTTGCTCCTCATCAAGCTCGCCTGCCTAACAAATGTAACAAGTGTGGGCTGATAAGTCCAGGTGGGAAACGCCACTTTTTTGAATGAAAACCAATTTACTTTGCAACCTAATCATCTTTTAGAGCCATCTATTTTATCTGACGGCTCGGCAACTTCTTTATGCTTTTTAAATAACAAAATTGCTCAATGTCCTCCAAATTGGCATTTCCGCTATTTTCCTTAAATTTTAAAATTGATAATTATCACATAGAGTTGATTCCATAACCATTTTCTAGCCCTATTCATTTAATTTTTTTATAATAAAGAAACTGGTAAAACTGATCAAGTCGAGAACTAAAGGATTCAAATAAGTCAACTTTTAGAGAATATTTCCTAAAATTTAAAAAAAAAGTCACATGTTTTCAATTTTATAAATTCATAAATTATCAAAGTTATAAATTTGTTGATCAGATAACAATGTTGCGTTTGCCTGCTTGGGCCAATAACTTATCAGTTGACCCTCGTGAATGCATACTAAAATGGCTCTCACCCTCTTTGTGTCTCTCTCCCCATTCTTTCATGCTAATTTGTTGTTGTATCTCAAATGTGTCCCATTCCCAAATCACAAAAACAAAATTCCCATAAAACCTAAAAAAAAAAAGCAGCAACAACTGAAGCGGCAGCTTCGCTGCAGCCGCGCGTGAAGCGTTTGGCGCAACCGCGCATCTTGCGGGTGAGAGCATCGCATGTCGGCATGGGATCGGGAGCGGGAGCGGGAACGGGATCAGTATCGGGATCGGGCTCGGAATCGGGCTCGAGAACGGGCATGCAACCGGGCCAGGGCATGGGCACGGTCTATAAACGCAAGGAATTTCGCTTTGGTATGGGCAAAAAAAAAATATACAAATATATATAAAATAAATATAAACCACTTTGCAACATGCACCAAAGTTAACACTTTCAATTACACTGGCAATTATAATTGCTTGGTGTTATTGTTATTGTTATGATTATTAAATACTTTTTGCCACCGCACGCACAATGCACTTGACTTGCATGAGAAGCATTTGAAACTGCACTCGTTTTTCATACTCTTTTGCACTCGACTCACTCGCTTATTCATCATCATTCAGCACTTTAGCACACAACACCCCCATATTAGCCAACCCCCATCCCCATTTCCATCCCCACCCCCATTACCCTCTCTCCTCGCTCTACTTGCAACTTGCAACTTGCCACTTGCCACTCAAGTGTTTTAAATGCAACGTAAATATGGCAATTTGTTGCTGTTTATGACTAGTTTTTATTGCTTCATTATGTGCTAGCATTTATCCTCATTGTTTGTAGTTGTTGTTGTTGTTGTCGTTGTTGTTGGTACTTGCACGTTGTTAGTTAGTTAGTTGCTTCAGTCAGCCACACTGATTTTGTGTGTGCTTATTTTGAGTGACTACAATTAAACATTAAACTAACAATTTTCAAATAAATAATGTAGCATTAAAAACAATTGAGAACTATATTCAATTATTAAAACTATTTATTATACAATTGGTTTGTGTACTCAATGGAAACTATACATTTGTTTTTATAGAATGAAATAAACTTGAATACTTTTTATTATTCTATAAATATCCTTTGCAGCGAACATTGCAAGTTCCTCTTGTTTTATGTGATTCATTTCAAGGAGACGTTTTAGATATTCCATTGAGTGTCAATTAATTAACTAATGCATATTCATTTTAAAATAATAGCATATACATACATATGTAATTTTACGCCCTAAAAAAAATTTGAACAAAATGTATAGTATCATCAGAGTTTTGGGGCAATTGAACAAATATTATGCTTTGTTATTATTTGAAGAGCCTTAAAGAATGATTTGTTATTGAGGCTGATGTGAATGCTGAATCAAATAATATTTATTGCAAATTATTATATAAAATATACTCGCATATGTTCCCTATCTCTCTCTATTTCTGTATCTGCCTCATTTTGATGATGGCAATCTGAATTTGTTAATATTAAATTGTCATAAATTCTAAAGCAAAAATGCAAAGTCAATTAGTCTGCTGGAATTTGGTGAAGACAACAGAACAGGGCAAAAGCTTGGACTGGTTTTTGGCCTCGGCAAATAATTGATGCACTCTCTGGGTCTCAAGTATGCCATAAAGATGCATTGTTATTGTTATTATTAGTCCATATTCTAGTAATAATAATAATAATAATTATCATTATCCGCATCATCATTATCTATGTTCATCATTATTGTCATCATCGTTGCTCTCGTTGTCGTGGCATGCATATTCATGGCAAAATGTTGAGACTCTTGTCGAGCTGTCTCCTGACACCCAAGTACCGTTAAGTGCCAGGACTTCATCTTCATCCTATTAGAAGAGCGACTGCAACAAACTTGTGGCACAAACACACACAAACACACACACACGCACACACACACACCTACTACATTTGTATATATGTATGTAGAATATTTGGACTTGCTGCGGGACAATTTCGCATTTTAATGAATTTAATAATGTGAAAATGAAGACAGCTAAAGGACATGCGATGAACTAACAAACACATACACTCACACACACACACACACACAGCCAGAGAGAGACAGAGACAGAAGTGTGGAAACCCCACAGGAAATTTCTTCAATTGTCATGCTAAATTTTACCTTCAACTTGAATTGAGCTTATTGAAGCCATTTATTTTATTAGTAAAAAAGCTTCAATGAACCTTTTGCACTTTAAGATTTTCAAGCTAAATGAGCAATGAGTAAGAAAATTTTTGTTCTCTTTTTAACATAACATTTTTGTATGTCCATGTGAAAATACAATTTAAAAATAAGATTAGTTTACTTTAAGTTCATTTGTAAATTCAAATTCGGCTGTGAATATTAAAGCGATTGTGGAGAAACATGTGGTGCTATATGTGAAAGGTTCCCTTCCCTTTTCATGCCAAAAAGATGTATATTTTGTAATTGGATGCTAAACTTCAATTTACAAATATCTATAAAATTAATAAAAGTTTTCGCCATTATTTCGTAATTGAAATTCTTTTGTAGAGAAAACTTTTGTGAGCTAACTTGAGTATTATCAGATTCAAATAAATGTTATGAATTCTATGTCATGGCAAATTCATGTGTTTGGCATGCTCGAATTTGCAACTGGGTGGATGAGCCCAAAAATGTGTGCTACATTATCTGCCAGTTGCCAGTTGCCAGTTGAAAGCTGAAAGTTGCGAGTTGAAGGTTGCGTGTGACAACTAAACAATTATGCAATGCTAGGGGTAACTTTTTCCATTCCAATTGTCGGCCGTTTAAATATTTGACAGAAGTTCAGTTTCATTCGCAGTTGCAGTCGCCAGCGCTGCCGGCGACGACGTCAACATTCGAGTTGTTTGTTTAAGCCTGGTTCACAGATTGAGACAGTTGGACAGATGGCCAGAACGCAATTTCTTGCATTGCTTGTCTCGTAAACATTTTACGCAAATGATTATGCAAAATGACATACACACATATATAGTGAGAGTGAGAGAGAGACAGAGATAGAGTGAAAGAGATAGAGAGGGAGAGGGAGAGAGCGAGGCAAATACTTAGTGCTCAAATTGTTGTTTCTTTTGATGGCTCTTTAAAAAGTTGTACAACTGTCGACTTACCCACATCTTCTCTTTTATCCTCTCTCTCTCTCTCTCTCTCTCTCTCTCTCTCTGTTCTGTCTTTCGCCTTGCTGTTGGTATTTTTAAAACATATTTTTGGCATATATTTTTATGGACAGTCTGTGGAGCTGTCGACCACTTGCCATGTAAATTGGAAATTTCGATGCATATTTGTTGAGTTGAGTTATACTTTAACTGCAGTACAATCCTCTCTCCCCGCCTCTCTTCTTTCTTTCGCCCCCCTCGCTTGCCGCTAAAACCGCTGCTGCACTTCATCGAGTTAAACTAGTTAAAAGATTTTGTCCTCGTGCTGCGGCAACGGGCGTTGGTTTATTGAAAAACTTTGCCCAGTTAACTTTAGTGACTTTGGCTTGCGAAGCAGCTCAGTTACTTTATCCACCCAACTGCCGGGTTGACTAACTTCTATCTCTGTCTGTCTGTGTGTATGTGTGTGTAGGTGTGTGTGTGTTTCTGTGTGTGTGCTTGTTACAAATGACTATCTTCTACTCCTCAACGCAGTTGTTGTTGACGTTGCGCCTCATTTCATTTTATGTGTTGGGCACAATTTCAGTCAATTTGCTTGACTCGTCGTCGCGCTGAGCCACGCTCTTCCCCCTCCCCCTGCCCGTCTCCGACCGCCCCACCGTCTCATTTGCAGCACAGCTTTCTCCCTTTTGAATTAAGCCAAGGCTTAGACTTATTTTCCAATTGTGTTTCTTGTACAAAAAAAGTAAATACAATTTTAAAATTCGCTGTGTTACATGCCACAATGGATATGGCATCACAACTAAAGCTTCTTTTGGCCCAAACAAATTGACGGCCAAGTCTTGGACGTTATTAGCCATTTGTTGGCCTCTTCTATTGTGTATTTTATTAGCGGCTTTTTTACCATTTAATTGGCTCTAGAGCAAACTAGACTTTTGCCTTGCTGTAGTGTTACATCTTGAATGCAAGTATGTATTTTATTTGTTAAATGAATTCTTTATACTATTAACTCATTATATTATATTATTCTTTTGGCTGGATAATTCAAAAAACGTTGCAAATTATTTTCTTCTCTTTTAAAATAAAGATTGTATATATACCTTATTTTTGATTGTAATTTAAAAAATTATAAGCCACTTTATCTACGTTTGACATTTTGACCTTCTCATCGCTTCTCTGGTCGATAACTTGCCGTCCAATTAATACCCAATTTGATTCCTCTTGTTGGGTATATTTTACTTATTGTAAACGCATTTTCCCTCTTATCTCTGATTTTTTTGTGCAGCTTAGCGCTTTGCCTGTTGCCTTGCTAACATCTTTTCAACTTATCCGATCTGCGAGCTCTCAGTTTCGCCTCAGGGCGCCGTTCTCGGTGCTTCTCAGAGCTGCATCAAGGTCGCTTCACTTTTTAGTCTCTCTGTTTTTATTTACTTTTGTGTTTTTTCTCCGTCGAGCTGCTGCCCTTTAATTTGACCATTTACTTCCATTAAATTCCCTTGCGCGGGGTATTCTAATTTTTGCATATGACGTGTGTATATATGTATATACATACTTGTTCAGGATGACTAGCTGAGTTGAGATAGTCATATCCGTCCGATCCTCAGTTTCCATGGTAACCAGTCTCTCATTATTGAATCTACAAACATACAAATCTTGATGAAACTTGGTACGGGATGGGCAGTATATACATACATCGGTTCAATCCGAATATGAGCACTATATCCTATAGTTGCTATTGAAACGTTCGCTAAATATAAATCTTTATTGTGCGTTTTATTTTTTCTTTAAGATCTTTTCACCAATCTTACAGATTGTATAAGTGATATAACATGTTCTGGCCTAATAAAACGATTGATGGAAAACAGCCTTAAACATGAGAAACATTTTTGTTTATTTTTTTGAGTCTGTAGTTGGCGTTGTCTTATAACTACTTAGTAATCGAATCTGTTTCAAATCGCTCGACTATATCTTATACGTAGTTAGCATAAGCAACGCTCGGTAGATAATTGAATACAGGGCATCAAGTCTTCGGCTTTTTGTTTTTTTTTTTGTTTAGCATTTCACTTGTGTGCAACAAGTGGCAAGTGGCAAATGGAGAGTGGCAAGTGGAGAGCGGCAAGTGGCCACGGATGGATGCTAAACTAGCTCGTGAGATGCTCAGCAGCTGCCTGCAAATAATTTTCCAGTCTCGCGCCTCTAAGCAGCGACCTCTCGAGTGTCTGTCCCTTTCTTTCCCTCCCTTTCTCTCTCTCTCTCTCTCTCTCTCACAGTCTCTGCTCTTTCCACTCTCGCTTGTCTGCATTTTAATTGCAACGCCTTCGCTCGCAAACTTTTGCATATTTTCGCTTGTTCATATTTTTTTTTTTGTGTTGGTTTGTTTTCTTCTCGTTCTTGTTGTTGGCTTGAGTCTTAGTTTTTGGCTTGCACCTGGCGTAAAACATTTACCTGGCACTTGTTGTTGTTGTTTGTGTTGTTTGTGTTGTTGCTGTTGCTGTTGCGCATTTTCCGGTTGCTTGAGTTGCTCGAGTAATACATACATATAATTTCGTAATTTCCCCCGAAATGCAGAGTGATTTTAATCGTCGCTTCCTGGCATTTATAGAGCCGCTTCACCGTACAGGCAGTACAATAACAAACGTATTAATGAAGAGTTATCTCGACAGGCGTGTGGCCGTGGGAGGGGCGGGGGAGTGGGCGTGGCTCTGCATGTTCCGGCACTTGACAGCCTGAACACACACAGACATTCCAATGTAGTCATGCAATCAGTTTGCGTTTAGCCCACATAACAAACACACACACACACACAAACATACACACACACACACACACACACAAACATACACACACGCTTTTTGCTCCCTCTTATGCCAACAACAGGTGGCGCCACCTGGTGCGCACAAATCTTAAGCATAAGTGGAGACTCTGTTGCACGGAACAATCAGACATTTGTTGAAGCATCCTGTGGATTAACTTCAAGTTGAATTGGCAGATCAACCCCGCAACCCCGTGACCTAAACTCTTCAGACAAAGGTCATTAATGAATTAAATCCTATTCAGTTGCTAGGAGAAAGAACATCATGTTTACGGAAACTTTTTCTGTTAGCTAAATGAATACACATTTTTTATATAATTTTTTTTTGAATAGATTGTGTTTAAAAAATGTTTATTTTCCTCATAACTTTGCAAAATTTCCAGCCAAACTTGTATAAAGTATTATGAATAGGTTCAGGACAAAGTGCCAAAGTCATTTTGCATTTTATAATTAAGTTGTCTTTCATTATTAAATATTTATGTTTACAAATTGTTTGATTAACAAACGCATACATATAATTAAATAGTTTTTTATCCATTTTCCTGCCATGGCAATTTATTTCTTTGCTTAGCTGTGAAACAATTAATATTTTGTTGCTATTTTATTAACTTTTAAATCAATTTATGTTGATTTATTTAATACGTCTACTTTCCACCCAAGGAGTTGCCCTTTTCAGAATCCCAAGAAAGATCCCGACTTCCAAAAGTATACGATATCTACTTTCAAATATTTCATTTACATTTAAGTTTATCTTCAAGTCAAGAAGTTGCCTTTGTCTAAACCGTAAAAAAGCCAACAATTATTTTTTTGACTTATTTACCGATGCCAATGATTTCAAAAAGCTTCGCATGAATAATTAAAAAAGCATTATTAGTACCACTCAAGGAGCAATTAATTATTCAGTTGCTATTTAAGCACATACTTGTTGGCTTTATTTCCACTCAAGTGTTAATTGTTTCGCTCCACAAGAAGGATAATCTCAGTAGAGACTTTATTGTTTTTATAGCCATATGATGTTTGCTTAAACGGCTTGCCATTCTCCGGCATCAAAAAGCATTCTACGCTCATTTAAATATACTACGATTACAGGGCAAAACATGCAATGCAATGCGAAGGGAGGGGAACAGGAGAAAAGGGAAAACCGAGCAATAGATTTGCCACAGTTTGTATAAAGAGCGTGGCGATTGTGAAAGAAATTTAAGTAGAAGGACTACAATTTCCATGCAAATGAATGTTATGCTGCGCTACTCTCATCAATTCCAAAGGGGAGAACTTTGAGGGAGTGGCTAGAGGGGATTGGTGGCTAGGGGCTGGGGGCTAGGGGCAGGAATGTGGCTCCTTACAATCGCGTAATGGCAATTATCGCCGGTGCACGCCATTCCCGGCTAGCGCTTTATTATTATGGCTTTAACTTGAGGCGGACTCTTTACTGGGTCAACTTGAAATTAATTACGGCAACAGCAACAACAACAACAGCAGCAACAGCAGCAACAACAACAGCAAGAACAACAATCAATGGCTGTGCAGCAACTGTGTGTGGCATTGGCGGCACATTGCGCATACGCCACGTTGCACAGCGCATAAATCGCACCCGAGAATTGTCAGTTTTGTGGCATTCATGACAAATTTATCATCGCCCCTTTTATGCATTAATGTCTATACAGAAGCCGATACAATTTAAGCAGCTTCCCCTCTCACTCACGCTCTCTCTTTCTCCCTTCTCCCTCTCGCTTCTCTTAGTCGTTCTCTATGGCAACCTAAAAAGAAACTTTGCTACAATTTTTCTTTTAGCACACGTTTCTTTAATATGCCCTTTGCGTGCAAACCATAAGGACGAATCCAGGGCGGAGGGGGAAATCCCGAGAGGAACCCTGGGGAGGAGGCGACTCTGGGGCAACTCTGTTCTGGGGGTGAAGGGGGCAATGCCTTTTGGCATTCCACTTTTGCCATTTACTGCCCGCTTAAGCACTTTTAACACGTTAACGTTGAAAACCTTTACAATTCCATCATTAACTCGGTGACCTCTGCCCTCGACAACAGCAACATATAAAATAAAAGCTAATGTAATAAGTTTGGTAAGACTTTGCTAGTTGATCGATCAACTGACGATATGCGTTTGAAGGCTGTGTTAACCATTCACATGTCAAACTATCATTATCATTTTTGCTACTTAGTGTGGCATTATTTTATCCAAGTTAAAGTTCAAGTATTATATTATTTCCACAATCAAATGATATACTCAACATAATCTTAAGTTAACTTATATGAACGGTACATACAAACAAATCTATTACAGCTCTAAAGACGTATTTTGTTGTGCTTGAAAAGTCAGAGTTTTCATTTTTCGGCCGAATATGACAAAATCAACTATTTTTTCAATTTTGATATTTTTATTATTTTTTTTTTTAGGGAATAATCTTGTGTTTATCAAAGTAATGTCCAAACCATTTGAAAAAGCTTTAGTTTTGAAAACCAACATCTATAATTCATTCAAATACAGTTTTAAATTTAAACAAATTGTCTTAGAGCTATTCATTATTTTCTAGGAAAAGCAAAAACAAATATAATTAATTATTATTTTGTTATATGACATTAAGTAAATTCATTATCTCTGGGATCTGGCAACCTGTTCAATGATCTCCAATAATGTTAAGCTGTCTCGAGGTCTGGTATGTTTTTCATTTATTTAAAAAAAAGTTAGTTCCGCTTTAAAACGTTGTCGTTTTCAGTGCAATATTTATTCTGTTTCGCACATAACATACATGCATATATGTTTGTGTAATATTGATAATAATAAGTTGATTAAACATAATTACATACTTATTATCTTGCCTGGTTTCACTTGGTCAGTGTTGTACTTAACTTAAATCGCACTTAAGGCTACTTAAGTTATTGCAGCTTTTTTGTTGAACCGATTTAAAGCTGTTCCCTCAACTATCCTTTCTGTTTTTCACCCATTGTCCGAGCGAAAGAGTCTTTCTTTCTGTCTCTCTCTCTCTCTCTCTCGCTCTCTCTCTCTCTCTTGTTCCCTCTTTCTCTCAGCTACACAGACTTGACAGTTAACCAGCATGTCCGCTTATTTTCAATATCAACTGGTTTTAAACAGATATATATTCTCATATACCCTGTAACAATAAATAGAGATGGATAAGACAACTAGCTGTTTGTTTGGGAGTTCCAAATAATAAAGAAAATCACTTAAATTTACATGGTATCTACTTATATCAAGTATAAATAGGCCAGATTTTGCTTACAGGGTATTCACAAGTCACTCAGCAAACACAGAGATTTAACTGAATTTACTCTAGATTTAATATGCAGGGTATTTTTACATGACAATCATTATCAATTTACAGACAGAAATGAGTTGAAATGATTTCCGTTTTTATTTTAGTTCGATTCGACAGGGTATCCGCTAGTCGAGCACCTAAAACAATTGCACTCTTACTTATGCATTTTAAATAAATACTTTTAACCATCCGCCCGCCGTGAGCTCGTCTTTATAATTTAACAATTTTACTTGTCAACTGCATAACGGTTGCCGACTTTTCCGTGTGCGTGGAAAATTCAACTGCATCTACACACCCACACACACACACACCCACACACCCACACACCCACACACACATACCGACAGAGGGAGCACTTAATATCTTAATGTAAAAAACACACAGAAATTTTTATTGTAATTTTATGCACTTATTTACATAAGCGGAGTTAAAATGAATGCTTCATCATATGAAATTATTACATTATTACTTTTTGCTGCGATTGTTCAAGCTTTCGATACAGCAACGACAACAACAACAACAACTACTACCTGCCGCGTGGCATTTGGCAATAACAATGAAAAAAGAAAAAATGGCGGGCGAAAAATGTTAAAGAAATTGGCGGACGACTGTGCCACTTAATAAATTACGGGCATTAATCGCATCGCAGGCAAAATGTGTGTTTCGAGTTCGAGTTCGAATCGTAGGCGTTTTTTGTTGTTGTCGCTGTGGGCGTGGGCGTGGCATATACATACATATGTATATATGTATTCCCTTGACTAACTTAATATTAGCAATAATAAACCATTGAATGTGGGGATTTCTAGGAATTCCATTAAATTAAACAATTTGAATTTGAAACATTCCAAATCTATGCATTGATATAATTTCATAAATGTACTTATATTGGTATTGATTACTCACATAGTAAACGTTTTACATTTTATTAACAGTTTCAGTTAGCAGGAAATTCACTTTTATTTGGCGAAAACTGAATAATGAATATTAACAGTTTCATTAAATTTTTTTTATAAAATTCATTTATGTTCAAATTCAGTTGAGCTACTAAAATTAAATGAAGATTAGTTTCAATTTGGGGCAAACATGACAGTTTTATTACCGATACATTTACAAAATCTTTTTTAAATATAAAAACTATAAACTCTTTAAATTTCGAATAAAGTCGAAAAAAAAACCAAAAAAAAAAAAAAGTCAAATTTAAATTGTTGAAATTTGAATGAAAAATTCATATTAATTTAAAAATTGTTGTCAAAGTAAAATAAAATATAAAGAATTTCAACGACTAAAATCAAATGTCGATTAATTACAAAAGAAAATCTTTCGTAAACGCTAAAAAATCAATTTTCGAGTTGGTGTCAGAGTTAAATAGAATATTTAACATATATGTGTATGTAATTAAGTATAAACGAATTTTTTCACAACTTTACGCGCATGTTTCACATTTTGTAGTACAGTGTAACACAGTGCATATGTATTTAAAGGTATTTGCCAGATTGTTGCATGCAACAATAACAGTAACTCAATTTATATCAACACCCAATAGCATTTTGTACAGTCTACGCACACACACACACACAGGCACATACACAAATGTTGACACACTCATAGCCACACACACACACCATTTTACACACACTTGTACACCTGCGAATACAGCCAAGATTATGTTTATCTTTGACTTGAATACATGTGCAAATACACACACACACACACACACACACACACAATTGGATGTATGTGTGTGCGAGTGTATGTGTCTGTATGTGTTTGTATTTGTGCATGAGTATACATATTATGTATTTGACACCTTTCACCCCTGTGCAAATCAATTGGCGGCTCTTCAACTCACCAAATACTCCAAATTTGATCATTCCACAGCTTCGGCCCCAGTGATGGAACAACCGCCGCAAAATGTCACCGCATTGGATGGCAAGGATGCGACCATATCCTGTCGCGCCGTGGGCGCTCCCAATCCAAATATTACCTGGATCTATAATGGTAAGTACTTAGAACAAGGCTTGAAACAATAACTATAATAACAAATTGCAAATAGCAAATTGTTGCATGTAACACACAAATGTTGAAAGCTCTCTATCGACATGAAATAGTATTTTTATCTAATGCTAATCTCGTTGTTATTTTCCATGTCTTCTTCTATGTTCGTTCTAAATGTAAATGCTAACCCAACAAATAAAAAAAACCAATGCTAACCGTAACTCCTGCAACGTGCAACTCGCTTTTAAACTGCTTGCTGGATGATCCCAAAAATACCAAAAAAATAATACAAATTATTAGAAACACAACTGGTTGAGATATCGAGTCGTGTTCAGATTCTTGAATCGGGTGATTTACTCATCTCGAACATACGATCCTCCGACGCGGGTCTCTACATCTGTGTGCGAGCCAACGAGGCGGGCTCGGTGAAGGGCGAAGCCTTTCTGGGTGTACTAGGTAAGTAATCGGCACTATTTAACTTCCCTAACCATCAAATGCTCAGCCATATTGCAGCAAATACATCTTAGACTAGTGTAACTGACTTTGGTTTGACCAAGATATGGATGCTTGATGTTTAATACAATTCGTGATATGAGCATGCATAAACGTAGTATAACAATTGAAAGTGATTGCAATGCAAATGTGAACACCCAAAACAAAAAGAAAAGTAGGAAAATTAATGAAAACTTGTTCGGTTTACAAATTAAAATTATATAGACAAGTGAAAGAAACGAATGAGTAAAAGAAGTCAGTCAACGAATCATTAGAAAAGAAACTGCTTGTTACGCTAATCGCTTCTTTCGTTTATACGTGACTTTTCACGATCAACATAAATGTCATGTCAAATTAGCTAACCCCAAAACTAAGTCGTTACAATCTAACAATAATTTAATAACTAAACAATTATGTTTGGCTTATCGTTATTTACACAAATATTTATTGTTAGACTGTTACTCTTAATTCCTCTGGCTGTCTCACCCTTTGAGAAAATCGTTTGACAAACCACTTTGTGATTATTTGTATATTCATGACAATTTGCCGCAATCGAAACCGATTAAGAGCCACTTAATTGACAATTATTTTTAATTGTATTGTGATAATTAATTTGCTCTTTCGCGAGTTTTTGTTTTGGGTTACAAGTTGACTGAATTATCGGTCGGATTGTTAGTTTTAATTTAATTGGTTATTATAATTGGTTGCTTTCTTCATTTCTTATTAAAGATCAACTTTAAAATTAAATAATTTATTAAGCAATCCGTCTTTCCTTTTATTATTTCTTCAAGAATGAAAATTTTCTCTAAATAAAAAAATGTGAGTTTTGTAATGTGAGAAATGCAATTAGATAAACGAGTTAATTTCATTCCTTTTGCGTTTTTGTTTATGTGTAGAAAGTAAAGCACACTCATAGCAATAACAATAATAATAATGATGTTATTGATGATGTTGTTGTTAATGATGTGCCATAACCACAAATGCGTATAGACGGCAAATGCAACCTTGCCACTGCCACAGCGTTGCAACATCAAATCAGCTAAAAGCCCATTATTGCAAAACCAATAACAACAATAATAATAACAATCATGGCAACAACAGCTTGAGCACTATGGTGTTTAATGTATTAAATATATATATTTTTTTTTTGCTTATGATTTCTTTAATTATTTTGGGCTTTTGGGGTTGAGTTCAAGGCCCAAGCTCGCTTAAAAGCGGCACCAATTTTGGCTAATTGGCAAAAGCGGCGCAGTTAAGATTTGTGTGTGTGTGTGTATGTGAGTGTGTGTGTGTGTGTCTCTGTATGTGTATGTTATTCTGTTTTTCTTTTTTGTTTTGTGTTGCATAAAACGCGGCGCATGAGAAAGGTAATCAAAAATATGTGCACTATATGCAAACGAGTCTCCATTCAGAAAACCAACAAGCCAAAAGCTCAACATGGCTATAGTCATAGTCATAGTCATAGCTATAGCTATAGCCATAACTATAGTCATAGTCATAGCCATGGTCAGCTCTGTCCATTCCACACAGACCTCGACCTGGACCTGAACATGTGTGGGAAATGGGAACTGCGGACTCCGCCAACAAAGTCCCGTGGAGCGCGTTGAACTTTTGATGCATGGCGCGGGCCAAGTGACTGAAAAGCCACCGAAAACGAGTCTATAGATTCTATAGTGTAGAAAAACAAGTTCAAAATGCTGCAGTCGAGTGTGCTCGACTTTCAAATACCCAGCATACAGGTAAAGGATAACCATTTCAAATGTGCTTGACTTTGAAATACCCAGTACACAGCTAAGAAAAACAATTCCTGTTTTCTTTTTATATTTTATTTAATTGTTATTTATTGAGATTATAAATACTAACGCTAACTTTTAATAGGTGTGCATATGTATTTCAATATTTTATTTGTCTAAAAAATACTGAATTTTAATTTTGCAATACTTAAAGTGCCAGATAGAATTATCATGAAGTAAATTAACTAGATTAATCAGTTAGTTTGCTCTAACAGAGTTTGACTTATGGAATTTTGGCTGCCTTCCTTTAGCTGCTATAAACAATTTTGCGATACCCTCTATGGCGCATTTTCAAAAAAAATAAAAAAGTGTACTTATATGGAGAATATTGACTGTGTGCGAGTGTGTGTGTGTGAGTGTGTGTGTGTGTGTGTTTGTGTGTGTATGCAGGGCTTTAAAACTTAATTTCCTATACGTCAGCATGACATGTGCGGGACTGACTCTACTGTCAGTCCGTCCGCCAGTCTGTCTGGATATCTGTTTATATTTTCGGCCCCGTAGGCCGTGTCACTGGCCATGTGTCGCTTTTAATCTGTATAGTTGCTTTAATGCTCATCCTCTTGCTCTTTTAATTTTCTCTCTCTCTCTCTCTCTCTCTCTCGCTCTCGCTCTCAGTGCGAACACAAATCATACAACCGCCGGTAGATACAACCGTGTTACTTGGCCTGACCGCAACGCTGCAGTGCAAGGTGTCCAGTGACCCGAGTGTGCCATATAATATCGACTGGTATCGGGAGGGCCAAACGGCGCCCATCAGCAACTCGCAGAGGATTGGCGTCCAGGCGGACGGACAGCTGGAGATGCAGGCGGTGCGGGCCAGCGATGTGGGCAGCTATGCGTGTGTCGTTACCTCGCCGGGTGGCAATGAGACGAGGTCGGCACGACTGAGCGTCATCGAGCTGCCCTTCCCGCCCAGCAATGTGAAGGTGGAGCGTCTCGCGGAGCCGCAACAGCGCAGCATCAACGTGTCCTGGACACCGGGATTCGATGGCAACAGTCCAATTGCCAAGTTCATAATACAGCGACGGGAGGTGAACAAAGTCGGTAAGTGTTGCCAACATTCTATATTATCTCTATCTCTATCTCTATTTTTTTGTTGTTTTTTTTTACTGATCTGGGTTTGGCATATAACGTACTTGGGTTTTGGATTGAATTTGATAACGCGGTATTGGATTTATGATTTATCACAGATAGACAGAGAGACTGCTTGTCGCTCTCTCTCTATCCATCTATCTCTCTTGCGTATTATTTGAAACACATTTTTAGCACATCAGACCAAAATAATAACAACATTAACTACAACAAGAACAGACTAATTCATATGAGATTCATATATTACAAAAAATATATTATTTTATTAAAATTTGTAGATAAATATTATACTTTTCCGATCCGGACAGCTTCGATATATTATAGAAATTGACAGGAAAAGAATTTTTAAAACAGAAACACAAATCGAATAAAGTGAACAATAATTTTTGATGCATTTGTTTTGTTCTCTCTTTTTCCTTCTACTTACAACAACGTGTTCTCTTTCTTTTCTATACTTTCTTATAATTATAATATTAATAATAACAATACTTCGGACGAACTACACATGTGCCGTGTGTAACATAATAATGTAATGTAATAAACATTTATATATTTACTTTTTATGAATATTGTGTTTTGTTTTGATTTTATTTTATTTTATTTATTTATTTTTTTTGTACATTTTGTTGATTTACTAATTTTGTGTTTATTATTTAATTTCACACATTATCACTTTACAACACTACACATTTTGTAAATGAACACGCACACACAACTCTCACCACACTGTACACTGCTCACCACACTCATCATCCACCACACCACACATTATTCACCACTCATCACTCTCATCACGTCGCGACGCTCTCTCGCTCTCTCGCACTTTCGCACTCGCTCACTCTCACCCTGCTAACTGTTTCTCACTCGCTCTTGCGACTCTCTATCAACTGCGTTTTTCAACACATTAACATCACAGAATTCGTAGGTCCAGTTCCCGATCTTATGCTCAATTGGATCACCGAATTGAGCAACGTTTCCGCCGATCATCGTTGGATACTACTCGAGAATCTGAAAGCGGCGACCAACTATCAGTTCCGAGTTAGCGCCGTCAATCGTGTCGGTGAGGGATCTCCATCCGAGCCAAGTAACGTCGTCGAGCTGCCCCAAGAAGGTGAGTATCCCAACTTTCTAGGTTAACTTTCATTATTTTCAAAAGCAAACAGGACTCGTACTACGCCTGTATTTTAATTATTGTCCAACACATTTTTTTTGTATTCACCGTGTTGGTTTTTTATTTAGTTCTTTCAACTTTGTTTATGTTCTTTCTTAGGTTATTCCTTACGTAAGAGTCCTTGAAAAGATCTAAGCTATAAGTCTAGTAATGTCGGGAATTTGTTCTGACTGTTCGCTTATATGATTAAAAGTTTGACTGATTGATTGACTGATTGATTACGAAAAAATTGGTGCATTGTTAAAACTGTAAGAACTGAGGACTGATTTTTCAGTTTATTCATGCCAAATGATACTCGTCTGATTGACAGACTGATTGACTGACTGAGCATATTTAATCGTAAGAACAAAGAAGCTTGTTCCAACTTGTTTTGGACAAATAATGCTCCTGATATTGACTGCTTGATTGATTTTAAAATTTACTAGCTGATTTAACTATTACAATTGAAGACTGTTTGATTGACTGTATGATTGACTATACTATACGTGATGATTCAACTGTAAAACTAGAAGTGCAAAGTTACTCTTCATTTAAGCGAAGTTCTTTGCTGGTTGATTGAATGATTGACTGATTGATCGACTGACTAGCAGTTTGTTTAATTTCTATTTAATTTTCTACATAATTTTCCATTGATTTCGAAGTAAACGTTTTGTATTTTGTTTTGAAAAGCATGTGCCTTGTCGCCAACTGTCAGGGTTGTCAAGTGCACTCGTTAATGCTTTGTATATTCTCGAGTAAACATATATGTATATTTAGTGCATAGTACTAATGCTATATAACCATAATCCTAAATGTATTGTATTGTATATTTAATTGCTATCGTTGTCGTCAAACTGCATTCGTCGTCGTTCGCCCGCTTTCGATGAACAATATGTATAGAGTTTCCACTACACCGAGGTACATAACCTAGAAAAAGATCACCGAATCTTTCCCCCTCCCACTCTTGATCTATCTCTATTTTGTATGATTAAAGTAAAGTAAAGCTCGAGGAAAAGTTCAGATAGCTAAAGACTTTTAGGGATCATTTAAAAATTTGCCATCTTTTGATCTTCGTAGCACCCTCTGGCCCGCCGGTTGGATTTGTTGGTTCCGCCCGGTCCATGTCGGAGATCATAACGCAGTGGCAGGCGCCGCTGGAGGAGCATCGCAACGGGGAAATCCTTGGATACATTCTACGCTATCGCCTCTTTGGGTACAACAATGTGCCCTGGTCGTATCAGAACATTACGAACGAGCAGCAGCGCAATTGGCTGATCAAGGAACTGATCACCTGGAAGGATTACATCGTTCAGATTGCCGCCTACAACAAAATGGGCGTGGGCGTCTACACCGAGGGGGCGAAGATCAAGACCAAGGAGGGAGTTCCCGAGGCACCGCCCACAAATGTCCGTGTGGTGGCCTTGAACTCGACGGCGGTGCAGATTAGTTGGACACCACCGAATCCGCAGCAGATCAATGGCATCAATCAGGGCTACAAGATTCAGGCGTGGCAGCAGCGACACATTGACGGCGAGCCGAGGGATGTGGAGAAACGGATGATGACGGTGCCGCCGAGTCTGATTGATCCCCTGGCGGAGCAGACGACGATCCTGAATGGTCTGGACAAGTTTGCCGAGTACAACATCAGTGTACTCTGCTTCACCGATCCCGGTGATGGGGTGGCCAGTCAACTGGTGCCCGTGAAGACCAACGAGGATGTGCCGGATGAGATAACCGCCCTGCACTTTGACGATGTCTCCGATCGGGCGGTCACGGTGCTCTGGGCACCTCCACGACATGTCAACGGTCTGCTCACTGGCTACACGGTGCGCTACCAAGTCCGCGATCGTCCCGAGACCATGAAGTCCATCAATCTGACGGCGGAGGACACCCAGCTGACGGTCAATCAACTGCAGGCGACCACACACTATTGGTTCGAGATCAGCGCCTGGACACGAGTGGGCAGCGGTATTCCCAAGACGGCGACCATTCAGTCGGGCGTGGAGCCAGTGTTGCCACATGCGCCGACCAGTCTGGCACTGTCCAACATCGAGGCCTTCTCGGTGGTGCTGCAGTTCACGCCCGGCTTCGATGGCAACTCAAGCATCACCAAGTGGAAGGTCGAGGCACAAACGGCGAGAAACATGACCTGGTTCACCATCTGCGAGATCAGTGATCCCGATGCGGAGACCTTGACGGTCACCGGTCTCATGCCCTTCACCCAGTACCGCCTCCGGTTGAGCGCGACGAACGTCGTCGGCAGCTCCCGGCCCTCGGAGGCGACCAAGGACTTCCAGACAATTCAGGCGCGTCCGATGCACGCACCCTTTAATGTCACCGTGCGTGCGATGAGTGCCCAACAGTTGCGGGTGCGCTGGATTCCCCTCCAGCAGACGGAGTGGTTCGGCAATCCTCGGGGCTACAACATCAGCTACCGTCAGCTGGAGCGGATTGCGGGTGCGATCAAGAGTTCGCCGCGCAGTGTGTTCATCGATGATCATACGGCCAATTCGCATGTGCTGGAGTCTCTCGAGGAGTGGACGGTGTATGAGGTGCTGATGTTCGCCTGCAACGATGTGGGCTGCTCCCGGGCCAGCAATCCGGCCGAGGAGCGCACCAGGGAGGCGACGCCCAGCTACGGTCCCCTCGACGTCCTGGCGAACGCGACGTCATCCACGACGGTTGTGGTGCGCTGGGGCGAAGTGCCGCGTCAGCATCGCAATGGACAAATCGATGGGTTTAAGGTGTTCTACGCCGCCACAGATCGTCCGAGTGCCGCTCCCGTTCTGCACAAGACCATACCGAATAATAGTAGCTTTACCACCACCCTGACGGAGCTCAAGAAGTACGTGGTCTACCACGTCCAGGTGCTGGCCTACACCAGACTCGGAGATGGGGCCTTGAGCACTCCTCCCATACGGGTGCAGACGTTTGAGGATACGCCGGGTGCTCCGTCGAATGTTAGCTTTCCGGATGTGACCTTCTCGATGGCCCGCATCATTTGGGATGTGCCCGAGGATCCGAATGGCGAGATACTCGCCTACCAGGTCACCTACACGCTCAACGGCAGCGCCAATCTCAACTATAGTCGCGAATTTCCGCCCTCGGATCGCACGTTCCGGGCCACGAATCTTCTGGCCGAGCGCTATTACAGCTTCAGCGTGACGGCCCAGACGCGTCTCGGCTGGGGCAAGACGGCGTCGGTGTTGGTCTACACCACCAACAACCGAGATCGTCCGCAGGCGCCGTCGATGCCGCAAGTCTCGCGCAGCCAGATCCAGGCACATCAGATCACCTTCAGCTGGACACCGGGACGGGATGGCTTTGCCCCCCTGCGTTATTATACGGTCCAGATGCGCGAGAACGAGGGACCCTGGCAACCCCTACCGGAGCGCGTGGATCCCGCGCTCAGTTCCTACACGGCATTGGGCTTGCGAGCGCATACGACGTATCAGTTCCGCATCCAGGCGACCAATGACTTGGGTCCCTCGGCCTTCAGTCGGGAGAGCATTGTAGTGCGCACGCTGCCCGCGGCGCCCGCGGTGGGCGTGGGCGGGTTGAAGGTGGTGCCCATAACAACGACGTCGGTGCGCGTGCAATGGAACTCACTGGAGACGGGCATGTGGAATGGCGATGCGGCAACGGGCGGCTATCGCATTCTGTATCAACAGCTCTCGGACTTTCCCACCGCATTGCAGTCGACGCCCAAGACGGATGTGATGGGCATCAATGTGAACAGTGTGGTGCTGGCGGATCTACAGCAGGATCGCAACTATGAGATTGTTGTGCTGCCATTCAACTCGCAGGGACCGGGGCCAGCGACTCCGCCCGCTGCCGTCTATGTGGGTGAAGCGGTGCCAACGGGCGAACCACGTGGCGTCGACGCTGCTCCCATTTCCAGCACCGAGGTCCGCTTGCGCTGGAAGCCGCCCAAGCAGAGCATGCAAAATGGAGACATTCTCGGCTACAAGATCTTCTACCTGGTCACGTATTCGCCCCAGGCCCTCGACGTCGGTCGCAAGTGGGAGGAGGAAATTGAGGTTGTCTCCGCCACAGCCACGTCGCATAGTCTCGTCTTTCTCGACAAGTACACCGAGTATCGCATCCAGCTGTTGGCCTTCAATCCCGCCGGAGATGGTCCTCGCTCGGCGCCCGTTACGGTCAAGACGCTTCAGGGTGTTCCCAGTGCTCCCCTCAATCTCCGATTCTCCGACATCACGATGCAGAGCCTCGAGGTCACCTGGGATCCGCCCAAGTTCCTCAATGGCGAAATACTCGGCTATCTGGTGACCTACGAGACCACCGAGGAGAACGAGAGTAAGTTTCATCAATTTGTTTCCCCTTTAACACTTTCTCAAAAAGTTTCGTTTAAAAAAACCGATTTTAAATTTTATGCCAAAACTTTCTTAGACCTTAAATTAATAAGCTCTAAGACCCGAAACCGAGTGGATCCCTTGTCTAAAAAAAAATAGTTCCTTAATTTTGGGAAGAACAAAAAATTAATATCAATAGATACAAGAAAGATTTCATAAATTTAACGATTTTATTTCATTCTTTTTGTAAATTGCATAAAATATTAAATGAAACTCGAAGGCTAAATTTGAAAAACTTCAAAGTCATACTTAAATTTATTTAAAAAACCGCTGAGAAAAAAAAATAACATACAAATTAAATATTCTTAGATTTTTATGGGTTTGCGCAATCAAATTCGAAATTTTATTATTTATTCCGACAAATGTTGGCTGCAATATAGATACTTACATATATATAATTTGTCCACAGAGTTCAGCAAGCAGGTGAAGCAGAAGGTGTCAAACACAACGCTCCGTGTACAGAATCTGGAGGAGGAGGTGACCTACACTTTCACCGTGCGCGCCCAGACAATTGACTATGGGCCAGCGGTGAGCGAGAATGTGACGACGGGACCTCAGGATGGTTCCCCAGTTGCTCCACGTGATCTCATACTCAGCAAGACGCTGTCCAGCGTCGAAATGCATTGGATCAATGGCCCCTCCGGCCGTGGTCCCATTCTCGGCTATCTTATCGAGGCCAAAAAGCGCGGTAAGCCATCATATCATATCCAGCTCATCTTCAGAGTATCTTTAATTCTGGTTCTGGTTACATCTCTATTATATTTCCTATTCTTTTATTTTCATTTGATTTATATGCTTTCTTTTGCAATTGAATTTTGGTGATCTGCCTTGAAATTTATGAAACTTATCTTAACGTAATTTCTTTAACTGCTTGCGTAGAAAAAGGAGAACCTTCATTTGTGTGTAAGTATTACGCAGTTGCAGTCTAGAAATTTAAGTTCTTTTAATCACATTTTGATCAATTTATTCACACATCATAATCATATCATATTGAGCACTTAACTTAACATTGGATTATTATGATTTTATGGAGAGTTTCTATAGAGGCTTCCCAATAAATTCTTCACAATGGCATAAAGTAGATACTTGGTGATTTTTAATTTAGTAAATTGTTAAAGGAACTACAACAATATAGTAACATATTTTTAATTAAATTTCTCAAATTTATAGTAATTAATTTAATCCTTCAATTTGCATTTTTTTAATTCACTATACCAATTTATTAATAGTTGCCATTTTATTTTTATAAACATGATGGCTCCAATATTAAGTTTATAATAATTACAATATTTGATTTTCGTATCATACGCTCAATAATATATTTAGTTAATAATAGCTAATAGTGCCAATATTAAATAAATTAAAGTATAATATGTATAAAGTAAAACATAAACAATAACTTAAGTTTAAGTTGTAAAATTGTTACTCTTTATTCAATTTATTCACGAATACATTCAAAGTATTTTGGTAGCTTCTATTATATATAGTTGACTATAACAATGTGTGAAATATCCAACAAAAAGTAAATCATAATTGGTCACAAAATTTAAAAAAAATATATATATTTTTATAGATTATAAATGAAGTTTGCAAGTTTGTGATTCGTTGGATATTTTACTATTAAGTTTTTTTTTCGAAAAGTGAATCCTTTATTCTAATACATTGACTTATCGATTCTCAGATGATTCGCGTTGGACGAAAATCGAGCAGACAAAAAAGGGAACCGTGCAGGACTTTACGGTCAGCTATCACATCCTGATGCCATCGACAGCCTACACATTCCGAGTGATTGCCTACAATCGGTATGGAATCTCATTTCCTGTCTACTCCAAGGACTCGATATTGACACCATCGAAATTGCATCTGGAGTATGGATATCTGCAGCACAAGCCGTTTTACAGGCAAACCTGGTTCATGGTCTCCTTGGCGGCCACATCGATAGTCATCATTGTCATGGTCATCGCTGTGCTCTGTGTGAAGAGCAAAAGCTACAAGTACAAACGTAAGTTTGAAAGACTATAGCTAATTTGAGCTTATATTTATTCAAAATTGTTTAAACAATTTCAATGAATTTAATCAGAATAACACTATGAAATAAGACGGCGATCTAAATAAATTTTGTACTCTTTGTCCGGCACAGAGGAGGCACAGAAAACGCTGGAGGAGTCAATGGCCATGTCGATTGATGAGCGCCAGGAGCTGGCATTGGAGCTGTATCGATCGCGTCACGGCGTTGGCACGGGCACGCTGAATAGTGTGGGCACCTTGCGGAGTGGAACTCTGGGCACACTGGGCCGGAAGTCGACCAATCGTCCGCCAACAAATGTGCAGCTGGGCAAAAGTCCACCACGACCATCGCCCGCCTCGGTGGCCTATCATAGCGATGAGGAAAGTCTCAAGTGCTACGATGAGAATCCCGATGACAGCAGCGTGACCGAGAAGCCATCCGAAGTGAGCAGCTCGGAGGCATCTCAGGTGAGTCCTTGGCATGCAATTGAATTGATACGAGAATTCAATTAACACTGTTTCATTTATTGCAGCATTCGGAGAGCGAGAATGAGAGCGTGCGCAGTGATCCGCATTCGTTTGTGAATCATTATGCCAATGTGAATGACTCGCTGCGACAGTCGTGGAAGAAGACAAAGCCGGTGCGCAATTATTCCAGCTACACGGACTCCGAGCCAGATGGCAGCGCAGTGATGAGCCTCAATGGTGGCCAGATTATTGTCAATAATATGGCCAGATCGAGGGCGCCACTGCCCGGCTTCTCCTCATTTGTCTGACAATCAACCGAGTTCTAAGATCTAAGCAACAGTAGCAGCAGCAGCACCGTCATTAGGGAGACTTTTGTCTAGCTTCTCCCCATCTCCCCATCTCCCTACCTCCCATCTCCCATCTTCCATCTCTCTCTGTTGTGACTCTGCATCCGGAAATGAGAAGATGATCCCAGATGATCCAGTGTGTGTGGAGTGTATGACGCATGTTTGACTGTTGCTGCTGTGCTGCTCTAATATATATATATATATATATACGTATGGACAATTAGTTATAGTAGTTCTATCTATACCTACGAGTAATCTAATTTATAGTTTCTAGGACGAGAGATCTGAGATTTTTAAACGGCATTTAATTATCAAAATGTTCCACTGACCACCCGACCCAGCATCAATTAATTATTAGAATTATTATTTTACATATGAATGTGTGTGTGTTTTTTTTTATATACTATAAATTGTTTTATACATTAATTAATTTATTTGTTTATCCCACGTACGTCCGTTGTCTGGCACGCCCACAAAACACTACTTATAGCTCGTAACTGGCATTTATCAAAAGCAAAAACTTGTGATACGTAAATTTTTGCTTGATTTGTGTTCAATTTGTGTGAATATTCATTTGATAGATGTGAATGAGTTTTTCCTTCGTTTTCCCCACTTAGGCCTTGCGCGCAATCTCATTATATTTAATATATTTAACTATATTTAATGAGACAACGATTTAACTCGCACGATAGGCAAACAAAATATATATTTATTTCATTTCAAAAGTTTTTCGCTGCCTTCGAATTAATTTATAAAATTTGAAATGAAAATGAGACGCGAAGGCAACTGCAACTGATGCAATCGGTTGACGAATGCAAAAAGCAAAGAGCAAAAACAGAAAACAGAACAAAGAATTATGAAAACAAAGATGATAAGACAAGATACATAAGAAAATCGAAAGAAAAACTGATGAAAACAATTAGCATATCCTCTAAGTGAAGATGATAGAAGAGTTTGGGAAATCGAACTCCTAACGATGACGACATATTTTTTTTTTTAAAGCTTTTCATGTATTTGAGATAGGTAGAAATGCATGAGTGTGTGTTCTTTTAAATATGTATAAGTATAGGCCATATTAATGCAATTTGTAGCACATAAGCCACAAATTCAACACAAACAAAAAACCACAAAAAACCACATGACGCGAAATGTTTTTTTTTAGCTCCTCTCTCATGCAACAAAACGATCGACATGAAAATTATAGTAATAGTCTAGCATTAAGTACGATCAACTTGATGTATAATCAAATATATATATATATATATGTATGTATATGGATGTTTCAATAATACATATATATGAGCATAAATGTGGGGGTCATAGGCATTATTTATGCGCGCGCAAACTAGGCATAATTAAGTCATTTCGTTTTAATTGTTAAACTCGAAAAAACAAAATTTACATATATATATATATATGTGGTATATATGTATATGTATTGGAGGTTACCTTTATAAACTATTTGTGTATTGTATATGTATGTATATCTGTATCTAAATAACTTAAATGACTGATTATATATTTTATACTTTTCATCGATAACTAAGTATATTATATATATTTTATTTTTTAATGTATTTTTTTTTCGATGAATCCTTTCGGCGCATGCAAATAAATTATATTGTAACAATAAATTATAAACTGAAAATTGTAAATTCGCATATACGAATATGTCTATTTGTTAATGCGAATATGTTTTTTTTTATTACACCTAATTTAACTTCAAAGACTCGAAGCACAAGTTCATCTAGATATGTATTGTAATTGTTAATTGGTCAGCAAAATGCAACTGCAACAGCTAATTTAATAATTAAATAATTAAGAATTAAAGTATATATGCATGTATACATATATACATATAAATATATATAAAAAATATATGTATATTTTTACGAATAGGGAATGATTCAATACAGTTTGCATTTGGTGGCGAAGTCAGTGGAGGAGTGCAGAGGCAGAAGTTCAGAAGTTTAGTGGAAATCGCGCAGCAAGCGCCAAGTATTAGCATATATTTATGTGTAAATGTAATTGAAGAATCATATGAATCAATAAAAGGTGTAAAAAATTAACAAATGTTGTTTAATTTCTAAAAGTCAAGATTTTTTCAACAAAAATGGCTTGTGCAAGTGATGCAAAGATGCATTGATAAATCTACTACCCGATTTTCGAGGAAGCTACTTTCAAGTCCTTAAATTTATTAATTTTTTGTCGGCTATCAATCAAGTAAATCAAATCGATTTTCATAAAAAATCAAAAACTCACTGGAGTAAGTAAGAAAAAAGCTTTTCTTACGCTTCAGTGCTGATCCATTCCAGTAACCGGGTAACATTAGTTTCCAATATAATCAGAGCATTATTTTTTTCATGATATCGCTCCTTATTCAAACGTTCCTTATTTTATTCCACAGGGATGTCTCTAGAGCGCAAAGAATCTAAAGAAAGTCAAAATACCAGCTGAAATACCAGGCGAACAGAAATCAGCAGCAAGTGAAAATTGCATTTGAGAGACAGCAACTCAACGTCATATTTTCACTCAATTTGAATTTAGCTCAGGTAATATTTGGTTGCTTTCTGCTCCTTTATGTTCGCCTGGTATTTCAGCTGGTATTTTGACGATTTTTGTCTCTCTCTCTCTACGCTCTAGTTACGTATGTGTATGTTTGTATGTATGTATGTATGTTTGTGTTATGTATGCATGGCGTTATGCATGTATGTTTTAATGTAAGAATGTATGTATGAAATCGCTGCAGCCGAAAATCATACAGAAATACCAGGCGGACATAAATCAGCAGTAAGTAATTTTACCGACATTCAAATTGCTTGAGTGAAAATATTCGAGTGGCAACATTTGAGCTCCGAAGCTCTGAGTATTTTTGCTCCTCTTTAAACGATCGTTAATTCCGAATGTTTGCCTGCTAATATAATTTCATTTCTGTTCGCCTGGTACTTTAAAAAAGTTTTCTCAGTTTCTAATAAAAAGCCTTTCTAGTACTAAATCGATTAAGAAACTAAAAACTAGTGCTGAAAACAGCACTGAGCATTTTAATTGAACAGAGTCTAACCTGAAAACTAAATATATTTAATATTCTTAAAATGTCAGATATAGAAACTATCAGTAGAGTTATTTATTGTTCAGCTCAACGGAGAATATAATAAACTTGAACAATCTTAAGGTGAATTTTATTTATTTTTTACTTTGTTTTTTTTACATAAAATAAAAATAAAACAAAAATATATTTATATATATTAAGTATAATTAATAATTTCCATATGGGAGCTATGTCATGGTGAAGATGATTTTTGTTATGGTGAGGGGCAAGGCGGGGCCGGTCGATATTTGGAGGCACTTGGGTGGAGTTCAACTTATAGTCGTTACAGTTCCTCAGAGTTAAGGCATATCCCGGGCAGATTACGGATTACAGATAATATATTAAAGATTACACATTATGTTTGACTAACCGTCTAAATGTGACATAAGTTAGATACAAAAATGGCACTTAGCACTAAGACTTAAGATACAACTAGTTAAAGATTATCTCCACGAAAAAAAAAAACAAAAAAAAAGAATTGCCTAAAAGAATGAATCTTTTAGTTTGTAAGCTTTTCACTCCGATCGTTGCATGATCATCTCGATTTTGTCACCGGCAGCTGCGATCAACGGCACCGTGAGGCAACAATCGAAGTCCTGCGTCTTCATCTCATTGACCTGGTTGAGTGAAAGGATTGTTATTACAATTGTTTCGGATGGAAAAATGCCAATGTTGCCCACCTGCATAATCCGATCGAAGGGCTTCAGTTGGCCACACATGTCCGCCGGTCCGCCGCTGCGAATGCGATTGATGAATACGCCACGTTCGTAGAGTCCATCCGAGACGGAGAATCCATAGTCATCGTAGACTTTATCCTTGTAAAGTGTGACATGAAAGATGCGCTGCTGTTGATCCTTGTTGCCTCCATTTGCAGTATTGTTGTTGTTGTTGTTGTTGCTATTGTTGTTATTGTTGTTGCTGACTTCCGTGTTGGTGGAGGGACTGCGAGGACGTCGCTGCACCTTGGCATAGATGGCCTGAGCCTGGGGCAAGCCAGCAGCTCCGCTGGAGGCAGCACTGCTGATGTCATGGCTGCGCAGGATCTTCAGGTCCACCAGATCGCCCAGATGGTGCAACAGGCTGGTGGCATGCGACAGTGGCATCCCCTGCACCGAGTGCTCATCGATGGCCAGGAGTTGATCTCCGACATGGATCTGCCCGTTCTTATGCGCAATGCCGCCTAGAGGGGAGACATAGAGAGGAAACCAAATTATCAATATCTTTGATATTTGAATACATCACTAAAGTGCCCTATCTCTTACCCTCCACCAAACCGCTGATGGTAATGGGCTTGGTAATGTCCTCGCTGCCGGCCAGAGTGATGCCCAGCAACCCGCCCTTGGGCTCCAGGCGCACCGTGAAGATGATCTGATGGAGGCTGCTGCCGCTGCTCTTGCTGCTCGAACTGGCCGCCGATCCGTAGACCTTGTTCTCCATGGGCGGTGGCAAGGCGGTGCAGTCCACACTTCAAGTAAGGATTAGACATTGGGCATTACAGATCAGAGTTCAGAAATTCGAGATTGTAAGATCAGAAAAATACAAAACGATGTCTGTTCTACAGTAACAAGTTCTTAAGTTCATTCGGTCTTTAAATTTAATACTCTAAAATTATTTTCAATTAAAAGCAATTCCTTAATCAAGAATAGTATTTATTTAATCTAACTTGTAACTTTTAAGAGTTCGCACTCAGAAATTGAGACTATATATAACTGGATATTTTTGTGGGTAATCTTTAGTTACATTCACCCAAACTAAAAGTCTATAATGATAATTTTGATAATTAACAAAAAATAAAATTTAAAAAAACACAATAAGAAAATAAATTAGGCGTGTTTTGGAGTAGTAATGGAAATCCAAATTATGGATCAAGTTTTAAATAAAAATGTCAAAATGGGCAAAACAAAATAATTATCGAGTTAAAAATATAGTACTATAAAAACTCTTTCACAAAAATCGAGTTGTTGATTTTTCGATGTATTTTGACATCACTAGTTTTGAGCATAGAAGCGTTTGATAGGGAAACTATTGTTATTAAGAATTTAAATTGTATTTGTTTCCAAATAAAAATTATTTTATAATTGTCTTTTTTAATTAATTGATTTGCTAAACGGTTTATTAGTTTAATTTGGACCCGCTAACTCACCTGGCATAGCGATTGAGCTCATAGCCGCCGTAGTGATGCGTCTCCCGCTCGTCCTGCTCGTCCTCCTCCTCGGGCAGCTCGGTGGTCAGGCTCTGTGTTTGGTTCGATGGCGCCGCGTAGCTGCGACTGCTGGAGGAGCAGCCGATGGCCGCCGTCGTCCAGGCGCCACTGGGAGTCGCTTGGGGATGTCGCAGCTGGACGGACTGCAGGCTGCCCGAGTCGTCCAAGCTGGGGGAGCGGAAGTAATCCGGCTGCGGGGTGCTGGACTTGAGGGAGATGCAGTCGTTGTACTTGACCTCCGCGTACTTGGACGCCACGTAGGCGCTGCTGTAGAGGTCGGAGTCAGTGCCAGGCACGGCGGCGGTGCAGTTGCTGTAGATGGGGCTGGGACTGGGCTGCAGGAAGTCGGGCAGCACCACCCGCTTGATGGTCAGCGTGGTGAAGTCCGCGCTCGCCGCTGCCGTCGGCGTGGGCAGCTCCTTGAGCAGACTATCGACATTGAAGTGCTGCACGGGATGCTGATCGACGGCGAGCAGGATATCGCCAGGTCGCAGCGAGCCACAGCGATGGGCTGGACTGCCCATCTTGACGTCGGAGATGACGAGACCCGCATGACTCGACCCACTGACACTCACGCCCAGTCCGCATTTGCCGGCACGCGGCAGCTTCACGCTGAAGATCCCGCTGGCGGGCACCACCGCGTCCGGCATATCGAACTCCACCTCCAGCTCCAGCCAATTGGCCGCAGTTGGAGCGCCATTGCTGCTCCTGCCCTCGAGGAGTTGACGCATCGCCATCGCATCCAGACTGTACATCTTGTTGATGGCCACAATGCGATCTCCTGGCTGGATGCAGCCACTGCGATCGGCCACAGAATCGGGCAGGATCTGGGCAATAATCACGGGCATCGAATTGCCAAGAATGATTCCCGCTCCCTGGCTGCAATCGAGCAGCACTGGAAAACTCTCGGCGCGACACAGACCCAGGCTGGGATTGCCATTACCATTGCCAGCTAGTCCTCCCGCTCCCACTCCTCCTCCTGCTCCCTCCAGGGGCAACGAGCTCTTGCGCACAATGCGTGGACGTTGTCGGCCCGTGGATTTGCGTGACTCCAGCGTGCTGAAGCTATACTTGGGACTGCCCAGCGCCGTGTGACCTGAAAGAGAAGCAGCCAAATGGCAAGAGATGCCCATTAAATGCGGCCCGAGTGTGCACTATTTTTGGACGCCCCTCTGTGAGCAGCTGTCGATTCTGTTGATTCCCCCACAGCATCGCCACTTTATTTACGGCCTCTTTGTGTCTTGCCTGCCCAAACTTGGCCAAAGCTTTTAACACTCGATCTTCGATCTTCTGCCTGTCCTCTCTCCCCTCTCCCCTCGATCTCCTCCAGCTGATGGCCATGTGTGAGAAATGCTTCGCATGGCAGCCACTCTGACTGCAGCTAATCCACAGCTTAGCTTCCATGTATCTGTATCTGCATCTGTAACTATCCCCCCCATTCCTCGTGGCTGCCTCTGTTTATTCTCCTGTCGATCTTCCTCGACTATTTACGACGACCCAAGTTCTAGTCGTCGTCCTCCTGTCTCCTGTCCCCTGTCCCCTTTGCCGCCTTTGCCCTGTCTCCACACCCCCTGGAAACCGAAACCGAAAGCAAAGCATACGAATTATTCGTTCTATTTCATAGCACTCAAACGCACAAAGTGATTGGCATTCTTGGCTCATGCTCTAGCGAGGGCTGTTTAGTAAATATGCATTTATATCAAATAAGACTTATTAGATTTCAAATTCAGAATCTATTGAACTTCGTTTGCGCTTTCATTTTACTTAAAGTTTTTATCCTAAGGTAATTTTTGTAATTTTACCTGTACTTCTGATAAGTAAATAAATTAAATATTTCAAATACAAGCAACTTGGCTGGAATATAAGGGTTTAACAAATGTAAGGGCACGAAAGAAAAATATATAATATATTATCTATAATAATTTTCAAAGTTTTTAAGCTAAAAATTTATTAATTTAAGGATTTTTTAGAATTCTAGATAAATAGATCAATAGATTGAAATATACATATATATGTAGATACATAAAAAAATATTTAGAGATATATTGTCAAATATAAGAACTATCGAAAAATGTGGTGGACTGTGTTTTTCTACATTTATTAATAAAAAAAGGAAAAAATTAAATAAGTAATAATAGAATTTACGAAAACAATATTCTAGCTGAAACTTGAAATAGCGCAAAAGCGAAAGAGCCGCTGGAAAAGTCATTGCAGACAATGAACAAACTTTTGCTTGCTTTCGTGGTAACGGTCAACTGTTTGAGCAGCCCTCGCTTATTCGGAACGTATTGTTTTAGCTGTGGATCGTCGACTCGATTCATTAGACTTCAGACATTAGAGAGACGCCCACGCCGAGAGATCGATCGACCTTCAAGGCGCCATTTTTGGCGGATCGCCTTGAAAGCCTTTTGGCGTTTGCGGTTCACCAGCATCGATTCATTTGCCGCGATAGCCGAAAAAGACTTTAAAACTGGCGCTGTTACGAGTTGTGCTATTTATTCCAACTCGACTTTGGCTGTGATTCGACTTACCGCGTCTCGCCAGCGCATGAGCTGGCATTATCTGCATCTGTGTGTAGCCCCGTCCTGTGGACGTGTCCAATATGGTCATCACCTCGTCGGGACTGTAGGCAGTGTGCTCGATCATTGTGTCATCGATGGAGAGCACTTGATCGCCCACTGATAAGGCGCCACAACTGCAAGACACAGACAAAGACAAAGACACAGACATAGAAACAGACACAGACACAGACACAGTCATTTGAATGTGGTTAGTTTATTAAATTAACTTGTTACGTTTATGCCATGAAATAATGTGATGTTTCACATTGTGAATGGTTACATGTATCATTTACTTGTTGTCTAAAACTTGACACGTTTATTCCATGAAATGTCACGATGAGAATATTGACTTTTATAAGCATTCATTTATATCATTTATTTAAATATATTTTTTTAATTTTAATATTTTTTTTACATTAAATTGTTATGTCGGCTGCTTTTAGAATGGCATTAAATAAAAAAAAGAATGAAAAAATAAATATACATCGTGAAATTCCTAATAATCATTTATTTTTTTATACCAGTTATGCATCAACTGCATTTGAAATTCTCGTTCATTTGGAATGTTTTACGTTTATGCCATGAACTTAATATGAATTTGTGGTTGTATTTTAGTACTCACCGATCGGCAATACTGGCGGGTAGTATGCTGGCAATATAGATGCCCGATTGGGCGACCTCGTCTATTTTATCGGTGCTGGAACTGGTTCCGGCGGAACTGGAGCCGGAGCTGCTGTAGTTACAGAGCACAAGGCCCAATTTGTCATTCATGGGACGCTCGATCTCGATGAGCAGCGGCCCCATGGAGAACTCGACACTCTGGACAACGGATACGTCGTATTCAATGGTGAGATTGGTATAGCCGGAAACGTGGCCGCATTTAATGATCTGTTGGGCCTCGGCGAGTGTCTTGCCAATGAGCGAGATCTAAAGAGTGAGAGAAAGGGAGAGGCAGTGGCAGAGTGAGTCGTGTGTCGGATACGGAAATGGATCAGCGGATGCGACTGTCAGCAGGTGGAAGCCATCATCATCATTAGTAGGCTGGGTCGATGGACACTCACATTATCGACGCGCAACAAACGATCGCCGGGCTTGATGCGACCCGTCTTATAGACGGGGCCGTGAAGTCGCACGTGTGTGACGATCAGCGGGTAATCGGCACCGCCCCTCAGCGTTAGGCCCAGACAACCACTCTCCCGCTCCACGGTGATCTGTGCCAGTTTCGAGGTAACATACAGACTATTTTGGGAAACTGCTGCAAACAACAAACAACAAACAAAACAAGTGCATGAGAGATACGATCGATAGAAAGATATATGGATGGATAGGCAGATGGATTGATCATAACATAGGTAGATAAAGTTCTAGATTGATCGTTAGTCTGATCTCAAGTTAAATGGATGTTAGACCTTAAGTTAAACAGATAGACAAATCTTAAGATAGATACAACTCCAGATAGACAGATAGATAAAATTGTCTCATTATTGATCGATAGATCTCAAGAAGAAGACATATAGAAAAAGCAGAAGGCAGATAAATGAAAACTAAATAGAGAGATATGTAAATAGATTCGTTGATCGAGCATTAGATAGACTTCAAGAAAAATAGATAGATCTGATATGTAGATCAATACATTGATCATAGAAGAGTTCTTTACATAAATAAATAGTAATATTTTATTAAAGATAGATTCATGGCAAGATAGATAGATAGATTACTTAGTTAGATCTTAAGATATACTGATCGACCGAAAGATAGATCGATCGCAAGATCGTTAAAGACATCACAGTGCAAAAAGAGAGCTGATCATTAGATAGATCTCAAGATAAATAGATGGATGGGTGTACTCAAACTTACTGCATTCTGGCAACGAATATTCGATCTCCACAATAGCTGGCGACGAATCAGCTCCAACTCCGGCGCACAGCATATTCATGATCTTCTGGTTGCTCAGTCCGATCGTCGAGATGCCATCGATCTGATGCAATCGATCTCCCGGCGCCAGAAAGTCGGCCGCATGACCCACTGGATTGAGGGCCCCGATAACAGGTGGATAGGATAGATCATTGCGCTCTGTGGATTATAAATGTGCAGAGAGTCAATGTCAGATCAATCGTTGCCAATCAACTTGAAAAAATAAACAACAGTCAATACGAATATGTTCCCATCAATCTTATGAAATACGTAGATGATGAGGTGGATTTTGAAGTTCTTCAATGGAAGAGATTCTACAGTTCTCAACTTAATTCTTCAGTTCATAATGATGTTGTTTTTGAAAGTTAAAGCTATTTATGTTTTCCTAGATAATGCATTTTCGCAGATTATAGAAAGTTAAGTGCACTGCAGATTTAGCTAAGTTCTCGTTTATTGCCTTTGACTTAAATGTTTTATAGTTTCACTTTAATCATATTTTACAGTAAGTCCACCGTCAGTTTTATTTCAAAGTTTTCCACAAAAAACTTACAGTTTTTTTTTGTTATTCTTATAGAACCTATATTCTAGGGATGTCTGACAGTCAGTAAAATTCATATAATCTCCTCCTAAATCAACTCGAAATTAATATCTCTTCCAAGAATTTCTTTTCAACTCTTAAATTTGGCTTGAGAAATCTTTGACAATTTTAAGTCAATTTTCCATTGTTTTAAGTACCCGTAAAAAGAGGGCAAGGGGGGAATTCTTAAGAGGGGTTTTCGCTTTCGACCAATGCTCTCAGATCTGCGAGATATGATCGGTCTTGGCCAGTTTGGTTAGCCAGCGACTTGCCCTGTTGCCTTGGTCTCCATTTCCATTTCTGTCAGCGACTCGTCAAGCGACACTGTCCCGCCTTTTGGCCAACAAAAAGCGGCAACAACAACAACTCGTAAATAAATGTATGCTTAATAAAAAGCGAACTGTTTGTTATTATGACAAACTACAAACTACGCGTAGAGGGCAACAAATGCAAATTTGGCAAATTGCCAGACACCCCTGATCTCCCCCTTCCCCTTCCCGCATAATATTGCCCCTCCCACCGCTTTTGGCCAAATGAACGACGAGGTCGACGTCATTGTCCCAGACGCTTACGTCAGAGAGAAGCAGCTAAAAAGATGGTCAACATGGAAGACTGGACTTCAGTCCAACTCTGGTTTGAGTCTAGGATTTCATCTCTGATTTCCTCTCTGTTACTCTGCTCTAGCCATATCTCTCTCTCTCAGTCGTGTACACAGAAAAAGAAAATGATTATAAAACTCAAGTTTAAAATTCTTGATTTATGCATGTTTTTCCGATATTATTGTTAAATTAATACCATACATTAAATAAGTCAAAAAGTCCAAAAACATTAAATTTCAATAAAAAAAAAACAAAAGTTCTTTTAGATTCCTGACAGTCAAAAATCAATTTGGGAAATCGAATTTGAATCAAGTGATTCGTTTTAAGAAAATCTGGGATTACCGAACTTTAGACACCGCTTTGGATTGATTTGATGCCGGATTCTCTTTTTCTGTGTACTGTAACCGTGTCCAATGTGTTCGCGTTCTCGTTCTTTTTGTTTTGCTCTTGCAATATGTCGAGATTAGTCAGGGAAACGAAATAAAAATTGTTTCGGATGCAGACGAAAAATATGTATTATAATGTCTGGCAGCCGACAGACTCGACCCCAAAGAGCTTGACTGAGGCGGGGGAGGGGTGGGGAAGGGCGGGGGGTAGATGGGCAGACGGGGGCGTTGGCTGCTTTGAAACGATGATTTATTTTGGCAGCGGCGACGACGACGGCGACGACAGCATTTGCCATCGTCTTCGTCGTCGTCGTCGTCGTCTTTGTCGTCGTCGTTATCGACATGGACGCGTTCCGCATTCAAATCGCATCGTCCCACTTTGGCTGGAGATCAAGAGCGTCAGACCCCAGACCACAATGTGAAACAGTCGTAGCCCTTCCCCCAAAAATAAAAAAATAATAAAAATCTAAGCCAGCAGCCTCAAATTGAAGCAGAGCCAGCCCCAATTTGCACCAAGTAAATAAATTACTTATGACACAATCACAATTCTATTTAACCACTAACCAAATACAGCTACAACAAGTTCACATATCTTGTAAAGATAAATTAAAAATGTTACTCAAGATCTTCAATTCTCATTGAATTTTACGAATCTACGATAGTTGAAGAAGTGCAGAAAAGTAAAGTTAAGTTAAGTTATCGGAGACAGTATACAGTTTGCAAAGCTGTTAATGAACAATTAGAGAATTAGGCACATCATGTTAATAATTATGTTAATTTTAATATTAGTTCTTCCAATTAACATTTTGTATTTAATGCTGACGTTGGTGGGCAAATATGTATATGAAATTCTTGTTAACCCTAACAGACATTTAACATTCTGCAAAGTTGTTCAAGTGATGCTGTTAATGAACCTGCTAATGATAATAATGATGAATAATGATAATGTTGAATTAACCAGACTATTGATGATAGTGATAGATAGTTAAAATAATGAAATTGTGAGAGATTTAATAAAACTTAACTTAAATCACGATAAAGCTGATTAATTTATGTAACACGAATTTAAAACACATAGCAGAGTTTTTAAATTAAACAATAAATGCAAAAATTCCAAAAATACAACTAAAAATTATTTGTAAGCTCCTACGTTACGATCAAAATAAATCGTTGTATCATAAATCAATCAATCAATCAATGTAATTTTTTATTTATTATTGTAAAGTTCGTCGCTGCAAATGTCGATAAATTTTCATTAGGTGTTGCCCCACTGTGCGAATGGGAGGGATGCTTAATCGCCACCCTTAAATAGCTAACAAATCACAGATTGATTAAGCGTAATTATAAAAATATTTGATAATCTTTCAATCAATGTCTGACAGCTGTCAGAGATCAGTTAAAGATTGAACTATTGAGTTGTGAGTTGTGAGTAGAATGAAAATGTGCGGGTTGCTGTTTTCCATCTCGCATTTCCCAATGGCATTTGAAACATTTTCCAGCTAACATTTGATCGGGATGCCTTCATAATTTTATTATACTTATACATATTTATATTGAGAGATGGGCTTCTGTCTGTGGGCCATTAGGCTGCCACTTGAAATGTTTCATTTCTGTGGCAGTTGCCCAATTGTTCGATTACCAATTCCCACTCCCAATTTCCATTTGTGGAATACTCGTACTCGGATTGGATTGCTTACCTGCAAAATTGATGGCCAAGTGGAGGGCGTTGCGTGGCAGGGTGATCGTTGCATAGGTTGTGCCCCTTTCCGGTGCCAAGCCGGAGTCTTCGGATTGTGCGGGACTCATTGCGCGGTCAACTGCGAAAAATGAATGAAGAGGGAAACGGGGAAATGGATGTAATCATGGCGTAAAATCAACATCAAAGGTGATTTTCATATTTATTTTTTTACTTAGATATTTATTTTTTCTCTTCTGTTTTTTTTTTTGCAGACAAAGACGGTCATTGACCAGCGACTCCTCTTTCTTCTCAGCCAGAGAAGCGTCATCATTTCGCCAACAGCTGTCAAAGGAACCAAGAAGAAAGAAGAAGACCAACCGGCAGCAGACCGTACGATGAGATGTGATGGGCAAAGCCATTGCAATTCTTAATTTATTCATCAACACCGTTGAATAAACCAAAAACAAAACGGAAAAGTGAAAAGTGAAAAAAAAGGCGCCAAAAGATCAAAGAGATTCGTAATTCCGGCAGGAGCGAAACTCCCTACAAATGATCACGCCCACCTGGCCGCAGAAATGTCTTTATTCCTCAACTGACTCATGCAGATTTTCACAATTCTTTACATTTTTTAAAATTGTTTAACAAAGTTCTTTTTGCTCATATTCAATGCACGACCTTCAATCAGGCCAATGTTTCAATTAAAATTCCATCGAAAATTCTATGTAAATAAGTAAATCAATTAATCTTTATGAAATTCTCTTTTATTTTTAATTGCGAGTGCGCTACTCTTTCAGTGGATTCTTCTGAAGAAAGAAGAGAACTGAATAAATATTTTAAACATATCAACACAACGAAATATCGCACAAAATTCCATACAGTTGCAAATTATTATTAAGATAAATTAACAACAAAAAGGGCACAAATCTATTTCATTTCTTATTGTTCCCTTTTGCAACTTATTAAAATTTCAAAGCAAAATGAAAATTGCATGAAAAGCGGCAAAAAAATCAGTGCAATTACAAATTGTTATAGAGAAATTTGACAAACATGTATTATAATTTCAAAAGCGTTTCGATTTCGCTTATTCCACTGTAAGAGTATAATTTATTGAAAAAAAAAAATTAACTGGAAATTTTAATAGTGAAAGTTGAAAAGAAGTAAAAAATAAGATAAAAAGTGTTTCATTCCCACATGTTTCGCTACACAATTCCAATATATTCCAATAAAACAAAAGTTTGTGATTACTTTTGAAGACACTGTACTAATATAAATAAAAGTGATCAATAACAGTCATAATAATTTTAAAAAATATTTTTTTAAAAAAAACTAATTAAATTAATGTTGAAATAATACTTAAAAAATTGATTTTTTAAAAAATATAACTACTAATTCTTCTTAGACAACTTCAAATGGTTTTAGTTAAATCAAAGTTCAGTAATTATCACATCCTTGCAATAGCTATCTGCACTGTGGTAACCCTATGCTTTGGACGATGTGGCAACACTTTTAACGCCAGCCAGGCCACACGGCGTATACGCGATGTGCTACAATTGTGGCATTGGGAGCAACAGAGACGCACACCTCAATACACATACACACACACACACACACACAAATGCACATTCGCACACACACTCACACACACACATTCACACAGACAGAGAAACTTTGACGTAGAACGTCGGACGCTGCGGACGCGACTTTTATTTTCGAACGCTTCAATGGCGCATAAAGTTTCTCTTAATGCCTGCCCGAGTATGAAAAACAAAAACAATAATTAGGCAAAACCAGCAACAACAACAGCAACCAAAAGAAAAACACAATAAGACAAAAAGAAAACAGAAAAATACACAGATAAAAAACGAAAAGAAAAATAAAAGAAAAAGAAAAAGCAAACGCAAGGGCGGAGAAGCTAAAAAACGTAACGTTGAAATTTTTACGTTTCGCTTCATTTGCGTAGCGCAACAACAACAACAGCAGCAACAACAACAACAACAGAAACTACGCACACATCTTGCAGATACATTTGTGTATCTTGTGTGTGCGTAGATACATTCGCTTTGGACATTTGCGCCACATTTCGCAGCGTGCTCCGATTTTCTATATGTATCTAATTTATTTTCATTGAATTTACTTTTATGCATTAGTTTCTCCGTAGCGTGAAGGGGGTAGTCGTCTTTTGGGGGGCGGGGGGTAGGACAAGGGGGTAGTCATTTTTTTAGTACCTCTTTTTGGGCTGCACATACGACAAAGCGAGTACTTTCCGACATTTTGCCACTTGACGCACTCACATTCAAATTCGCTTTGAAGTCTTTTTACATTTTACATTTTTATTTTTTTCTATATTTACAATTCTTTCGCCAACTTTTGGAGCGACTTTTTTGTTAGTTGCCTTTCTTTGCCTGGCTTTTCTCTAATTTTTTCTATTTTGGCTATTTTTATATATGTTTCGATTTGCCACAAATTCACATTTTTATTTCGTTGCTTTCCCAAACATAATTCATTGGACACGACGAGCGGAAATCATGTGTGCGATTAGTTTCAGAAATAAACTATATGTTATTATGAATGCACAAATTCGTTTATACATACATATGTTAAACTTAACAGTCACTTTAACATGCAGTTTAAATAGCTGACAGAACTGGAGCTCTTTAATTTTATTTTATTAATAATACCATATCCTTGATCTTTATAAAACAAAATCTAGATCTTGTAAAATTTGTGTATACACTAAACTTTACTTTAAGTCTAAAATGAAATATATTATGATAATGTTTTTATATCAAGCCCCCTCCGTCTTTCCAAAGTTACAACTGGATTATATTTCCCATTCCGACTTAAATAATTTTCTTAAAAGCGGTACAATTAATTGATTTCCATTAAGGCAATCAACTTCAAATACAACTTCCTTTACGAAGAAAAACTTTCTGTCCATCTTTTTTGCCATAATTTAGTTATTTTCAAGATGTTGCGGTTGACAAAACAGAGTTTTCCTGACTTCATTAGGAAATTTGCAAATTGGCAGGCGAAATTCGCAATGCCATTTACAGTTCCGTTTAGAAGACGTCTGGAAAATCGGAACGAGGGGGCCGAAGGGGGAAGGGGGAAGGGGAAAGAAAACCCCATTAAAAAGGAAACTATTTTTGGGGTTCAGTTTTTGCCGCTTGTCCGTTGCATTTAATGGGCATTCGGTGGCATTTGTTGCTGTTGGTTGCACGCGTGTCGCCGACGCCGTTAAATTTATCGGCGACAGTTGCACGTTGCACGTTGCAAGTTGCAAGTTGTAAGTTGCAAGGCGAATGCTCAATGCTGACGGAAATTGCGCTCACCCGCAACGAGTTGCGGCGTGTGGCGGATGAGGATGAGAAGGAAGGTGGGAGGTGAGTGGTGGGAGGGGGAGTGGGAGGTTTGAGGGGCATGCAACTTCCTGGCTTCTTTCTAATCCTGGCAATTAAAAAGCCAAACGGATCACTTGGCAGACTGATTAAAATAGATGGACAGCTGAATAGTCCGACAGTTGGCAAGGGGGGAAGGGGAATGGGGCATGCAACATGCAATATGAATGGCAGCACTTGAAGGCCAATTCAGGGCAAAAAGATGCAACTTCAACTGAACGAAACTGACTGAATTGACTGACAGTCGATTCGCTGGGGGTCGCATTTTGTTGTATTCGTTGTTGATGTTGTTGTTGTCGTTGTTGTTGTTGTTGCTGCCACCATTTGCGGCACATTTGCAGCAAGCTATGCCACCAAAGCGCTTTGCCACATTTACTTTGCAAATAGACATCTTTCAAAATCCCACACACTCCATCTATGTGTTTGCCCTCCTCTCTATCTTCCTCATTCTTTGTCTCTCTCTCTCTGTCGAATACATTCTCGTGTTAATGATCTGAAATAAGTATCTTTTAACTAGACAACTTCATTCTGCGACTCAGCTGGAATTCGCCCTGTTAATTGTATTTATTTTTCTTTTTGCGGCCTTGATGCCGCATCTCTGTCCCTCTCATTGATACCAGGAACTCTATAAATGTTAGCACTTTAATTGCAAAGAACTTTTGTAGCACCAACTAAATTAAATATTAAATTTTAATTTACAATATGATCTACAGTGATTCTCATGTATTTAAGAGTAGAAAGAGAAAAATATCTTCCTAAATCAAGGAATATCTCATCAACAGACCTTTATATTCTAAGTTAAAAGCTTTCTCGACAAGTAAACCTGACTCCTATCCAAACTTTTAATATGGAACTCTAAGTCGAGCGTAAGTCAAGGATGCCAAATTAAGACCTTTTCCTGAATCTCCTTCTTCTCTTTTCTCTTGATGGGACACCGTTTTTTCAACCGTCTAAAACGACTATGAGAAACTTTCTTTTGAATTTCAAATCAATTGAAACTTAAAAATATTGAATATACTCCAAAAAGATGATCTTAACTTGATATTCCGCCTTGCGTATCTCAGTCTACTATAAACAGACTCTCATTGACAGGTGCTGCTTCCCTTTCCTCCTCTATATTTTTTAAATGTCGGCCACTCGATGTGTGCCAATGGGGCTTGATTGATTGATTGACGTATGGACTGAAATGAAAGTAGTATGCCATTGACAGCTTGACGCCTTGTTTTGCTTAACTTAAGCAGCAGAAAACAAGGGGGCTACACTCGAGTGTGCTCGACTGTAGGAGTTGGTTGAGTTATCTCTAAAAACAACAACAAATTTCAACCTAAATCTTTATTTTCCACTGATCGTTCCTGTGGCAGCTATATGATATAGCGATCCGTTCTTAACCAAATTTGGTCAGAATGTATGATACTTTCCCGGATGCATATTATGTCTGGATGATTTTGAAATATTCATTTTTAGTTTCCTGAAGATTTATGCCAAATACTGCAAAATGTTCCCTTATTTATAGTACACGGAATTCTTTTAATTTGAATGGATTTGTCAAATCTTGATAGATTTTCAAAAGGGATGTTTTTTTGACCATTTTTATACACAAATATTGATTTGGTATCAAAATTGAATGATTTTAAAAAATTCATTTTTTTCGGAAATTTTACATAGTTACCCCTTTACATTTTTTTAAAATTTTCAAAAAATTTAAATCTTAAATTTATTCTTTAAATCGACTCCAGGTGATAAAATTTGGGTTAGTTTCTTTAAGATTTATGCCAAAAACCGCAAAATGTTCCCTTATTTATAGTATGTACATGGTATTCTTTTAATTTGAATGGATTTGTCAAATCTCGATAGATTTTCAAAAGGGATGTTTTTTTGACCATTTTTATACACAAATATTGATTTGGTATCAAAATTGAATGATTTTAAAAAATTCATTTTTTTCGGAAATTTTACATAGTTACCCCTTTACATTTTTTTAAAATTTTCAAAAATTTTAAATCTTAAATTTATTCTTTAAATCGACTCCAGGTGATAAAATTTGGGTAAAAAAGTACTTTCGCACTAATTTTCGGTTAGTTTCTTTAAGATTTATGCCAAAAACCGCAAAATGTTCCCTTATTTATAGTATGTACATGGTATTCTTTTAATTTGAATGGATTTGTCAAATCTTGATAGATTATTAAAAGGGATGTTTTTTTGACCATTTTTATATACAAATATTGATTTGGTATCAAAATTGCCGCATAGCCTCATACGTAATTGTACGCCGTTAGGCCCTCCGAAGGTTTGCTGATGCGGCAATAGATTTTCGACTAATTGTTCGTCATACATCTAGAGGATCTAGTGAACCGAAAGATTTAAACACAATTCCAAATTCACAATCTGTGATTTTGGTTGAATTACCTCTAAAAACAACAACAAATTTCAACCTTAATCTTCATTTTCGACTGATCGTTCCTATGGCAGCTATATGATATAGTGAAACAAACTTGATCTGCGCCCGGTATCCAGGAACCTACATACCAAGTTTGAAATCTCTAGCTCCTATAGTCTCTGAGATCCTTTGACTCAAACAGACGGACGGACAGACAGACGGACATGGCTCAATCGACTCGGCTGTGGATACTGATCAAGAATATATATACTTTATAGGGTCGTAGATGATTCCTTCTGCCTGTTACATACATTGCACAAAACCATTATACCCTTTTTGACCATTTTCAAAGGGCACAGGGTATAAAAAGAAGAACACGAAGTAGAAGAAGTGTATTCCAGAACTAGATAAATTATAGACATATTGTAGATAAAGATATCCATGAGACGCACTAAATTAGAGTAAAAGTAGAACGCCTCGATTCGTGTCCATTAACCTCACACTTCATAACTGAGGACAGTTACAACTTACCCGGGAAATATGTCAAAAATTTCACAACACAATCTATGTGTGGGCGTCAAAAGGGGTGTGGCTTGGGGAAGGGGGAAGGGGACAGGGGGACGCGCGAAGACAACAAGAAAAACCAATTATTGCAAATGAACTCAAGTGTGGTTCCGCAAAATACAAAAAAAATAAGGGGAAAACAAAAAAGACAAGTAGAAGAAGAAGGAGACAAATGTCAACATCTGATAAAGCCGCAACAAAGCGGCATAAGAACAGGCCCATGTTGCAAGCACAGACATATGCCACAAACTGGGCAGGACTGTGCTGTGGCAAGGGCAGCGGATGCAGCCAAAGTGCAACAATCGCTCTCAACTCAACTGCTGATCTAAAAGGGGCAAAGGAGGTCAAGGGGGGGACAAAGGGGTGACCCTCGCGTGCAAAAACGAATTCGCTGGGGAGTTGTTGTTGTTGCTGTTGTTTCGGTGGCATGCCGCATTTGCAGCAACTGCATTGAGATCCTCAAGTATTTAGCAAGACGTTGACATTCATTTGATAGTTGCTATAAAAAATTAAGACAGACACCAACCAGGGCTGACAATTCAAAAGCGAACAAGTTCGCAGCTATTTAAATTTGTAAAAAACTGTTAAAGCTATGTTAGTGCTCTGTTATGCAGCTGTTATGCAGCTGTTGGGACAAAGCGTTTTTTATTATAATTAAATAATGTTTAATTATATGCTTAATGCCCCATTATTTAAAATTGTACCCTGAAAATACTTAACATATTTAAATAACATTTGTTTTTAATTTTTCTTAAATAATATTGGAATTTTATATTTTGTAAAAACAATTACTTGACTAAGTGTATAAACATTACTCATGCTCTGGTAATACTGGTGTATGCTAATTTCTATTAACTTCATGTGATCTGATCGGTTCTTAACAGTGTAATACTCTGTTAAATAACCCTGCAAGCTGTTATAATCATAAGAAATGCTATGTCAATAAGTTAACAGTGCGATAAGGTAACAGTTTCGACTGCAGTTCAGTTCAGTTCAGTTCCCTGGTCCTGCATGAATTGTGAATGAAATGTGGAGAACAGAGGCGACGGAGTCATGCCTCATATCGTGCACTGAGCATTTTTTATGCCACAATCCGACTCGACGCTCATTTGTTGTTGTTGTAGGGTTGTTGCTCATTATGACGCCGTTTTTGCTGCAAATATTTTGCGTCGTTGCAACCAAAATTGATTTATGCCCCATTCGAGTTGTTGTCGCCGCGACAAGAAGCAGAGGCCAAGCCCAAGGGGCCAAGGGGTTAGGGGACAGAGTGAAGAGGGGGGGACAGGGGGCAGATGAACGTTGTCATTTGGCGTTGAGTGTCGCCACAATTCGAGTATTCACTTAATGAAGAGCATTGCAAATAAAACATGCAACACAACAATTTTCATTTGCAGCAAGCACACACATTTTCCAACTCCATATCCATTTCCATTACTCGATTCCCCCCCTCGACACCCTCAAGAACCAATTCCCCGCTTCAGTGCACAGTGTGTTTTTTCCCAACAGTTGTGTTATCGCAACATGCAGTACTTGCAACCGTAAGGGGCACAGATTTATGCCCCAAAATGTTAATGGCCCATAACCAATCCCCGGCCGCACAATCCTCGCACGTAGCGACCAACTTGGGGTATCGTGATAAGGTTTCCAGTTCCCACTCCCCACTCTGAATTCCCCGCCCGCTGCAATTACCATTTGCATTCGATTGTTGTGCATTTTGCCAACCATCAATAACATATTTCAACCTTCCTATTGACACAATGATAGGCGTCGATAGCTGGGAAAACCAAATATGCCAAGGGGGCGTACCAATATCATATTAGTAGATATGCATTTTATCAAGTTTATTTGCCCCGAAACCGTCGTAAAAAAACCGAATAGATTTTGATGTAAGCATAAAAAAAAAACAAAAATGTCATTTTAGTGCAGTCATAAAACTAGGATAAAGCAGGATCATGAAAAGATTTTATTAGTTCTTTTACATATTTGGGATAAGAGACCCTATCGATAAGTCCAACTTGTGATCGGACACAACTCATCTCATGAAAACGAATTTATTTAACAATAATATTAATATTTTAATAATTTACCAGCCAAGGGGGTCTATTTAAACATGAAGATCCATTATATGTATAATAGATCTTGAGAAAATAGAGAATTTAAAGATATTTATTTAATTATTATAAATATAGTTGACACAATAATCAATTTAGAATGAATTTAAATTTTAAGGATTAAGAATTACAAATATTAAGTACATTTATTAAAAATATATTTATATATATATATATTTATTGCCATCCCATAAAGCGGATAAAAGATTCTTTGTAATTTATCACCATTTGCTTCCTTTTTTCATACTTTGAGCAAACTACATACACCATGAATGAACATCTTTCTGTATGTGTATCTGATTTGTTGAGTGAAGAAAGTGAAGACTAATTTGTATCTAAAAGTTGGGCTTAAGTAAAATTCTCAATCTGCGAATTCGCAGCACATTCTCAGCATTCATAATTCACACGTGCAGAGGGCGTTGACAAAAATTGCGCGACTGACAACGACGACGACGACGAAAACGAAAGCTATGGAAGTTGTATCTCAGGCAGACTCAAACACAGATACAGATATATGTATATGCAGACACAAATACAGATGCAGATAGTACAAATGCACCCGGCAACAAACAATTATTACTGTGAATGTGTGGGGAAAGAACGCATGGAGACGGAAGAATGGAGAACGTAGACCAAAGACAGTGGGGAGAAGGGGCAAAGGAGAAGAGGAAATAGAGGGAGGGAGGAGAAAGGTGAAAGGGAGGCTGCCGTCGACGGCTGCGACAACAGACTCTACAAATTAATCCAAACGGTAGACGACGACAACAAAAACAACAACAACGAAAATTACATTAATCGTGTGTCTTTCGCTGATGAAGATGATGATGATGAAGAAGACAATGATGATGATGATGTTTCAGTTGCAGTTTCAGTTGATGATAATTTGGCTGCCTTTGTATTTGTTTCTGTTTCTGTTTCGGTTTCTGTTTTGTTTTTCTTTTGCTTTTCATATTGCTTTTATTTGTCGTTTTGTATTTGTTGCTATTTTTAGCGGCAAAAACGTTGAAATTGTGACAGTTTTTCCTGCTTTTCCCGCGTCCAAGACCCAAAAGATGCACAAAATGTGCATAGCCCTCAATGCATGTGTGTGTGTGTGTGTGTGTGTATGTATGTATGTGTGTGTGTGTGTGTTTGGGGCCCGTCAACAGAGGAAGATGGCTCCATGTTGTGAATTTTGTGTCTGCAATCAAATCAACGCACACAAAGCGCGTCCTCTGTACACTAACATCTCTCTCTCTCTCTCTCGCTCTCTATCTCTTTCTTTTATTTATGTATTTTCAATTCTAAATAGTTCTTATACCAATAGCTTTACTGCTGATCTATGTGATTGTCTGTATATTTCGCTGACTGTCGTTGCTGAAGCAATTTTACGCAAAAATGTAAACAAAACACCGACAATTGCAACAGCAACAACAACAACACTGTGGAACACACACATATTTAAGCATACTCAGTGTAAGAAGAAGCAGAATACTACGTAGCTGGCTAAATTCCCAAAGAATACTGTTGAATTAAAAACAAATCAAACCTAAGAAAATGATCTAGTTAAATGGGAAAATCTGGCATACAAATTCAATATTAACTCTACTTTTAAATAATAGTGAAATAATAATCAAATTTAAACTGTTTAAAAATCTTCTAAATATCTCGAATAACAAAAAATTGTAAAATATAAAAAGCACAAATTAAAATAAAATTACATACGATTTATTGATATATCAATTTATTGATATATGTATGTAAATAAACAATTAAATATCTTCACATCACAAAAAGCAATCTATAAAGTTTTACGATCTCTCTCACTAAAAAGAAAAAGAATTGTACCAATTTAAATGTGAAAGACAGTCAAATCAGTTACAAAACCCGACAGAGTTCACACTTGACAGGAGTATCCATATACCCCTCTGGCAAGGGTATAAGAAGAAGAGTGTCAAGGGAGCATTGACTGCCATTGTTGACGGTCGACTATCGTTTTTATTTAATTTGCATACGAGTATCTATTGCAGTGCATTGAACTCGTTACAATTAATAAATAGATGCAATTGTTGCTCTCGACTTTTGTTCAGCATTTTGTGCGCGCTAACAATTGCATTTGTTCCACTGTGCCGCAGGCAGTCAATGTCATTTGCCTCAGATCACAGCTGATGTTGTTGTTGTTGTTGTTGTTGTTGTTATTATTGCTGCTGTTGCAGTTGTCGCCCATTCTTGCTTCCGTTTGGTGTGGCAGCTTAATGAGAGCAACACCCGAAAGGATTTGACGCGTCCAAAAACAACAACAAGAACAAATGAGTCGCCCCTCGCAATTGCAGACGCGTGAGTCTGTGTGTGTGTGTGTGTGTGTGTTTCATAAACAAAACCAAATGCTGGCACTGTTGAGATTGCTAAAGAAAGCCGTGGCAGGGGCAGGGGAACGGGTGGAGGGGGAAGGGGAAAGTGTGCTCATTTCGTTTCAATTGCGTCAAATTGTTGTGGCAACTTCTGTGGCTCTTACCGCACTTATGGCCGCAGCTCTGCATTGTTTATACTTGGCGAAAAAAACAAACACTCTCTGCCACACACACTTACACACACACACACACACACACACACACAGACAAATCTTCGATTGCCTAAAATCGTGGCATTTTCAGCGATTTTTCACATGTCTCTGTCGAAAAAAGGAAAAACAATTTTTAATGTTTACTCATTTGCCAAGCGCGACGCGTCGTCTTCTTGTCTGTTCCGGCTCCCTCAATACCCTTCCCATCCCCTTCCACTTCTCCACCCCTTCTCCTCTCCTTCAACAATCTTCCGACAATTTTACATCCTCCCGAGAGGTTGCATTAAATGCAGTCGAAAAGTACAAACATAAGAATCCTATGAAAACATATATTCCCCAACTGAGACGCCAATACAACCCTCGTTTTCCCCAGGGGGAAAGCTAGATTTGTATGCATCTCCCCCTTCTCGAATGCCTCCCGGGGTATTGTCGAGCTCCAAGTCATTGAAATAAACCCATCAGCCATCGAATGTGTCGTCCTCAGTTTAAATGACCTGTTGATGGACGTGATATTCGAAAGGAATTCATTCCGAGTTCCAAGTTCCAAATTCCCAGTTCCATGTTCCTAGTTCCTATTTCGACTGGGAAAATCTGTTATAAATTTGTTGATTTCAATTTATTGGCCATTAAACTAATTTCTGAATTAATTATGATCTCGGTTCGCGTTGCGAACATCGTTTTTGGTTTTTCAATTCCAATTCTCAGTCTATTTCAAGTTTTTATTATTCCCCACATTTCGTTTTCGATGTCCAATTAATCATGTTCCAAATGCAACTCGTAAAAGCTAAACACATATGCCAGACTGTATACAGTTGAAGATACACCTAAAGTATCTCTGAGATACTTTTGCATACAATATGACTCTAAGTTCCCATACGAATGTTTGATCGATTCTAATTTTGTCATCATCAACAAGAAATTCCATAGATTCATGCAGATATTAATATTTTGAGAAGGACATGTTCCCCGATGGTTCAGATTGTCAAATGAGCTGTAAGAATGTCCAGAAATAGATACTATATTGAATGTGACAATCAAATCGAAATATTAAAATATAACATTAATTTACTCAATTGATCTGAAGTGAGATTAAACAAGATAAGCAATCAAATGAACTGAATGATCGAGATTAGGATTTTGATAGTGATTAATTTTAAAAATAAACAGAAATTGAATCCCTAAAGTACTTAAAAGAAGCATACTAGAAAGCAAACAAAATAATCGAAATAACATTTAATTGAAAATTAAGTAATACTCAACTAAATAAGTGGTTCAAATAAATAGCTTTGGAATGAAAAAAAACAGTAGATAAACAATAGGAAGAATCACAGATGGAACTTGTTCTAAGCAAGTCTAAGATTTGAAATTTCAGAGCTGATCCTTTTATAATAAAGCAACAGCTGTTAAAACTTTAGCTATGTGAAAGATATGTTTATTTGAGTGGAGATATTGTCGAAATTTTCTATTTGATTTGATGAGTGTTTAATGTGTGGCAGCAACTAGCCATGAACGAGGGTGAATCCAATAGGGTTCGAGTGTGAGTGCGATGTGAGTATAAATATGGGTATCCATAAACGAGTAGATGTCAATCAGATGGCATTTGATTGCAGTGCATTGACATTGCACACCTTTCGATTTTCTCAGGCCTTGTTTACACTCGGCTCCCTCTAGAGTTGAGATACTTATTGTTGTTGTTGTTGCTGTTGTTGCTGTGTAAACAAGTGACATCTGGGCAAGTATTGCATCCATTAAAACCATTCATCTAACAGGCAATCCATCCACTTATGAGTGGCTGCCTCTGTTTATTTATTGCTCAGCTCGTATTTGTATTGTACTCGTTGTTGTGACAATTGGCGAGGGTGTACCTATGTATCTATGTATCTGTAACTATGTATCTCTGAGTGCAATGGAGCTAAGTACGAGTATGCTGCATCTATGTACATACATAAATTGAGCGCCAATCTGTGGCATTCCGCGCTAGCAGATTAGACTGAGGCTGAAGCCAACAATGCGCCGCATCACAAATATTTAATTAAATGCTTAATTACGCTTGCCATGCCATAAATTCATCAAATGCAATTTAAGCTTACACACACGACACACAGCCCACCCAATGCCCCATCCTCCCTGCTCCCTTCTCCATCCTCCTCAAACCAGCTGCAAGCGTTAATGTGCAGATGCAGATACACTCGCATTCACATCAACAGATACAGATACATTTGCAGATACAAATACTTTGTATCGCTACGCGTCTCGTTTTCATTCATTCATTCATTAAGAGAGTTCAGTTAAAGCTGAGCACTTTGCTCGCCGGGTTAAACGTTATGTGCCATAACTCTTCCAACCTCTCCCCCAACCCCCCTAAAAAACCCCTTCCCCTATCTTAACTGTCATGAATCGCAGCCTTATTGCAATTGGAGACTTTTGTCTGGCCTAATCCGTTCGAATTAGCTAAGTGCGTATTCGTGCAGCGTGAATCGCGTTCCATGGAAATATTTTAATGGAATAGTAACCACAATCCCATCATTACAATTATATTTCATTCCGTCTAAAGTAAAGCAATAAAAGTAAGCAATTAAAAGTAGTGCAGCAAATGCTAAGGACTTCGTTTAGTTAGCTAAACTGTTATTACCATGCTATAATAATGTTAATGTGGCGTTAACAGTAAAATCTTAAAATCATACCAATGTGAAGCTAACATTATAAATTTATATTTCAATTAACATTATGTTGGGATAATTATGATTTTTTAAATCATTTAATTAGCATCTGGAAAATCCAAAACAAGCTGTCTACGCCACATTAACATTAGAAAAATTTTGCATAAGACTAAAAATTAAGCTTGAAATGAATGTCATGAGTTCAATTCAAAAAAGTGACCAAATTTTCAGATTTTAAGAATCTTAAACTTTGCTATAAATTTAAATTTAAATCTTTGGAATTTAAAGACATCTTATCGACTTCATTTAGTTAGTTAATAATTTTTCGAACCCAACCAATAGTACATACACATGCATAGCCCAAGTTATCATACAGCTCTTAACAGTTCTTAAAGTTTTAAACTTTTTAAACTAACTTAATGGGGAATCAGTGACCAGGTCATTGTATCTCCATTTCCATTTCCATTTTCATTTCCATTACCACAGACATATAGACGAAGAGGCGAACAGATGGACAGACAGAGTTATAGATACGCATGCACAGTACACAGAAATTGACAAATTGCAGTGAAAATTTAGCTTTGAAATGAAAACGAAATGCGAGCAATTATTTTTAATTGAAAATGTCAAAGATGTTGCCGCTGAAAGAGTCGGCCAAATCGTCAAGTTGCCAGCCAAAAGTCGCCGACCGACCGACCAAGCGAGCGAGCAAACGAACGAATGTTTGGCCAGCGCACATGTATCTTACAGATACGTGTATCTTACAGATACACGCGTACTCATAGTACCGCATTGTACGCTTGGGGAAAACCGTGGAAAACTTATGCGCCGCGTTCACTTGAGCAGACAATCGACGAGGGACGCACCTTGAGCGGAAATGCGATAACCCTGAGCAACGGGAAATCGAACCAAAAATATATAGAAACAGCTTCTGAACGACAGTGGAGTGGGGTGGAATGAAGAGGGGGTAGGCAGGGGGTGGGGAGTCTACAAGCGGGGTGACAACATCATGATTGATTTGAATATTTTGAAGAGGTCGTGCCACGAGGATGAAGTTGTACACGTTGTGTTGCAACAAAGCTCTTACCAGATAGCATGGGCGCCAGCGCGATGCCGTTGCTCTCTTGTTGCTGCTGCTGCTGCTGCTGTTGATGCTGTTGATGCTGCAGCTTGGTGGCAAGCTCCTGTTCCTGCTTCAAGGCACTGGACTTGCCAGGCACACAGCCGCCAATGGGTTTCTTCGATTTCCACAATTTCATATTTGTTTTTTGGAATTTATTCTTATTTACTTAAGTGTCTCAATTTCGAGTGTTTTATTGAAACTTTGGTTGGTTTTTGTTCTGATTTGTTGTTGTTGTTGTTGTTCTTGTTGTGCGGATAGCGAAAGTGTTGCCCACTAGGGTTGCCACATCGTTGCACAATCGCATGCTAATTATTGGCACGACTTTTGCGGATACGGATGCGAATACAGATCCTTAGATTCATTCTCAAATCTCTCAATAAAGTTGCAAATTATTTGACCACAATGCGGAATACCAAATAACCAAACAATTTGTAGATAAATAAATAAATAAATGCACCAGTCGCTAAAGCGACGACACAATAATAAAAAAGAAAATAAAAGAAAATGTAGAGCACACACTCACACGCACACACACACGTTCAACCGCGGACGCGCGAGAATTATTATGATGACGCCTCGCGAGGGCGAGACAACGAAAACGACAACGAACGGTACTTTTTGTCTGTGACAGCGACTGTGGCACGTCCGGCGCACACGACGAGAAATTGCACAATGATTCAGAACTCAAGTCCAACAGACGCCGGCAGCAGCGACAACAGCAGCAGCAGCGACAGCGACGCGTTGCCCGCCAGTCGTCGGTAGCGATCTTACAGTTAGCTGAGTTGACGCCACTTCTCAGTCGCAGCAGCGCCTCAGTCGCATCGCTTTGCCTAGACTATTTTTTGTTTTTGCTTAGCATTACAGCACGCGTGCTCTCACTGTTGCTCTCTTGCTGTCTGCCAGGCTCTCCCTCTCTTTGCTTGTGTGCATTTTCGTTCACCCGGCCATGAATATGTGTTCCATGCACTCCACAACTCTCTCCTAAATTGGACTCTCGCTCTTTCCTGCTCTCCTTATGCCAGTGCCGAGTGCGATGTAAGTTTTACCCTGGGCCCCAACACACAAACAGAATCAAATAAGAATTCTGCAATTGTGCAGAGGAATTGATTGCAAGATACCCTATGTCAATGAAATGAATCGAATAATATATGTATATACAGTTGTGATTTACAAACAATTTCCTTTATTTTGGTTTTTGATTTTTTTGTTGTTTTGGTTCAAATTTTATTATGTTACATTAAGTTGCCTATGGACATAAAAACTATTGTTTTAAAAATACAAAAACCCATACAAAATTCAATTCCTATTTAAAGTCTAAGTTAATTAACTCATAGATATTTTGACATACATATGTATGTATGTACATATTCAAAACGACAATTGTAATTGTTGTAAATCATACTCAAGTACAACTATCAATTTGTATAAATCAATATGCCCATTCTGTGCAGTCAATAGACGAGGTAAAACTCACATATGTTGTGCCGCTGAGGAAATAAAAATTGAGGCATCGACATCGCATGCGAGTTTCTAATTGGGAAGCACTCAAATCAGTGCGAGTCGCTGATGTTTCAAATGCATGTCAATAGAGCATCGGGCCTATTGGTAGCAACCACATCATCTGGCCAAAATTATTTAAACTGGCTCAAGGGTTTGGCGCCTGGGACCGCACAGAAATGCTAACTATAATGTTGGAGACCGCACACAAGACCGAGGCCGAGGCTGCCATGACGCTGATGTCGCGAATTTCGCTAATTAGTCACGAAAACTCGACGACTCGAAATGGTCAAAATGACCAAAATTGGCCTAGTGGCAAAAACTATGAAAACTCAACAGCAGCTGCAGAACATCTGCTATTGGGGTCGACCTTTGCCTACACACACAAGACTCGTCCATTATAAAATTCAACTTTATATTTATGAAATATTGAAAATAAATTAGAAACAAAACTGAAATACAAAAATTTACGAGACAATTTTTTATTAGAGGGTACTTATGTACATGATCTAAACAAGAGTGTTCGTCTCCGATATACCATATGTTACCTTAAAATTTGATGGACATCCTTTCTTCGTATTCTTATGCTAGTTTAAAGTGATTCCCATCTATAAACTACGTGTAGTTTCGAGGTGGAGATATGTATATTTTAGATTTTAATGGTATTTCGATTTATTTTTACATGACTTTCGTCTTAAGCATTTCTCCTGCCATTGCAGCCCCCACTTTCACTGGTTTTAGCATGTGATGCGAGGGGTGTGGCAACTGCTGAAACTGACTCTCACATTTATGCAGCCGATTTAATGCCTTTAATGACCTCCACTAATGATCGAAGCTGATTGACTCACAGAATCGAAGGCAGTTGCCAGCTTTATTTATTTTTAGGGGGCTGCCTGAAGTCTCCAGCCAAATGTGTGTGGGCTTAAGTGCTGTGAATTGTTGTGCACCCTAAAGGTTAACCAACTCGGTTAGTTGTGCGTGAAGTCTGATTTGAATAATACTTTGGACTTTGATAAAAATCCTAATTAGTCACGAATTCTTTCAATTTATATTGCATACTCTTTGTCAAATTTTAAAATTAAATTAATATTCATTTTGAATTTTGCTTTTCTTTTATAATTATTAAGTTAATTAATGGTTTCTTTGCATACCTAATATGCTCTTTTAATTGACTTCAGGCAATAGTTTCGTCAAAGTATACTCAGTGCTGCATAATTTCAGGCTGTACTTTTATAAATATATTCAAGTATTCATTTATGAAAAACAAGTAAATTAAGTTTTATGGCGATTTAAGCGAAGTGTATAGTAATACAATTATTTCAATAATACGCTATGCTCTTTTCTCTCTTTTGTTTATTTAGTCTAACATTTCAAAAATATTAAACCCTTTGGTTTTCGCGCATTTGCCATGGTTTGCGCACCAGTGTGCAACCTTGAAGTTGCCATGCACAGACTTCACTTACTCTCACGCGCTGTCTCTCTCCCTCACTCTCTCTCTCTAACTTTTGCTTACTATCTGGCTTACGCTGCAGTCACCAATTAGACAAACCGTTATGACGAAAAGGAGCATGAAAGATGAATGCAATTTTTTCACAAAACTTTTACGCGTGCGTTAAATGTGAATGTGCCAATGTGAGAATCGCAGTAGATCTTTATGTGTTGAATCGATGGAATTTCGAATTGTATTTGTTTGTGTGTTCATAAGTGTGCTGGAAAAGGTGAGTGGAAAATGGAAAATGAGGCACATGTTTGATATATGTACATACCTGATTGATACTATAGTGTGATGCTCAAAGCGCTGCAGCTGCTGCTTTGCCTGGCGTCGGGAAGACGCAACAAGAAGGTGGTGGAGCCTCCCTTGTGCCCAGTGTGTGCCGCAAGGATGTTAACGGTACGAGCTTGAGTGTTGTAATCCGTTTGCCCTTCATGGACATGGAGTTGCGTCACGAGCGAAGCGTGCACGTGTTGCAGGATCAGCAGCTGTTGTTGGTGCTGCACGGCCACGAGCTGTTCCAGTGGCACATTGCCAGCCAGGACAAGAGACTTGTGCGGCTGGGGCAACTGGAGGGACGCGTGCGTCAACAGGTTGCAGCGGCAGCCGCTGTTGTGCTGTGGCACGAGGATCTCCTAATCGCGGTGGCACTAAAGGATTCAATGGAGTTTTATCAGTTGCCACAGGAGCAACTGTTGAACAGCACGCAGTGGCACTTGCACCCCATACAAGAGTTCAGTCTGTCGGGGTCATTGCAGCACTTGCGTCTGCTCAAGACGAAACTGGACCAGGTGGTGCTCCTCCTGGCCCTCAACTCCACGCAGACCCAAAGCAAGTGCATGTAAGAATTAAAGAATTAATTTAGATGCAATCGATAATTAAAATCGAGAAGCTCGATATATCGGTATTATTTGGTGATATCTTGATAAGTTGATTCACCTATTGTCGATTTTTACATTTCAATATTAAACTCGATTCACAGTTTGGATTTATATCACTAACATATACTATATGTATGTATATATATTCTTGATCAGATGATCGAGCTGAGTTTGTCTGTTTCTAAGCTAAATAAACTCTGAGTTTAGAAGCTGTCTTAATGAAAAAAGGTATAGATTTTTATTTTTGCTGTACGAGTATGTAGTATATATATGATCGATCGTTAAACAATATATATGTACATAGTATGAAAAACTTTCTTGTCTCCCAAAATATATTACCCGATCTGATCCGTCAGATTGTGTATTTCTGTTAACTATATCATATGAGATTCTTGAGATATCTCAACCAATCTGACGTCTTTTACATATATCTTGACCGAATTTTAATAAAATCGGATAACTATATCATTTATCATATTATATCATATTATCATATTATCAAGGGTATCAAATGCTCGACTATCCGTAAAAAACCTTTTTCGTTATCAGCTAAAATCGTCAATCAAGTCGTTAATCAATTATTTAATCCACGCATAGCACCTTCGAGTGGCTGGAGACGTACTTTAATCCCGTGGGCGAGCTCAACTTGCCCCCGATTGAGGCATTCCAAGTGGTTGGCCGGCAACCCCACTACATCATCACTGGACGTTCGCTGCGCAGCCAGAGCGCAGTAAGTGGCAGCCGAGGTGTCAATCAAATCCCTTTCTGACTCTGTAATCCTTTTCAGCTCGTGCTCAGCGTTTATGAGCTGGAGGCGCCTTCGCTGCGACTGCGACGCCGGCAGAGCTTAACGGTTCACGGGCGGCACGTGTTGGCGGCACGTTTCCGGGGTCGCAACCACCTGGTGGCCTGTGGCAAGAACACCACAGCGGCATGCCTCCTCTTTCGCATGGTCGACGGCAGCTTTGTGGTGTACAGAAAGCACACGTTGAGGCAACTGCATTTCAGCCAACTGAAAGCAACGGAGCTGGGCCAACTGCTGATTGGAGCTCGTGTCAACGGCGAGGTGTTGGTCTTCAACAGCCACCGCTTGGACTGCTACAGCGGATTCAGTGCTGATCCCAATCCCACGGGCGTCTTCACCCATCGCAATCCCCAGAACGAAACGTTCCTATTGCTCGTCCATCAGCGCCCAGACAGGACAACTTTGCTGCGAATGGTGCAACTTGGTGCGGCCAACGATGCAGCCAACTTGGCCGTCAACTTTGATGGCAACGATGGTAATGTGGATGTCCCCACTTAGTTGGCAAACAAATCATTGGTATTTAGATCCTTTCTGGCAATTTGTGTAGCAGACAGAATAATGATTTTTAGATTCTATATAAGAATGTCGATAAATGTTAACAGAACACGAAAATTCGGAAGAAAAAATTAGGAATCCATAATTGGGAATACAGTTATTAGGAATCCAAAATATGGAATTCCAAATCAGGAATTTAAAATTAGGAAGACAAAAGTTATGAAAATAAAAATTAGGAAGACAAAAATTAGAAAAATAAAAATTAGGAAGTCAAAAATTGCAAATCAAAATCAGAACTAAAAAATACTTCACTAAATATCGCGCGATTTTTAATAAAATATTTTTGATTTTTGATTTTGGCTTTAGAACTTTTTCCTATTAGCAAATAAACAACACTTGTCAAACTATTTATTTAAAAATCAGTAGGGTTACATAGACATAGATCTATTGGAATAATGAATCATGTATATAACTGTTCGAAAGAAAATTAAACCAAATACAGAAAAGCCGAAGCTACTTTTTGTTAGTTGAATTTCCTAATTTTTGTCTTCCAAATTTTTTTTTGCCTAATTTGTGTCTTCCGAATTTATGTTTTGTGAATATTTTTCTTAGTTCAAATCCCTAAATTATAATTTTTTAATGAACACCTCGAGACTATAAGAGAGACTATAAAAGCTAGTGTTGATAATCTAAACTAACTAGAACCTTTTGTCCTGAATGACTCACTAACTGACCAATCCCTGTGGAGCACAACCAGGCTGACATTTTCACACAGCAGTAGATAATTATTTTCTTGAAATTTTAAAATAAGTTGTTATGTATTAGTTTATAACACAGTTTCCTTCTTAGTATTATTCTTAATATTATTGCTTAAAATAATTAATTAATAATAAACAGTCGCACTTCTGACCAGAGTGTTTGAATATCGAATTGCATCGAATCGGTAACCGGATATCCCACAGTCGAGCACACCCGAAACCACTGGAGCATTTATTTAACTTAAATTTGTTTCTTTATAGATCTGAGCAGCGTGCAGCAACATCGTCATGAGTTCGAGGAGACAATCAATGAACTGCGCAGTTTGTTGTTGCGTCAGAAGCAACAAGTGGATGCACTGCGTCGCCTCACACAATCCCAGCCAGAACTAACAGAGCCAAAGCAGCTGCACATGCGACAAGGTAGCCACGTTGAGCAGGTGCATCTGCAGAGGAAGCAACTGCAGAGTCCCTCGCAGCTAAGGCAACGCATGGAGCAACTGCGTCAGCAACATGCCGTCCACAGGCGACATGAGCGCTCCTTTGGCTCCGTTGGCAATGACTCCACTTCGGCTGGCCAGGAGTTGCTCAAAGTGAGGCGTTTGCATGTCCAGAATCTCATCTACAATGGCCAACTGATGCCAGGTAAGTAATTGTATCCATCGGTTGTTCACAAGCACTTCAATAAGTTTCACAAAATTCAAATAAGGATAAATAAACCAATTTATTTCGAATTTTCCTATATTAAATTTCTGTTAAAATTCTGAAATTCATTACATTACAAATTCACAACATTAATCCATTTATTTTTAATTATCTTGAATCAGAAGTCAATTCTTACATATTTAAAATAATTATTATTAATTATGCTTCTTCATTATACTATATAATAAAAGATTTAAAATATGACTGAATGATTTGCTATCCCAAAGATAATTCAATCGAAGCAATCAATCAAGATTAATAAAAAAGATACTTCCTAATTTCTATAATGTGCTTGATTTCATGTGTACTTTTTCTTGTGATTTAATTACCCAAGTATATTAATTATTGATTTTTTTTTATGTATGGAAACAATGTTCGGAATTTGTATGACTTTATATAACTTTGCTCCTTCAACTAGGCTACTTCTTGGACGCCACGAACTCGCCCATCCTGACCATCAAGGGTCGACTGTCGACGCGGAGACTGCACAGCCAGCAGCTGCTGGCGCCGCAGAGCTACGAGCGGCCCAGTCGCTCCGTGGATCCGTTGGAGCAGAGGGAGCAGCTTGTGGTGCAAGAGCTGCTCGTGGCACGCATCAATAATGTGTCCTGGTTCGATTTCTATGACTCACTGTTTCTTCACTCGCGCGACAATCAGATCGAGGGTCGTCTGATTGCTCAATCCCGCGCGAGGATTGTCAATCTGGAGACGCCGCTGCTGAACGGACTCGTGGTGCAGCAACTGTTTAATCTGCGGCAGCCTCAGATTGTGGCATCCAACATATTCATGTCGGCGTTCTTCGTGTCCAAACTGGACGCCCAACTCATAAATGGTCTGGACTTTGCCAACGATATCGTCTTTCGTGGTGACAACGGGACTCGGATTAAATGTGAGTTCGAGCTGGGATTGAAAGATAGCCGAAAATCAATTATTTCAGCTTACTCCCATTGGGTTAGCTATCTCAAGCTTTTTGGATAGATTTGGAAAATTAATTAAAAGTCAATAGAATCATGTTAAAGAAAAAGTAAAAATTGAGAGTTTTACGGATATTTTCCTTCCATGAGAAGGTTAATTTGTGTCAATCAAACCTTTTCTTATTCAAAAACACTTAGCATATTTCAGAAATATCACACGAAAAAAATAAAATTCGACATTTTCCCTCCTAGGGCTGAATTTTCGAAATTTTGCGATATGTGAGAAAATTGATTTAATGTCTATTTTCAAGTGTTTTTAATCGGATGAAGAGTACGTGGATGAAGAGTTAAAAGTATATAAATACCAGTTACCAGTTTTAAATGTGAATTGTTAAATGCTTTTAAAGCTGTTTTAAGCTTTAACGTTTAGCCTAGACTTCAATTCATCGAGTAAAGAAAATATCGTACCATTATTAGGGCAATTTTCAGCTTTAATCACACCCATCTTTAATTATACAATGTGCAATTAAATTTAGCCAAGTCTCCATATTTGTATGTATATATAATGTGCACCCTCTTTTAGCACCCGTTCATATATATCAGATGAGCGTGTCGGGAGATTTGCAAGTGGCGAACGATACCAAGTGGAAGCGACAGATGGAGACGGCGGATAATCCCGGAACTGGACACAGATTGCAGCAATATTACACGGGGAGGGTCATCCTCAACGGTTCCTTGACCGTTGCCAATGTGAGGCGGGACACGGAGACAACAATGCTGCAACTGGCAGGTCAATCTCTGAGCCGGGAGCAACTGCACTCGGATTATTTGTTGCTGCACGGGGAACAGGTGAGTGAGAGGCGGGAGAATAGAACAGAAATAAAACGCTTGACCTTTAGAACCTGGCTGCACTGGTGTTCGGCAATGCAAAGGTAACGACTCCAGTGTTGAACAGCGTGCAAATCAATGGACATCCGGTGGCTGAGCATTTGCTAAATGCGCCCGGCGATGAGGAGAAGATTGCGACTATGAGAGCACTGCACATCATTTTCATGGATGCGAAGATTGAGGGAGACGTGTTCTCCACCAATTACAGCTCTCGGCTCGCCGAGCTGGCCAAGGATGCAGTGCGTCGGGGGGAGACGGCGACGATAACGGGTCACAAGCAGTTCGAGGCGCCTCTCACCGTGGATAATCTGTCCAGCCAAGCTGTAAACGGCATCGATGTCCATGAACTTGTGCTCAAGTCGCAATCCGCTCAGAACTTCTCAGATTCCAAGCGATTCGAGCGCATTGTGGTCAAGCATAATGTGCAGATTGTAGACGACTTGGATGTCCAGGCCTTGAACAGTCTGCCCATGGAGCAGCTGCAGCAGCCGGGATTCAGCTTGCAACGTCTCGAGCTGCCGGAGACACACAAGTTGCAGGAGCTGAACTTCCAGCGATTCAATGGTCTGCCCTTCGACGAGCTGCTGGGCAAGCTCAGTGCGAGGAAGTCGCGGGGAGAGGAGTCCCAGCTGCTGCTACGCAAGCAGCTCATCATCGAGGGAAACGTGAAGTTCGAGCGGGAGCTGCATCTGAAGACAATCAACGACATCCACTGGGATGATTATGCCAGCCGTCTGGTCAATGGCAATGCCAACTCCCTGATCGGGGGCCAGAAGAGCTTCCAGGAGCAGGTGCTGCTGACCGATGCCCTCGAGACGCCGAGCATCAATGGAATGGACCTCAGCGCGTTGCTGGACAACACGTTGTTGCGTTCCACGCCACAGTCCATTGGTGGCAGCTATTCCTTCGACCGGATGACCGTGGGCCATCTGGACGTGCCCGGGATCAATGGCGTGCCAGCGACCAATTTCCTGGACACACGGCAGCAGGACGTGCGACTCGAGGGGCATCTCCATGTGGCTCAACTGACAGTTGATGGTGGTTTGAAGTGCCCACTGGCCAATGATCCGTTGCCGCTGCTTCAGGCTCAACTTGCCGCACTGCAGCAGCGCAACTGGTCCAAGATCCACGTCCTGGGAGATGCCCTCTGGCCGGCGGAGGAGGAGGCAAGCACTCGGCGCGACCTCGCCTATCTGCGTCAGCACGCGGTGCGTCGTAGTGGCGCCACGCAGATGATCACGGGACACGTGATCCTGCAACAGCCTGAACTGGGCAGCGTGGAGACGGCTCAGCGGTTCCCGGGCCACCTCAATCTCAGTCACATTGCCGAGGATGCGCTGCTGCGTCGTGCCCCCTACACCCAGCTCGTCGCATCCCCTCAAGAAATGCGGCAGACAGTGCGAGCTCGCAGGTTGAATCTCCACAAGGATTGCCACTTTGAGCAACTGAATCACATCGATCCCGTTCGCCTGAATGCTTCGCTCTATCGCATCTCCAGTCGCCAGCCGATTGCGGGGCAGCTGCGCTTCGTGCTGCCCCCAAGTGTGGCACGGTTGCAGCTGCAGGGGCAACTCAATGGCGGCCACGTCGACGGCATCTTTCAACAGGCACCGGGGGGCGAGTGGCCTCCCATCCAGATGCGGCAGTTGCAGGTGCAACAGCAGCTGCAGCTGGACGAGATTAACGGCATGAGTCTGGAGTATTTGCTGCAACATCGGGTGCCACTGCGATCCGCCAGCGGCGCCCTGGAGATCTTTGGCACGCTGTCCTTTGAGGATCTGGTGCTCGGGGAGCGCGCCATGTTGCGCACCATCAACGGTATTCCCCTCCAGAATGTGGTCTACCGGCACAGCCAACGATTGCAGTCGATAGCCGGGCCAAAGACCTTCGAGAAGGGCATCGAGCTGCTGGGACCTGTCCACATGATGCATCTGAATGGCCGGGACCTGAGTGATAGCTATCAGCAGAGCATCTTCACGGATCGCGACTACAGCATCGATAGCCTGGTCCTGGACGGAGCGGCCTTTGAGGGCGGACTGCTGCGGGCAGATCCGACTACTCGATCCAGGGAAGGAGAATCCCGCCAGGCGGAGTCATCGTCCGGTCAGGAGCTGCGCCAGCAGCTGCAGCAGCTGGAGAAGCAGCTGAGACTCAGCCAGGAGCAGCACATGAAGCGTCTGCTCTACTTGGACTACGAGCAGCAGCCATTCGAGGTAATTTGGAATGCAGCTGAGTTGGGGGAAGTCCACGACTTGGAGGCCGTCATCCGTGCGGAACACTCGAGCATCTGCCAGCGGATGGAGCTGCGCGCACAGCTCTCCAGATCCCAGCAGCGTGTACATCTGAGCAATGTCAGCAGGATCGATCCGCCAATGCGAATCAGTTCCACAAACGGAGCGATTCGTGTCAAGGCGCAGAACAACTGCAACAAGTCCCAGTTGCGCAGTCGCATCCACATCAACTGTCGTGGCCAGGTGCATAATCTGGGCATGCGCCAGCAAGTGGCGGATCTGCAGCTGCACGAGCAACTCCAGCTGGGCTATAGTCTCCTGCTGATCAGCACCCTGGACGAGGTGCGTGTGCTGCGTGTCGACGACTCCAACTGCAGTCTAAGCGACTGGCAGTCCATTCAACCCGCATCGGGTCGCCTCCTGCGACTCGTCCAGCTGAATCCCGAGACTGTGATTCTCCTCAGCAGCGCTCTGCATCAGCATTTGCCCGCGCTGGCCGTGCATCGCCTCGCGCTGGAGGAGCAAAGCTTCGAGCTGCTGCAGCTCATCGAGGGTGACTATGACCTGGTCGAGCTGCAGGATCAGCAGCTGCTGCTCAGCTGCCGGCTCTGTCACCGCATCGACATCCACATCTACAACCCTCTGGCTCAGCGCTTCCAACCCCTCCAGCAGCTGCGTCTCGAGGCGCGCATCCAACAGCTGCTGCCCTTCGCCGTGGCCAACGAGCGTCATCTGCTCGTGCTGACCATGTCGGGATCCAGCCACTTCTATCTGCTCAGCTACGCCCACATCGGTGGCTGGCAGCAACGCACCTACGGCCACATGGGCGAGGTCCTTTGGTCCTGGCCCCTCCTCCGACCCGGCACGAGCCTCTCAGCCACGACTCCTCTGCTCCTGCTCTGTGGAGCCCGCCAGTGCAGCCTGGTGAAAGCTCTGCTGGATTAGGCTCAGGGCAGACATACTCTGCCAGCCACTTCTGTTTAACATACAGATTATTAGTTATTCCCTAACCAGTAACGAACTTAATTGTTATAATTACTTATTTTCGTTTATCGAAAAATAATATTCAAATTGCTAAAAAAAAATATGCCAAATTTGTTGATTAATATGAAATATCATTGTTTATAGTATTTCCAACATCTATTATGTGCATATCAAATATTTGGATATATATTGATATATGTATGTATCTGGTATATATATTAAAATTGCTAATTTGTGTACATTTAAATATTTAAATTATATTAAAATATGAAAATTATTTTGATTAATTTATAATATCATTGTTTATATTATTTTCAACATCTAGTATGTGCATATACAATATTAGTATAAATTCACTTTGGAAATATGTACATACATATATTCATATGTATGTGGTATATTTATTTGTTATAATAAAATTACTACAATTATTGTATATAAAATATTAAAAAATTTAAAAAAAAAATGTTATTATTTTGATAATTGCGTATTTTTTATATGCATACACAATATAAGTATAAATTCCTATTTTGGAAATATACATTTGGCCCATAAATATATATAGACCACTAATATTAAATAAATTGTCAATTGTCTTAGTTCATAAAATGGTTTATTGTGCTTATGTAGCTTATTCAAAAATACTTATATTTATGTGTTTCAGTATATCAATTATATTGTCAATTATGCATTTAATTTCCCTGTAATATGCCTAATGTAAGTCAAATTGTTAATTCGTTGAATATTCTCTGTATCTATTGCTATAGTTTTTTGGCCGAATCGTGTAAAATACTTTAGTTCGAACTTTAGAATACATATGTTAAGTGATATTATTATCATAAATTAATGGTACTCCCTTGAATTTATAGACTAAATGCATTAACTATTTAATCGAATTTAAGTCATTATAAAACACATTTCTGAATTATCACACAATAAATATATAAAATGACACATAAATTGTAGTTTATTAGAAACAAGTTTGTTATACATAAATACACATATAATATTAAAAAATGTTGTATACATTAGATATGTCTGAAACAACCTGAAAATATACTAATCTACTTAAAATTTAGGAAAAAAAAAACAATTCTTAGCAATATGTAACAAAAATGAGGAAAGAATATTAAGAATAGGGATTATCACATTTCATATTGGTTTTCTTATGTAGCTTAAAGCGTAGCCCTAGCAAGGGTACTCCCAAGATTAATGGAAGTGAATTTTCAATATAAATAAAAAGCTATTAAGGGAGGGAGTGGGGCAAATGGGGGTGGACAGGTCTAGACAGGTCTAGACTAGGAGAGGAGACTCTTGCGACTGCACTTGATGACGTAGGCGGTGAAAACGAGCAGTCCGAGAATACCCCAAATGGAGCTGTTCTGTGTGGTGCCATCGCCGATCTTGGCATGGATCCAGTCCACGTGGCTGGCCACGTCCACGAATCGGGAGTCTGGGAACTTGGAGGACTCGCTGCGCAGGGCAATTAGCTGATTGGATTTGGTGAGTGGAGCACCTGCGTCCAGTTCGTATGAGGAGTATTTGCCATGCTTGTCGGGGATCTCACACAGCTGCGTTGACTTGAGGCAATCGACGCGCAGTGTGACCATTTCATGCAACTCCTGGCCCTCATCTCCAGCCAGAGCCCAGCTGCTCACTTGACATGACTCCGACTCTGGCGCTGGCTCCGTCGCCTGATCCAAGGGCAGCGATATCGGCTGTATATATGGCTGATCCTGTGGCACATCCTGGTCGAGCATAAGGATGGCCAGCGACAGATCCTTGGGCGGCTGATAGACATGGGTCACTCCATACACCTGACTGTGGGCCGTCGGAGCAAAGCGTTGAGTGCTGCCCAACAGGACGCGCAGCTCGGCGGGATGATAGAAGCTCTTGCTGGCATTGCTGTGCGGATCAGGCAGATAGAGTGAGGCAGAGTTAGATATGAACATATGGAAGTTGAAAGCTGCAACTTACTTGTACAGACACTGACCCACGGTGAGCACCACGGAGGGACCCACCAGTGCCCCCGAGCAGATGTGACCCTTGCCAAAGTAGTCCAGCTCCTTGGCAAGCAGTCGGATCGAGGCCTGGTAAGGAGCTTGGCTGTGACGCCTCTGCTCAGCCGACGAGGATGACGAGCCGATGCCACGTTGTTTCGTCAGCTCCCGATGCGTGTAGCCTGCAAGGTTTCAAATTGTAATCATCATTGGTTTTTTTGTATAACAACACGTTATTTCAAATGCCTTGTAATAAGTTTTTTAATTTCAAATTCTGTATAAGTTTAGGTAACTATAAAAGTAATTAATTGATCTAAGAATCTAGTCTTTTTTTACTGATTCTTAACAATTTTTTGTGTACATATTTTAATTTCAAATTTACCTAATAAAACAGAAATACAGTTCGTGTAGTCTGCGGTTTCAAAATTGTGGTCATTACTTGTTTTTTTTTTTTAAATTCTATTTCTATTTCTATTCAACATTAAATATGTTTATTATAAGAGTATTTAATAGACCTAACAATGTAATGATTCATTTATTTTACAAATAATTTTAACTTAATAAGCATAAAAATAAAAAAGTAGCTGAAAGACTACAAATTGTGATTGCGATTGGTTTTTGATAGGCAACTTTATTCAATTTAAATTATATTTCTAATTATCTAATTTTCCATCAATTCTTAGTTCTGTTGCACTTTACTTTTCTTCTTGGCTTTCGCAATAAAATAGAACTGAATAAAAATAATCTGGGGATTATCAAAGGCACTTCAATTACGCTCCCAGGTAATATATGTATGTACATTTGACTTGGCAACAATCGCAATGCATTTTTCAGACACTCATATGGTGTGATCCAATAACCTTATCATTATCAACATTCATTCATTCCCTCCTCAGCTGATCGACAACGAATATTTGTCGTTTTGCCTTTTGGCATATTACCTATTGGCCCGGTATTATCGTCAAGAGCCCCCGATGCGGTTGCCAACGACGCGTGTTATGGCCAGATTATTATTTTGGGCCCAGATATCGATAGTTTTGGCGGAACACACGACCGGAAAGTCAGCACTGACTTGTGTTTTGGCCAAAACAAGAAAGGCCTTGACTTCTGCTAATCTGCTATATTAAGTTTTCATAATCTCAGAAGTTTCACTGCGCAGACACAGTGGAACATGGCTATAAAAAATATGCTAGTGAAAGTTTTATGGTTTACAAAATTGAAACTATAATCTACTATTTATTTTACATTATTTTTTTGATTAAGCAGCTTCAGTTTTCGGAGCTTCTTAAAATTAATATCATTTCATTGATGGCATAGACAGACAAGTGCAGATTCAATTGTGACTGACAAATGTTTCAATAATAAATTTCCATCTATTTTAATTCCTGACAAGTGGAATTTTCCCTAGATGAACAATAACTTGCGTCAAATGGAAAATACTGTAGAAAGTCAGTCAGAATTTGGTTGTACGAGTATAATAAACTTAAGGGCGGTCCAAGAAAGTAGATAAACCTTATCACTTTTAGACCTAACTTATTATTTTATACCAGATATGATATCCAAATTCAATATTATTTTTAAAATATCAAATCTTAAGATATTTGGGAATGTATTTGGGAATTAAAAAAAGACATATTTGTATTTCTCTTGAACGATTTCAAAACTCAAAATAGAAGCTCTCTTTGGTTTTCTTCGAGTTACCAATCTTGAGATTTTTTCACTTACTTGTGCGCATTTCGGTGCAGAGAAATGCAAAGATGAGAATTTTCATGACTTTCCTGAGTTGTTCGTTGGGCTGCATTTTGTCGGGAGATTTACAAAGCTTAACTGGTTGGTTATTTGAACAATTTAATTTATAATTTTCACTTTCGCGGAGAGATATTTGCACAGGGTGTGCACCTATTTAGAGCTGCAAACGGGGAATGAATGATTCTCTTTTTATTTCTAAAACGAACGAACACAACGCAAATTCGCAACGCTTTCCCAGATAATTCAATTTTGTTTTGATTTCGGGCGATGTTATTGTTGTTACTATTATTGTTTATGCTCTTGTTGTTGTTCGGCGACAACATTCGACCGACGCCACACACACCAACACACACACACACACACTAACACACACAATTATAATCGCCAATGATAAGAAAGCTGATTATTTATTTATTATATTTTTTTCTGTTGTATTTTGTTTGTGATTTTTATTTTGTTGATTTTCGTATTCAAACTGCGATCAGTGCACTTCGAATTGGATCCGAATTTAATATTATTTTTGATTTGAAGCAAACGGCATAGGAAGGGGGCAAGACTTTGATATCCATTGAAGCTCTCGAGTCACAGTCATTCATAACAAAAATAATATACAACTCGAATCAATACATTTTTGTATATATGTATGTATTATATTTCTGAAACTAAAGTAGAGTATCTACAATTCATTGTGATGAATTGCTTATTTATTAGCACGACTATCAACAACACCTGAATATCACACTTATCAGTACACGAAATTCTATTGGCATTGCACTTTAGCATAACATGTACATATGTATGTTTACAGCATATGAATAAAAGGATAGCAGCAGCTTAACATAAGCGTTAACATGTCATGTTAACGTACAAATGTTGGAGAGATTTCCTACTTCTTATAGGAAAGTATAAAAAAAACTATATTGCTTATTAAATAATTGTTGCGAAATTTCCTGATACAGAACATACATAAAGTATGATTGTAATATCTTCGAATAGATATTGCTTGAGAAGGTAATACAAATTCAATATTATTACAATATTTGTGATACTCCGCATTTAATATAGACTCATTTGCTTCGTATTTTTATACAATAATATTACAGTTGAATTTCGTGGCTTACATGACGACCTGGCGGTCACATGTAGGGCTCATGTCTATAGTAATTGACAGTCGAGACGATTGCACTCGCTCAACTGCAGCTGCGGGGTCTGTTGATAAGGATTAGGATTGTCCAACACACTTTTACATACTCGAATATGTACAAGCTGTCTAAGTACTTGGCCAATAAGCTTGACACCTTATCGCAGGAAAAGCCCAAAAGGCCTGCTACTGTTATCACTCAGGTATTTTTGGTGAATGAGGAACATGATATTTATAACTAAGCGTACAAGTTTACAACACATAATAATTCAACAATTATGACCACAACAATTGCGACTTAAACTATTTGGGACATTCATGAATTTCTTAATGAAACTATGCTTATCAAAATACATACATACAATTTAATAGTACGAGTGTCAAAACTGTATTAAAGACTGAACAATTCAACATTCTAATCGATCGTTTTAGTTACATTTTCTCATTTTTCTTCATATTCATCTTGCATCACATGCCAAGAAAATATTGTGACAATTAAAATACAATGTGTGAATCAAAATAATAAATGTGCACATTTTCTAAAAAACAAAAAAATCAAATTTTAATTTCTGCAAATGAAATACTTCTATATACGAGTATATCAATCAGATCAAACCTGTCGGCTTATCATTCAAAAAATCCATGAGTGAGAAGTTAATCCGTAGTCAGTCAGATGGTCAACCAATTAATTAATCAGTCTTTCAATACTTGTCTTCAAAATAAAACAATTATTTCAGGTACCGCCGTAGAGTATTCTACGTTTATTTACTACGGCTAAGATACAATTTTCAAATACTACAGCACACCATGCGAGGCAACAAGAAAAACTGGCCAAAGCGACGAGCGGAAAAGCGTTTCGATGGCATCATTTGACTTTTTTATTCGATTACTCCTTGGGTCGTTTTTCCTGGCAGCTTCTTGGGGGATGCCCGTGCATTGAAATCCCGCATCCGGTGGAAATCTGGCGATGGCCCAGTCGATCCACATCCTGTAGTATGTCAGATCAGTGTAGACAGCTGGCACATGGCGTTCACCACATTTGATGCCCCATGAAACGATGCCAGCCAATGCTCCGGAGCATATGATTGGTCCACCCGTGTCCGTGGCACAGGAGTCCGGCATCAATTCGTCCAGAAAGCCAGCACACTTCGTTTCCGACTGGGCTATATAATTAGTCAGTTGCATGCACTCCCCATCAGTGATCAGTGACACCGTCAGGACGAACAACATGTCCACATGGATGATCTTCTCCGGATTTTTCCAACCGGTGAGCTGACAACTTGTGTTCGGGGGAAAGGATGCATCTGATAATAAAACTGGCTTTATCATGATATCAAATTGGCAAATGGAACCCTGAAGCACAGTCAGCGCCATGTCCTTGCTGTAGGTGCTCAAATTGAACTTGGACATCTGCAGGATCAACTCCTTGACGCCAAAGATGAGCGTGTCTTCAGTTCTCTTAAAACGATTCCTAGTGCCCAGCACCACAATCAAATCCAATTTGGGCAGAAAAGTACCATCAAATTTACTCTGGCTACAGATGGAAAGTAAGATTGCTCAGATTGGGTTCATTATGATGACTTACTCGACGAAACAATGAGCTGCTGTTAGAACCACATTGCGAGATATTAGGGAACCACTGCAAATGTGGCCAGCTCCAAAGCGATACGAATCCTTTCGACGACGCCGCACAGATGCCTGATGAGCAGCTGCCTTCTCCAGAAGAGATTCGTCATTCGAGAGGACTCTCAGGGACTGATCCTCCGTGCTGTTCTCACTGACTGCCAGCCGACAATTGAGCAGCAGAGGGATCAGGCAAATACCGAGGAGCAGCTTCATATTCGACTCTTCAAAATTACTTGACGACTGTCGAAATCTGTAGCACTTTCAGCTGACGGGCGAATCCAAGGATAACTAGACATTTTCGAATTCGACTCGCTTTCTCAGCAAAACACAAAGAAAAGAGCGCGGAAAAATGTTGCCTCTTTGGACTTTCAACATGCACAGCTTTATTCAAGCTCATCCGATTTTTATGAGGAATGTCTTATTTATCATAATATTAACCCTACTTTAGCTTTGCATTTAAATTTTATGCCTCTGAGACAAAATTTGTTTTTCGTAAATTTCTCGAATTTTGCATAGTTACCCCTCTACATTTTTCGAAAATTTTCAAAAATTTTAAATCTTAAGTTTATTGTTTTAATCAACTCCAGGTGATGAAATAAGGGTAAAAAAGTACTTTTGAACTTGTTTCCACTTTTTTTCCTTAAAATCTGAACGGTGGTTTCGGTTGGAATTATTTAGATTTTTTCGTTTCGGTATAATAAAAAAGTTCTGTTTCGGTTACAATTTCAGTTACGGTTACCAATTTCCATCGGTTAATATTGGTTAACGGTTACGGTTTTGGCTTTAATAGCTGGTTGAGTGGGTTCAAAATACCACACAACAAAATTGAGCTGTGACACCATTTTATTTCAAATTTGTATAATTTTAAATCCAAGCGACTGGGCGATGCCCTGTAATCAAATCAACACAAATTATTGATAAAAGTTGTACTTAAATTTGTCCAAAACAGAAATTAATCAACTGTACGCGTTAATGTTCTAGCTCTTAAAGAAGAGAGAGAGAGAGAGAGAGAGAGAGAGACGGACAAATTCATTCAGTTATTTAGCTACTCATAAAATATTACTTATAAATGGGGAAATCATCAACTTGGAGGCTACGTAGTTAGACGTAGGAATTTTAACACTTTCGCTCTTATAGAAGAGAGAGAGAGAGAGAGAGAGAGTCTTTGAGCGAAACCAAGGATAACTAGACATTTTTGAATTCGACTCGGTTTCTCAGCAGAACACAAAGAAAGGAGCAAAACAAAATTAGTGGTGAGTGTTTTTCTTTAAGTCCGACAACAAATGTTATTTGTCAGACTGTTTTATTGAGTTTCCATTAAGAAGCTAGGCTTAAATCTATACAAATGGCCTAAGACAGAGGAAGACGGGCACGAGAATGCTCAAGGATGTAATGGCGATGTTGGCAGCTCCATCGCCTTCGCCATCGCCATCGCCACTGCCTTCTCCACTGCCATCTCCACTGCCTTCTCCACTGCCATCTCCACTGCCTTCTCCACTGCCATCTCCACTGCCATCGCCACTGCCATCGCCACTGCCATCTCCGCCGTCCTCCCCCATCTGCTCCAGAATCCAGTCGTAGTAATAGGACACCTCGGTGTAGACACCCGGCAATCGCGGCTTGGCACAGCCAATGCCCCAGGACACAATGCCCGCCAGTTGGCTCTGGCAGACGAGCGGCCCGCCCGAGTCTCCCGAGCACGCGTCGCGTTCGCCCTCCAAGTAGCCGGCACAGATCATGCCCGGCTTGATGAGGTGACCCAGGTCGGTGTCCTTGACGCACACCTGCTCACTGATCATGGGCACATCGACGGTCATCAGGAAGTCGGTGCCGTAACCCTCCTCCGTCTCGCCCCAGCCAGTTGTCTGGCAGATTCGAGCCTCGGGAATGGCCAGAGCACTCATCGCAATTGGTCGTATCGTCGGATGATTCGCGGGCACCGAATCATTGAGCAGCAGCAATGCAATGTCCTCATTGTAGGTGGTCAAATCAAAGATGTCCAGTCTCATTATCAATTGCAGAATGTCGAAGGTCATCGTATGTTCCTGATTGAAGCGATCCACATTTCCCATCACCACAATGAAGTCTTCCTTGGGCAGGAATGTGCCATCATATATGACTTGGCTGTCAATGAGACAAACCAGAAGTTAGTTAAATTCAAATTTTGATTAATTACACTAGACAACCAATTTATAAATTTGAATCTTGTTATATTACGGCTACCGGCTTTTTTGTATATTTCGGTTTCGAAATATCGGTGTGATTTCTATTTAGAAAACAATTTAAAAAAATATTAAAGATACAATAAATTAGGGTAGAAGTAAAAATTATATTTCGTTTTTAAAATCGATGATTACATCTTAACAACAATATTTTAAAAAACTGCTAAGATTTTAAAGAAAAAAGGTGGAAAAAAGTTCAAAAGTACTTTTTTACCCTTATTTCATCACCTGAAGTTGATTAAAACAATAAGCTTAAGGTTTAAAATATTTGAAAATTTTCGAATAATTTAAAGGGGTAACTATGCAAAAATCGACAAATTTACGAAAAAAATGTTTGCCTCAGAAGCATAAAATTTAAATGCAAAGTTAAAGTAGGCTTAATATTATGATAAATATGACTCATGTCCAAAAAGTCAACCTTTCTCATGAATAGATAATTTACACTAATTGACACATTGTGACATAAAACTTGATTTCCGACTGATCGTTCCTATGGTTTGGAACAATTTGGTCAATACAAATATGACCATCTTAGATGCATGCTCTGTAAAATTGGTTGAGATTGGTCAAACAATAAAAAAGTTTGTGTATGACAATGTGCCAAAGATTGTAAATTATTTATATATGTACATACATATGAAAAATGTTGACTCTTTGGACTTTCAACAAGCACAACTTTATTAAAGCCCATCCGATTTCCATGAAGAATGTCTTATTTATCATAATATTAACTCTACTTAAACTTTGCATTTTAATTTTATGCTTCTGAGACAACAATTTTTTTTCGAAAATTTCTCGAAGTTTGCATAGTTACCCCTTTACATTTTTCGAAAATTTTCAAAAATTTCAAATCTTAAATTTATTCTTTTTATTGACTCTAGGGGATAAAATTAGGATGAAAAACTACTTTTGAACTTATTTCCCCTTTTTTTCTATAAAATCTTACTTGTTTTTTTCGTTTCAGTATAATAAAAAAGCTATGTTTTGGTTACGATTTCAGTTACGGTTACCAATTTTAATCGGTTAATACCGATTAACGGCTTTGGTTACGGCTTTAATCTCTGGTTGAGTTGGTTGGAATTTAAAATACCCAGCCAATATTTTAACTAATTGCACTACACAACAAAATTGAGCCATGTGAAAAAATTTTAATTCAAATTTGTATAATTTATGAATTTTAAATCTAATCGATTGGCGGTGCCCTGCTTTCTGACTGATAAAAGTTATACTTAAATTTGTCCAAAACAAAAAAAAATTACTTGTTCGCGTTTAAAGAACAATATATACGATTTGGTACATCTAGCTCTTAAAGAAGAGAGAGAGAGAGAGAGACGGGGAGAAATCAATTTATACGATTTGGTACCTCTAGCTATTAAAGAAGAGAGAGAGATGGATATATTCATTAAGTCTTTAAGTTTCTCATAAATTATTACTTATAAATGGGGAAAGCATCAACTTGGAGGTAATATAGTTAGTCGAAGGAATTATAACCCTTTCGGAATATATCCGATTTGGTGCCTCTGGCTCTTATAGAAGAGAGAGAGTCTTGAAGCTAATCATGAATTATTAAAAAAATTAAAAGAACTCCTAAATTTACTGACATAGTAAATTTTTTATAAAGTGATGCTGTTTAGTGGTGAGAGTTATAAGCCTTTAATGATATAACCAATTTGGTACCTCTAGCTCTGAAAGAGAGAGAGAGAGAGAGGCAAATCGATTCAGTCTTTGAACTACTCAAAAATAATTACTTATCAAAGAGGAACGCATGAATTTGCTGGTCTATAAAAATTGATTCAAAAATTGTATCTGTCCATTAATAGAATTCATAAGTATATATGAAACTTACTCGACAAAGCAATGGGCGGCAGTTAGGACCACATTTGGCCTGATCAGCGAACCACCGCAGATGTGGCCAGTGCCGAAGAAGTATCCATCGTTGAGGCGACGTCGCAGACTGACCTGATGCCTGGTTGCCTCCTGGTTGGCCAGGGTGCCATTGATGATGCGACCGGGATCTTCTTTAAATCTGGGCCGTATCTGAGTTGCAGCTAAAGAACAGCAAATGAAATGCAATCAGCAGATGTGTACGAGAAGATATATATCTTACAGACGCACCAATTGATACTGTAAATAAGCACAGAAGCAAATAAATCGAGATCATTGCCAGCTGCCAGGGAGCCATTTGAAGTATTTACTCCACGGGCTGGGAACGTCAACTAACAATGATGACAATGGCAGTCAGGAACATCGATTGGCCGTGCGGTATCGCCACTATTAAATCTGGCAATACACGTAAATGACATAATCTAATCAGACATCCCACCCACTTTGTAAATTTCCTTCTCCTCGGCCCACAGACAGTCTATAATAATATCAAAAATATATTTCAAGTCAATCAATGCTCTTGAACATTGTGAGCTTGTGTGTATTCAATAGGTGTGCTCGACTCGACTGTGTGTCTCTATTTTCGTATTGTTTAATACAATACAATAAATGGTTCCAAGTTTTGTTGTATTTGACAATTTATTGGATTTCCCCAGTCGAACCTATAACATTCAAAAATGTGTGTAGAACCATGACTAATCTATGGGTTTAACACAGTAGCTTTGAAGATTTACAACACCATAAATTGATATCAACATTTTTCTTGCCTGGAAGAACATGAAAAATCCCAGAGACAACTTAAGCGAGATCATCAATTTCGGATAGACTTTATGGCAGACTGTCATATATATTTGAATATTCATTTCAAACTTGAAATTTAAATGTTAATTAAAAGTTTTGTTGCACATCTCTTAATATTCCGACTATGGTCCAATTTCCAGGATATGACGATGATATCAAAAAATATTATTGCACACTTTAGTTCTGTTCTTAACCTTTTGAATAGTGTTGCATATATAAGGGGCATACAAATTACAAATTACAAAAAGCAATAAATTTATATATTTTTTGTTGATTACAGGTATGTTCATAAAAATCTTTCAACTGCTGTAGCCAACAAATACACAGAGCAAAAAGGTATTATGATTGGGTTCGAATGATACTGAATAAGTATTTGGGATTCTTCAAATTCATATTTCATACATATTTGATAGTATGAATTAATGAGAATTAATCAAATATAAATAAAAAATATTATTATAATATAATATAATAATTATTACTTATATTAAGCGGTACAGAAATAAGATTGGAATTCTGAACTTAAGTAATTTTTATATTAATAAGAAATCAAGTTTGACAAGCGATGATTAAGTATGAAATACTTAATAGTTTTGCACCGATTAGTTCATCATATTCTTTGCATTAAAATGCGACTACAGGGTGTCTCCACCTATCTATGACGAATGCGAGAAGAGTCTGAAAAGAAAAACTCGACAGTTCTTAGAACACCATTGTACTAATATAACAAAATAAAGTATAATTAATAAAAATATCAGCATTACAAAGAATTCAATTTCGCAGCCCAGAAGTGGCCTTATTTGATTAGATAAATTCATTGTGGAAACAAGAAAGAATTTTACACGAGGCTAAGGCACTTCAGATCCTGATTAGAAATAACACAAAACAAAACAATAAAAATAAATACAGAAAAAAACCGACTTAAAACATATTTATTAATATTAGATCATCAATCAGTTCCGTTCAGTTCAGTTCAGTTGCTTTGGACTTTTACTGCCAAGCGGCTAGAAGAATGCCAAATATTGTTAGCCAGAGTCCCATACCGAGGGACTTTAGACCCAGACCACCATTCTTGTAGACCAAGTAGTTGAGGGACTGATTCGTCCGGATGAGCCAGTCATCGTAAAAGGAGACATTCGTATAGATGCCCGGATAGTCCTTCAGTCCACATTCAACGCCGTAGGAGACAATGCCGGCCAACTTATTGTTGCACATCAATGGACCTCCAGAGTCGCCCTGGCAGGCATCAGTCACACCTTCCATATAGCCGGCGCACATCTTGGATCTAGGCAGATTTCCGTATCCAATAGCGCAATCGGTGTAGCTGACAATTTGAACCGGTCCCACTCGCAGGGTTTCACTGCTAACACCGCTACCCTGTAATTTAAATGAAATTCGGTGAGTTGACAACTCTACAAAAGTGTAAAAACAGAGTTGGGCATCCAAATTCAGCAAATGATCGCCAAAAAAATATATGTAAACGACAAAAAACCACGACATGGTTGTCGTTTTCTCGCCGACGAGGCTGACGGCGACTTTTTGATGCCGAGCCCCTGGATGCCCACCACTGAGTAAAAGTTGCGCTTACAAATCGCGTCACTCCCCAGCCGGTGACATTGCATGCGGTTTTCGCCGGCAGCAGTTGATCGTTCAGGGCCAAAGCCCTCACAGTCGGTGAATTCCAGGGTATATAGCCGTTGAAGAACAACAGGGCAATGTCGTTCTCCAGCGTGCCCCTGTTATAGTAGGGATGTACAATCACCTCTTGCACGTAATATTGCTGTGTGTAGGAATTGCTGCTGTAGAGATACGAGCTGCCCATGACGAGCACAAATTCGCCAGCCTTGCGATATGCGTTCGTTTCCGAGCTGAAAGTAGGACATGTAATGGTGCATGTAAAATAGTGTATATTTTTTTTTTTCATTCATAGTTCTTTTTCTGAGGCCTGTCATCTGAAATTCATGTTTCGTCCCACATTTAATATTAAAAGTACCAATCTTTCCTATATTTTGTCGTTTTATAACTCTCCACTTAAAAATGAATTGCTAAATTTATTGCTTTACTTTGTACTTTGAAAATTTAAAAATTATCTGATTCGGATAATTGTGTTGTAATTATGTCAAACTAGACTCTCTTCTCTTGACTTTTTTTCTACAAAAAAATAAATAATTTTGTAAATATTATCTAAGCTAGCGACAAATAAAACCCGTACCAATCTGGGTACAATTAAACCATAAATGGGAGTTAGTTAAACTAAATTATTAACTGATCATCTTTTGGCCTTTAAGTGAACTGCCGCTAGCCGGGACTTGGGAGTACATTTAAATGTACCTACTTGAAGATACAATGGGCCGCTGTGGCCACCAGACGCTGGGAGATGACCACCCCTCCGCATATATGTCCCGATCCATAGTTGCGTCTCTCTCGGGCCGTCAGACGCACTGATACCTGATAAGGTGCCCGGTCTATGTTGATCGGGTAACCACCCACAATCTTGGGTTCGATTTTATCTGGAACTGAAACGGAAACATTAGATTAGATATCCATGACAAATTCATTTCCAAGTTCATCTCTAGACTTTAACGATACCCAAATATATGTACATATGTATGTATATGAATGTGTATCTCTCATTACATAAGTTTTCTTTATCTATCAATCTATTATATAATTGTACATATGACGTTCTACACAGTTGACTCATCGAATTACTAAATCAGATAGGAGAGCTCGTTATCACAGCATTTCGTAGTAACAATGTTTTCAAAATTGCCGCCTATAAGCTTGAAATCTAATCACAAATTTGAACCGCTCCAGAATTGACAATATCAGTTCGACATTTAATAAAATGATGATTCTCAGTACTTCAGTCGTAGTAACCTATTTTTCAGAGGGTAAGAACTCCAGTGTAAATTATTAAAAGAAACTGTTTTATTTTTATAACATACAACCGTCTCCGAAAATGTTTGATAACTGATCCAATAACTATAACTTTCTCAAATCTTATAATTTGCTTATAACAAGTCGAAGTTTTATAAAAACTAGTTGGTTTAAATATTTATTGGTTATATTTATTCCCTTGCAGGGGGTATAATAATTCTGACCAAATTCGCCTTTGGTTACAATTTATTTTTCCTTTTGCAAATTACACCTTAGTAAAAGATATGCACTAAAAGGGTGTAAAATCTTCGCCTTACTCAAGATATTTTTGTTCATGTTTAAGTTTCTCACATTTCTACACACTTTTAATGAATAAAACTTTAAAGTAAATAAGCTAAGGCTATGTGCTTTATGAGATAGCTTTAAAAAAAAGCAATCCGATATAAAGTTACTCTATCAATAAAAGCTCATAGATATGCTAGTTTGTATAAACAGATACTAGTATTTATGTATGGATGTTTGCATATGTCGTGTCGTGACTCACTCGAAGTTGTTGATACTAATTGTAGAAATAACGTCAGTCCCAGCAGGACGAATATATTGAACGAGACGCGCATTATGGGCACAAACAAACAAAAATAAAACTTAATAAAACTAAATGCACGCAGAGAAACAAAAGATAAAGATACTAGTGCGCGTGCAGTTCGATAAGTTTTGTTTTGCGCGGCAGATGCAAAGTAATTGCAATCGATTAACAACTTTCAACTGACAATCGCGCAAGACTATCGAACGAACGAAGCTTCGACAAGTTGACGACTAACTGTAATGCACGCCATGGACAAACACAAATAACAAAGCGAGAGCCCAAAACGGTGACGCTATTAATACCTCTATTTGGGTTTATCTTATCGCTAACTGCGAGCAAATTGAATGTTGCCAAAGTAATTTACACAGGCGCAGTCGTAAACTAAGTTGAATTCCGCACGAAGTGCACATTTCATACACATGTACCTATGTACATATATCGATAACAGACAGGATATTTAAATACTTAATAATTCAATTTGTACCATTTGTAATTATTTTGCAAGTATCCTCATTAGCAAATCAATAAATCATAGGATTCGATTTGTATATCTGTTCAACCTATTTCTTATCGCCTATAATATTCTATGATTCATTATAAGCAGCAATAAATTGTATTGATAAATGTCGAAATTATATCTTTACTTTATTACGCGTACTATATATTATAGTACCCATATAATACTTAAATTTACAAGTGCCTATCGCAGGTATGAATAACACTTTTCCATGTGGAATAGGTCGATGTTCACACTTGTTTTGTTTAGAAATTTAGCAAATCTAGGACTTATTTATACAAAAAAAAAACCTTATATAAAATCTGTATAATCAATATTAATCATTCGTAATTTTGCTTAACTTTACAAATAAAAAACATAATATAAACAAATAATTAAAAAAAAGTATGATTGCAACTATTGTTGCAATCTTGAATTATATACAAATATGTCTATTTTAGATGTTATTTTATATAAATTTTTAAGTGTATAATTGGTCAATATACTTCATCTACTAGCTGAGAATATTGCAAGCCCCAATTAGACAATTGACTGAGTCATAGAAAGGGCTAGAGCAACATAAGTATATGTATATTGCTATCTTTGTCGCATTTGCTATGTTTTCATGCATTTGGTTGGTATCATTTTCAAAGTTTCATTCACTTTATTTTCATTAGTTCGCCTTGAGTGAAGTCTAGAAATGTTTCATCTGGCTCTACTTTCGGATCAGCTTCAATCATATCATCATCATTGAGGTCAGACTCAGTTTTATTCAGCTCGTCGTCTTTTTCAGACTTTACGTTCGGCTCTTCTTTTAGAAAATAATCATCGTCCAAATCATCCTCCTGGCTCTGAGAGCTCTTATATTGCAACTGCGGCATAAGGCGACGCTGCAAGGCTTTGCGCTCAACATGCTGTATGCTTGATTCCATTGCCTTTCGCTTTCTGCAAAAAAATTGCTGCAATTAGTAAAAGAACAAGAGTTGACGCATAAAGTATTGGGCAAACCTAGTGCGTGGACTAATCTGCTTTGATTGGTCTGTGGCTGATGAGATGCAAGGTATTGTGCTAGGCACATTTTTTGATTTTGGCCGTTCAATTTCGATTTCCCTTTTGGCATTGCTCGAATCGCTTAAAAATTGCTCCACCTGCCCGAAACTCTCCACATCCATCGTCATTTGTTTGTGTTGTAATTGGAAGGCAGGCACATCAAATGGCTCCGTGGCGACCGTAACTATAAACGGGAAAACAAGTTTATATGAGGTACGCTATTAAAAATCGCTGATCGACTATCTATTTCTATTATAGTAATATGATCTAGTAGTTCGAATTGAGCCTAATTTCGTCAGGATCAACAAGGCAACATGAATTGCATATTATGTGAGATTGCTTGAGATATCTCAAGAAAGAACAAAATTTTTCAAACTAAAGTTTCAAGACAGAGTCTTCTTTGCATAGAAACAGACGGACTAGAGGACATGATAATGTTGAATCGAGCTGATTCACCTGATAAAGAATATTAGTTTAGTTTCATTTAGTTTAGGAGTGTAATAGTTCAAAGAAGACAATTTTCAAGCTAGAATTCGGGTTTTCCAGTTCTACACAATCATTTCTTGTGAGAGTCACAGAAATTCTTGATTTGAAATGGAAATCTTTAGACAAGTCTTTAAAGAAGTTAGCGATATATACTATAACATACATGGTACATGGTATAATAGTTATTCATAATCTACAAGTAAATAGTTTAAAGGGATTCTCCAACTCGGATCATATACTAACTTCTGCGTAATTGTGCGCCTTCAACACGAAACTGTTTCAGTTCTATATCCTTTTTCTTAACCACCTCCAGCAATGAGTTTAGATTTTCATTAAGATATAAGGCTGCATAGAGGGCATCCTTCAATATAGATCGATAAAACTGCAGGACATTTGAATATAATAATAAACAAATCTGTAGATAGATTTAGTGTTACCAATGCACTATCGATGATGGTTAAATGCCACTCCCACTTAAGGGGAGCCGGTGCGCCCTCAACGCGGTATTTCAAACCGAGTATTGTGCGCACTTTTTTATCCTGTTCCTCTCCCTCTTCCTCCTGTTCTCCAGTTGTCCCTCTGCCCAGCTCCGTCTCAGCGACGCTCAGGGCGGCATCCATGGGATTGGCACTGCTCAAAGCAGCGCGTACCGCTTTTATGGGAAAGTGCACGCGTTTGTTTTGTTGCTGTCGAGTGAGTGTGTACAGAGTTGGAGCATTAAATATTTCGCACGAAATATAAGAAACGTACCCGAATCCGTTGCATAAACAAATCCATTGGCAAATTTTCAGTGTAACTTAGTTCCGTTTTTTTGTCATGACAACAAAACTGTAGGGCATCGGCATCGCCCGACTTTAAGCTAGTTATTATCTCTAAATCATTTATTTGGATTATAGTCAAAGTCATTTCGCAGGCAATTAACAATTAAAAAACAAATAAATGCAATTTGCAGCACCGCAAAATCAGCTGTCAGTTGAACGATGAACGGTGAACGGTGAACGGCTCAGCCTCGCTTTGAATTATCGATGAGAGAACCACTGCACATGAACTAGTTCCGGCCTATCGATAACAATCTGTAGCAGTAAATTTAAATTCAATTTTGAAGAAACCAAGGACAGTAACCAATTTATTTTTTAAACGAAAAATTTTAATGTAAGCATTTGTGTTACAAACATTTATTACTCTTTGTTCATAAAAGTCAAATATATAAATTAAATTCAAATAATTATTATAAAAATGAATAAAAACCATATCTGGAATGTTCTCAATTATTCAGATAATTTACTTCTAGCTCAACTCCTCCATATTAGACTCCTGAAAAAATAAATCAAAACTTCAACGTTGGTTTGCTTGTAATCATATCTTATTTAATTGTAATACTTTTGTTTTATTTTTGTTTGTTTTTGTTTTTGTTTTTTTCATTTTAATATTATCAAAAAATTCTCTGTGTACTCTCTTTTGCTTCCCAATTTTTGTTTTGTTTTTAATCATTTTTTCGGATTTCGATTAACTAGTTTAATCTGTGTTTCAATTTTACTACTGAAAGAAAATAGCTACGTCATTCTCATTGAATGCTAGATAATACCACTCGAATACAATACATATTTATAATATTTTTATGTATACATACATAAGTAAATAACTAAATACGATGCGTAAGTTTAATAATATTCGTATATATAGTAAAACAGTTGTATTAATACATGTAACATGCAAAAAATTATGAGGAAATCGTTTCAATTTTTTTTGTTTTCTCAGTTTCATTTGTGTTTTTGTTTTTTGTTTGTTCAGGAAAAGGTTCATCGATCGTTGATGATAAACTTCTAAAACTAGCCTCGCGCTTAACTTAAGTAGCTAAACTGTCTTTTCATCGAGTCCTCGCCAGCCCTGGGCAAGTGCCATAAATAATCTAATCTATAAGTTTTGTTTTGTTTTTTAAAACGTATGCTCTCGCTCTCAGATTCATCTGGGGCGAAGTTTGAGATTTTGTAAAATGTTCTTTGTTGGTTTTCATATCTGCGGACGTGTCCAGAGCTCGCTCAGGTCCTTCTGCCGCAGTTTGCCCAGTTCTGCAAGGAGACGAGAAACGAGAACAAACATCAATTAATATTTGTCCAAGCCTTGTCGGCCAAATGGGGACACACACATACCCAATGCTGTGGGCAAGACGCTGCTACTACGGAAACCCAGATCAAATCGCGGCTGCACGGCCAACTGACTGGCTGCATTGGAGGCGGATACGGCGACGGAGTTGCGAAAGCTGGTGCCGCTATGTAAATGCAACAGCAGCTCAAGAATTATTCAGAAAACGAATCGGGAAAAGGGCAACTCACCTATATGGATGCTTTAGGCAACCGTAGACCTCCCGATAGCGCCCGTAGAGTGTGCCGTATGAGACGCCCAAGATGCGTGCGGCCTTCTTCATTTCGAGTCTTTTATTCTTGATGGCATCGAGTACCTGTATCCAACGAATTTTATTCATGTAAGTCATTATTATAATAAAAAAGAAAAATAATAATAATTTCAAATATTATGTACTTAGTATCAAAAAAAAGTTTAGTTATTAAATTCAATTAGAAACATTGTGAGCAATCCCTAATAAAATTTGCAATTTATATTTTGATATTTTTGGGTATGTGCGTTCCATTTTAACTTTCAAATTTTAAAATTACACAACCAGTTAAATATTTATATTGTAAAAAAAAACTACTTTACTTTTATAAAAGAAATAAAAAGCAATAAAAATAAAATAGTTATTAGCTTGAAATTCAAATTGAGTCTTGCTTCAAATTAAATAATTTTTTTTTACAATTTACATTTAATTTTATAATAAAAATTGTTTAAAAAAAAAAAAAAAAAAATTTGGATTTCAGTTTAACATTCTATATAGATAAATTGTTAAGTTATATGAAGCTTGAGTGAATTTACAAAACTAGTTCCTAATACTACTTAAAAACAAAACAAAAATAAAATTATGCGAGCTTACGCGCTTTGTGAATGGCTCCTCCCAGAACTGCGGACGTCGGCCTTTGGCCAGATAGTCGTCCATTTTGATGACATCCTGCCACTGGGACAGCTCCTCATTGGTCAGCCGCAGTTCGGCTGCATCGTAATCCTCCAGCTTGACCTCGGCATAGTCCACCGATGCATTGCCCAGATCACTGCCAGAGTTGGTTGTCTGACTGCTGACAGTTCCATTGCCATTGGCATTGGCATTGGCAATGGCTGCAGCGGCAGCCGCTGCAGCTGCCACAGTGGGCGCAAAGTCATGGGCCATGAGCATGCCATGATCATTGATCAAGTAACCGCTGGCTCCTCCAGTGGACTCCGAATGCGAATACTTGTGACCAAAGCTGGCTGACAACAAGGCTGCGGAGCGTGCGGCACCGGCAGCGCCACCGGCTCCAACTGGTGACTCAACCCGATTGGCCACCAGATGCTCATTCTCGATCTCCTCGACGGTCTGTGGCAGCGGTGCACCAGTTGCTCCCGGCTCCTCCTGCTCCTGCTCCGGCTGCCGCTCCTGTTCCGCCTCCAGTTCCGTCGAGCTGCGCGGCGTACGAGCTGCTGCCTTGTCCGCCGACCTCTCGCGCTCACTGTACAGCCGTCGAGTGGCATGACGCAGTTTTCCATGACGCTCACGCCGCTCCGTTGTCTTCTCCGCCTTGATGGCGGCGTTGCACAGCGGCATCGTTGTGCCGCCATCGCTGCTCAGTTCCAGCTCCGGCTTGAGGTCCAGTTCCCCGACCGGCGGTGAGATGTTCACCTGGCCACGTCGCTCCTCGCACCCATTGTGCCAATCCTGTGTGGGCTCCTCGCGCTCCACGGACTCCGCTTGTGGTGACGTTGCCTGTTGATGTTGTTGTTGCTGCTGCTGCTGTTGTTGTTGCTGCTGCTGCTGTTGTTGCTGGCGCAGACGCTGACGCTGTTTGGGCGGACAGGCGGCGGGCGGCGAGGCTAAGGAGGCGGAATGTCCAACGGGCTGCGACTCCTCGACAAAGGATCGCCCTGATTCCAAGTAAGCGCGCTGTGCCGGCTCCAAATTAGCCGCATATTGTGCCAATTTCCGACTGCAAAGAAAACGGAAAACATCAAATGAACAAATCAAAATTATGCTCAACTTTTCTATAAATGTAGTTTCCTGTTTTATTCAAATTGAATCAGATGTGTTACGTCAAATCCATTTGTGAATTTAGTTAAAATAACTTTAAAAAAATATATATATATATATATTTCAAGCTTTGGTTTGATTTTGGACCGTCCGCTCTTATGACAGTAATATGATATACTTGTCTGATTCATAAACAATTTAGTCGGGATCGGTAAGACAACACCAAACTCATAAATTGTGCGATTAGTTGAAATATCTAAAGAAATAAAGAAGATTTCGTACTAAAAGCTCATTTTGACTCTTTGTTTTTATGACAGCTATTCGAAATAGTAGTTATATTTAAACTAAATATGGCCAGAGTGCATAAGAAAGATCTAAAAAAAAATATATATATATGATAAAAATAAAAATAAGAAAAGGTCGGATTTTAACCATCAAACATCATAAGCAATCCAACCAATTTTCTTAGATAAAAAGTCAATTATTGATCGAACTTTTCTATTTATTTTTGATATAAAAATATGATGAGCTAATGATGCAAATATATTCATTATATACTGTTCAATATTGTGTGATAATGTCATATTTATATGTTTCTTGATTCACTGCAATCTTTTTCTGAATTGAAAACTTGAAACGCTTTCTCTGCAAATCTTTAAGTTATGACACTTTTGGAAATCATAAAAATATGACTGACCACTGCTTTTGGTGCTTGGTACTCACACATTGAACACATCGTAAGTGTCATCCAATGGAGGACGTCCACGCTTGCGCTTGGGTCCCATATAGGGATCGGCTGGAGCTGGGCACTCCAGATGGGCGCTGGCGCTAGGCAAAGGCGTCAATGCGGGCATACGAGCGGCGGCATTTCGGGCCAGGAGGTTATCCATTGCCGCTGGCAAATTGTTATCCTGTTCCCGATCACGTTCCCGTTCCCGTTCACGTTCACGTTCCCGTTCCCGATCACGATCACGCTCCGACTTGTGGTGCGTCTGCAGCTGCGGCGGATGGATCATGTCCTGGGCATAGCTCTCGGCCAAGCTGCGCGGCGGTGAATGGAACTCGGCAGCTGGCATCGGAGGCGGCGGTCCATCGTCCTCATCTCGCCAGGTGACCTCGGCCAAGCCCTTGATTTTGAGGTCATCGGCCGTCTTCAGCAGCGAGGGTAGACTGGCCTAAGAAACAAAAGACAGACTGGCATTTATTTTGGATGCTTTGAACGGATAAATATCAAGGCTGTAAGACGTTGAACATTTTCGGACAAGGTTCAATGGTTTCAGCTTTTAATGTTGAAATACATCAAATAAAATCGACAGCTAGATTTTATTTATTTATTTTATATTTTTATTTTATTTTATTTTGAAAAATTAAAAAAATTGAAAGTAAAAAAAAATAATTAAGAATTAAATGCTGAATAAAGTTCTGTTAACTTTGACATGCGAAGTTGACTAAAATGAATTTTCGAAAAATAGTTTTAAAATCGATATCTTTAAGCAAAAAAAAATTATTAAATTGGAGCGCATAATGAATTTGGAGACCAAACCATGACCAAAATGACTTTTCGCTGATATACAATTTTGAAGTTTTTATTACGTTTGGCATGATTTTTTACAAAACACTAAACTAACTCAGAATCAAGTTTAAAGTGTTGTTCTATACTAATTATGACATTAGAACTTGATAGCAAGCTTAAGCTTGAGACTTATTATTTTGAACTTTTGAAAAAAACAAGAGGTGACCCCCTGCACAAAAATGGCATTCTGGCGAAATAAAGAATTCATTTAACGAAATTAATAATGTTTGAATGCACAATGATTTAAGATGGCAATCCATGACCAAAATGATTTTCCATTTGGAAATCTGTTCAGCATTGGCAAAGTTATGAAAGTTTGAAGTTGGGCGGATTTTTGATAAATTTGTATCGTAGTACACTCACGTGCTCCACGTTGATCTCGCCCTTGTACATGAACTCGATGAGGCACTTGACCTCCGCAAAGGTCACGTCCTTCATGATAATTATCGGATCCCGTTCGCTGGCATAGTTGGAGAGCACGGAGTCAAAGAATGTGCTGCAGGCGCAGAGGACAACGCGATGGGCGCGTATCAGTTGACCCTCGCAGGCCAGGGTCACGTCACAGAAGCATCCCCTGTCCAGCAGCTGCGAGAACATGGTCTGCAGATTGCTGTGATGATACTTCCAGCGCAGGCAATACTGCTGCGGTAGCATCGTGTCCGATATCCCCGCCGTCGGTCCAGTCAACTTGTCAACGATCTAAACAATATAGAATTGAAAACAAAAGCAAACGCAATTCATCAGTTTCACATTACAATCGAGCATCTTCTTAGGTTACGTCATAAATACACACATACGAGTGTAAATCATAATATTAGTATCTAAATGTAATCAAACAAATTCCTCGAATAATCACGGCAACTGGAATGCCAATTTCTAATCAAATGTAGTCCAAAATCACACGCAATATATTCAAAAACTTACCAAGAATTATAAATGCGTACTAACGTTTTCGAAAAAAAAATAAATATATATTCAAAATATATTGCAACTTTTCAGCTTTCAAATTTGACTAGGAAAATTCGTCGTAGGCACAAACTCAACTCAGAAGTTTTCGAAGCTATTGAATATAAATTTGTCAAAACATATAGTATCAAAAATAACAAAGAAAATATATAAAAAAAAATTTGAGTTCTTTCAATGTGAATAGGTTTTTATTGGAATATTAGCTTAGATATTTAAGCTTACAAATTTGAATAGACCATTTTATTTCGATGATAATTGATAAAAACCATAATTAAAGAATGGACTTATTAGTAATATATACTTTTTTTTTAAACTTTTATTTTGTTGAGAGTGGAATAGTATTATGAAAATCTCAGCTTTAATCATGAATTATAATAACGTTTCTGCTTCATTGCTCCGGAGCGTTAATTGACAATCATTCAGTTGTATATGCATAGGTAGGTAATATGTACATATGTACTCGTTTCTACATACATACATACATATGTACATATGTATGTTTGTATGAGAAAAGTATGTGTGTCTACCAGCTTTCAGTAACTTTGTAATATGCGATAAATTAAAAAATATTTTACGACGAATTTCGCTTCTTTTTTTTTGGAGGAATTTATATTTGAAAATGCACTTGAATTATTTCGGGCAAATTAAAAGCCACAGGAATTATGCATACACACACATATGCGTAGGTGTTTATATACATACATGCAAAAATGTATATATAATATACATATAAAGGAGTATTTATGTACATATGTATGTATGTACATATAGAAAGTGCTTTCAATTGAGTCGGTCAAAGAAACATCAGCGGTATTCCGAAACTACATAAATGAGAATTTATTGCGCCCCTTTCTCCACCCCAGTCCAAAGTCCAGAGTCCAGCTTGAGCCACCCCCCTCCCCACTCCCCTGGCTCGCACCGTCCATTCCAATCCAACCCAAAAACACATTTGACATGCATTTCAATATCGCAAAGAGAAGAAACGTTTAAAATTTCCGAGTTCGTTACATTTATTGGAGCTGTGCAGAAATAGCGGCAATATCAAATATGGTTGTCCTCATTTTGATTTTATTATTATGCATATTCTTTTGTATTTCCTTCCTTTTTTGTTTTTTTTTGTGTTTTTAAACTTTACGTTTTTTTGCGAGCTTTGACTATTGATTAAGCTTCTGGAATACCCATGATTTATATTGAATCCAGAAATCTGTGATTTTTTTTTAAATAAGTGGTAAAGCAATGTGCATAGTTAAAACATTGCTTCAGCCCAACCAACCCTTTCAGAGGAAATAGCTTTTAGTATCTAAGGATTTGTTCATAGCACTTTTATTTATATTACTAATAATATACAGGAGACACACTATAACAAAAAATAACCTGACTGCGTATAAAACTGTCTCAGCCCTCACATACACATTATATATACATATCTACATATAATAAGGACACCGAGTCAACCGCAACGGCAACCGAAATTCAGAATGCCAGACTAGTTGATACCCTCTTTAAAGTGGAAAATTATTGACTTAAATATAAAAACAGTAGGAATGACTTGAATTTCTATAAAAAGCAAACGTTAACGTAATTCAAATGAAATACAAAAAAAATCGAAAATTTAAGTCATTCAGAAAAATAGTTTTCCCCTCATTTCCATTTTGCTTATAAGATATGTGTTTGGAACATTTCTGATTCCGATTTCTGATTTGTAGCTGACACAGCTGCAGATTTGATGAACACTTTTTGCTACAGGGTATACAAAATATCCATCAACAACTGAGCTTCAATTTAGTTGGGGGGAGGCAAAAGGAGCTGCAACATTTGAAAACGAGCGAAAAATTCGATTCCATTTTTTTCGAAAAGAAAAAAAATTGACGTAAATTATATAAAAAGAAGAAGCAAAAGGTGGCAACAAAATCAAGATGATTCAGGAATGCGGGCAAATAAAATGCGCAAATGAAGAAATTTCTCGAGCGTATATAAAGACATACACTTGATGTACCAACAAATACAAATATGTTTCTACATAGATATGTTTTTAATATATTGTTTAAAAGAAGAAGAACAAGAAAAGGGAAAGAAGAAGATGCAATGTCCGGCTAGCTGAGCCACCCACAACAAGAAACCATTTTGCCAAGTGTTTGCTCCAAAGGGTTTTTGATCCCAACACACACACACACACACACACACACATACACACACACACACACACGGACGCATATACTTTATGTGAGCCGTAACACATTTCAGCTCCTTAAAAAAAAAAAACAAAAAAAAGAATATAAAAAAAATACGAAAATACAAAATTTACAACGAGTGCGCAAAAAAGAATGGCATAAAAAATACATGTTTTATTGTAGTATATTTTTGCCGCCATCGTTACGTTCGTTAGAGAGACGAGACCCAAAACGACAACACTACCCTCTAAGCTCCATACACGCCGTGCACACTACTATACCCTATACCCTATACCTCAACACACACCCAACTAAGCACACACTAGGCTCACCCAACACACACCCAACATTCAACATTCAACACAACCCCAACCTCAAGCGAACCCAACTTGAACTCAAGGCCCTCCCCCCACACTTACACACACACTCACACACACTCACACACACACACACACACACACACACGCGCAAGCGACTGACGTTGCCTTCTCCACTTCTTTTGGATTTTCTCATGGAAAATATTTTTCAGTTTTTATCACATTTTTCTTCTTCTTTGGATTTCGCTTTTTCGTTTTTTTTTTATACTTTTTTTATTTTTATATATATATAAATTCTTTTTTTTTTTTGTTCCTGTTGTGTTTGAGCTCGCTTTATTTTCTGTTTTTATACCCTTGCAGTGAGGGTATTATAATTATGCCATGAATGTAGCAACAATTTCTCAGACACATGCTTCTTCTTACTCACACATAAACATATCAATCTCAGTGCCTTAGCTTTGAGGTTATGTTGATCAACATTTTCGTTTATATAAATATTTTTGAAATAGATCTCTGAGTACTAAAAATATATGCATATTTAGTATATAATACCAGACGAAAAGAGTTTATATGAATATAATTATCTACATAACTTATCTTTTTTGAGGTTATGTTTCAGCTTGGCTCACACCTTTCCTCTTGCCAGCAATAACTTATTTTTGAGAAGATAAGACATTTGTATTGAAATAAAATAAAACCAAGTGTATTTCGATTTTTGAAAATAGAAATATATATATGTACATATAAATAATCAAGAAGTCGGTAAGTGTATTAAAGCTTCGGCAAGTCGCACAAAGCTTTTCACTTTTATTTTACTTGTTCTTTTTTTTCTTTTTTTTAACTGTAAGGCAAGAAACGTCGTTGGATCCATGAGCGTAACGGGACAGGCGGAGCAAAGGAGGCGACACCGGAGGGAAGCAAGCTAGGGAGGGGCGGTGACGGGGGAGGGGGAGCAGGAGGGGGCTGCTTTAGTAGGGCCGTGACGCAAAAAGGTTGCGAGCGGAAAATGAAAAAAGACATTACAGCAGCAGCGGCAACAGCAACGACGACGACGACGACGACAGCAAAAAAAAAATGTATATGAAAAAAAAAAAGATACAAGAAAAAAATGAGAGAGAAAAAAACAAAATAAATAAAAACACAAAAAGCGCCAGAGAACATTGCATAGCGGAAAAAAGCATAACGACCGTTTCGTTCTTCTTTTTATTATTATTTTCATTTTCTGTCTTTCGCCGCTCTTTATATTCTGTTGTTGTTGTTGTTGTCGTCGTCGTCGTCATTGTTGTTGTTGTCGTTGTTGCCTGTTTTTTAAGCTGTAATTTTTTACTTGACGTTTTTTATGGTTTTATCCTTTTTTTTTAAATATCGATTTTTATGTCAACTTAAATGAAAGGTACACAGTTTTCCATATAAAAAGTGTACGGAATTCTATATGTAATGTGTGTGTATGTGTGTGCTATATACGTATGTATGTGTGTGTGTGTGTGTTTACGCTCCTTCACTATTAATTTCCCCTCCCCCCACCGCACATCCCGTTTGCATTAAAAATGCACATCCGACACAAGAAAGGCAGCAGATTTCAAAAGTTTCACGATTTTCGCAACCCCCCTAAAAAACATCCCAACTTTTTTGCGATAATTAATAAGTGAAATGACGAACTGAAATACCCTTGAAAAACAGCATAAACATGTCACAATTTATTTATAATAATTATGTTTTCATTTATGCTATAAATCGAAATTAAATATGCATATCTGTTAGAAATTCCCCTGACATTAGCAGAGTCACTTTTAACAGTAACAGACAGAGCACATTAACATTAAGGTGTTCTAATTAACATTAACAGCATCAGTTCTAACTGAAAATATCACTTCATATGGAAAATAAACATAGATCAACATACAGAGACATAATTTTGCGACTAATTGTTCCTATGGCAGCTATATGATATAGCAGACCGATTTCAACCAAACTTGATCAGAATGTTTAGGATCCTCTCAGGCGCATATTCTGTATGATTAATTGAGATATCTTTTAAATTGTCTTTATAATTAAGATATGAAAATTTTATTTCTAATTCGTCGGCGTTATAGGGGTGTGGTTAAAATCTGAAACAAACTTCAACTGCTTGCAATAAAGACAAACCTACATACCAAGTTTGGAGTCTCTAGCTCTTATAGTCTCTGAAATCTAGGCACTCATACAGACGGACATCATCGACTTGGCTGATGATGCTGAACAAGAATATATGTATATACTTTACGGCTTTTAAGTGCGGGGGCTAAAAAAACACCACCATAACGAGTACTATCAATGGTGGGACGATTATACAGAAACAACATTATAACATTTTTTTTCAGTGTCTATATCTCAGAACAGAAACAAGATTATGACATTTTTTTTCAGTGTCTCTATCTCAGTATTTGGCACAAAATTTAACTGAACTATAAACTATAGACCACACAAAATAAAAATATAGTAATGATAGTAAAACCTTATTCAGTTCAAGGACTCAACTTTCAACTTGTTTAAACTATTAAATATTAATCGGAGGTACAACTTGTTCATGCGGATAGAACACAGGATAACAGATTCAAAAGTCCACATAAAGGGATACTGTAGATAGGCTTTAAATATAATATATGCATATGTACATATTTATACATAATACTCGTTATATGATGTAAATGTACGCATCCATATACACACACACACACACACACACACACACACATGGCATGTAAAATCCGTTTCCCTCTGCCATAGCAATTTTCTTTCTTTTTCCAGATGCTTTTGTAATTTGTATAATTTTTTAACGTCGTCGTCGTCGTCGTCGTTTTTGTTGTCGCTATTTATTTTTTTATTTTTTTCTTTTTTTGCTTTTGTAACGTTTTTTGCTTTTGTTTCTTTCTCATACGAAGCAAAAAATTGTAATATAAATTTATGTGCTAACGTAGAGCAAAGGGAAAACTGCTTGATGGATACAGCGTGAGGGGGGGAGTGGGACAGACAAAAAGTGGGGGGAGGTAGTAGTAACTTGTGCACGGGACGACAAAATGACAACAACAAAAAAAAAAAGAAAAAAAACCAAAATAAAATAAAATGGAAAATGGAAAAAAAAATAAATAAAATAAAATAAAATACATGTATATACAATTTTGTACACAATTTATATTTATACTCCCGCTCTTCTTCTACTGCTTTTCCTATATACAACGCCTATACATAAACACTCCTCCCACATACACACACACACACACCCACACATACATACGCGTGTACTGTTAACAACGAGCACAATGCAAACTTACGTCAATAGAAATAAAAAACAAGTCAAAGTAGAAAACTTCAAGGGGAATTCCAAAATTTGTAAGAAACGTGATATATGAGAAGCTGTCTAAATATTTCTAACTTAATTTATAAAAGAAAAATAACTAAAACAACAACAAATTGCTTTAAACGTGATCTTCAAGATCGATATTAATATTTTATACAGACAAACTGACGGATTTACATATGTAACTTAAAAGGCACAAAAGTTAAATTAACTTAACTGTAGATACTCATAAATAATTGTTCGGCTGACTTATTGGGCGTCAATCTGAAACTGTGTTCGAATTAAAAAAGTTTGACAAATAATTGATAATTGAAATTATACAACTATAGTCGTATTTTCTGCAGAGTATAATAAAAAATGCCACGCTGTCTTAAAGATAAATACAAAAAGTAATCAAAAATAGGATTCAACTGATTGCAATTCACGGCGCCAGACTTGACGTAAAAGTTGATTGGATATACAAATTTAAATGTTGATATCTATAAAAAGCTTTGATAAATAATTAAAAAATATGTGTATATGGGAAAAATATAGTTAGAGATACGAGTCAAAGTCAGAAGTGTTTTACAAACAAACGTTTTTTTTATTAAATAACAGAATAGAAATTGTATTTTAAGAAAGTTCATAAATTATACAAAACGAGCATTTTAGGCATAGTTTCATTATTAATACGATTGAAATAAAATTGCAGTTATTTGTTTCTTTCCACCACATCAATAAATAAGAATATCGAATGATCGCATAAATCAAATTATGTTTTCGATAAAACACATTTAAGCAAAGAAAAGAAAACTAATAATTATTTTGGCTCTTTTTTAACAGTGTACAGAAATCCCCTCTTCAAGTTGAAACGACTTTCAAGCTGCGATCGAATATTGATATAAAATAAAAAAAATAGTCGAGATTTATACAACAACAGTTATCTACAAATTTGTGGTTGGAGCTTTCGAAAATTCCCCGTCATAAAGGGAAACCACTGCAAATAACTAAAGGCAGTTCGACGGCTTTTTAGAATTTTTCGTGCAGTGCATTAATTAACAATCAATGGGACAAACAGCTTTCTATATAGATAGATAGAAAGGGGGAGAAATGACCAGGGACCGGGAACTGGAAGCAGCAAAAGCAGCTGAAAATATCACTTAAAAACAACGATCTATAAAAAAAAAAAAGGAAGAAGCCAAAAAATCAGTTGAAGATATCTTAAATAACAACCAGTTCTGGCAGCCGTTTTTCTACTCTTGTATAAATAAACAAAGTCTAAAAAATGAATAAGCAGTTTCTTGTTGTTGTTTTTCTTTTTGTCGCGAAATCAAAATAATCAAAACAAAAAAAAATCGAATCGAATAAGAAACGCATTTGAAATGAATTCAAGGAAAAAAATCTCGTTCTTTTTTTTTGAATACAAATTGAAATTTGTTGTTGTTGTCTTAATTATTATTATTATTATTAATACATAACGAATGAGTATTAAAGAAAAGCAACTCAAAGCGAGTGCAAAAAAAGAAGGAAATCAAAGCCGAAACAGAAACAGAAACAGAATCTCAAATCCCAATACTCAGCACATTGCAACAGAATTTACGCAGCAAAGTTTTTTTTACTTCTTTTTTTGGACATTTGGTATGCGAATGTTACAACAACAACAACAACAACATGTATGTGTGTCTGTCTGAGTGTGTGTTTAGGCCAAGGAACTGCACACACAGGCTCAGATAGCCAAAGTGTACGAGACCAAATTGAAGTCCAAGATCAAGTCTAGCTAGTAAAAGCAACGACAACAACAACAACAACTGCGAGTGGAGTCCAAGTGCAATAACACTTAGTCCAAGAACAACACAACAACAACAACAACTATCGACTAGCGTCTAGAGATGAGCGCAACTCGTGTTTTTATCGTGACTACACAAAGCTGAAAAAGCTCTTTTTTATGCCATTTGCAAGTGCATTTTGGAAAAAAATATAAATAATGTAAACTCGAAAAGAGACAAGATTTTATTTAGTAAAAAAAATATTTGAAAATGATTATATGAAATAATGCTGTTCTTCGTTGATTTGTAGCTAACTATATTAGCCAATAAGAAAGTGTAGTAAATATAAAATATTACAAAATGAAAGAGTGTAAAGAAATATTAGATCATCATGCCGAGCACTTTCGAACTTGTTTGAAATGTTCAAATAACAACTGAAATCAATTAATATGGGTGTAAATAAAAATAAAAATATAGGTAGAGTTGTAGATATAGAAAAAGATATACATAAAGATATATATAAGTGTTTGGTTATAGATATAGACATAGTTATAAACGTCAGTATTGACATAGATATAGATATAGCAAAGTTAAAGATGTTATATATGTAAAGGATATTGATATAGATGTAGGTGCAACTATAAATATAAATTATAGATTAGTGGTGGGAAATACCACATTTGAACACAATTGTTATAGATCTGCCCTTCATCAGTATTGCTTGCACTTATTAGGTTGAAAATCAAAGTAAAGTCCAAACTTTTTGGGTTAGCATTACAGACTTAGATATAAATCTCAATGTTCTCTTCAAGCAATTGTGATACTTGGGAAACCAAAAAAAAAAACAAAACAAAAAAGCACAGTGGCTCTTGACCATCTCTACCGGGCGATGAGAATGCATCTCTCAGAGTGTGTATCTCAAAAGCAAATGCTGTGGCAGATACGCACGCCACCATTTGCCGCAGCGACGGACTGTGTAAGCAACATCATAAAATGTTTCCAAAACAACAACAACAGCAACAACAGCAGCTTGCAACTGCGACTGCAACAAGCTGCAGCTAAAAAAAAAAAAATAAAAAATAAAAAAAAAACCTGGAGCCCAAGCACAACAACAACAAGAACAACAACAATAACTTGCAACTTTACGATGCTCTACAACTATTGCTATCGTTGTTGTTGTTGTTCTTACTGTTGTTGTTGTTGTGGTTCTCCAAGTCCAAGTGCATTCGCCTTCCGCTTCGTTTTTTATTATTTTTTTTTTACTTTTTTTATTTTTTATTTTTTTCTCATTTTTTTTTGTCAGAGTCTTGATGCTGCTGTGTTGACTTATGCAGCTTCCACTAGCATTGTTATTGTTGTTGTCGTTGTTGTTGCTGCTGACACAAAATCTAATAATTTCCAGACACACCGACAACAAACGACGACAACATAACAACAAAATATAAAAATTGTAGCGTCCAGTTTGGCACACACACACATAGATACATTTGTATCTGTATCAGCATCTGTATCTTTTGCTAGCTGCCGCACATCCATGTAATCTAAGGTGGCTGAACCACAGTCAAACAGCCAAGTGGCAGACAGGCTAGTGGGTGCAGGAGGTGGCACGGGGCACGAGGCACGAGGCACGAGGCACGGGGCACGAGGCACGGGACACGCTAAACAGGACTCACCATAAATAGAGTCCTAGCTGAAGAACCAGATTTGCTTAAAGCCCTTCTTCATGGCCCTTCTTCACTCCAAGCCAACATTCCGACATCCACAATTACAACAACAACAATAACAAAGGTTAAAATATGTTCAAGCTAAGATAACATTCGTTTGATTCTAAACAATTCTTGGAACTTCTCTCTAATCAGTCCTACAAAATACGCTTTGTAACATTTCAAATGTTCAGATATCAGTAAAAAAAAAGCTGGAGCCTTACAAATAATAGATATAACAATTTAATCACGTAAGCTGATTGCTTATCGCATTGTTTTTTATTTTCTATTTAAATATAATTTGACATTTAATACATAAAAAAGAAACAATAAAAATAATAATTAACTTCACAAAATTTCTCAATTTTAATGAATTTTGTTTTTTATTAATTTTAATCTTTTAGTCTAATTTATTGTAGGAAAATAATGTCTGTGTTCATTTCATCAGTTCGACTCTGAATTTATTTTTATGATTCAAGAAACAATTACGAACAATCGATAAATCTATAAAAAGAAGAGTAAGAGTATTGATACAATTTAAATTGCTCTCTTTTTTTTTTAATAAATCTGCAAATAAAACGTTTTTAAATCTACAGTCATTGTTTTTGGAGTCCGTTTTCGGATATCTTCTAAAATACTTATATCCCAAAAAAAAGCATATGATAAAGCTGATGTAGAGATTTTAGAATTTCATTTATGGATATTAAATCTACAGCGAACATTTTTCATTCAGACTATAGACTATATAATGTTAAGAACTCAACAACATTATAAAGTTGAGGGAGAAGTTTTTAACTTACATCTAACGACTTCGGAGCCCGAACAACAACAACGATCTATAAAATGGTGACTATGAAAAAAAACTCAATACACTCAGAGAGTCAAGATGATGAATTTGAAGCAGCAATTTTAAATTCGAATAACACAATTAATTTCAAAATTTTTGTAAAATTACAATAAAGTTTAAACTATGTTACAGAGAAGTTCAATTACATTCAAAAGAAGCAGCAAGAAAAAGTAAAAGGCAATAGGACAATAGGACAGGTGCCAGAAACTGAACCAGGTTTAAACTTTTTGTTTGTATTTTTTTTTTTTTTGGACAAATCTTTTGTATGACTTCCGGTTAGGGGTTTTTAAAGTTGGCCCGGCCAAAGATCTGTAAAAGGAGCTAAACAAAAAGAACAAACAATTTTACAAGAAAATGGAAAAGCTGTTGCAGCTGCGTAGATGTGAAGGTGGTAGAGGTGGGAGAGGCGGCGAGGCGAGGGAGGCGTGGCAGTTGGAGATGCGCTGGGTCTTGCAGGTGACAGTAGCTCTGCGGCTTTTTGGTCATGGCCCATGAAAAGCGAATGAGCTCTCGCCAGATACAAATGCTTTTTGCGAGTAGGAAAAACTCGCTTGCTCTTGCAGCTTCCACTGCTGAAAGTGGTGCTGGTGTTGTTGCGGCTTAGCAGCAATCTTTATGCGGTCTCCGACTTCGGGAAGCAACGCGCACATTCATCAAGAAAACTGTCATCGTTTTTTCTTATTTTTGCTCTCCCTCTCTGTATCTGTCTCTTTCTCGCTCGGCGTGTGTTTGTGCTTGTGTGTCTGTGTCTGTGACTGTGTATTTGTATCTTGTATCTGTAAGTACGTTAGCCTCGGTCACAGATTCTAACTCATACGCAAGGCATCTTCTTCTTCTTTTTTATTTTGCATTTTGTTTTTGTAACTTTTGCTTTGGCAAGACGCCCCCTAAGCATGTGCTAGGCCCTGCCTTTCCCTTTCCCCCGCTACTGCCTTTTCATCTACCATCGTGTTTGTTTAAGTCAATGTTTTTCGGTTTGCGTTTTTGTTTAGCTCGTCTCTATTTTATTATTTTTTTGTTTTTGTTTCTGTTTTTTCTTTTTTTTTCTCTTTTTGCTTTAGTTATCATATTTTTTGCGCCTAATGTTCACTTAATATTATTTTTATATCAAAAGTTCGCTTGCAGGCAAAAAGCGGCAACAGCTAAACACAACACAATGCCAAGCGAACCATCTGAACCGTTTATAACCCAAACAAACTTTAGGTAGTAGGTTTGACACCAGGGGAGGTGGAGTTGGAGCTGCAAGCTAAGGTAAGGACAGGCATACACGCACACATTAATGCATACACACACACACACACACACACATACATATGTAGTTACTTTGCCAGTTTTTGCCATCGTTCGCCATGTCGTTTCTTTTAGGTTTTTGTTATCTTCGATTTTATGCTGATGTTATTACAATTTTTCTTTCCAAGACCTGTTCTTAAATCTATCTTTCTCTGTCTCTCTCTCTCTCTCTTTCATCTTCTCAATGTTTCTCGTTCTATTAAGTGTTAGCTATAAAACTAGCTTTATTTTGGAATCAGTTTGAAGTCTCAGAAATTCCTGGCAATAAATACTTAACGCAGCCAACTTAATGTGGTCGAATCAACTGAGGATCAAAAACTTCCCTTTCAGCAATGCCAAGCGCAGCCAACTTAATGTGGTCGAATCAACTGAGGATCAAAAACTTCCCTTTCAACAATGCCAAGCGCAGCCAACTTAATGTGGTCGAATCAACTGAGGATCAAAAACTTCCCTTTCAGCAATAACAAGCGCAGCCAACTTAATGTGGTCGAATCAACTGAGGATCAAAAACTTCCCTTTCAACAATGCCAAGCGCAGCCAACTTAACGCAGTGCGGCAAAAAATCCCTTTGAAATTATCACCCAACATAACGCACTAAATTTGCTAAAATCTGCATTTAGAATAATGATTTATAAAAAATGTTTCTTTTTTGAAATGAAGTAAGCTTAAAAAAACAAGGCATCCAATCAAATGCAGAGACAAATACAACGTAAACAACCAAATTAACGGAGAGCACAAAAAAAATATGTATATATAGAAAAATGACTAAAAAAAAATGAAAAACCCCAACTAATGTTTGATGATAATGATGCTTGATGATGATGATGATGGTGATGGTGATGGTGATGGCCAGACGCAACGTTCGAACTGAGAATTTTGCAATTACCCATTTGCCGTCTCCTTGAGATGGGCACTTTTTTTTAATACCCCCGTAACCATAAAGTGGGCGAACTACGAAAATGTGTGTATAATAAAGTTGCGCAAATGTATGTAACCAACGATATATAGAAGAAGATATATTCACATCTCATCAGTAAAAAATATAATGTGCTCCATGAATTACACAGAACTATAGGATAAAAACTATTTTATAATCAGCGAATGTTTCATAAAATATATTGGCGAATTCACGCATGAATGGTAATTAGGAAATTCAGTAGAAAATTCAGTAGTAAATTCTGCTTAAAACTCTCAGCTCTAAAAACTCAAGTGTACTTTTTTTTTTGAACAGCACTAAAATGTACAGGGTATTTCTTGAGTCGAGCACCTACAACAAAGGCTTGGTTAATGTTCTTCTTTTTTTTTTTGTTACTGCGTTATTGGTGACTACTTTGTAATTTATTGCATATTTTGTCATTTTTTTGCGTATTGAAAACAAAGGAGAATGAAAAAATTGTTAAATTTCCCCGAGAAAATGTCGCAGTGCCGAAATCAACCTTTCGCCTTCTCACCCCCCTAAAGAGGAGGAAAAAAATGTTGCGAACCAAAGCGAATATTGAGATGTGTTCCCTGATTCAAGTGATTTACTCATACGGTAATATGCAGGTCTGTGCATGCATGTCTCCTGTCTTGTGTGGGCGTGGATCACACACACTCAAACACACACACACACACACAATCATACATGCATCCATATGATATGTTTGTATACATATGTATGTATATCGTACATGTACATATATATTATATAAGATATCCGAGTAAAAAACTCCACTAAAAACACTCCCCCTACACATAAAAATAAAACAGTAAAGTAAAAGAAAGCTTAATATTTGTAAAAATTACGGCTATTTTATACCCTTTATTGCTGTATTTTGTAAAAGCACAAAAGGGCAGCATATCGTAAAAAAATTTAATAAGAATTCAAATAATAACTGTTCTTAACTGCTCCAAAACAATGAGAAAATCGTTATTCCCAAATTTTCAAAAATATGCATTACTTATAAATCTTAAAATTGTTCATGTACCCTTAATTTTGGATTTTAAAATTTAATGGTTGTTATTAAGCTTAAGCTTTTTTTAACTTTATATTTCTGTTATTAATAATATTAAAAATTATAATCTGATCTTAATTTTCCACAATTTATCTGCATGTTTTGATAAACTTCAAGCGGTTTGTAAATCTGGCTGCCAGCTGTATTATGATATAGTTATATATGTATATATACAGTGGTTCATATATAGTTCATACTATATGTCCGTCATTTTTATAGGGTATGCAGATAACAAGCAGCAAGCTCAGCTCTGGAGCTGGCCACTTGTTATTTTGTTCAGTGCAAAGTATAAATGAAGTTTTTGCTGTTGTTCTTTTTTGCGTCTTTCCTTTTGCATGCCTGATGTAAAGTTCAGTTTCAGTTTGGTCTCTCTTCTTTTTGCTTTTTTCTCAATTTTTTTTTGTGATTTCTTTTTGCTGCTTTTGTTGTTTTTTTAAATTTTTTTTTTTGTGCTCTTAGTAGTTTTCTGTCCGCGCCAAAAAGGCAAAAACCGAGCAACAGTAAAACGAGAGTTTTTTTTTTTTTTGCCTTGATGCGACGACGATGGGACAATGGCATGATAGTGGGATAAAGGGGGAATGGGAATGGTAAGGACGAGGGATGGAGCAAGCTAAGGACTAAGGACGAACATTGCTCCACGAGCTGCCCCGGGTAGAAATGGATCTCACACCGTGGGGCGGGGTAAATAAATTAAATGCTTTTTGCTCGACTTTATTTTGCTGGCGATGTTTGCCTTGTTTTTAATATTTTCTTTCCCTTCTATATAGTACATACATATGTATGTATATACCAATTGCTTTTCTTTTCCCTCTTTTCATTCATTTTGTATTTTTTGTATTTTTTTCTAGCCAACAACAGTCATCGACTTATTGCCAGTTAGCCCTGATTTCTAGAGTTCCCTTTTAGTGTACCAAGCATAACGTTGTCCAAATCTGCCTCTCCCACAATTTTGCATCTTTCCAATTTATGTTGTATTTTTTCTATGCCACGTCTCTCTATCTCCCTCTCTGTTCTATTCTCTTTCTATATACATATTATACATATACACTATATAGAAATTTGTTTGTCCTAACTGATTGCTAATCAACATTGACTCCCCTTTTTATGACGTAAGCACCAGCGCGGAAATTGAAAGGAATCTGTATCGGACTTTCCTTCGATCAATCCGGCTTTTATAAAATACACAAAATTAGGAAATTAATGAAAAACTATATTTCAAACTCAGAATTCGAAGTTGGAAGAATATACACTTTTTAATGAAAAAAAGCTTTAAAAAAAACCTTACTTTGAAATTTCATTATAAAACTCGAACTATAGAATTTTCCTTAATCTTAGAGTCATTCAAATATTCTTTACTAAAGAGCTTACAAAATCACAAAAGCTCTTCGTAAAATGATTCAATTATTACATTATCTTGTATACAATTCATAATATTTTTTTAAAAGATATGAAAGTGAAAACAAATGATGTATACAACACCAATTTATTAAAATGTATTTTGATATTTATTTATGTTTTATCATTGAAAAATCTGTTTTTTAAGGCGTGGTAAAATATCTAGCATGCCAATTTGTAGTTTCATTTTCTCTATCTTTCCATATGGTGATTTTTTCACTGTTTGCTTTGCTTTTATATCCAACGAAATAAGTTTTTATCTATCGCAAACTGATGCAAAAACTAAGATTTTTCCTCCAATATATTTTCGTTCTTTATTATGTCTGCTTTTGCATCTACTTTAATTTGTATTTGTTGCTACTTTTTGCGCACTTCCATACCCTGTAGCTCTACAAATAAGTATAAGGGTGTATTACAAACGGAAAAACTGTTTAATTATTTATATTAAAATCGCGCTAAAGTTATTTATTGATTTGAAGAAAAGTAGGCAAACAATTTACATTGTTTAATTGTAGATATTTTTTGTACTTTGAAAAATTGGAATTTGACGCAATTTAACTCCCATCTTTAGCTAGCTTTTCAGCTGACGCAAACTTTTATTTTCTTTCTACAGGGTATAAGCTAGTCGCTCACATTTTCTCGCCTTTTTTTGCTTCAAGTTATCAGCAAAATTTGCCTAACGTGTTTGTAGTTTTTTATTGACTTTTTTCGTAGAGTACACAGGCACAGAAACACATACATATGTATGTATGTACATACATACATACATATATATAATATATTATACAAATTTATATATTAGATATGTATGTAATTCTTCTATTTGTGCATTTGTTTTGCTGTTGTTGATTTTGTTTCTATTTTCTTTTCTTTTTTTTTTGATGTCTCTGCTTACATTTTTTTAATTATAAAAAATACCCGCTGTTATCAAAGGGAATGAGTAGCAAAGGGGAGAAGAGAAAATATAAAAATATCATAACAAAAAACAATGACTCTGATACGCACAAAAATTGCTCTGAAGACCAAAAACAAAAAAAAAAAACACCCACAATTCGGGGGAATTTACGTTAGTTTGTTTTTTTTGGTTTTTTTTTTATCTCACATAATACATTTGTATGTATTTGTAATTTTCTGTAACTTTGACAATTTACCCACTCGAATTTCAGTAGATCATAAAGTTTATGACTCAAATACGAAACTGAAGAAGCGTCAAAACATTTTTATTATTTGTGTAGAAATTCAGAAATAAACAAATCTTACTTACTTTGGGGTTTGGGGGGAACGAATCAAACGAAAAGCTCGTAAAAAATGCGTGAGACGCAAAAGATAAAGAATTCTGTTTGCGTCTACAAAAATTGCACACACACACTTTTGATGATATTTGTTAATATTTGCGAGATAATTTTTGATAATATTACGAGCCACATACCTACAAGTATAAAATGAAATTATATATAAATGTTTAATTTCAAGGCGAGCTTAAATGCGACTCTTAGCGATATGCCCGATTTGGTTAGAGTATATTCAATTATTATTTTACACAATTACGCTCAAACATTTGTGTGGCCTCCTTTTGGCAAAACAAATTTGTTCAAAGTTTGCCAAATTTACCGACAATAATAACGAAAAAAAAAAACAAAAACGACACAAACTCTTGGTGCTTGTTGTTGTTGTTATTGTGTCTCTTTTCAAGCCGTTGTTGTTGTTGTTGGTATTGCTTTCTTTTGAGCATTGAATGAACTTGAAATTTGGAGAGCCAACTCCTAATTGACATCTGTGTGTGTGAGTGTGATGTCGCGCTAAGCGCTTACACTCACGCATGCAGACACTCTCTCCCACACACACTCACACACACACACACACACACACACACACACACACACTTCAAGTTGTGGCTGCGTCAAATGCGGACAGTGGGACGCCGCGCATACGAATGTCGTTATGAAAACAAAAAAACTAATAAAGCAACGGATGAAAACAAACGGGCCAACTGACAACAGCAGCGCTGGCAACGCCGCCGCCACGGCAATTTGCAATTTTAATTTTGCGTGTTGCTTTTTTCCCTCTCTTTTTGACAGCATTTCTTGTTGTTGTTTTTCGTATTTGTATAATTAAAGTTAAAGTTGTAAAAAAAAAAACAAAAAAAATTGAGCAGCCATAACAAACAAAAAAGTCAATTGCAAATTGCTTGGATCATTTTGCGGGAAAGGCGGAAATTGCTGAGCTTATGGACTCTCCGCCTGCCTCTGTCTCTCTCTGTCTTCGTCTCTCGCTCTCACACTCTTTCTTTTAATTGACAGCGCCGCAAAAAACAAACAAAAAAAAGATAACAACAACAGCATGCATGAAGAATATCAAAAGGTTAGCAACAAAAAATTAATTACCAACTGAACAGAAAAAAATATGAAAATAAAAAAAACAACACACAATTTTTAATCTACTTCCTTTTGTTCTGTTTTTTTTATATATATGTACATACGTATATTTTAGTTTTTTGCTGCTCAGCACATTTTTTTATGAAATTTATTTTAAAATGTGGTTTATTCTCATTTTTGCCACTTCCTGTGCACTTGCAAACAGAAACAAAATTGTTTATAATAAAATACACATATATATTTTTGAGTTATTATTTATGTCAATTCCAATTTAAATTTAAACAGAAACAAAAAACAAGTGGCAAAGTCAACAAACCCGGAAACCTTCCAGCGAGAACAACGGAATTTTATCGTAATCACTTTTTTTTATTTTGACAAGGAACAACAAAACAAGCAAAAGAGCAATAAAAACGAGCAATTATGCATACAAATATTAAAAACATAAATAAAGCAAAATAAAAAAAAAACAGAAACCGCAAACAAAACTTTTGGGTTAAAAATAAAATACCACTTTGTTGTTGTTGTTTTTGTTATTAATGTTTTAGCACAACAAATAAATAAATCGAGTTTCTCACCTTTCTTTACGACTTTTCGCGGTATTATTATTATTGTTTTCTGTTTCGTTACTTATGTTTCTTCTGGAGATTCATTCATTTTGTGGCTTGAACTTTTCCTGTTATTGCGGTTTTTTTTTCTTTAACAATGCTGGTTAAACTAAAAAAAAAATTAACAATGCTGCAATAAAAAAAATTTGCAGCGCGCGCTTTTTTCACTAGAGCGTCTTGCTAACGGTTAATGACGTATATTGTTATTGCTCAGCTCTGTTATCGCCGACCACCAACCGACCGGCCTAACAGTTCAAAAACGACTGAACAGTGTTAACAGTTCAGACGACGTTCTGTAGCCGTTGGCGACTTTCAACACTTGCACAGAGTGATGTGTTGAATTTATCGATAACAACAATCGAGTTGGCCATATGATATTGATGTTTATATAATTTATAGCTGACATTGTCGATTATTTAAATTTCCATTCATTGAAAAAAATTGTATATTTTGGGTTTTATATTCTATATTAAATTGCCATGTAGATATGGAGTAATGTAAATTTTGTATGCTATCGATAACAATTGAAAACAGCTGACTCGGCAGTCAGCGGAAAGGCCGGTACTGTTTGAGAGGCAAGTAAACAACAATTTTGTGGGACACACGCAGCACACAGACTGTCGCTTATCAAAGAAAATGCAGGTCAAAGGGTATCAGCGTCAACCGCTTAGGATTTGAGCGGTCCACAAAAATTTCTTGCTAGTATACATCTGTACGCCAGACGCGGCATAAGAAGATATCCGCGCAGAATTTCAGTAACACGCCTAGCCTTCAGCATGCAGCATTTACGAACCATCAACAACAGCGCTGTCAAGCTGCAACGGTGCTTATATGCAACAATCACTCACAAACACAACACAGTTAGCAGAGCCTACAGCTGTTTGTCCAAAAAGCAACCGCGCGCCAACTTCGCCGTAACGATTTCGACAGCGAAGTTTTTGCAATTTTCGCCGTCAATTTCGGCGAAAACAACAACATCATCGCTCTCAGCACCGCTCACGATCAGACACAGTTCAGATTCAGGCGTGGTAAGTGTGTAGGAAAAATGTAACTCAGCATTTTAAAATTATTAAACCACTAATATTTATCACAATAATATATATATATATATTATTTGTTGCCTGACCTCGCGTGTGCAACAAGTGTTTTTATAAAGTGTAAAGAGTGCAATTTTCATCTCTTTTTTCCTTTTTCTCTCTCTTTTTGACTGCCGGCAACACGTTGTTTTACAGTTGTGCTTTGTCTCATTGCTATTGTTGTTGTTGTCGTTGGCAACGCGTGGCTTTTAAGCTGACCTTGAAAGCACGCCCGAGCCGCCCTGTGCCTATTTTTTGTCTTTGTGCATAGTTAATTTTATGCCTACACAAAATTTTCCTGATCTGTCTGTCATTTATCTCTCAATCTCAAGTTGCAAATTTTTGCACTGGAAGCGACGTCGACGCCGACAGCGGCGTTGACGTTGACGCCAACGCCTCGCTCAATTGGATTTGTTTGTGTTTTTCGTCTGGCAATGATCGTAAAATCAATTTTAATTTCTGCGTTTGCAGTTTCATGCGCATTTTGAAGAAGCCATAAATATTAAACAAATATTTAGAGATTGGTAAACTTATCATGGTGAAGTGTAAAAAATCTTTTCGTTTATGCATATGCATGTATATATCGCTCATTTACTTCAAGACTGTCAGATTTAAAAAAAAGACTGGGTTCTTGAATTCGTGAAAGCTTAAAATTTTTGCTTGATCCTTTTTTACACATTTATAGTAATGAATAAAAATATATAACGCAAACAAATATTAAAAACATTTTATACAATTTTGGTAAGTTTCAAAATTTTGTTACTTTCATTTTTAAATAAGTTCTTAAACAAAAAAAAACTTTGTAAATAATTTCCTCTAGTCAAGCCTGTCAGTGCCCCAATTTCGGATCGTATTACTACATATGTCATATAGCTCTTTCAGTACTGATCTATTTATCCAAGTACTTACGAAATTCGATCAAAATCGTAACAAGATGCCATTGAAATAATCAGCTGTTCTATGAAAAACAACTATTCCATAAAATCAACAATTTCAATTGTAATCGTATTCAAATAACATAAAGCTACAAACTGTAAAACTATATCCAAACTTTTCAAGACTAACAAAAAAAACGAATTTAGTAAGTTTTTCTTTTGATTTGTATTTACGCTTTAACAAATTTGAGGTTATGTTTACAGTATTCGTGAAGGAAAATAATATTTTCGAAAATTGTAAAACTTGTGGAGCTTCGAGTAGCTTCGTTTTTTTTTTTTTTTTTTGATAAGGACTTGACATTTTCGACCTTACGACTGTTGTGATGGGGCGGGGGCCCACCAGCAAGCTTATTCTTATCTATTGCAATAAGTTGAACTTTCGACATTTGGAATCGTGATAAGAGCATACGCAAATAGATGCAAATAGCTCATTGGGGGGTGTATTTCTTAATAATCTGGCGTTATCTCGATACATATGTATACTTAATACTGGGTAGAGATATGGAATCGTAATGCACATGCCAAGATTACCGCAGCAATCTTATCGGATGGCTGCTTTCTATCAATCATGTACCTTAGATGAGCCTCAAGTCGCCAGGCAGCGATCGAGCCGAGATCGTTACCGTTACGGTTCCCGACCCATTAAAAGCGTCTGCCCGACGCCTTATCGTCTTATCAATGCTTTGCAATGTTTTTGTGAACCTTTTGAACTTATTTGGTTAGTTTCAAAATATGCAAACAACTCGAATCGAAGCGAAACGAATCAAATCAAAGTCATAAACAGTTGGCGATCGACACATATGCAACTCAGTGCAGTAACGATCGTTGGCCCGATCGGAACAGAGAAAAAGCTTTAAAGCTTCTTTAACAATTATTTGTGATAGACGTCGATTGATTACGTGATACAATTTAACTTGCAGAAAATGGCAGACCAAAAAATGCTGCAGGCAACATTGCTGGAGAGCGATCCCGAGTTAGCCGATATCATTATGAAGGAGAAGAAGCGTCAGATCGAGGGACTCGAGATGATTGCCAGCGAGAACTTTACCTCATTGGCGGTATTGGAAAGCTTGGGCTCGTGTCTGACCAACAAATATTCCGAGGGCTATCCAGGCAAGCGGTTAGTTGTCTTTAATTTAAATCTCAAAAAAAAAAGAGAGCTTTAATGCGCTTTCGAATTTAATTGAGCTTTAAGCTTTAATGTGCTTTTTTTAAATTAATTTTTCTCCTCTTTCCTTCACTACAGTTACTACGGTGGCAATGAGTTCATTGACCAAATTGAATGCTTGGCTCAAAGCCGTGGTCTGAATCTGTTTAATCTGGACGTGAACAACTGGGGCGTCAATGTGCAGCCGTATTCGGGCTCTCCGGCCAATTTGGCTGCCTATACGGGCGTACTGCGTCCCCATGATCGTATTATGGGCTTGGATCTGCCCGATGGTGGCCATTTGACGCATGGTTTCTTCACGGCCACCAAGAAGATCTCAGCCACATCGATATTCTTTGAGAGTATGCCCTACAAGGTGGATCCAGAGACGGGCATCATCGACTATGACAAACTGGCAGAGGCTGCAAAAACGTTCCGCCCTCAGATTATCATTGCGGGAATCTCGTGTTATTCCCGCCTGTTGGACTACGCACGATTCCGTCAGATCTGTGATGATGTCGGTGCCTATCTGATGGCTGATATGGCTCATGTGGCTGGTCTGGTTGCCGCCGAGCAGATACCCTCACCGTTTGCGTATGCCGACATTGTGACGACGACAACGCACAAAACACTGCGCGGTCCACGTGCCGGCGTCATCTTCTTCCGCAAGGGCGTCCGTTTGACCAAAGCCAATGGGGATAAGGTCATGTACGATCTGGAGGATCGCATCAATCAGGCTGTCTTCCCAGCCCTGCAGGGTGGACCGCATAACAATGCCATTGCTGGCATTGCCACTGCCTTCAAGCAGGCCAAATCACCGGAGTTTAAGACATATCAAGCACAGGTCATCAAGAACGCCAAGACATTGTGCAAGGGTCTCGTTGATTTGGGCTACAAGGTGGCCACCGGCGGCACCGATGTCCATCTGGTGCTGGTCGACGTACGCAACGCGGGTCTGACTGGCGCCAAGGCCGAGCTCATTCTCGAGGAGGTTGGCATTGCCTGCAACAAGAATACCGTACCTGGGGACAAGTCGGCGCTGAATCCTTCTGGCATTCGTTTGGGCACACCAGCACTGACCACCCGTGGTCTTCTCGAGAAGGACATCGAGCAGGTTGTTCGATTCATCGATGCGGCACTCAAGATTGCCAGCGAGGCTGTCAAGGCATCGGGTAGTCCCAAAATGGTTGACTACGTGAACACGCTCAAGGAGAACGCGGCCATTAAGAAGAAGATCGAGGAGCTGCACTGCAATGTCATCAAGTTCAGCGTCACCTTCCCGCTGCCCGGTCAAAAGACGCTGTAGATTGAGGTCCACCTCTTGCCTCTTGCCTTTTACCTCTTTTAGTTTTTTTTGTTTTGTATTTACTCGAAAATTTGTTTCAAAATTCTCAGTAGATCTGTGAAATCCTCCGGGCATCTGAGATATCTAAATTGATGTTCTAATAAATATTTTTGTAGTTATTAAAAGAAAGTAAAGAACTTTCCAAAAATTTAAACAAGCCTTTCAATTCAATCTACTATAACATAATTATAGGTTCAAGTGGTCCATTTTATTTAGGTACAACTGTAACTACAACTAACCTTCACTAACGTCTCATTGTAATAATTAATGATTCTTACAACAGATCATTTCATATTTCTTATATTTTATATCAATCAAGATTGCATAATTCTGTGTAATTCGAGACGTTCCAGACAATGGCTGAAATATATTATTCCATTTCAACATGGTGAAATCGAAATACTTAAAACTCTGATTTCGTTTTAAATTTAACTGAAATTTAATATCGGCTTCTAAAAAATTTAATTGCAATTTCTCTTTTTTGAAATTCAGTCACATTCATCAATTTGAATTATGTTGCTTAACCTATGTTAAAAATTATTCGGTATTCTCTTATATTTTGAAATACAATTTTTGTATGTACATATAGTAATAAAGAAAAAACTTGAGCAATCGCTGTGTGAATTCGCCAAAAAATAAAATTGGGAACACAATTGTTTAGCAATTATCCGAGTAGTAAATATTCGAGTAGTTTAAAAAATCTGCAGTATACTTTTAGCTACAAAATATACTTATAACATGATAAAAAAAATTAATTTTTTTCGACACAATGAATTCACATTATATTGAAATTGTTGGTAGAAAGAGGAACACAAAAAGTACTTTTGATTTCGTCAATTAGACTAAACTAAACGAAATTGAACGAAAAACATGTGAAAAAGAAAAATGAGAACACGTATATACAAATGAAGTAGGGACTCAACTTTTTAGGTTTCTAGTTACAAAAATTGACAAATTAATTTACAATGGTAAAGTGACTAACAAAGAAATTGAGTATAAAATAATAAATAAAATTGAAAGTGCAAAATTGTGTACGAAAATTGGAACACTCCAGTTATAGAAACTTTAACATGAATAAAAGTATAAAAAATAAATGAAATTGAAAACGCAAAATTGTCCACGAAAATTGGAACACTCCAAATATAGAAAGTTTAACATTAGTAAAAGTATAAAATAATAAATGAAATTGAAAACCCAAAATTGTCCACGAAAATTGGAACACTCCAAATATAGAAAGTTTAACATGAGTAAGCCAGAGCTTCAGCTAAACTACAAAAGTGTCAAATGGATTCTTTTAAGAAAATATTGAGAAATGGAAATTCATCTTTTAGCTGCTAAGTAAAACTATTGATGGCTTAAAATTGTTCGTAACAAAAAAAAAATGCTCAAGCTCTCGTGATTTAATTTAAGGGATGATCGGCAAACTCAATTTTGGTCAGTTCCTTGCTGAGTCGCGCATCGCGATGGAATCGCGAGTTGTGAGTGGACAATGACCACTTTGTCTTGAAGTTTTTCATGCAGATGAAACACTCGTGCTCCTTGCTCTGGATCTCCGAGTGCCTGGAGGCAATGTGACGCCTCAGGGCATTCATCGATTGCAGGCGACGCTTACAGAAGCTGCAGATCAAGGGAACCGCTACCGCTACCGGATTGTCCTCCACAGCGGCACCAGATGCAGGACAGGCAGCGGCATCAGCTAAAAATACAAAAAAGAAAGAATTAAATTTAAGATAAGAATTAATTTAAATTGAAAGTTGACTGTATTTTTTGTCTTCTTAAAATCTTTGTTCCGAAATGAAAGATCAGTCTTTAATTAAGCTGGAAATACGTATAGTTCTTGGCTTTTATTACGTGTATTTGATTTGATTTCACGGTGTAATCCTTTTCTTTGCTTACAAAAAAGGAGAAGAATATTCAAACATTTCTCTTACATTTCTTTATAATTTCTAAATATATATATATTTATGTACACATAGCATATTTGGTTCTCTGTTTGTTGTATTTATTCAGTTGCTGCTTACATTACGCAAATATATACGGGGGACACAAAAATTGTAATGCTTGCTCAATTTTACTTACAAAAATTTTCTAAAATACCCTTGCAGACTCTGTAAATTTATTTTTTTGAATTTCTCAGTTTTTGAACAGAATTGAAGCGGAACTTTTTAAATAATAACTAAATTACCATAATATGTATTATAAGTTTTTTTAAATATTTTAAACAATATATTTACTGCAATTTATTTATTTTATGCCTTATCGATAAAATCGCTGAACTATCGCAATTAACTAGAGTTAGAGTAGCGACTGCAAGAGTATTTCAACTTCGGTTAGACCGATGACAAACTGTTATTCATTTTACTGCACTTTAAATATTGTATATGTATGTGTTCTCATTCATTTTATTGTTGGTTGACATCAAAATTGTTGTAATCGATACGATATATGTAAAATATATATGTATATCTAAACATGTACACATATTTTATATAATACGTATGAGTTGTTCATTATAGAATTAGCCTTTCAATTAACTAAGTAAATATATATTATCTTTAGCATGTGTGTTGGGTGTGAGAGATGTGTTGGCGAGGGGGTGGTTTGTTTGTTTATAGATCCAACTATATATATACATATATATAGTTAGCTAAAGCATTTGACATCGAAAAATATACTGGGTGAAAAAAAATATATGTATTAAATTTAATATGACAATTTTATTTTGCACTTAAATTGAACGTTTTATACTAGCTAAATGTAGAGAGTAGTTGCGGAGGGGAAAATATGGAAATGTGGGCGTGGCAAGTTTTAAAAACTAATTGAATAATATACAAATGTTTGCCTTAATAAATCAGCCTATATTTGAACAATTGCTGAACGCTTTTTCGCAATTCGCTTGGCAGAACATATTTCGATTTGTACAATTTGTGTGTAAAGTGTGTGTGTTGAGCAAAATACATAAATACAAACATAAGCGACTGTAGCTTGGGAACTGACGGCCTGCTCTGGCTTTGGCTCTAGCTCTAAAATGTTTAAATATTAACTAAAAATTTAAATGTAATATATATAGTTATATATACATATATATGCTGTATATATAGTGTATTTAATAGTTAATAGTTTAGGTTTAAAGACATTTAGTACTACGTAGTATGTACAATTCGTGATGACGCACTTTCGCTAGCTAAATAACTAAAATACAATACATTTAATAAATTATACAATATTTCTCATTTTGCAAATTGAATGTTACTTCGACAGATAAAATTTGAATGTATATATCTAGGCATATATATATATAGATGACATGGCTTGGTCAACATGGGATACATCAACTCCACTGACTGATTGACTCTACTGACTGAAAATATTATTTTCTTTTCTTTCTTTTTTCTTTGTTGTTGCTTACAAATTATAAACTATTGTTTATAGACACATACATAACACACACATACAAATATATCAATATATATATGTCAAATTAGTTGTCTGTTTCAACACTGAAAAACAGCAATTTTTAAAGTGCGAATTAGTTTGTTTTTGTTGTGAATATTGGAATAAAAGAAAATAATTTAAAATAAATTTATGTGGCAATGTTTTTGACTGTCTTATGACTGTATAAGTGTGTGTGTGTGTGTGTTTATGCATGTGTGTGTTGTGTGTTTGATTTCTCTTTAGTTTTTGCAACATTTCTCATTGCATTTGCAAACATCTTTGAAGTGCATATTTAAATTGGACGTAATGTTTTAGCTCGTTCTTTTTCATCGTCTCCCTCTCGCTCTCTCACTGTCTCTGTCTTGCTTGAGTAAGGGTGTCTGTGTGTTTGTGTGTGTGTGAGAGAGAGTGTGCCGCTTATTAGTGCCATCTCTTTTCCCACATCGGTCCGCCTCCATCGGGGACTACTGATTGGTTCAATTGACACCGTGCTGCACTTGAAAGATCGTCCATCAGTTCTCCGTCTTGATGGCGACCTTCTGCTCGTGGGAGATCCGTATGTGCTCCCTGAGGCTGTATTTGTTCTTGAAATTCTTATTGCAGAGCTCACATTTGCGGGGCGGCTGAGGCGTGTGTTGGGTGCGAATATGTCTCCAAAGATTCACCGTGGTAATAACCATTTTGCAAAACTGACATTCTGTCCATTTATTATTGGGTGAATCTAAAAATATACAGAAAAATAGGACAAATTATACAATTATCTCTGAGTTTTTCACTTTTCTACTCGCTTTTCAATTCTAAACGTTTTTCTTTGTCCCATTTCTGTTTTTTTTTGGGACAATATTCCAATTTTTTTTTTAATTTAATATATACTCTATATTAACAAACACGTTGGAGACATATTCGACGCCAAAAAACACAATTAATAATAAATAAATATCTAAACAGGCATACATAATTATAAGCTTAAACAAATCATTTGAAGACAACTCAAATTAATTATAAATTACAAATCAATTGTAGAAATCAAATTCTAGCATAAATCATATACATTTTCGTTCACAATTACACAACTCTAACATAGACATATATATTTAATTTCAACAAACTACATTCTCAATTACTCGAATTAATTCAAAATCAAATTTGCATATATCTACAAAATGTTTTAAAAAGATAAATGGGTTTGGTTTGGGGAAAAATAAATTTTTTTGGGATTGTAAACAGAACATTTTTCGTTTAAGTTGGACATTTTTAAATTTGCATTTGCACCTATTTCAAAGTCAAAGAATCCAAAAAAAAAAATGGGGAAACAATTTTAAAAAAATTCGATTATCAATCCAAACATAGACATACAATCTAAAATTAAAAAACTTCTGATTTTAGTTTCTTACCAGAATTGGATTAAGAAATTAAGAATTGAGCTCGACAAAGTATACAAATTAGGCAGATGTTAAATGATCCATTAAACAGCTTTAAAAATCGTTTTGAATTGTGATGTACAAATATTTTGAAAATTCGCAACTCGATTTTCGCCGAAGCTATAATTTTTGCAGTCGAAATAACGACAACTTGATTTTTGCTTTAGCGATTCATGACTCGATCCATAATTTGGATTTACAGCACTAGTTTTGAGTTTACAAGAAATGGGCAACAGAGGGAAGCAGATGGGGAGCACTCACCGTTGGTGCCACTGGCCTTGTTATCCGTTTTCACGGGTGTTACGGAAACTGTTGTTGTGCCAGCCGTCGTCGCACCAGCAGCTTCCTCCAGCACTGCCTGAGCGGTGGTTGTTGTCGCTGCACCACTCGCCGTGCCCAGCAAGCGGGCTGCAATTTGAAAAATATACATATAAATATATTTTAAAATTGTAATTTCAATAATTTCAAGTCTAGCACTCACTCATTTCGATGGCAATTTCAGCATTATCGGGATCAGCTTGATATTTCTCCTCGATTTCAGACTCAGTTAGGATCTCGTATTCGGATGAGTATTGCGCCACCGTTTGTGCGGCACCAGTGGTGGCATCCTGTGACGTTTGTGGCGTGGCACCATCCGACAGACGGTCGTCCACCTCACTGACTATATAATCTGGTATATCCATTTTGACGGCACCTCGCAGAAAGGTCATCTCAGCAGCTGCAAGTGGAGAAAGTGATAAATGCTTAATTTACAAGTTTATGCAAGACTATGAACCGATTTAGAAGCGGTTTAATATTGGTTTGAGTGTATAAAGTAGCAATATGTTGGATATATGCTCTGCAGACTTAGCTGTGTGGATTATCAATTGGAGGAGCATCAATTAATTGTCAGAAGAAAACAATTATTTGAAGATGGCGACATTGTGGTGCCAGCTTGACTTGAACAACGTACATGATTTCGATTAACTCTTGGATGCTTATGTTATAATGGTCCTTTGGACCACTTGACTGATCTAAAGGCGCCATTCGAACCGCTACAGATGTGATACAGTTGGGTATACATACTTTTGACAATGGTCTGTTCGTCCTTTACGGCGTAATCGACCGTTTCGGTGGTGTAGATGTTGTCATCATCATCCGAGAATGTGATTTTACGCTTCTTAACGTTGTTCGCCGTTGGCAGCGATACGGTGTTTGTGATCGTCAGATGTTGCGCCTGCGCTGACACCTGCTGCTGCTGCTGTTGTTGTTGTGGCTGTTGTTGTTGTGGCTGTTGTTGCTGCTGCTGTTGTTGTGGCACTGCCTGAACCTGAATGTGTTGTATCTGTGTGTTTTGTACATGATGATGCTGTTGTTGTTGTTGCTGCTGCTGTTGTTGCTGTTGACTTTGCTGCACTTGCAACTGAGCCGCGGCGACAGCAGCAACCTGCGTATGAACCTGCGTTGCCGTTGCCTGCAACAGCGTTGCCGTTGGTATTTCGATGGTTTGTGTTGCACTCTGCGCCTGACCGACACTTGCCACAGCAACCTGCTGCTGCTGTTGTTGTTGTTGCTGATGTTGCTGCTGGTGTTGTTGCTGCTGCTGATGATGCTGCTGCTGCTGCTCGTTGACGGCACGTATTGTGCTGGGTATCGTCTTGATGAGCTTGTGCTCGCTTATCAGTGGCGCCACCGGCAGCTGCGGCTTCTCCTTCTCCTCAGCGGTTAAGCCCTGGACGGCAAGTAATTCGGCCGTTTGCAGAAACGATTGCAGCGCCTCTTGTTGCACATTCACCTCGCCCTAAAATAAATAAAATTAAGTTATTAATTAAATAAATAATAGACAATTTAATTGAGCTCTCACTTACCTGATACATGAACTCGACTATCGAGTTGAGATCTTCGAATTTGATAAACTTAAATATAATGACAGGATGCGGATGCGGATTCTCTTTGAATATCTCTTTAAAATAGGATGAACATGAGGATAACACCACCTTGTGGGCCTTGATCTTGCGACCATCCACACAGAGGCTAACATCAACGAAATCATCGTTTAGCCTGTGGTTATCCAATGAGTAGGTCAAATGCCGCAAATAGTTGTTCCAGCGTAATGAATATTGCTGTGTGGTGGCCATCTCTCTCTCTCTCTCTCTCACTCGCTCGCTTCCTATATCTCTCTGTGTGTCTCCCTCTCTCTATGCGTAGTCAATGGTCAACTCTTTCACAAAAATCAACTGCAGTTTTTTTTTGGGTTTAATCCAATTAACAGTGCTGCAGCTTTTGGTGGACAGCAAGCGCCACCTGCCCGCTGTTGTCGCAATATCGTCGTCGTCGCACCACCACCACCACCACCGCCACCTCCAACAACAACAACAACAAGAACAACAATCCAAATGCTATTGCTGACCAATTTGTCGCAATATTAATTAGTTGCAAGCGCATAAAACTCTTATTAACTCCTTATTTTATTTGCCATTTCATATTTCAATCGCTTATGTTTGTTTGTGTTTATTTTCCACTGATGTTTTGTTTATTTTGCAGTGTGTAGCAGTTAATTGCGAAAGCGACGCTCAATGCCCATTGCCCTTAATATTATTGTTATGCACATTTATGACTCTTTTGCTTCTTCTCGCACTTATGCACACATTTAAATTATATTGCACGCATTTTTTATTTATTTATTTTCGTTTTGTAGGTATTCATTTTAGATTTGTATCGAATCCAGTGTTGCCAATTTAGCTATTTCCCCGCTAGATCTAGCGGGTTGCAATTGGCAAATGCGGGATCAATTGTAAAATAGCGGCTAGCGGGAATTTTAGCTATTTTCCATCCACGAAAAACAAGTCGGCAGCCCTGGCAACGGTTGCCAAATAAAAAACAAGGTGGCAGCCCTGCAACTTTTAACACTGTTACCATAACAATAATGGCAGCCATAACAGGGACGGCCGCTGTTAACTCCCAATTGTTGCTAACAAACTCACACCAGATGGCGTTAAGGCGCCTTAATTATTTGAAATAATTTTTAAAAGCAAACTTTATTAAACCATAGCCATTTATTAAATTAATATGACAAAAAAAAAACCAAAAAAAAAGAGAGGAAATAGCTAAGGTTCTTGAAGCTACAGCCTAGGAAATGAAAGTGCGCATAACAAATCTATAAATGAGACGCAATAAAAATCCATAGACGACGGCCCGACACAATAAATCCAGGACATAAAAGATCTTAATCCGAAGTCGGGCACCGCTGCTGCTGATAGGACTCTCGTTCAGCAAATACTCCTTGGCGCCACGTATGCCATTCTGGAAGAACTCCACGTAATTGATGTTCGAGTTTTGCATGAATCCAAAAATGGCACTAAAATATCGAAAAAGAGATGGAATTGCGATTTAATGGCATGGAATGAAATCGGACTTTTCCCTTACATTTCCTTGGGCGGCACAATATCGTGCAGTGCTCGGAAGTTATTATTCTCAAAATGCCACTCGGTGACCGCAAACACTTGCAACGCCTGAAATGCCGCAAAGATGCGACGTTGCAACTTAAACAGGCTGTAAAATGTTTAGATTTCAGATTAGCTGGAATCGAAATGTTTATGGGGGATTCACACTCACAAGGGTTTTTCATTGGTCAAGCGCAGCAAACTGTCCACCACAATGGCCATCATAATGTGCATCGTTATGAACTGAAGAAGATACAAAATTCTTTAAGTATATAATTCCAGCTTTACCAAAAACATTTTCTTAATGTGAAAAACGATTTTAAAAAAAATTCTATAGTTGAACTTTTCTTTTATCTTTTTAAATGTATAATTTTTAACTTTTTAATAGCCTCAATTTAATAAAATTTATATTTAATTTGTTTCCTTAATTTTTAAAATTTTGCTTTTTTATAGGTGAACTTGCATTTCTCACTATTAGCCTAGCATTTATTTTCAGATTTCAGTAACATTCTCGAATAATAGTCAAAAATTTAAGATCACCTCTAAAAAAATACTTCAAAGCCATTCCATATTTAAAAATTTTTTCAAACAAGTTCTGCCACCGACAAATTTTCAGTTTTAGTTTTATTTTTTTTAATCTGTATGAAGATATGAATAAGAAGAAAAAAAAAATTGTTTTGTTCAAGGTTACAATCTGTCTGTTATCAAGTGAAATTTTCATTAACTCAGCTCAAAACTTACCCTCACGAAGTGCAGAACCGGACAGAGCGTTATGCTACCGCCTGGCAGCCAGAGCGTCTTCTCGAAGGGATTCTGCCTTATGTACCGCTTGCCAATATCGATAACCTGCCCCATTGTGATGGGTGAAATGTTCGCCGTGGCACAATTGATCACATTGATGGTTTTGTCTTTGACGGGCTCCTTGATCAGATATCTGTACGCGGAGATGATGAGACCACGGACAACCACATCCACGGGCACAAAATCGGCAACGATGTAGGGATCACAGTTTTGGGAACGCAAGATTCCGGTGCCACAGGCCACCAGCATTCCAGTGGGACCATTGAAATTATCTGCCCAGCCTGGCACGGGATCCTCCAGCGAAGAGATCACTGTATAGGCGTAGGGAGCAGTATTAATGATAAGTTAACATATTTTATGTTAATGTTATTGATGATGTTATTGGTAATGTTATTGGAAAAGTTATTGATAATGTTATTGGTAATGTTATTGGTAATGTTATTGTTAATGTTATTGGTAATGTTATTGATAATGTTATTGGTAATGTTATTGGAAAAGTTATTGGTAATGTTATTGGTAATGTTATTGGAAAAGTTATTGGTAATGTTATTGGTAATGTTATTGGAAAAGTTATTGGTAATGTTATTGGAAAAGTTATTGATAATGTTATTGGTAATGTTATTGGTAATGTTATTGTTAATGTTATTGGTAATGTTATTGTTAATGTTATTGGTAAAGTTATTGATAATGTTATTGGTAATGTTATTGGTAATGTTATTGGTAATGTTATTGTTAATGTTATTGGTAATGTTATTGGTAATGTTAATTAAATACTCTGCAAGCTTTGATCTCAAAGACTATAAGAGCTAGACACACTAAATTTGGTATATAGATTTTCGTAAATCCTTATTTTGAAATTTAAATATCGTCGCATCGCAATTTCATTACAATCGAATAATAAATTTGGAAATTATTCAGTAAACAATTTTAAGCTGGGTCCCTTGCAGTCGGTTGCACTCGACTGTAGATTTTCCTAGTAGTTAACATTACATTTTTCAAACAGTCCGATTACTGTGACAATTAGTGTAATCGATAAGCGATAAAGAAAATTCAAAAACGGCTTGTTACCCTATTGTTTCTAGGGTCTCTTGGGTAGCTCTACTAACCGATTGAGGGTCTGAATATGAAAATTGGCAGCTGATCCTTGTAATCGTTCGCCACATGCTCGGCCAGACTTTTGGTGAAGGTATACGTATTGGGCTGGAAGTTGCCATATCTAAAACGAGGCAATCAGGATCACATGTAAAAAACGGTGGGATCGTCCAATTATTATCGAAAGTTACCCACTTGAGATTATATATGTTAAGGGTCTCCGCATCGTAGTTCTCGGCCAATTTGATGGTGGTGCGCCAATCGGCATAGGGTGGATACAAGCGCTCCTCAACCTCGAGTTCCGTTGGATTCGAGTAGGTCGTGGACACATGAACGAACGCCTTCAGTTTCTTCCAGTTCAATGCCAATTTAATGAGCTCATGAGTGCCACGTGTATTCATCAAAATTGCCTCACGCAGTGGATCATCAAAGCTGTCGAGATTGAAGTTGAATTATATATAATGGTAATTAAAGGTAATTGTGAAGCTACACTGAAACAAATTATTCTTGAATTCATTTCTTTTGAGTTTAAGTCGCAACTGAGTCTGAGTCTGACAATGACTCAACAATAATATCGTCTAAAAAAAAGTAAAATAATTCTTATAGTTGGTAGGTAATCCAAATATATAAATTTTCGTGCTCAATTTATGAATAACTTTTAGCATTAAACCTTCCGAAATCCTGATTTTTTTGTATTTTTTTTAGCTTTTTCTAGCTTTTTTCTAGCTTGTTTTCTAGCTTTTTTTTGTTGAGTGTACCTACCGCACTGAGGCTGCCGAGTGAAAAACTATGGTGACATTGCGTAGACGCTGTAAGTCCGTCTCACTAACGCCCAGGCCAAGCTCCATGACATCGCCAGCGATGGGCACCACCTTGGAGAAGGTCTGGGGCTGCTCGGATCGCAGGCGAACGAAGAGCTTTGAGTTGAGTAAGGTCTCCACGCGGGTTTCGATAGGAACACCCTTTTTGGGACGCACCAGTACATAGATTTTGCCCAGTGTGGGACATGAGCGCAATAGCTTCTCAATAAGCGCCTTACCAACGAATCCTAAATCGTAGCACAGATGAGAAAAGATGTTTCATTTCTGTATAATCCAAATATAAGGGGGTCCCCCCAGCTTACCCGTGCCGCCAGTCACAAAGATCTCCTGATCCTTAAATGCCTCGGAAATCAACATATTGATACGTCCAGATCGCTGTCCAAATGCTCTCTAACCGAATCGAACACATTTTCATACAAGAAGTGTGTGCAATTCACATTCTCCAATATGAAAATTCGATATGCGAAATCGTTTGATGTCATTGAACAGGGTGGATGTCAGGTTCAATTCGCTGAATATTCAGTAAAAATCACGAAGAAAAAAAGTTCCACCAGGACAACCTTCGAACATAGCACCAGAATGTTGTAATTATTTCAGAATTTATTATACCCTGTACAATCAATAGAATATCATCCGGTGTGTTCAACAATCTGAACATTTTTCTTAAAGATCCATTAAAACTCAAACTTGTTAAATAAAAAATATATAAAAATATAATAAAAAAAATGATATATATATAAAAATTATATATACAACTGTCAGTTAACTCCCAAATTGCAATTTTATTGAAATAATAATAATCCATTTTTTTTTTATTTTTTTATTTTTGGGGGCGTATGGAAACATGACATCAATTGAAAAGAAACTCGATCTGCGTAGGGCTCATAGAAATCTGTGTACAAAATTTAGTGGCTCTAACTCTTTTAGTCTCTGAGATTCAGGTGTTTCTACAGAACAAGGATATATACACACATACATATATCATTTCCCTGTAACATTCATTGCAACGATTAGAATATACCCTTGTAAATATTCCACAAATTATATTCAAATAAATAAAATATACTATTTTCTACATCTGACGTCACCTAGAGTATTATATGGAATCAATTGTACTATCTGGATGAGTAATCTTAGTACTAACTAACTATAAGGCATATATAAGTCAACAAGGCGCAGTTCGAAATCAACAATCTCGTCATTCTGTATATATTAGTGTATATAGTATATCTAGCGTATATATTACATAAGCACTCACCGATCAGAATAATACACTAGGTCATCAATTAAATTAACCAAGCTACCAACGCATTATAAATAAATCGCTCAAGAATCGAAAGAATCAAAGAAACAAAACTTCAAGAAGTCACATTTTGTTTTAGAAAATCACTAAAACAACAAAATGTTTAAGCTTAACTTTTTCGAGATTCTCTATACGAATATAGAAAAATAATACTAAGAATATCTAACTTTGGAAATAAAATTTAGAAAAACAAAATCAAAAATCTTTATCTTTATTTGGTTTGTTTCCTTTCGGGCGTCTTTTTAGTGTGTACTCGAATAATTCTATGACCTAGGTCATCTGGCTTCTTGATAATAATCATAGTTCAATATCACTCGATGATTTTTTCTAGCAATTTTTGAATTCTAAATATACTTTTTAGTTGAATTTTCTAATTTATGATTTCGTTGTTTTTGTTATTCCTAAGAAAAATATTCGGAATTCGTATGAGTTACCTTTTTAGCATATATAATTATTTGTAGGTGTCTTTCTTCTGTATAATACTTTTTTGAAAAACGATCCTGCTTTAAATGCAAATGGCGCGATAGCAAGCTTTAATTACCGTTAAGAAATGCAGCAGCTGCAAACGAGATGCAGACATTGAGAAACTAACAGAGAATCAACTTCATCAGTCCAACACGGAACCCAGAAAGTGTTCAACGAATCTGGCACAATGGTAATTTATAAAACATTTTCGAAAAGTTAAAAAAAAAAACCAAAAACGATGTTAACAATTTGTGGTAGCGTTAGAACGGCACTTTAATCGCAGCGATGGGTCGCTTGGTCATTTGCTTTTTATGAATGGAGTGGTCCACATTGTAAGTTTAAGGTCATTAGCATGTAAAGATGTGTGTGTCTGTGTGCGCGTATATAAAATACGGCCGGCAACTGCATTGACAGACGGATAAAGAGAGAGTGAGAGATATGTACATATGCATGTACGTAAAACTTATTCAGAGCGAGCTTAAACCAGCTGCAAGCGTGTTGTTGTTGTTTTTGCCAGAACGACAAAAGCTCCAAAAGTTCGCTGACCTCTCGCGGCAAGAATTCGAGAACGGTTCTTTTTCATTTGTTGCTTTTCTGCTGTCCAGTAATGGGGAATACATAATGCTCGTGGTTCTTTTTCTTTGCATTTCACATTTTAATTAACATTTGAAGGCGTAAGCTTATACGCATGCAATTAGAAGTGTGTATAAATACAAAAAGAAAATTTAAATATGAATTACAAATTTCAACTTAAATCGTAAATTTCGACGAGTTCCAGTCGCTGCAGGCGAAGTCGAGAGAGCGCAATTTAATGCCATTGGCTGCAGCTACTACTCTCCCACACCCTCGCTCTCTTCCACGCGCATGTGTGTCCATGTGTGTGTGTGTGCGTTTATATAAGTGCATTTGCCGGCCGGCAAATGCAGCAACAAAATAATAGAATGAGCGAAAAGTTAGGCAAAGTCGGAGAGCAGCTGTGTTGAGTGGCGCAAAGATGGTGGTGGTAGTTAGCAGTATCAGTAAAGCGAGAGAGAGATTGATACACAGCGGGGGGGCGGGCAGGCAGATAGAAGAGGAACAGAAAACAGAGTTTGGTTAAGTTTTTTTTTTCATCATATTTTTGTTTCACTTTGTTGTTTATAATTACATCATAATTAAAAAATAATACATAAGGTTGCGTTTGAAATTTTACAAAACTTGTTGTTCTTGTTGTGTTTTGCATATGGTGTTGTTTGTCTTTTGTTTGCTTTTCTTTCATTTTTGGGGGAATATTTTTTGTTTTTTTGGATGTTGTTGTTGTCGTGCCGGGAGTGTTCGCATGTGTGTGTATGTTGTGGTATATAAAGTGGAATGGCAGAGAGAATATGTTCTTCTAGTTGTTTTCAATTTAGTTGTTATATTAAAAGGTATATAAAAAAAACAAAAAAAATATTATGCATTTATATCATATCTCATGTGAAATAAATTAAATTAATGCTAGAACACAACATGACGACGACGATGATGATGTGATAACATTGCGCAGCTCTTGTTTGTTGTTTTTGATGCTGTTGTTGCTTTTGCCACTCCACTTGCTCCCGTTGCTCGTGCTTGGATAGCTTTTGGAGCTTAGAAGCACTTGCGGTGGACAATGGATGGGCCAGACTCATCGTACTCCTGCTTGGAGATCCACATCTGCTGGAAGGTGGAGAGGGAAGCCAGGATGGAGCCACCGATCCATACGGAGTATTTACGCTCTGGTGGGGCAATGATCTTGATCTTCATGGTCGATGGGGCCAGCGCGGTGATCTCCTTCTGCATGCGATCAGCAATGCCTGGGTACATGGTGGTACCACCGGACAGCACTGTGTTGGCATACAGATCCTTACGGATATCGACATCGCACTTCATGATCGAATTGTAGGTGGTCTCATGAATGCCGCATGCTTCCATTCCCAAGAATGAAGGCTGGAACAGAGCCTCGGGGCAACGGAAACGCTCATTGCCAATGGTGATGACCTGTCCGTCGGGAAGCTCATAGGACTTCTCCAAGGATGAGCTGGATGCAGCGGTAGCCATCTCCTGCTCGAAATCGAGAGCAACATAGCAGAGCTTCTCCTTAATGTCACGGACAATTTCACGCTCGGCAGTGGTGGTGAAAGAATAACCACGCTCCGTCAAGATCTTCATCAGGTAATCGGTCAAATCGCGACCGGCCAAATCCAGACGCAGAATGGCATGGGGCAGAGCATAACCCTCATAGATGGGCACAGTGTGGGAGACACCATCACCGGAATCCAAAACAATACCGGTTGTACGACCAGAGGCGTACAGAGACAGCACAGCCTGGATGGCCACATACATGGCGGGTGTGTTGAATGTCTCAAACATGATCTGTGTCATCTTCTCGCGATTGGCCTTGGGGTTCAATGGAGCCTCGGTCAACAGAACGGGATGCTCCTCGGGCGCAACACGCAGCTCATTGTAGAAGGTGTGATGCCAGATTTTCTCCATATCATCCCAGTTGGTCACAATACCGTGCTCAATGGGATACTTCAGGGTGAGGATACCACGTTTGCTCTGTGCCTCATCACCCACATACGAGTCCTTCTGGCCCATACCGACCATCACGCCCTGATGACGTGGACGGCCCACAATCGATGGGAAGACAGCGCGGGGCGCATCATCACCAGCGAAACCAGCCTTGCACATGCCGGAGCCATTGTCGACAACCAATGCAGCAACTTCTTCGTCACACATTTTGTAAGCTGCAAGCAAAAGAAAAGAACACGGTAAAAATTAACAAAATGGCCACCAAGCCTAAGAGAGTATTCACTCTCTTTCTCCCTCTCGGATATGAATTCAAGTATGTATGTATGTACATTCTCTCTTTTGCATGCAGAGGCAACACCCTGCACATAAATCAACAAAAGAAAAAAAAAAAAACTTCACAAAAGCTTGAGAGCTTCATTTAGAATACCGGTGCAAAGCAAGTGGCCAAAGGAGAGTACTCAGTCGTCACTCTCCAGCTCTTCTTGCATATGTGTGTGTATGTATACGTAGTCGCATTAAGATGGCGGCCACTTGCACGAAAAAAAAATTCACAACTTAAGCCGGCACCTACGAGATTCTGTATGCTGTATGCATATAAAATTTATATTGTCTTTACCTTTTTGTTTTATTTAACAAACGACGAAAATTTAATTAAAAACTGAATTGAATCGTTTACAATTCAAGTTGAAAACTGAAACCACACTTGGTATTGTAGGAGGCGACGAGGCGATAGAGTCACTGAAATGCAACCGCACCGATTGACTGCCGAAAGAGGAATGAACAAACTAACGAACAAGCGACCGAATGCCAGTTAACAGCTATTTCAAGCGCTGCCCGCAGACGACGTCGCCGTCGCTGTCGTCGTTATCGTCGTCTTCGTTGCGAGCGCAGCTGCTGCTCTGCCGGCTCGCTCGCACATTATGTATTGTGGCGCATGCGTGCGACAGAGAGCGCATGATACAGCAGGCTTGGGTAGCTAACTTTTGTGACCATATATGGTCATGTTTCGAAGCGAATTGTTGACAGAGAGGTAGAAATGTCGCCGCTTTCGCTCTCTCACGCGACGTCGACGGCAGCAACGGCTGAGCACTGAGCGCGGTGACTATGCCGAAGGTTTTCTCCATTTTTGCGCGGCTCATTAAAAAACCGGCATTTTTGCATTCAAGAAAAAGACTAAATAACTTCAATGACGTGATTCTTTGACTATTTCTGGCGAAGTTTGTCTACGTCACCGTGGGCAGATGCCATAAATATGTACATATGGATATGTAGACTTACGAAACATACATACAATGTACATATATAGATATGTTACGAATTTGGCAGTTACTTTTTTTCAAATTGCTCTCTATGAAAGTTAATTGAAGCGTGGGAAAAATAGAAAGTGTTTGCGAAATTGAATTGCAAATGGCCACAAACCGCATCTCAAAAACTGTCGCCAGTTCTTCTTCTTCGTCAGTTGCTACATTTTAGGCACACGCCTCAGCACATACATATTTATGTACATATACAGTGTGTTCAAAAAAAGCTTTCGCAAACAAAAAATAATTACATTTTTAAAATGTTACAAAAACTATATTAAGATCCGTTAGGCTTAACTGTTAAAAAAAAAAGATTCAAATAACGTATATCAATAATATTTGCTTTGTCATAACAATTACTTGACATACTGTATGTACATATTTATCTTGCCATCTTTTTCAAGCTTCTAATTCTTACGAAATGAGCTTTATATCTTATCGATCCACAACTCAGTGATAAGATAAACGTTGAAGTGAATTTTTCACTGTTTTTGTCAGCATGTGACTTAAGTTTTTGAATTGATTACGAATCAATTTTGTCTTTTTGGTATTTATCAAGAATGTCTTTGATTCATTTCATTATCACATATTCCACAAGCACTTGATAAAAAAAATTGTTGAAAAAAAATTTGGTTTTTCACTATTTTGTAAGCTTCTTAGGCGTTTTGTTGAAGTTTTGTTCGATATATCTACAGATATTTTTAGTTATTTGATTTTTTGTTGATTTTTTGGTCTTTGTTGCTTTTGATTTGTGGGTAGTAGATGAATACTTACATTTGGTCTGTTTTGTTTAAAATTAATTAAATAAATATAAATTAAGTCTTTCGGTTTTGTGTCTTTTGTTTAGACGACTCAGCTAGTTGCTTTTTAGCGGTTTTGTGTCGGGAGGAATATCCACACAGCACAAGAACTCAAACTGTAATGACATGAAAACTGGTCGCTGTTTGCCGTTTTATAAAGCCAGTGTTCGTCCCAACGTCCCAACAACCGGCAACGTAACTTAGCGCCTTATCAGCGCCACTTACACACTTCTCCAGCCTTGCTAGCGTTTTACCATATATGGTATGAATTCAGTATTACCCCGTTGTCGTTCACTGTGTGTGTGCTTTTCGAGTGCTGTGTGTGTGTGTGTGTGACTGTGTGCATGCATGTGCTCGTCTGTGTATGCTCGCAAAGAGTATTTTGCAGCATAATCCCCTGATACGGGCGTCGCGTCGGGTGTGACTGTTTTTCAGGTTGCGTCACTATTTCAGTATCGTTTGCCACAAAAGCGTATAAACAAAATTCATACTATTAAAAATTAGAACTTTAACTTACAGAATAATTCCTATGAATGAATCATTTAAGTTTTATAGCTATTTCATGGAAATTATTATGAATATTTCTATTCATCGCTCATTAAATATTAAGAGCAACTATAAGTTGAATTAATTCAGAATTTATCTGGCTGTCTATTAGAATATAAAAATAATAATAATATTAAATAATAAAAAGTCAACACAATTTCATCAATTCTCGTTATTGCTCGTTGTGCACAAAAAAATTTTAAGTTTTCTTTTATTTTTGTTTTTTTTTTGCTTGTTTTGAATAGTTTTTGCCTTACCTTAATAAATTGTTCCATTTGTTTTAATTGATTTCTTAATTTTTAAATATTTAAGTGTGTTTCACGAAAGCAACTGAACGATGTGTCGGTGTTCCTGAACAGTCAGATGTCTTATTTTTCAAATTTCCTCAAATTTTTAAATTATTGGTATATTTTTGACAGTAAACAAATTAATATTAATATTTCTTATTAAATTAAAATTAAATTATTTAATTCAATAAATCTTAAATTGTATCAAATATTCTGAGTGTAATATTTTTCCCGTTTCAATTTATCTGACAAAAACTCTAAAGAAAATATAAAAAAATATATGTTCATAGAAAAGCGTGTAGAGTATTTAGAAATCGTCATAGTTTTAAACTTTAAAGCTCGGTTTGTAGCAATAACGGCGCCGGGCCAAACAGCTGCCATTCGATGCGTCAACTACGCGTTTGCGCAAAAGAGATAGCGGTATCAACGTACATACACACACACTCATGAGCGAATGTATTTGTATGTACGTACATACATGCACACTCACAATTACACTCATTCACTTGCTGCGCTCTGCAAAATGTCGACTCAACGGCTCAGTCGCGCAAGGGGTTTGTTTTCATTTGGCTCTCGAAACGTATTTTTAAACTAGTGATATAGCATGGAATGCTTAAATATTGATATATATTTTATTATTGTTATATTCTTAGTCATATGTGCATACACATGAGCCAACACAATCAGCTTTGTAGTGTAAAACAGGCCTTGGCAATGCAGATCCAAAGACGCTCTCTGGCGCTCTGAAGACGCTTTAAAAGTGAAAGAGAGAGGGGAAAGTTGCACACAAGCGTGCAGCGAGCATACATCTACATCAATATATGTATGTACATACATATATATGGCTGTGTGTGTACATTTGACTGTGTTTTTGTAACGGCAATTTGCTCATACATGGCAAATGAACGCATTCCAACGGCAATCGTGATTTTTAGTATTGCCGGTTGACTAATCATTGTTTAAACAATTGCCTATTTTGATGCATATATAGTTAGCAAATACATAAACAAATATCAAAAGCGGCCACATAAGTATGCATACATAGATATACACACACACACACACATGCAACGATAACAGCGAACATCAACATCGTATACAAAAGGCGTAAGCAATAGTCAGAGCGAGAGAGGCTTACGCAGGCGTGCGCTTTCTCAGCGCAGCATAAAAAGAAAACAACAAACACAGACAGACACACAAACACACACACACACGTACAGAGAGAGAGAGACAACGAAATATGCTTGGCCACTGTCCAAAGGAGTGGCAAAGTGACGTTGTTGCTCTTGTGCCAGCCCCAACATTATTGGATCGTATTGCATTTGTATATGTGTGCATGTATGCATGTATTCTGTATCTTTGTATATTTGCAGTTACCTGGCTTTGTTTGTGCATACATATGTACATAAGAAGAAATCGAATTGGACTTGATTGTTAGCAACAATTCATGGAATTGTTTAATGCAAACGCTCAATTTGAAATGGGAGCTGCTGTTTGTAGCCTTGTTTTTTTTTGTATTTATTTACTTTTATATTTTTCCAGCAAAACTGAAATAATTCTCATGGTGTTAACTGCTATTCGCAAGCGTCAGCATTTCGCATTCCATTCTGTCTGCTCTTCTTCTTCGCTCTCTTTAGCTCGTTGTTCAGCATGGTAAAATAGACATTATATGTACATACATACGTAGTATGTGCATATATGTACAAATATGTATGCATATGTATGCATAGATTTACATACATTTTTGTTTGATGCTTTTTCTGCCTTGCTAGATTCTCTTCAAGTGTGTAACGCATTTGTGGAACACATGTCTGATCTGCTGTGTATCTTAAAGCACTCTTTTATACCCTTTAAGAGAGCCTATTATTTTATGGTATGAAATGTGTAGCGCACTGAAGGAGACACTATGAAGTATGTATAGTTAGTCAAATAACTGCTTTGACAAATTTTAAAACAAAAACACATTTAGTTTTCTTTATTTATTTCTTTATTTAATTTACTTTCATTTTATTACAGTTGCTTATGATACTTAAAAAATAAAAAAAAATAAAACTACAGTCGAACTTCCATAACTCGAACTTCTATGAATTGAGTTATCTAAAATTCGAACTAAATCGAGTAAAAGTCTCCAAAATTGGAGTTGGGAAAGTTCGACTGTATTTTTTATTTTTTGTCAAAACAGATGTTTGACATACTGTAAATAAATATTATTCGACCGGATTGGTCTACTATACTATATAGCTTAGCAAAGGTCTTTCGAAAATGAATTACGGGACTCTGTAAGGGTATCATAACATCGGTGTGCACAAAATATCAATTTTTTTGGTTTTTTTGCAGAACTTGATTAATTTGTTTACTATTTTTACTGTTTTAACGATGTGAATTAAGATCGCAGCAATTATCAGTTAACTGTCATAAAAGCAGAAATTTTTGGCACGCCTTTTGCTATTCCAATCATCACGAATTCTTGCGTATACATATACATACATACATCCATATGTATGTAAACACATGCACACATAAGCATATAGATCGATTGAACTAAGCTTTGGAAATGCAAAGAGAGGCACACACACAAGCAAACAGATGCGCTGCGACCTTGTCAGGAGTTAGCCAGAGTGGTGTTGGTGAGGGGGGGGGGGAGGGGGTTGAATGTGGGGGCAAGAGTCACTTAAATGTACACACAACTGCTTTTTATTGAAACTAGAAATAATTAAATAGCCAAAAACGGCGCATTGACGTTGCTGATGACTTTGAAACCGCTATGTGTTGACGAAAACAACAGCAACAACAATAAATAGCAATGGCAACGAATAAAACAAAAACAAACTAAAAAAAAAAAAACTAAAGACAGTCAAAGCAACTACAACAAGAGCCATGATCAACGACCTTTCTCCAAAAGTTCGTAGCTCGTCACGTTTTCTACACACTCACACACGCACACACACATGAAGCACACGCAAATGCTAAGTGGAGACAGAGATAGAGACGTAGACAGTTACAAGCCCAGCCACTTGCTCTACTCGCCAGCAGCTGCACCAATAACAACAAACACTGCTCTCTTACGAGTGTGTGTGTGTGTGTGTGTGCGAACGCATACACGCAGAGAACTTTGTAACCATAAAGAGCGCACGCTGTAGCCAAAGCTTAGACTCAAAAGCCTCGAGTCGCGTAGTCAAAGCCAAAGTCATAGCCAAAGCCAAAGCCAAAGCCAAAGCCATTGTCAAGGTCATTGAATGGGAAAAGTTTTTTTTTTTTTCACAATTTTCACAATTAATTGGGCATTTAACGTGCGTATTTGTATTTGGCATTAACATATTTACACACACTTTCATGCACACTGTAAGTGCCCCCCTCTCTCTCTGTCGCTCTCTTTGGCACTCTCTTTAATCCACCAAGCTAAATTGCACTCGCAGTCGCTTTGCCGTATTTAGTCAAACGAAAAACTTGCACATTTTCACTACAAGTTTTTGAACCAGTTTGATCATGATAATAAGACACCGAAATCTAATTAATTATTTACCTAAATAGATTGTCATTGAATCACGAACTGGCCCAGTTATTCAAGAGTCTATTTAAATTGAGCTGGTTCTTTATGGATGAACTAAAGCACAGTTTGATATATGTTCATAAATATGAACTTGTGGATCACAAGTTTAGTTTTTGTATGCTATGTGGGCTCTATTGACTGGACTCTGCTTGCAGTACAGGGTATTTTAGAGTGGCTACCTCAGAGTTTGGTGCGTGTGCAGCATATGATATTAAATGCCATAAATTCCAACACGATAATGTTAAATACAAAGCACTAAAATTCCAAAATGCTGTTAATTGTGATCGCCTAATTACCGTTGTTTACGTCAAATATTTTATTAGAGATGAGCATAGCTCTAATTTATCGATAACAATAAAATGCGTATTATGAGAGATAAGAAGTGCGCTGATCAAAAACAACTTATCGATATTGATCGAATCGAAAACATTTCTTAATCGGAATATAGTATGTTTTTTTTTTATTAATGGTCTCATCTCTAATTGATCAGCTCAATCATTGCGTGAGGCAACAACGACGACGATGAAGCAGAAGAAGAAGAAGAAGGCAGAGGTAAGAGAATTTAAAGCGGCTTTGGAAAAGTGAAAAATGAATTATATTGTTGCGGGGCGCAATTTTTCACAATTTCACTTCAATGCCAATGTACGACTATATTTGTGCGTGCCTCATGCATTTGTGTCTCTCTCCTTCTCTTTCTCCTTCTCCTTCTCCTCCTCCGCCCCCACCTACTCCACCTCACTCTCCTTTTGGACTGCCTTAACTAACTGCGTGTCCATCCAATTCGTTTTCTGTGGGTGCGCATTTCACATGATGAAAAATGTTGAGCTACAGCTAAATAATTAGCCAACCAAACTTTTGTGGCCAACAGCCGAAGCAGCAGCAACGACGCATCAAAGCATCAAATTTGTTGTTTGGCAGTGGGAGAAATGTAGGGGGAGGATAGACGAGAGAGAGAGAGAGAGCGAGATAGTGGGAGATAACCCAGCAAACATATTGTTGATTTGCTTGTAGTAGGCGTATATTGCAATACATGATTTTCATTAAACATTTTGATAGTAAAATACTTATGTATAATAATTAATAATTATCTTCTATTAAATTATAATTACACTATTCATTTCAATATCAATTAATGGTCATTCTTATATTTAAAAGATGCTGCATTTGTGCGCTGGGCAAAATCGAAATTTCATTGAGTCACTCAGTGTCGTTGTGGAATGGATGTTGTGGATGGTGTGGATGTTGTGAATGGTGTGGGGGGTATTACAGTGGCTTGCCATTTCTTTTGCTAACTGGTCGCAGCTGAAGGTGTTACAACAATTGTACGTGATATATGTACATACGTGTGTGTAGACCGTAGACAGTCTGAGGCAATTTTTTTTTTTTTTTTTGTATTTTGTTTATTGCGGCGTCAGAGGCGGCGTCGGCGAGACTCTGACGGTGTCTGGCTGGTTTCTTCTTCTTCTTCTTCTCCGTCTCCCGTATAATTTTTGTTGCCTGGGCAACGTATTTGATTTAAGCTTTGTGGTTGACAGTAAATTTTTTGCAAAAAGTTTAATAATAAAAATAAAAAAAAACATTAAAGTAAATGATTAAAGATGTAATATCAGAATAAATTAATAGCTTTCATCAATTGGAAATACAGCTAGTCGAGTAATTATTTTAACAAAATAATAAATTGATGTTTTTACATACAAAAAATGTAACTTATAGATTTTTTTTAAATTTTTCTATAATAATATGAAAAAAGAAAATGGCAAAACACTTACTTAACATACTGTACATAAATATAGGATTTATTTAAATATATAACATTATAAGCCAAATTTTATTGTTATTATCATAATAACTTTCCTATATAGTATAGACTGGGTTTTAGCATTTTATAGAACTGGCAAATAGCAATGTATACATATGTACAGATATATGTACATACATACATATGTATGTGTGTAGTTTACTACGATGTTGGTGCTGCATTTATATATGGCCAAAGCAACATATTTGCATGGTGAAGTAACTGTGACACAACAACTAAACAGCTAAAACTATAAACTGAAACACACAGTGAACACTCGCTAAATGCCCCATTGTATTTATTATTATCTCTTAACATTTTCCAAGCGATTTACAGCATTGTTATTTATGATTGTCGCTAATTGCTGGCTCTGTGCTAAAGCCAACAGATGGCGTCACTGTGCCATAGGCGGATTGTGGAGTGCATTTGCAGCTTTCGATTCGTTACGTTCCACATGCAGCGAGTCTCCACTTTAGCAACGTATCTAAAGAAGGCCGCAAGTCGTAAGAATGTGGGTTGCAAAAACAAAACCTTAAGTGGTTTTTAATGAAAATGAGTGACGCTTTGCGTGTGTTTGTGTATGTGTGTGTGCCTGTATGTGTGTTATACTTATGTTTGTATGTATTTTTTGCTTACTGATATAGCGTCTGCCGCCCACACACACACACACACACACACACACACGCATACAGACACACGCTCTCATTCCCATTCCCAGTCGCTTGGCACTGCTCCCATTCCAGGTGCTCTTTGGGTGAAGCTTTTCGCAGGGTTTGTCCCGTTACGGTTCACTGCCATCAGCTGGGCGTGTGTCTGTGTATGTGTGCGTGTGAACAACATCAATTAAACAAGCAACAGACAACAACAGCAACTACAACAATTCAAACAAAGTTGGCATTTCTTGTGCCATTTTTTGTTATTTTTTTATTCTTTCTATGCAGCCAGCAATTACACAAATTGGAAAACGCACGTGAGTGAGTCTACATAAAGTTTGTATGTGTGTGTGTGTGTGGGTGTGGAATGTGAATGTGAATGAGCGTGACAACAACAAAGTTAGAGCGTGCGTGCAACAGGAGCAGCGGTCACACCCAAAAACGAAGCGCATTGCGTGAAGTCGTCACCCTCTATCATAATTCGTCACCAACTCCACAGGCTCTTTCCACGATTCCACAAAAGCGATTACGAATGCGAGAGAGCGAGATAAGTATACATGTGTACTTTGCATATTTGAGTGATCATGCATACAATGTTTGTTCATATAAAGCGCTCTCTTGTTCTCAGGCTCACCAATCAACGGATATGGCGCTGATCAGCAACGGAAATGGAATGTTATTATCATGTGTCCAAAAAAAAAAAGAAAAATGAAAAAAAATGATAATAAAAAAACTGTTCATATCAATTTTAGTATCACTTACATTCTGTAGATATGGCAGCACTTGAAACATTATTGGTAGCTCTTGTTCTTATTGCTGTGTGTTATCATCATGACTATAAATATATGTGAGTGAGTGTTCACATTACAACTGCCTATAAATAATAAAAAATAAATAAGGGAAATATTTAGCGATTAACAAAGTCACTGATAAACAGTTTATTTTATTTTCACAGCAACTAAATAAATACAAATGTACATACAAAAATAAAATTAATGTGCGTTTTTATGCATTTTAATCAGATAAGTGATAAAAGCGACCAAACTGAGCAGTGACTCAACTGTAAAGCTGTGTGGATGTTGTTGTCGATGAGAGAGAGAGGTGAGCAGCGGTTGAGTGCACTGGAATGCCTTAAGGCTACTGCGAAGAGAGCGAATCGTGCTTATCATTGGAATTAGACATTGGCCATGGGAGCAGTGCGCGTTCAATGAGTCATTTTCTTTCGTCCCACACGGACGTGGACAACAAGCTCGCTTTACACACACACACTCAAACACTTGCATACACAGGCATATACAGTGGCTCACAGCTTATTTTGTGCAAGGGTGCAGTCCAACTTTAAGATCAAATAGCTGCTAATCTATTAAGCACACCAACAAAATTTAAATGAAGTTCTTCTCAGCAGTCTTTGTTTATCAATGTAGATATTTCACTGTTATTCTATTTCTGTAAACTATCCTTAAAACTAAGAAAACTTGAACTATTCTTAAAGTTGGACTCTTGGACACTGGCGCGAAATAAGCTGTGAGCCACTGTTCATACATACATACATACATACATATATCACTGGGGCGGACTTGAGGGTCGCTTGCGAAACATGACGCGGCAGCTTAATTCCATGTCATTGAAAATGAATCATCCGCCTGAAATGAAAAGTACAAAATTCAGTTAAATTATTTGCATATGAAATGTCGAAAGCAGCGCCAAGCGACATCATCGATAACAACAACAACAATAATAATAAAATCAAAACCGAACGAAAAAAACAAACAAAAACAAATATAATCACAGCGACGTCAACTAATGAAGATGAAGAGGATACAACAAAAGCTTTTTTTCTACATTAGCAACGCAAACTAGGTGAACGGTAAACAAAATAAACGCGCTCTCAAAGCGCTCAACGTAAAAACAAATACATATGCACACCTACAAACATACATACATAAGTAGGTATGTATGCTTGTCAATAATTGTGCATACTTAACATACAAACACATTAAAGTTGACTTGGATGTGAGTGCGAGTGAAATGCCAAATGCTGCACTCGCTCGCAGTCAAAGCTTAGAGCTGAAGCATTCCCGTTGCCCGACAGCTGCTGCGCAGTCGCAGTCGCAGTTGTCGCCACCTGTAGCCGTAATAACAAGAACAACAACAATAACAAAGTTGACGGCGACGTCTTCGTCTCCCATTGTTGACAGTTACGTTTGAAATGTTAAGAAAAACAGAAGTGGAAGCGGCATAAAATCCGATAAACTTGTTTTCAAACAACGGAAGAAACTGGCTGCAAAAAAAAGAAAGAATTCTACAGCACAGAACAACAGCATAGAAACATTCCTAGATACTAGTGTTCTCTAATATGTACAAACAGTTAGTCAAGTAATCGATTTGAGATAAACAGTTTTTATTTTGCAATAATACTATACCTTTATTTTATATTTTATTTCTCTTTATTTTTTCAAAGCAACTACTTGACTAATCATAATCCATATTATGTATTTCAAGCATATGTATGGGTTTATATTTTCATACCCAGCATCGTGCACAGTTATTTCAAATAGTCTCAACAACGGTTCTTAGGCAGCTAGAAATGGAAGGCACACATACATATGGACATGCATACAAATGTATGTATGCATATGTATGCACATTGTCTACGATACATTCTTGCGTCTAGCGCTCAAGCAGTTGCAGCCCTCTATCGGGTGTAAAGGCAATTACCATTTGTCTATCTCACGTGATCTTAATTATGCTCCTTGTTTAATTTGGCAGACTGACATGATTTTGTCCTGGCATACTTGCATAAATACACACATATGTACATACATATTTATGCATTTGAAACTGTGCTATTCTCGAATCTAATAATAGCTTCCATTGGCGTTCATATGCATGTATGTATATAGATATGTATGTACTGCTGCGCCGGCGCCTGCGACACTTCAACACGTTCCACATATGCCACACGCTCCACACATTCCACACTTCAAACTCCACATGCTCATGCTATAAAAAGTCCAGGCAGCCTTCCAATAAAGTTTACTGCATGCTTTCTATATTTTCACTTTCTAGCCTAGGCAGCTTGGATAATAAAATAAAACAGGTGGCTATAAAATTGACAATGACAATAAATCGATCTATTTATGTACATATATAAACAGACGAATGTGCATACATACATATGTACGTATATTTCTATATACACAAATGTAGGTAAGTTAACAAGCAAGTTAACTATCTCATCTATGTTATCTCAGGGCTGCCGCTGAGCATTTGGAAGAGTGCTGAAAAGCTCTTGAGATATGTGCATATGTATGTACGTAGTAATGTATATAAATATGTACATATGCATGTGTGTATGAATGTACGTAAAAAATAAACTAAAACAGCAGCTAAAAGAAATAACACAAAAACAAGTCAACATTTTTGGCATTTTTATTTTATTTGTACATTTAATTTTTACTTTGCATAATTTATTTCGCTTTTTGGCGCTTTCAACCAAATACGCAGAGAGAGAGAGAGAGAGAAAGAGAGACGATCAGATGTGAAACAGCGCCAAAGCCAAAGCCATTGACATTGAGCTGTCTCTGCTGGCGCCGCAGTCGACGCTGCTGCCACATTTGGTCGTTGCCATTTTTAAACAAAACAACGCAAGACTTTTTTTCTCTCTTTCTAACTTTATATCGAATTTCATCCCAAAATGTACATGCTGCAAAGTGTGCGCAATAATTTGCCCCGATCAGTCGTGCTACATTTGTGTGTGTGTGTGTGTGTTTGTGTGTGTGTTTGTGTGTGTGTGCATGTGTGTGTTTCGGTTGTGTTTGTTTCTTTATTATGGACTTTTAAAATGTAACGATCTTCGAATTTCGAAGAGCGGAAATTGACTACGTTGCCATATTTTGATGGTCTGACCCCCGCAGGCAACCTTCAGTTCTAGAGATGACACTGCCTGAAATCGATGTCATTTATTTGTTTGAGAGATTTTCTCTCTATTTCTCTCTCTGTCGCTCGCATGTTCTTTAAAAGGCGTTGCATCCGCCAATTTACTATCAAAGTTATCGAGCCCAGGAAGCTATAACAATTCGAAAAGTCCCATTTGGGCTCTACGAATTTTCGTAGCCTTTTTGGTTAGCATATTTGTATATATATATAAGTACACATATGTATATGTATATATGTATTTGTCTATTTGTGTGTATGTATTGCAATTTAGACATCCGTTTGCCTCTAACTGTTGATTAAAATTCTCTAGAAATGGAATTGTTGGCAACAGGTGAATCAACTTCAACGAATCAAATCAAGTAGTGATCGAAAATTATATAAAAATAGATTTTAAATAAAATTACATTGTTAGTTTCAGTTAGCAAAGTTAGCTTTTAGCTTAGTTAGCTAGCTTTTTATATAGTCTTAAAATGGGAGTTCGAAATAATTGCTAACTTTTATAAAAAAAAGTGTTTAAATAATAAATTGTGCTTGAAATATTATATTTCTTGTTATTATTCGATACAACTGATAGTACCTTTTTTTTTTTTTTTAGAAGATTACAGGGTATTTAAGAAATATTGAGACTTGTTTTTTAAGTTTTCTGAACATTCTATGGTAGGTTGGTTAGGTTAGGCTTAACATTTTTATATCTTTCTTAAAACACCGTAAATTGGAAAATTCCGTCTAAAACTAATAAAAGGATAATAAACAAGCTTATTATTTAAAAATTGTACGGTCCTGACAATTTCAATACGTTCGCAAAAGTATCTCTTCTCATTGTAGGGTATCTTTTAGCCAGGTTTTTTTTTTTACTTTTCGCGTCGATCGCTTGTCTTGTTTTTTTTCTTTGAACTTTGTGCAAAAAATTGACTGTCAAATGGCCAACAATGGAAGTTAATGTTTAACGGTATTGAATTTCAGTTAAGAAAACGAAAGAAAGACTTTCACTTGCTAATCAGAATTTCAGTGAACGTGCAACCAACGTCACGACAAAATCAAAATCAACAACGACAAATCTTTGAATTTTTCAATTATTAGGCAAATTTTCGCGAAAGTAAAGCTTTGTTTTCGGATACCGTTTGATGCGAAGATCGCAACGTCTGAACTCGAAGTCGAACCCGAACTTGAATTCAAATTCAAATTGAAATTTAAATACTGTATTGAAAATCAGAGGCATGGATAAAAGGTGTTTCAACCCGGCTTGAGATTCGTTTTGAGATGTTTGTTGTGCATCGACAACGAAGGTTTTCAGACACGAAACGGCTTATAGAGAGAGTGAGATGAAAAATATTGCCCTCTCTTTCTTTCTGCTTTGTTTCTTTACTCATCTTAAGTTTCTTAACTGCAGTTTCCGTTTCGGCAAATAATAAAGTCTTTAACTCGTTTCAATCTATGCAAGTCTAATGATTATGGTCACCCTAAGGGTGACCTTAAAAACGTAGTAATAGAAGTAGTAATTCTTACATTTTGTTAAGGTGTCATTAATTGATTCATAAAAAAGGAGAAGTCTTTAGCTCTCTTCAATCTATGCAAGTCTAATGAATATGGTCACCCTAAGGGTGACCACAAAAACGTAGTAATAAAAGAAGTAATTTTTCAGTTTCTAAAGGTGTCATAAATTAATTCTTGGAGGGAAAAAAAACAGTGTTCAACTCGCCTCAATTGTAATAACTATGGTCACCCTAAGAGTGACCTTAAAAATGTAGAAATAGATGAAATAATTCTACAATATTTAAAGGTGCCATAAATAAATTCTCTGTGAAAAAAGACGAAGTGTTGAACTCGCCATGGTCACCCTAAGAGTGACCTTAAAAATTTAGTAATTGAAGTAGTAATTCTTTAATGCCCTAAAGTGCCATAAATGGGCGATAAGAGCTAAACGAATTGATAAAGGTTGAATCACGTGTACTAGTTATAGACCGATTAATAACATGTTGAATGCTTGACAATCGATAACGAGTTAACTAGTCACTGATTAGGTACTCGTTCATATTCCATGCGTTGTCTGAGGCAAAACAGAGCGTGACGCATTGCATTTTCATTATAATTTTCATTTCCATTTGAGAGCGGCTTGAAAAGCGAAAAGTGATTAATGCAGATACCAAATGCCGTCGATACGTGTGAGCAAACCTCAAAATCGACTGGCAAATCGGATGCATTATTTATAAGATACTCGCTAAATACATACAACAGCTGAGGGAACATGTTAAATCAATGTGTGTGTACTCGTATGACTCATTTTCGTCTGGGTTTTGGTTTAAAGTCGGGGTCGCAGACGATAACTTTTCCCCATTTCAAAAAAAAAAAAAAAAAAAAATAAACACAATTGTGAAAGTGACACGTGCCGTTGGCCATGAGTGCGGAAGGGGGGAGGGATGCATGTTGCTAATTCCTCTTTTCGCTCACTTTTATTTTCGCTTGTCTTCATTTCTTTCATTTTTGCGAATTTTTCGGCAAAATTGTACAAAATATAAATGGCATAGGGGTAGAACTACCCCAAAAAAAATCAAGTAAGCAGTTTGCAGTTGAGCTGCTCGACTTTAAGATGCCCAGTACCCGTATTTTCGATTCAATCATCATAAAACTAAACATAGTAAACTAAAATAACTGTTTTTTAAAAAAGAAGGCAACCCTAAAAGATTCCTACCAAAATACATTATTGCTTTGAATTGTAATACTTTAACTATTTCTTATTTTTGCAATAAAAAAATTAAAAATTTGAAAAATTAGAAAAAGCACATAAAAATATTTTGATTGAGGACATTTGAATCCTCGATGAAGTACACTAGGCAACAAAGTTGACTCTTTTCTTCTAACATGGACCAAATCCAAATTGTTTGATATATACATACAACATTTTTAAAATTTAGCTTAATTTGAATAATATCTGAGTATTGTTATGAAATTTGTTTGCTTTAGGTCCTAAAATTTAGACTCTGCGATCTGTGTGTTCCGCAACATGAACCAATCCCAAATTTTGTGATTTATACATATGAAAAAGGGTTAAAAATTATACTATGATAAAATTAGTGTTTTTAAATTTAGCCTTTTTTTAAATAATATCAGAGTATTGTTATGAAATTTGGTTGCTCTAGCTCTTAAAATTTAGACTCTGCGATCTGTGTGTTCCGCAACATGAACCAATCCCAAATTTTGTGATTTATACATATGAAAAATGGGTTACAAATTTTACTATGATAAAATTAGGGTTTTTAAATTTTTAAATTTAGCCTATTTTTAAATAATATCGGAGTATTATGAAATTTCGCAAACATTGCCAGAGACTCATCAGCCTGTGCAGCCCTTTGGGTGCTGGGCTACAAAGCCGAGGGTGGCTGCACGGCACGCATACAAATGCGAGGGTCGCCTTCGACAGGACTCAACCTTGAGCCTGGGAGCTGGCCAGCCAGGGATGAGGCGCGTTGTCGTCCTGTGCGTGCGCCGGAAATGACGGACAGCGAGCCTGGGTTAACAACGTGCCGGGCGTCGTCGGATCATTCGTGGGCGAGGCGACAACCACCACCGAAATGTCCAGCAGCACCGCAACCACAAAATACCCGAGGGGTTCGGCTAACCAGGTTGAATCAGCTGTTTTTGCCGTCGCAAATGGATCGAATGATTAAGAATAATGCAGGCTGTGAAATGCATTTGATTGGCACACAACCGGAGGCTAAATATGGGCACAATCTGTCCTGTTCTTCCGGCCGAGCTACACACATATATTTATATATAGGCCCCCGATAATGAAACCAGAGTTTCCACCATATGCATATGCACATATTGTCCAAATATGTCTGAGCTGGCATGAAACAATAAACTCAAGTGGAGTATGATAAAAAAAGACATAAAGAGATGCTCGACTGTTAGATGCCCTGTACCCGTTTCGTAGCAGTCTATCGATACAAATTCGAAAAAAAAAACATTATTTGAAATTAAAAGGAAATATTTAAAAAATAAAATAGTAGCAAAATATACAGTGAAGCGTGCCAAACTGTGAGAGAAGCTGTACTTACTTATAAAAAAAACAATTCTTTTTTTTTATATTTTTATTTTCTTTTCATTCCGTTTCATTCCCTTAGAACTTATAAGCACATTTTTGAGAACTTTGACTGGTTATTATAAATTATGCCCAAAAACAAAATCTTTCTTACTTCTTTCAACACCGCGAAGTATTGTTGCTAAAATAATTTTCGTAGTTATTGCCCGATTGTGATCAAATTTGCATGACTTATGCGAAATGCAGTTTCATATCAAATGTATCAAAACTCAAGACTGTAGCTTTCAAATTGCTCAAGTTATTGAATAATTTTTATAAGTATTTTCAACGAATTTCTCTCAAGCTCTTTAAAAATTTGTACCTTAGATCTTTAGATTTAATACAGACATTGCCACAAAACGAAAAGTCTGCCTACCCTTGCGCTACTACTGGGCTGAAAATAACAACAAAATGAACACCAGAGATCTCTGGATTAACCCATTCTCCCTTTTCTTGTCCTCCTTCTTCTTCTTCTTTCGCTGTGCTGATTAAGTCAAGTATCGCATGCAGGCGCATCTATCGCCTGCGATTGCACTCAAAAGACCCTCAAGACAACACTCAAGTGCCGTTCGTTGTCATGCGGGCTTGGATTCGAACTCGAACTCGAATTCGAGTTCGGGGCCGGGGTGTTAATTTATGGCAGTTCAAAAGGGCGTGGCGCCGGCTTCAGTGCATTTCCGTCGCTGCCAAAAAGAAAAACAAAATTAAATTAAAGATAGACAAATTTGTGAACGGCACGCCAAAGATTTGATACCCTTTCCGAATTTTCCAGCAAATATTTAATTAAAAAAAAGGTAAGGTAAATCTTTTAAGAATTAAAGATTGTTACACAATCGTTCCTATGACAGCTATATAATATATATTATTCCGATATAATAAATAATATCTTACACCAAATTTCAATAAAAATGATTGAAATAATAAAGAGTAAAGAAAACGAAAGAGTAAAGCAAAAGCAACAATTGCACATGCATATGCAGGCGTGCACTCACACTTACACACACACACACACTCGCTCTCAGAAACGCATACACACACACACTCACATGAGTCACGCTGGGTATCTTAAAGTTCTTTCAGTCAATTTTAGCTGGAAAAGGCAAATGAATCTAAGCTTTATCTGCACGCATCGGTCTCGCTTTAAATATTAATACAATTTGTACGTCAGCTGATACCTGGCAGGTGTTTGCTTATCACATTAAAAAGAATCAAAGAAAGAAAAAAACCGTTTGTCCAATAAATGGTTCGATTTGAGTAAGCTCAGTCAATGGTTAAAGTGCAAAAGAGCCAGAGCAAGATAAAGTGAGTGAGCGAGTGAGCGAGTTTAGATAAAGCTTTGACTTCAGAGTTCTTAGGCGAACGCAACTGTTGTGTGGGCTGCAGATTTTGGATCCACACAGGAAGCTCACATGCATGCGTCTGTCTGTGTGTGTGTGTTTATGTGTGAGTGTGGTAGCTGATCAAAGAGTCACTCACTGCGGAAACGAAGGCGCATTAAGCAAACCAATCACGTCCACAGCAACAAAATAAAAGGGAAAAGCAGACAAACATATGTATTTACATACATACGTATGTATACTGTACATAAAGTGAATTTTGAATACCGGCAAAGATGACACTCACAATGTGAATATTCGTTAATATTCAAATGGCATAGCAGACATTGGAACCTGTGCAATAAATAAGAGAGCGTTTTTAAGCTGAAGGTGGGGGAGGACAGGCGTATGTATGTATGTATGTACATATGTGTATGTATGTACATATGTGTTTTAGGGACACCGGCAATGTGCCATTCGTATATAATCGATTCGCATAAAGTATGCACATGTTACATATGTACATATGTATGCATATACATATGTACATATGTATGTATGTTTGTGTGTTAATAATACAATAATGAAACAATCTTAAAACGGACATGACAGGAGACAACGATTTAGACGACGACGCAATCGTTTGCATGATTTAATATGCATAAATACATACATACATACTGTACATATGTATGTATGTACATTTTAGTGTCTGTGGGTACATAAATGGGTGTGTATTTTCCGGCGTTTTGAAAACCTGGACACAAACATACACACCCACGCATACGCATACGCGCAAGCACAGACAAGAGGCGTGCATTGATAGAGTCATACACAAACACACACACACACACAAACACACACTTTGAGAGAGCGTACGAGAGAGAAGGGCGCGGTAAGTTCAAGTTCAAATTTATTTGTATTCTTTTTATAATATTTTGTTGTCTTTGCCTTTTCAGCGTTTTCCGGTCTGGAACCTTCTCAGAGAGTCTAACTCCTAACTAGCGTGCATGTGTGTGTGGTGTGTGTGTGTGCGTTGCTTCTGCGCATGCACCCACTCTCTCTCTCTCTGTCTCTCGTCGTGCTCTCTAACAAAGAGCGGCTCGCTGCCTGCAGCAACGTCGACTGCAGCTTACCAATTGCAATGCCAAATATGGTTATACTAGATATGTACATACATATGTATGTATGTATGTATATGCATTAGTCGCTCGAGCGGTCAATTACTCTTTTGTTCTCCCCCAACCACTTTAAGCTCACATGCGTTGAATAAGTTTTGGAGTTGGAGCTTTTGTATGGAACTTAAAATTGTGATAAGGCGGTGATAACTAATGTCATACGATCATTGCATTTAAAATAATGAAATAAATAATTTAATAATTAAACAATAAATAATAAATTGCGTGGTCATTAAAGTGGGGTCGGGGGTTACTTCGCCAAATTTCTCTCTAACATATGTATTTTTGTATGCGTGTATGTACATACATACATAGATCACACTCGTTCCACAACAACGACAACGCTCGATTTGGTCTGCGTATCGACATCATCATCGTCTATCTCGCTCTAACTCGAATCCCATCTTGCCCATGCCTATTTTGTGCTGCAGTGAATTTCATCTAGCGCAACATAAAAAGTGAAAACCATTTTGTGCTTTGTGTGTCTTAAAAAGGGCATGAAACATTTTTGAGCGAAACGCCACTAAAAAAATAAACAATATCAAATAAAGCGAATGCAAAAAAACAAGAATGCTGCTAATTATAACGGTATATTAAGTCAGTATATGTATGTACATACATACCCGTATGCATGTCTGTACATATGTATGTATGTGTGTGTGTACATAAGCTTAGCATATTCCACTCTTTACTACTAATATCGAATGCAGCTGTTGGTTTTGTAAATGCTCTCTCGCTCGCCCGCTCTCTTTCTGACTTGTAACACTCTCTTGCTAAATGCACGTTGGGGGTGGGACATCGAACAATATTCGCCGCAAAATTTGCCCAAATAGGGGCAGCTTTTGACAACAGGGGAAATCTACCAAAAAAAAAGAACAAAAATAGAAAATAATATTAGAGAGTTGACAACGCCTGCGTCGCTCTCAGCGTTTTATTTTATCTGCGCTGCACGTGCAATTTTTCACATGTGCTTTATTTGCTCTCTTGCCATTTGCCGGCTGCTGCATTACACTTATGTACATGTATGTGTGTATGTATGCATGTGTGCGCTTGTATGTGTGTGCTTTATGGATGTCATTGTCATTGGTCTTAGACCAATAAGCTAACGCAATGTGAAGGTTATCAAATAAACACAATGAGACAAGTTCAGAGCCTGCGGCATTTTGGCTTCTATTGAGTTGTCCTGCGGCGTAGTATCCTTGCAAAAGGTTATTAAGCTTTTACGTATTTACTCAAATAAAAAATATCTATGTGTTTTTGATGTATTTGTACATGTCATTGAATTCTCAACTTCCGATCCACATGCAAATCAAACAAAACTGTGGAGACTTATTCAGTTAGCTTTCATAGGCAGGCATGTGGAACGTAGCTAAATAAGTCTCCACAGCTTTGTTTGATTTGCATGTGGATCGTAAGTCGAAAATTCGATGTAAAGAAGTCGACTGTATCGAAAGTGTATATAGATATCGATTCAAATATATGTACATTTCATTTTCAATTTTGCCCAAAAATGTGGCATGTAATTTTGTATTCTTGTAACGATAACAAGTGCAACCAATCGATTGCTGCTGATAGCGATAACAAGTTAATTAGCGTACAGAGAGGATGGAGGCAAAAAAGGGGGAATATTCCAAATTGGTGATGTAACAAACTGATATTAACCCTGAACAAAAGAAATACATGAAAAACACTCGAGAAAATAACAGAAAATAAAATTCGGCGTTTTTAAACTCTCTCACCAAAAATTAAAAAAAAAAAGAATTTTATTATGTTATTCGTTTATGTTGAATGATAAGCGAAGAAAAATGGTAACAAGAACAAAATCGCAATATTGACGCAAACGTTATATTTTGCCAGAAAAGAAAACGTGTATTTAGCCATGGCCATAACTTGATAACAGAGAATGGGAATGGGAGTTAGATAAGCGAAATAAGTTATTAGAGCTATATATGTTTGACATTTTATCTAAATGTTGAGTTTCAACCTATAAAACTGTCACATGGGATCATTCTATAATTCTTAAGTTATGCGCTGTAAGAAATTGATAGACCCCAAAATATTGGAGATTTATGGAAAATTGGATTTGGAGAATAGTTGCTAGATAATCCTCAAAAAGGGGGGGGGGGGGGATAAATAACAACATAATATATTTATTTATCTTTTTTATTTATTTATATTACCTATTTTTTTTATTTATTTAAAGCATTACAAACTAAAATGAATAAGTTAATGAAAAAACCTATAAGTTTTTTAAGAAAAAACAATCAAAGATGTCAAGTACAATGGGCATTACAATGGGCATAACGTTGCCCTTGAAACAGTCACATCGATTTTACGGCTGCTTTCAGGTGTTTTTTTTGTGCTCCGGTCATTATTGGCATTGGACATTTAATCGTAATGCCGGTTCTTTGATAAGATTCCCGTTAACAGTTGCGCAATCACATGAGACCTCAACGCATTAGAATCGAATACGGCCGTAAATCCCCCGCCTCGGTAAAGAAAAAGGGACTTGAAACCAATAAACAATAGAAATAATAACAAAACTGATAAAACAAAAATAATAATATCGATAAGGTTCGATTTGTGGGGCTTGTGTTCCGATAACAGGTCAAATGATATTGAGGGTATTTCGTGTTTCCCATGTGACCTATTGAGGTCCGATTGGAGCATATACTATTTATATACATACATGTACACCCATTTAATTAATTGCCTAATTGGCATTTATAGCGTTTACATTATTTCTAATTAATGTCAAATCAAATGCGTATGTGTGTGATAAAAAAAGCTAAAGTGAAATGCAAATAGGTACAAGGCAATATAACACAGGCCATTGACACAGAAACAGACAAAGTAAAAAAACAAAACCAATATCAGATCGATACAACATATCTCTAAAAGACTTTAGTAGATTCATTATTTTTATTAAATTCAAACAGAAGAACTGCAGTTAATCTTCATTCAAATTTCCGTTAGTTTACATTGGCTATTGAAAAGTGACTGCTAGCGCCATCTAGTGTATTTGCTTGAACTTAACGAAACTTGACCGAATGTTACATTTATCGCATAGACATAACTAAACGTTTCGATATATTGTATATACTTAAGACATCTAACGATAGTTTAATTATTATCTTGAACGCTGATTGTTGGTTTTTTCAGCTCAATTAATTGTAAGTGCAGTACAGTTTTAATGTATTTCAAGTTTTATTCTACAAATAATAATATAATAAGCGATATCATCGTTGGTTGTTGTGATCTTTTCAGGCCTAACTTGCTCTTGCGCATTTTATCGATAAGCTTGGTGCGGCATATTAAACATATCGATGTTCAATATTTATAAAAACAGTAAATATTCAGCACAGTTCGTAGATATATATTCATAGTATTGTAAAATAATATTAATAATTAATTATATTATTTTGCTTTTTCAACGATGATTAGTGTGTGGTTTTGTCAGCCCTAGCTGGCCTATCGATAAATAGTATGCGTCATGTTGAGTATTTATCGATGTGCGATATTTTTAAAAATAGTATCAACAATCACAGTGAGTATATCGCCATTTTAAGGCACGCCGAAGAGATTCGCATTTGATTTCTAATTGAAACAGGTCGAAAATGGTAAGCAAATGCGATATAAAAACATACAATCACAATGTTATTATGTACGCTGTGTTACGCTACAGCTGACACCGATGAACTCGCTGCAATTGCTGGTCACATCGGCTCTGATACTTTGGCCAGCATTCAGTGTCAACGGCTATGACAAAGAGATGACCGTTTATGTGGATGCCGGCAAGAAGGAGTGCCTCTATCACAGCGTCAAAGTGGGCGAGATCATCGACTTTGAGTATCAGGTCATTGATGGCGGCCACGGTGATCTGGACATTAGTTTTTCGCTGCTCGATCCCATTGGCTTGATCATCGTTAGCGACTACAAGAAACCGGAGAATATGCATCAGCATGAGGTGCTCAAGGAGGGCGATTATCGGTTCTGCTTCGATAACAGCTTCAGCATGTTCAATCGCAAGACGGTCTTCTTTGAGCTGATTGTGGAGCGAGAGGGCGATCCCAATCACGGTGATCAGCAGTGGAAGGAGATTGACGAGCTGACGGGTCTAACGCCCGAGGAGTATTACGATATGAAGGTGCAGGACATTATGGACTTCATTGGACGCATACGCATGCAATTGACCAAAGCGCGACAACTGCAGGATTTGTTGCGCTCCCACGAGGCTCGTGATCGCAACTTGGCCGAGGCCAATTTCCAAAAGGTCAACAATTGGTCAATGCTGCAGGTGAGCGCCATGATTGGCGTTGGCCTCATCCAGGTCTTTATGTTGCGCAGCATCTTTGAGACGCACGGACGCATGCATCATTTTTGGCGCAAATTGGGCATTTGATGAGGCGGATCCAAGTCCCCATATTCATCATCATCATGATTGTAGCATTTACCAAAGATGTTGTTTGCATTCTCGTTGACTGCAAATTGTTAACTAATATTGTCACAAGCTCCTCCTTATCAGTGTCAACGATACATTTATACATAGTTACTAGCTCTAATTAATTAATTAATTAGTTGCGTGCATGTTGAACTCCCCTCCACCCCTACCCCTAGTTACTTGCCATGTGTGTGTGTGCGTGTGTGTGTGTATGCATTTATTATAAAAATAAAATAAAAGCAATTGTAATTTAAGCATTTGTATTCAGGTTGCTCCATTCATATTTATCAAATAAACTGTTGAAGTAAACAAAAATTTTAGAATTATTTTGACTCGGAAATTTCAGTTGGATCGCGTCCAATTGGATTTTGTAACTAACCAAATTCCAATTGCAACTTGCTGTAATTATTAAAATTAAAAATAAAAGCAATTGTAATTGTAGTCGTAGCTACGTATGTAACAGTGAGAGGAACAGTATGTCAAGTAAATATTTTGACAAGCTTAAGAATTTCCATATTTTAAAGACCCTATGCTGTTTAAGTTTTAAATATTTGAGTTGCTAATGGCTCTTAGAACAAGTTAAATAAAAAACTAACTAATGAGGCTTAAACATTTTTTAAACTGTAAGCAAATACGAATAATCCTATTTTTGTTTTATTTTAAGATATAGTTTAATTTAATGGCTTTTGATTATTTTTTTTTAACTTCTAATGAGAAACAAAATTTAAAAAAAAAAACAGGTAAAATATTATACGTTTTTCAACAGGAACTTGACCAACTGTCAACCGATTAAAGGGTATCTTCTAGTCGGTGACTCGACTTTTTGCTTCAGATTGACCTCCTTACAGACTCACAGATAATTTTCCACCAAGAATGCAGCTCACTTCAATTTCCATAGATTATTCACAGAGGGGCACTTCAAATTACACATTTCCAGTTAAACAGTTTTCTTTAATTTAATTGACTAAAAAAAAAACAGATGCATCATATTATTACTAGGCATGGTATTTATTGAAAATTCCGCTTGCGACGACGGGCAGTTTCATTTTGTTGTTGTTGTGGAAATGTTGTTGTTGTTGATAGCTCCACACGTTATTGTTGTTGTTGTTGTGTTGTTGCCGCTCGTCTGCAACTGAACTGAACAATGCTTAAGCTTAGGCAGCCTTGTTGAGACGCTTCTGACGCTCGAGAAGGCGACGCTCGCGTTCGAATTCCTTCATGCGCAGCACGTAATCCTCATATTCGCAGGTGAGATAATCGTGCTTCTCGTGCGCACACTGATAGACAAACGGAAACTTGTCGGCGCGGCAGGAGTGATAGGCGAGTAGCTTATGGGCGCAGTAGTCGCGATCCTCGAGCGGTAGCTTCGCCGATTCCATTTCCTCCTGGGTGGCAATCATGACGCGCTCCTTGCGCGTTTCAAAGCCCAGCATGGGATCAAAGCTGGGCACTACGTCCGGCCCGGGCATTACATCTGGCTTCATGTAATGTGTCAGAGCGTTACCCATTCTCTGTGTTTGTGTGTTAAATCGTTTGTTAAATACACAGAAAATGCAAATCAAAATAACAAATATAAATTACGTAAAATGTTTTTCGTCGGTTGTTGCTGCTGCTGAGGCGCTGCTGTCAGTTCAGCTGTTGTTGTTGTAGGCTGCCCTGACAGCTGCTCAGGCCCAGGGCTGCAATAACAAAAATTCTGCTCAATTTATATCGATTACAATTGCAGAATATTTTTTAAACAACAATTTTTTGCCACAATAATTGAAGCGCTCAGAAAGTTTTACTTAATCAAGAATATTAATGCCTCGATAGTTGTGCGATACATCGTTTTCTCGACAATCGATTTTCAACGCCGAAACAGGCGAAACCAAAACAAGGCGGTCTGCATTTCTGTGTAACTTTATTACAATTTAAGTTATTTAATTTACCTTTAAATTTTGTGTAGATCCTTTGATATTCATATATCAAGCAAGCGATGTTAAAAATATTATCGATTTTTTTCCATCCCTGTATTTGCCGGCAATGACGTTTGTAATATCGATAGCATCGATAACTCTATGTAATGAAATGCAATCGAAACGAACGGCAGGTCCTGTTGCAATTAATCGATAAGTTTATGTCTCGCAAAGACAGTGGTGCAATCATACAACAAGAAATATGCATTAAGTTCGCCAGTAGAATAGTTAATTCTTAGTTATTTTGTAAATTTTGTGCAATAAACTTTAGTCAAAAAGTAAGCTGGCGAAAAAACCAGTTATTAAGTTCTAATTGCTCTGTCTTCACGCGCGCGAAATCGACAAGGCAAAAGAAAAAAGTCCCGTTGTCTTTGATGTTAACGGTATAACTACAACGGCCCACGCATTTTTACATATATAGATTTATAAAGAGAGAGAGAGTGAGATACATGTATATGTAAGGACATACATAAAATCAAGTTGAAGGCAACGCCAAGGCATATTTTGGAAAAACTATGGTTGGATTATTGAATCCAATGAAATATGGCGATCATTTTTATGAATTGTACACGAGCAATACACGCAGGTAATGTAAATAAGGTGTCAGCGGCAGCGACGGCGGCGGCGGCGGCATCAGCGGCAACGCGTTTGGGGTTGAAAAATCGATCGATTTGTCGTTGAAATGTATGTAGGTCTTCAACCCCTCATTGCCGTTGTTGTTGTTGCTGTTTGCTGCCAGGGTTGAAATTGGCGCTCGCATTCTGTGCACGACAAGTGGGCAGCACCCTGACAACAGCTGATCGATAACAGCTGATGTCTAATCAACTGTCGGGCGAGAGAGAGTGAGAGGTCTGCCAATCGAACTGCCGCCGCGACCTGCATTAATTTGTTGTTTGTTGTTAAATCGATATTTAAATATTATGCGTATTCTAAACAGTTAGTCCAAATAAGAAATGCTCACACTATTTTGCAAAAACAAAATATTACCTTGATTGTCTCGTATTTTTTCTTATTTTATTAAAGTACAAATAATAATTAATTTTTTATATGTATGAATCTTTTGTCAAATGATTGATCTGACTAACTGTTATTGCATTTAATCGATAATTGTAACTTATTTATTTCACTTCTCTACAACTCTCACAGAAAGCTGCAAAATGAGCGTAAGGCGCTCACGAAACGCAAGAGCCGCAAGGAGAAATCGGCAGCAGCGATGGCAGCCGCCGCAGCGGCCGCAGTGCTGGAGGGGAATGCCGGGGGAGCTGCTGGCGGCATTGTAAATCCCTTGGATCCGCCGCTGGTCAAGGATCAATTGCTGTTTATGCCCGCATTTCCCGTGGCGCACATTGAACTCGATCCGAACGCATCGAAATTTGCGGTATTCTCGGCCATACGCTCCACAGTGCTGGAGGCGGAGACACGTTTTGCGTTGTTCCACGAGGGCAACGGACATGGCGCATTGGCAGCGTCGGCGCTGAAGAAATGGAGCGGCAATATGGGCTCCTCTTGTTGCCTGGTCTGTGCCGGCAGCTGCATGGTCAGCAATCTTGTTGATTGCTCATGTCATGCACCACTTGCTGTTGCCGGCGGCGGCGGTGGTGGTGGTGTCGGCGCTGGAGCAGCCGGTGCAGCGGGTGGTGGTGCTGGCGGTGCTGGGGCAGCTGGTGGAGCAGCCGCTGGCGCTGCTGCTGGGGCTGCTGCAGCCGCCGATAAACGTACGACAAATAGCGCCAATAGCGATGCCGATTCCGATACGGATGAGCCCGAGGAGCGTGAACCGGTTTATGCGACAGTTCCCCTAATTGTTGGCGCCGGTCTGCGCAGTCTTTTCGAGCTCATTGCCGACGCCCGTCACATTCAGCCGCTGCTGTGCACGAAGGCATTAAAGGCACTGCTCGATGTTATACAGGGACAGCAGCCGGAATCATTTAAACTAGAACCGGAAGACCTTATCAATCCACTGTACGACCTGTTGCTTGATCTGGCCACAATGCCGGCTGCCATCAGTTCCAGCACCGGCGCCGAGGCCAACTGGTCGGCCATGGCCTGTGCCGCTCTCCTGGGCCTCTGCATTGCACGCGGCGACACGGGCAAAATGTTAAAGGCCATTGCGGCCATGTTAATGTCACCCAGGCAGCTGTCGGCCCAAATTGTACAATTGCCGGCGGTGCTGGCGGCGCTTCAACACACCGTGGTCAGTGCGGCACTCAACAAACCAACGCGTCCAGATTTTCATAGTCATGGCGTTCCACACAACTCACTGATCGATGAGGTGAGTAGCTGAGAAATTTAAAATTCTTTGTAATAGCTGCAAAAGTTAAACTGCAAATTGGCGTCACAATGTCGCCGTCTTCATCGTCGACGCGAAATCAAGAACAAAAACTGATAAAAAACAACACAAATAATTTATTACATACTATTATATTATATAGTATATTATTCAACTGTTTCATCTCCTTGCAGTTCGCTTTAAAGCTACCAATGCTGACGGCTCCACTGCATCATACAACACCTGCCATGGCCTGCGATGGGGTCTTTGTCTATCTGCTTTACGGTGGCGCCTTGTTGAAAATTGGCACCGGCTTTGGTGGCTCCTACAAGGGACATATTTACGCACAGAACGATGAATTCAGCAGGGAACGCAGCGCCTGGCTGGGCTACAGCGCTGGACAATTGTATTTTCGGCGCAATTGCAAGCGTAGCGCTGATCAATTGCAGCTCGTTGGCATGGACACGTTGGCGGTCAAGTCAATGAATCCACTCAATATGCTTTCCATGCGCGAGGGACTCAACTATGTGCTTTTCACGGACGATGATTCATTGCATGCCATTTGCAGCAATCGAGATGTACGTAATCATTTGGCTCTAAAGAATCAAACTATTTGTTAAAACCACTTGGAATAGTTTTGGCTGTTTCTGAAAGAAAGTAAAAGTAGGAAAATTGTATCTGAGAAGTATCTAAATTACAGGAGAGTTGCAGATAGTCCTTAATGAAGTACCTCATACCTAAATTTCCAGAAACTAAAGTTGTCATTAGATTGCTAACCTAATTGTAACATTTCAATCATTAATCAGTTATTAATTTTAATTTTTAAATCTGCCTCGTAGTCAAAAACTGTCAGACAATTTCTTAGTTTTAAAACTATCTTGAAACCTATAACTGTCAAGGAATATAAACTTGATGAGTTTAAAGTAAGACTACACAATTAACATTTCAATCAGCATTTCTAAAATGTTCATGCAAATATCTGTTAAATTTTAGATTTCCGCCTTGAAAGCAAATGACAGATACTTTATGAGCTTAACATGTGATGTTGCTTCTCTTTTAACAATTAACAGCAGAGTTAAAGTTAACATTTTGTTAGCATTGTCAACATTTATATAATTTTTATGTGATTTGTCTTTGACATTTTAAAGTTACATTGTCGGGAGACTTCCAGCAAATGACAGACATTTCTTGACATTAACATATTCTGTTATAAAGCTGTTAACTGGAAGAAAATGATGCTGTTAATCTCCCCATAACATTTAAATATCTTAACTGATTAGTTAACTGTTAAAGAATTCGATTAATTTTGTTTGCTTTCTTGCAGGACACTCTGGTGGTGAAGAAGCTGAATCTTTATCACAACAGTTACAGCAGCGAACCACCGCCATTTGAGCTGCCGCTGCAGTTGGCGCGGAAGAAGTTTCGCACATTGGGCTATGCGGCATTCGAGGATGAGTTGCTCAATCAACATCAGATTCAAAGGATTCAATCGGCGCACAATAGCTTTGAGCCAAAGTTGCCGGCACCGTGTCGCGATGCCGATGTCCTGGGCATGGCGTGTGGCAAGGAGTTCGGTTTGGTGCGTGCCAGCAATGGACGTGTCTATTATTATGGCAAATCCGCAGCGCTGGGATTAAAGTGTGTAGGAAGAACGCCCACATTGAAGCTAACGGAGTTGATTGTCTCGAAGGCGGCGCACATTGTCCATGTGGCTGTGGGACACGATGGCATTCATGCCCTGCTCGTGAATGACGATGGGACGGTTTACTTTGCGGGCACGGCGCGTCGCGGTGAGGATGGCGATAGCTCTAAGAATCGGCGACAGCCGAAGGCAGTTAAACCCAAAAAGATGAGCAAAATCGATGGACATGTTGTGGTTCACGCCGCCTGTAATAATGGCACCTCGGCATTTGTCACCAAAACCGGAAAACTAATCATGTACGGCAAGGATACGGCCCACTGTGATTCCATGGGATTCGTTAGCGAACTGTTGGATCAACATGTGACCAAAGTGGCCCTAGGCAAGGCACATTGTGTTGCTCTCAGTGCCAAGGGGCAACTCTTTACGTTTGGTCTCAATAATAAGGGCCAATGTGGACGTGTCTTCAACAAAATGATGCCCGTCAAGGATGTGCCCAGTTCGTCCACAACATACGCACTGCTCGGCCAGCATGCGGAAAAGTTTCGCCATAAAATTGACTTCTCCACGCTGTGCGATTACGATGATCACAATATGGTGCAAGGTCAGTGCCGGGTCTGTGTCATGTGCCGCGAATGCACCGGCTACAATATCAGCTGTGTCTCCGCATTGAATGTGCCGCTCGAGCAGCGACTCGCCGGCAGCATTTGTCCATGTGGACACGGCGATGCGGGCTGTGCCAAGTGCGGATTGTGCTCCGCCTGCGTTGGCCTCCAGGAAAGCGAACTTGGTAAGTCTTATGGTAGTTAACTGAAAAATTAAAAATAACATGACTGTTAACAGTAGAGCTAAGAATAACAGACTGTTAAAGTCACAACATTTCTAAGATGAAATTGTACTCTAATATTTTTTAAAATAACTTGTAAAGTTAAAGTGTCAAACTGTTAACTTTTAGCAACAGAAGTTTTACAGAGTTCGAAAATTCCTTAAACCCTTCTCTGTTAACGATTAACAATTCACTTAGAGATTACATAGTGTTAACATAGCCTTAACATTTCAATTATTAATCTTTCTGAATTTTATTACTCTTGAATTCTTATTTACAATCAAAAGTTTGTTGTTCCACTGTTAACCGACTAATGCCATTTAATGTGAATTAAACTAATGAATTATTATTTTCCCCTTCTTTAGCGGATGCCAAGGTGGATCTGAAGCCGCTGCCCGGTGAATTGCAGCGTCAGCAACGCTCCAAGACGCTAATCATGCGACGCAAGGAGAAGAAACCCTCGGAGTTGGATACGGGCGCTGCTGGTGGCGGTTGTGGCACACCCACCGATCTCGAAAAGGATCCACCGCGTGTGGCCCCGTTGGCGCCACAGCTGCTACAGCTACCGACTGGTTCACCTATTGTTCAGGTGGCCTGTGGCCTCCATCACACGGTGCTGCTGACGCTCGCCGGTGAAGTCTTCACCTTTGGCAGCAATCAGTATGGACAACTTGGATCGGGCGATTTGCAGCCGGTTAGCGGTCCAATCCGTGTTCAGGTGCAGGGTGCAATTAGCCAGGTGGCAGCTGGCAGCAATCATACCGTTTTGTTGACCCACAAAGGTGTCGTCTACACCTTTGGCAACTATCAGAAGGGTCAATTGGGTCGCCTGCCCAGCGATTATGGTCAGAAACCAGGTCTCGTTGGCGCCGCACCACCGCCACAGTCACAACTGCAACCACAACCACCGCCGCCAGCGGCACCAATACAAGAGGATGAGGCAGTTAGCTCGGAGGTGGCCTGCATTTTACCTGGTGGCTCCAAGGAATCCATCTTAATACCACCAAACACTGCAGCGCTTATCGCACAGCGTCAAAAGTTTCTTTGGAATTGTGCTCCCGGCGCTGTCTTGTAAGTCCCAGTGGAAGCAGTCATATGTGTAAATAACTAACTTATTCTTTTCGTGCTTCTTGCAGCGGATTGGGACCCAGCTACGGCAAGAAGGTCACCTGGATTGGGGCCAATGGCGATCAGACCTTTATCAAAATTGACGAGTCGCTGATCACGGCACAAATGCTGCCCAAGATGCATGTGGTGGCCAACAAAAAGACGATACGTAAGTATCAGCATGGACAAATTATAAAACTTAACTCAAGTAATTGTTTTGACACAATTAACAGTTGACAGTTTTTGAATTTAAATTTTTACTTTATTATGGTTGCTTAAAGTTTATCAAACAAGTTAAAAATGGGAGTTATGACTTTCATTGGGTTTTACTATAAAAAAAATATAATAAAGTAATAAATGTAAATTTGTTTCTTTGTCAAAACAATTACCTGACTAACTGTATGTAAACTAGAGTAAGTCTAAAGTCAATTTTCTTTCCAGTTGGCTTAAAATTGCTTTAAGTGGGAACTATTTTACGATTTTTTTATGTTTTATTTAATTTAGTCTAATTAATTTCAAGGTGTTTGGGTTCTATGAAAGTGAATTTTCCACCGACGAGGTAGCTTTTCTAGAAAATTCAGAAACATAAAGTTCATTTTACTTTAATACTGTTGGGATAAGAAAGAAACCACAATTTGCCAACTCTGTAAAATGGGTGTTTTGAAATACCATTTAAAATTAAGTAATTTAATTTTGGAATACTTGAAAACTGTCTTTACAAATGAACTGATGAAATGAATGTTTTCTTGCCGTGCTTCACCGTACAGTACTCATTCCCAGCATACCGCTGTCATTCCAAACGCTTTCGATCAATCGCAGCGACGGCAGCTGCACTCCACATTATCGCGGCCAGACGAACTTTGCCCAGTTGCTGCAGACGCAGCAACAACTTGGCCAGCCGGAGATCAATCGGAATGTGGATGTGGGAACCCCGTTGGCCGAATTGCCGTTGGCCAGCAGCTGTTCCGCTGGTGTTCCAATCAATGAGCAAATGTCCCGCAGCATGCACGAGGCACGCAATCATATCTTCGAGGAGCAACAACATTTGGATGCGCCATTGCCATCGTCGGGGGCATCCACGCCGAGGCAGCGGCAACGAGTTGGACGGCCACGCCAAGAGTCGGCTGGTCCCGCATCGCCGGATCAACAGGCTCAGGCTCAGGCCCAGGCCCAGCAACCGTTGCCGCCACAGATCGCCTTCGCCATGGATCCCAGCTACAATGTCCTCTGGCTCTTTGATGGCGCCACGCGAAAGCTGCGCTGTCACAATGTGGTGGCCAGTGAAATATCCGAGTTCGATGTGGTAAGATCAAGCAATCATTTATTTTTTTGATTACTGATAGTGATGTAGAAATACGTTGAGAAATCAACAACTCGATTGCCCATCGATATTTATGTGATATATGTATAACTTGATATCTTAACTTACAGAATGCGGGCAACTATCGGGCGCTGTTATCGCCAGAGTTGTCGTATACATTAATGTATTCAATTTGAATGACATAAGAATGACATTCTGCTTTAAAGTCTTTTTTTTTGGCACATTTGATTTTTAGTTATTTTTTTTGGAAATGTATCGACAAGTCGATTAATTTTATTTATTTTTTTTATCGATTTCGATATTTCACTCGATTTACTGTTTGGACTTAAATCAACTTTAAACTAGATATAAGTGCTATTATTTATGTGTTAACCAACTTGATTTCTTAACTTACAGAATGCGGGCAACTATCGGGCGCTGTTATCGCCAGAGTTGTCGTATACATTAATGTATTCAATTTGAATGACATAAGAATGACATTCCGCTTTATAATCTTTTTTTTTGGCACATTTGATTTTCAGTTATTTTTTTTGGAAATGTATCGACAAGTCGATTATTTTATTTATTTTTTTTATCGATTTCGATATTTCACTCGATTTACTGTTTGGACTTAAATCAACTTTAAACTAGATATAAGTACTATTATTTATGTGTTAACCAACTTGATATCTTAACTTACAGAATGCGGGCAACTATCGGGCGCTGTTATCGCCGGAGTTGTCGCTGCCGAGCAAGGCGGAGGCGCGAGTGTCGCGTTCGCAGGCGTCTCTCAATTTGCTGGCCTGCCTGGATATATTGACATCGGCACAGGACAATATACCCGGATGCTTTGAGCAGGCGCTGCCCAAGCAGCCGCATCAGACGGCGGAGGCGCAGAGCGGCGAGTATCAGGTGGTGAATCGATTCGATAACTTTGGCGGCGGCTGGGGCTACTCGGGGCACAGCGTGGAGGCGGTGCGTTTCTGCTCGGACACGGACATTGTGATATGTGGCTTTGGCATGTTTGGCGGACGCGGTGAATATAGCTGCAAGCTGAAGCTGTTCGATCTGGGCGCCGATGGCGGTGGCTACGAGAAGGAGGGTGTCCTGCTCAGCGAGACCAAGGAGGTGCCATATGAATGCGCCGCGAGGAGTAAACATCACATCGTTTTGCCCAAGCCAGTGAGTGCAGCGGCTGGACGCTGGTATTTGATCTGGGCAAGAATTGCCGGGCCATCCTCCGATTGTGGTTCGTGTGGTCAAGCGTCGGTGACGACAGAGGATCAAGTGGTGTTCTCATTCAAGTCCAGCAAGAAGGCCAACAACGGCACCGATGTCAACTCTGGCCAAATACCCGCCATACTCTATCGCCTGGTCACCCAGGACTGCAAACAGCCGCCGTTGCCTTTGGACGCGGATCCCGTGCAGCGCATTTCGCGCGCCTTCGCCAACAGCGTGAGTCGCGAGTGCTTCGAGAGTCTCGTTGTCCTGCTCAGCTGGTCCTGGGATTGCTTCAAGACTCAACTGCGCGAACAACGCGATCGGGCTCGTCCCTTGCAGCTGCAACAGACCCTACAGTATCTTGGCTATGTGAACAAATCATGTCTCCGCCTGCTACGCAAATACACCAATGAGATTTATCCACAACGATCGACAACGTCGGCAGCTGTTGCCGCTGCGGCAAATTCATCAATTGGCGGTGCTGTCGCCGCTGCCATTTCCAAGCTCCAACAAAAGCCAAATCAGAAAGGTAATTAAGCTCCATACAGCCGAGGTTATTGTACTACTTCTAGTCTGGAATATTGGCACATATTCTACATAACAAATTTTAAATCTGACCTGATCATGCCCATTGCACAATTGAAGAATTAATTTAATTGTTAAAATATTCTTGATCGGTTTATAATAAAAGGAAGATAATTTACTTAGATTAAGCTGCAGTTCAATCATATTTATATATACATATATTTATAAACAGTCGAACTTCCCTAACTCGAAACACCATTAGCCAAAGAAAAATGTTTGGAAGTAGATTTTGACATTTGGAATTAATTTTTAAAGTATTGTAAACATTATTGTCACTCGATTTAGTTCAAGTTATGTAACTTCGACTGTACATTTATATCTTGTTTGTTGTTTATCTAAACTATTTTAAGAAGATCCCAGCCCAGTTTTCTTACCAATATTTATTACACTTTTGCAGATAAACCGGCGAGTCGTGTGGTCAACAGCTGTGGCAAATATCTGGGCGATGCTGCGTCTCTGCCCTCGTCGACGATGTCCGCCTTGGGCTCTGGCGGCACGTCCGTTGCCCGGAAAGCGAATCTGGAGAACATACAGCTGGCCGAATGCATTGGCAATGTGCGAGCTCTGCTCATTGGCATCTTTTGTGACGACATCTTCAAGGACATTGCCACAGATGAGGGTGAGTTTGTTGCCCAAAATGTCAATTCAAAGGGCATATCAAATTAAATATGGGATTTTTAATATTGTCAATGAATATTTTGAACTGTCGATTTATCACAAAAATTAAATCAATTTATTGATATATTAATTTGCCTTAAAAATTTTTTAAATATTTTACAGGGTTGAATAAATAAGATTTTTAATTCTTGAGTTTATTGATATTTAAAAAACTTTGCATTGTACACAAATATAGAAAACAAAATGGGATTTCTAGAGACAGAGTTTCCATGAATTTCGATTTATTTGACTCGATTAATCGCTAAAAAAAAACATTTCAATAAAACTACTTTACTTTTACTTTATAAAATTGATCGATTCATTGATGTTTCGATGTATTTTTAGATTGATTTTTTCTATTAATAATCAACATGTACTTAATACAAAATTAATAAATTTCTTCAACTATTTCAGGTTACGCTTTGGTGCTGGAAATTCTGGACGAATGTCATTTAAGTTTTGTGGCCTGCTTCGATGCATTCTATCCGACATCGTCGTTGAAATGGAATTGTCTGTGCGATCTGTTGGCCCAAATGGATCGTGGTGCACTTCATTCCCGTCTACTGAGTGCCATCTTGGCTGGTTTGTGCTCCCCGACGGTCAAGTTGCGTGCCACGTTCTCGCTGTTGAATGCATCGGGCAATGAGCGACAGTCGATCATCAGTCCAAGTGACAATTCGGGATTGCCGATGTTGTCATCGACGGAGGCGCATCAGTATCCGATATTGGTGGAGCAAATGATTTATAGGACGCAGCAGGAGAAGAGCGATTTCCTGAGCAACTCGTGGACATTTAAGGATGTCCTGGTGCGACTACTGGACATTATTGCCAGTCCGATTCGTTCGCGAATCGAGTCCATCTACAGTCGCAGCTTGGGCGGCAGTTATGCGGTCAAGGAGTGCATCAATCAGGGATTAATCGACAACTGCTGTCATCTGTTGGCCCGTGTGCTGGCCGAGATTGTCTACCAGACGGCACTGGGGGAATATGATAAATTGTTTCTACCACCGCGCACATTGCACTCGACATGCTCGAGATTTGCACGCTGCGACTTGAGTCGCACGTGGAATACGGGCAATTTTGGACCAGATGCCATAGCATTTTCCGTAGATCGTCCTGGCATTGCCATCGCTGGTGCCATGATCTATTCCGGCTCCGGCAGCTATGACTATCAATTGGAGTTGTTGTACGACAATACAGTTGACTTGCAGCCGCAGCACAAATGGGAGACACTCGAATCCATTTCGGGCAGCTATGATCAGGAGGCTGTGCACAACGATCTGGCCGAGATCAAATTCGAACATCCCGTGCACATTAAGGAGCATTCACGTTACGCTCTACGGCTTTGTTCGCAGGGCGCACGCACCTGTTCGGGCGATGCCGGAATGCCCACAGTTCGTGGTCCGTGCGGTGCCAGCTTTCATTTCTATGCCTGCGATCTGAGTTTCAATGGCACGACGCCGGCGCGTGGACAATTGCCGAGCATACTCTACTACAGCACGCCAGTTAAACAACAGCAGCAACAGCAGCAGCAGCAGCAACTGGAGGATGCAGCTGGCACATCCTCGTCAGCGGCCAACTGTAATCTGGCCATGGCCAACAATGGCAGCCCGGAGATTTCCACAAGAGATACAGCCCTGCAAATTGCCGCGGATATTACAAAGAAATGCACCGAGCTGTTGATTCTCGCACGCAATGCGATGGCTGCATCCTGTTCGCCCACGGACAACTCCTCGTCGAACCACACGCAGACCATTGACTCGGAGCACAATATAACGCCGATTGAGGAGCATATGGATATCAATTGGGCTAATAATTCGCGGACCGCTGCTTTGCCGGCGGATCCGCAGCTATCGACGACAACGACGACGACGACGGCCCGAGATTTGGGCAAACGCATTGAATCCTTTTCCAAGGGCATTATGGAAACTTTGAAGTTCGATAAGCGGTCGACGAATCCATTTGAGATGGAAATCGAAATTGGCGCCACGGAAATTGGCGTTGAGGAGACGGCGGAATTGAATTTTTGTAATGTTCAATTAGCGGCCAAATTGAATGGCAATGAGCGTGTGGATTACGAGTCGGAGCAGCCGTTGCAGGTTGCACAGCAGCAGCAGCAACCGTTGACACCGCAGCAACAGTTGCCGCCGCAATTGCCACAGCAGCAGCAGCAACAACAGCAGCAGCAACAATTGCCGTCACATCAGCAACTGTTGCACTCGGACTCGGAGGAGGCGCATGTGGTGGGCGGAGGCGTGGCGGCATTGCAACTGCTGGAGGTCTTCAATTTGGCCGCCTCGAACATGTTTCACACACTGCTGCCGCTGGTCTATGCGCACATTGCCAACTTGGCCTGCAGCGATCCCAAGAGTTCGGTGCAAATACTTGGCCTGATCAAAGAGATCCTGCCACACATTGCGGCTCTCAATCAGCTGCATGTGTCGAAGGAGCAAAGGAGTCTGGAGCAACTGCGTCCCGAGCCATCGCCGGCAGCGAGCAGCACCACCAGCAACCATTATTGTGTCGTTGAGAGCGAACATCCGTATCGCAGTGCCAGCATCAGTTGTTATCGCGTCGAGTTTCCACCATGTGTCCAATGGCTGACCATCGAGTTTGATGCCCAATGTGGCACCGCCCAGCTCGAGGATTATTTACTGCTCTCGATACCCATGCGAACGGCCACAGCACCGCAGCAGCCATGTCAATCATCGAGCGCCGTCTCTGACGACTATTATGATATACTCGATAATAATGTGAGTGGCAAACGTGGCGGTGCCAATAATCCACAGTGTCACAATGCCCAGTTCCAGATGACGAGCTGTTGTCGCAGTCCAGGCACCGGAACAGGGCCAACAAGTGGCTCCCTCTTGCGGTCACAGGATGTGCTGGATCATGATTGGATTGTGGTCAAGAAATTTAATACGTGAGTTGGACAAGTACATAAATAAATAATAGTTTTAAAAAAAATCAAACCCATTTTTATTTATTTGAATGAATGTGAATATTTTAAGAAAATATATTTATTATTTTTGGAAAACTATTAATTTATTTTTTTGTAAATTTGTTTTATACAAAAAACAAATACTTATTATAACAGTGATTGCAAATATTATTTTCCAGTTAAACGAAGTTTTTCATTTAATTTATTTACTTATTATTTACAAGCACTCCCACAAGTATTGGAATCATTTTATAATTCATTAAGTCAAATATTTATTAATTTTTTTCTTTTTAAATCAAAAATTAAAGCTTAAATTATATTTTATAATTAAAAAAAAAATACTTAATTAGAAAAATGAAAAATTCTCTTCATGCTGCAGCGCGTCCAATTGGCTTCAGAACGTGCTCATTCTGCCGGGTAACTGCGTTGAGTTCTCCTTGGAAACTGCATCCTTATATGCACAGGATCCTCACAATAATCGCTATGGCTTCAAGTGTCTTGTTGTTGGCTACGATAATCCCACAGCGGTAATTTAACTCCATTACCAGCTAATGCTTTCCAAATTTAATTCACTCTCTCTCTCTCTCTCTCTCTCTATCTTTCTCTATTGCTATCTCGCTCAGATCAATGCCAGCAACTCGTGTCTCATACGTCTGGAACAGGAGCTGTCGTATCTGGGTGGCATGTGCAGCGCCAATCTCATGAAAAAGGATCTCAATTTGCCAGGTAAGTCAAGTTCGGATTTAAGATCATGGATATCCTTCAATTGGTTACGTTTCCCTCTGCCAGATGATAAGGACATGGATGATTTGAGTGGCATCGAGGAGACAATCAGTGCCCATCATGCTCTGCTCTCCAAGGGATTTGCTTTATCTGAACCACAGCTGACGGTGCATCAGGCACTTGAATCATATCTGCCCATTGGGTGAGTTGAGCATGTGAATAATATATAATTATTATGAAAGAGAACAAATAATATTTCTTCAACTGAAGAAATTGATGAAACTAATACGGGGTTGTCCAATAAAGGACAATACTGTGCTTTGCTGTTATACGCTTATAACATCGCAGTAACATTTAATTCACTGTTTATTAACATGTCTAATTAACATTTTATAAAAGTGTCTAAAATTTGCTTCATGACTTACTACTCTCCCTATATAACCATACTGATAACATTGTAATTCTGTTTTCATGAAACTGATTACATTAAAATATTTTTCTATTTACTGTTAGTAACTATTTGGTAACATACATCTTGAAAAGTTGTCTTAAATATTATATAAGTGCAATCTTCCTGGAAAGAAGAAGTTTTGCTAATTAATCTCTAATAACTGTTAACAATTATTTTAACAGATATTTTCTTTTCCCTGGTAATCATGTTCTTTTCAAGTAATATAGACTGTTAAAATATTAACATTCTCTCATCACTGTTAACTATAGTTTTAACAGATATTTTCTTGTTCCTGGTAATCATGTTCTTTTCTAGTAATCTAGTAACTTCTAGTAACTGTTAGAATATTAACATTCTGCTCCGTTGTCCAACCACTGTTAACTATAATTTTAACATACAGTCACAGATATCTGACATTTTAGCACACAATAATTCATATTCTTGATTGATTTATCAGACTTATGTCAACTATTAGGCTTTTTATGGTTCACGGCTTGCTCTGGTTAATATATATATATATTAACATTTTACTAACAATCTGCTTAGTTATTTGCCTACTGTTAACTGTCATGCTAACATAACAGGTTGCTTTTAAATTATATTTTTCAGCCTTCAGTGAGAATAAAGAATTTTATAAATATAGATTATTTTTATTTATTTTTCAAATTTTATCTTTCGTATTATTTACAGCTTATACACTAAGATGCTTTAGCTTTACATAGTTATAGATTAGATTACAGACAAAATATATAATATATAGTTGCGACTAAATTAAACGTATGCTAGGAATTTGGTACAACGAAAGGTCACTCTTGGTGGTTCTTGTTGGTGGTGCTTGTAGTTTCTGATGGTTCCGCTCTGCAAATGTTGCCTTGTTTTTTTTTGTAGCGTCTTTCAGCTGTTTAATATGTTTTGGTTGTTTGGAACTACAGATCAGTCTTGAGCAGGCCAGCGTTCTCGATTTGGTATACAATCTGTGTCTCCTTGTAGGTGCGTGGTTCCGGCTGCACCACATCCAGTTTACGACGACGTCGCCGTTGCGCCAAGCGACACCACAAAAGCAACAGCAGGAACAGCAGCAGAAGTGCGAGAAGAACGCTTCCAACAACAATATAGGCAACATAGCTGGTTTTCTGACATTGTTCCATAATCAGTTGACGCAATGGCACAAATTGGTCACCTTGTTGATCCACTGGGGATCGACTAAAGAGCAACTGTTCCGCATGGAGGCGAAAGAACTCGGAACGTGGCAATGGTGGCTGTTGATTCATGTCCAACTGTTCACAATTCCACGCGTTCTCATAGTGCAATTGCCGGATGCTCAACGCGAAGCGTTCGTCGAAACGCAACGGTTGCGGTGGCGCCGCATTTTGTGGCAGCTTGGCAATATGGTTGGCATTGGGCAGGAGACTCTGCACCGTATTGTTGTGGAATCGCAACTCCAGACGCTCACTCAGCTGATAATCGCGATGCACTTTCAAGCTGCGAAATGCAATATCACTCGTCGCCCCAAATCGATTGCCACGCAACGTGATTGCATCTCGGATCTGTGCCTCCAACCACTCGCCATCCACGGCCCCAAAGCGGTTGTCACTCAGGCTCAGCTTTGATATGACTAGAAATCGAAATGAAAATTAGTTGGCATTGAATATTTGATTTAGTTTTGTGTCCCACTTACGCTTGAAGGAAAAGGCATGTGAGTGCACCTCCTGGAACTGATTGTTGCGCATGCTCAGTTCGTTGAGCACCTCCAGCTCGTAGAAGGCCCGCGACGGCACATCTCCAGCAAATTGGCAATTGGCAATGATCATTTGATCCACAGCAAACTTTTTAAAGGCCTGTCGCAAGCAGGTGAAATTTGAATTAATTTACAGTCGACATTTGTCTGGGTTTTAAGGGGCTAAGTGGCTTAACAGCAACTTAACAGCAGCCCAAAGATGATGTCCTTTCCTGATTCTTAAGATCTTTTAAAATACATTTTTTAAATTTTATTAACTTTAAACTTCTGTCCTTTAATTATCTGAATTTTCTGTCAAAAGCAAGAGAAATTTGAATTAATTTGCAGTCATTTGTTTGGCTTTTAAGTGGTCAAGTGGCTTAACAGCAGCTTAACAGCAGCTTAACAGCAGCTTAACAGCAGCTCAACACTTATGTGCATCCCTAAACCTTAAGAACTTTTTAGATGTGCGTATAATTTAAATGTATCTTAGTTCAACGTCTGTCACTTAAATATCTGAATTATTTAACATCTTTCAACTTAACATTGCTTTTTCGATGCTGTTAGTGTCTCACTGTTAGCGACACATTGTTAACATGAACTTACTGAAATGTTGTTCAAATTTTTGAAGCAATTCGTGAGTCAAAATAGGACGTTTTTTTTCTGTTCTCTTTTTTTTGAGGAAATCTCTCTTACTGTCTGTAAATTTGTTAAATAAACACACCTGATTCTCGATTCGCTGAATGGTTACACCATCCAGTCTGAGCAATATGGCACTGTCTTTGGTGGTGGTGAAACCAAATGGTTGCATCTGCTCGATGCGACCACCGACAAATGAGATCTCCTCGATGTTGCCACTGATGGCGTGCGAATCGATCAACTGAAAGTTGACATTCTCGAATTCCACAATCAATGCCTTGTTGCTGGCATATCGGGATGCGCTCAATGCATGTTTGTTGAGCACCAAACGATTCAAATGCTGAAAACTGATCTTACGCAGTCCCTCCGTATTATCCAAGGCATTTGATTCCACGGTGAGATCCCGACAATTGCGTATCTCGATTTGATAAACGGCACCTCGAAGTTGTGGCAATACCAGAGGCTAAAATTTAGTTAAAATATTAATACAAATTAATTCAAATTAAATTTGTCATATCAGCTGAACTCACCTGATCATCGTTGTTGCAATCACAGGTGATCTTTGTGTCGTGATCTGTGCAGCTGACCTTTGGCAAATTTGTTGCTGCTGCTACAACTGATGAAGACAACCATCCAGAGCAGAGGAACCACGAGAACAGCAACAGCACCATTATCACCCAGTTGGTGGGATCTTTAAGATTTTTAATATTTCGCATTTTGTCTGCCTCGTTTTTGAAGTTGTTTCTTTTTGCACTGTTTTTTTTTTATGGCAAATTAATCATGTTTTTTCGTATATAAAATAAACACTTGGTGTTTTGCCTCTGAGTCTCTGGTTCTGTCTAGGTCTGTGCTGTCTCTATTCTAATACGTTTTTCTCTCCTCTTTTCTCTCTATTTGTTTGTGTTCCAGTTTCAGCTTTCCGTTTCGTTTCGTTTCGTTTCGCTGCGACCTGCTGAGTGTTTCATAAGTGCTGATAAGCAATGTTCATTTTATCGCTTAAAGGTGTTTCCACCTTATCAAATGCGTTGTATTCATTGTGTGTGTGAGTGTGTGTGTGTGTGTGTGTGAGTGTGTGTGTGTGAGTGAGTACTCATTTATGTACTCATATTAAGCGCTGACTCACGGCCATTTGATACTGACAGCTTCTTATCTATACTCTATTTAAATAAAAGTATAGCTCTCTTGGATTGATTGACTTGGTGATTGATTAATACATTTGTATATAATATTAATATAATTAAAACTGTGAATGACAGCCAAATGAAACAATAAATTCAATATCTATATACTTTTATCATGCAAGTGTAATTCTGGCAATAGAGTGTCGTATGACTGACTGTCTCAGTGATTGACAATCAAGGCAGAAGCAAACATTTGCGTACACAGCTTATAGTGTTTCCTCTGCCTCACTCTCTCAATCTCTATCTATCTCTCTATCTCTCTTTATCTAATTTTTGGTCAGTCACAAAAGTCTTGACCTTACTGATTGACTGACTGAGTCATTGATTGGCATTCAAAGTTGAAATTTTTCTGTCTGTTGTTTTCTAAATTCTCTTTCAGTACAGCGACTTAAGATTCCGAAAATTGTTTAATCTTTCGCTTCTTTTGTCTCTGTTTTATTCAATCATTTATAGAGTTTTGCAGTGATTGACTAACTTTTTGATTGACAAAGCTAAGTTAAGGTTTTCTTCAAATAACATTGTCAACTCTTTTTCCTAGCTTACTTTATTATCTATCTTCTTATCAATCTTAATTTCTAATTGAATTACATATATTTGAAAGAGTATATAAATGGATCAGGCATTTCATTCGATAGAGTAGAAGAAATTGCCACTTTTTAGTAGTTTTCTGAGTAAGTACAAACAAAATGTAATCATCTTTTAAGCAACAGTTTATTTTTATTAATGACAAAGATCAAAATTCAAGAGTATTTTGTCAGTCAACAATTTCCATTTGTTAATAAATAAGAACTATTGCAAATATGAAAAGTTGATAAATGATGATCGATTACCGATTTCCACATTCTATTGCAAACTTGTGTTTGCTTAAGCAATATCAAAAGTGTCCATCATCATTATCAGCCATCAACTATCTAAGGCTCTAATTGATCAGAGAGGAGAGAGAGCGAGAAAGAGAGTAAACTAAACAAATTGAATCGATAGAGCGAGCAGTCTCAGTTGATAAGAGAGCACGATAGAGATCATAAAGAATCTGTGTGATCAAGTGTCTAGTACTCATAGTTGGTGGTCGAGACGTGGCTTCAATCAGCGTCCAAATGCTGTTAATTGAATCTGGAGGTCGCCCCAAGCAGACATTTCGAATAGATTCATTTGATTCATGTGAGCATTCATATAGCGCTAACATGAGCAATTATGCTTTGTTATTTGTTTATGGCCATTTCATTTGTTTATAGAACTTAATTTATACGAGAAGGAAATGTAGTCACCAGTCAAGCGATGCCTCCCAGCTGTCTCCACATGCCACACACACCCCCCGCCACACTCTTCTGCCTCTTCTGTGCCCCTCTCTTCTCCCTCTTCTTCTCCTTCCCCCATCGCCCTCTTCTTTGTAGTATAAGAGCTGTTCAAATATTTGCTCACCAGTCGAGAGATTCTTCGTTTTGCTTGGACTTGGTTCATTTTGTAATGGTCATTCACAATAGCATCGGTTATTAATGATATAACTAGTGACGATAGATGTTGTTGGAAAAAAGATGATGCTTCATTTAAGAAAGAGAAAGAGCAACGAGTGAATAACGGTAATAATCGATAATCGATAATTATAATATTGGACAATAGAGAGCTAGAATTGATGTGATATCTCATTGAAGAAAGAGAGTGAAAGAGAGAGAGAGAGAGAGAGAGAGGTAAGGAAAGAGTGTATAACGTTCATTCATAATAGCATCAGTTATTAGTGATGTAACTAGTGTCGATAGTTCGATAACTATAGTGTTGGAAAGAATAGAGCTAGGCTTGTTCTGTTGCCTCATTTAAAGGAGAGAGAGAGATAGAGAGAGTGCAAGGAGTGAGTAACACTCTTTTATAATAGCTGATCTTATTATAATTAGTGATGCGTGTACCTAATGTCGATAAATCGATAATTATAATTTTAAATAAAAGAGGTTTATGATTTTTATGTCTCATTTAAAAAAAAATGGAAGGATAAGCCCAAGAGTGAATGATCAACACAAAGTGTAGCCTCGACTTGTCTCTCTCTCTCTCCCTCTGTCTCCCTCGGGAGAGAGAAAGAGGGAAGAGAAGAGGGATAGACCTGTTATAATGCTTACTTTCTACTTAGGCAAACAGTGAAGCTGCGCAGCTTTTAACTTAGCAGCGGATGTGCCACAGACACACACACACACACACACACACACACACATTCTCAAGTGAAATACTGTTATTCGAAGAACCCTTTAGCTGCTCTTATTGTTGCTTTGTCTTTATTGAATCGTGTCACAAGTGCTGGGCATAGGAAATACAATAAAAGCAAAATTGCATTTCCTGCCTGACACTGTCTCTATGTTATTCCTTCCCACTCTACACTCCTCTCTTCTATTCTTTTAACTTCACTGCTGGAGACCAATTAGACGGCAATTATGTGGCCTATAAATGAGTAAATTTCATGGATTTATAAAAATCACAAATGAGCTTCGTCTCATTGCAATTGCCATCATTTTGCAACCATTACGATTACAATAATTGTTGGCAAACCTATTTTTTTGCACTTCATCAAATGATAAAGAAACTACGCCCCTGTTTTTATACCCTTTAATTTAGTCATCACGTGCAAAATAGGCTGATCATTTGATTAAAAAGAAATTAGTTAATTTAAGACCTCGATTAAAATTCAAAGGATCTTTAAGGATAGGAAATCTAATACCATTTTTTAAATATAAAAATTTTTGTATTTCGCAAGATAGAAAGTTAGAGTATCTTCTCTTCGCTATCTTTAAGACACCTGTATTATAATCGCACGTAATCTTATCTCGAAAGTATTCGATGTGTAATACAGTAATGCGATATTATGTGTTACTATAGTTATAGATATGTATACACTGAGTCAGTTGAATTAAAACAGCTTTTCGACATTTCCTGGTCTTCGTGGAAGATGCGTCTTTAAGCAAACATTGCGCATTTGTTTTTCAGCAATATTTGAATCATCATTCCAAATGGCAATTGCGAATGTTAAGTGCAACAGTTGGAAATTGAAACATGAGAGTTGTATATTACGAGTAATTCATATGTTTCTAATATCAAATGTTACTTTTTTAAACATTTTCATGTCAGTCAGTTGAATATTTAGGCTTTCTTTTCACTATATTCCTTATCTCAACTGAATTTTGAAAAAGTTGAATCAGGAATTGTGGAGCTTTAATATTGAGCTTTTGCTTAGTTTCATTCTCACTTTATTCCTTATCTCAAATTATCTGTCAGTTGATTATGAAACTGTGAAAATGAAACATTTGAATATATGTATGTACATAAGAATGTACAAATAAGCTATGAGTAATGTTTGTACTTTATTTCAAAGTTCCTAGAGGACTTTATGTTGGAACTTTCCCAACGTTTTGGAATTCTTTTTGAACTCTTGAAAAACACGCACGTTTTGTGCTCAAATAAAATCCACAACATCCACAAAACAACAACAACTTAGGCAGTCGGCACTTGACAGGGTCAATGTGTTGTTTTTTTCCCTTCTTCTTCTGTTCTCTCGTTCTCCTATGTTTTATGTACTTTGTTGTGTTTTTTTATTTATTGCATGTCGGTAAATTGAGTTTCGCTAAACTTTTCATAAGTTTGACTTTTAATAACGAATTTTCGTCATTTTTCTTTGTACGCTTTTCGTTTTTGTGTAAGCGAATTTGTAGCTTTTAAGCATTTTATAGCCCGCCCCAAGCAGCGAACTAAAAACAGATTTTGTTCGTCATATTTTTAACCTTGAAATATCGAAATAATTTGCTTTGCATATGGCGATATGGCTATATGACAATATGGAAAGGTGGCGTTGTTTTTATTTGTTAACTTCCAATTACTGTCAGACAGACTGTCTCTCTCTCTCACTCTTACTCGCCCTCACTCTCTCCCTCTCACACTGTCTGGGTGCTTGTGTGGGGGAGTGGGCCGTAAGTACATATAAGTAAATGTATATGTTCGGATTAGCGTAGAAATGTCATTTGTTTCCATGTTAGCCCCTTTCTTTGAGCTTCTCAAAAATTGCCGCTTCGCGCTCGCTCTTTCTCACTCCCCGCACACTTTGTTCATTTGCAAATTCCATAAGCGTTTTTGTTTATTTTGTTTTGTTTCGCCTTCGTGCGTGGGTGGCTGATCTCAGTTCTCAGTTGTTGTTACTGCGACTGCCTTACGCAACTTACACACACATACACACGTACACAGAGGAGCACAAGCACAGGAGAGAAAACCAAGCTGTAGCCCCAAAAAGAGAGTAAGCGAGAGAGGGAGGCAGAGAACACGATCCTGCCAAAAACGAAATGCGGTTGTAAAACATTTTTGCAGCAACGTCGCTGTCAGCGTTGCTGCCCGGCGCTCTCTTTACTCTCGCTCTTCAGCTCTCTCAAACCGTTTGTATGCAAAAAAAAAATACGAAACAAAAATTATTCTGCTGCAGTCTTTATTGCTTTGAACTTTTTGTGGCCACTGGTCGGCTGGGCGCATTGTGGTTTTCGGGCGACAAAACTACTGACACCCGCACTCACACACAACACACACACACACTCGTTCACTTGGAAATATAAACAAGAATATGACAGCAAACAGCTTAATGTAAATACGAATATATTTGCATTTCGAGTGAAATCAGCGCACAAAATAAAAACAACGGCGCGACCCAAGAACACAACAACAGTAAATAGCGATAATATCGACAGCAACGACAACAAGAACAACAACAGCAACTAACCAGCGGCCAGGTCTAAGCTTTCGGTTGGCGCGACCGGCGTAAGCGCGTGCAAATGTCAAACTGAGCGCCAAACGGACAACGAAACATTTACGGTTCGCAGCAGCGCGCGGCAGCAGCAGCAGCAAAAGTTGACGGCGGCAGCGACAGCAGAGCGCGCGCGCTCATTCAAATAGTGTGTGTGCGCGCTCTATCTCGCTCTCACAAGCTAAAAGATATCATACAGCGCCAGTGCGGCTGCCTGGAACAAAACAGCGCTGCTGACTGCGCAGCTGCGCAGCTTCGTGAGCTTTAAGAATTTTTGCATTTTGTTTGCTTTTGCCTTTTGCTTTGTTTGTTTTGTTTTGTTTGCTGTTGTTCTCGTTGTTGTTGTTGTTGTTGCTGTTGGTATCCAATAAATACCGCACGGTGGTCTTTAGCTGCTGATGCTTTGATTGCTTGCGCCGCGTTTAATTGAATGTGCGGCCGGCTTGACACGCATCGCTTGACACTTGTTGTTGTTGTTGTTGCCCCCGCAACTACAAAACATACATACTTACTTACAAGCATGTCCATACATGCCCCGGGGCCAAGCCGCCACTTAAGATCCCATCAATTGCTGACGGACTGCCCCTTCAAACTTAACATAATCACACATATGTTAATATTCAAATTAACATAAACAAATGCTGCTAACAGAGATTTTTAAAGATAACATACACATACATATGTATTTGCTAAGCATAACATAATAACATGAATGTTAACTCACAATTAACATGTACATACATACATACATATGTGACTAACAGAGATTTCGATGCATGTTTACGAAACACAGCCCACTGTGCTGACTGCAGAGTCATTAACAGAACTTGCAGTTTCAGCAAATATGCAAGAAGAGGAGTCTTCCATGTGCAGTCTACAATTCCACAATTCTACAATTCTGTTGAAACATGAAACTTATTTATAGGAACTCTTAAAAGTCGCAATGAAATTTGAGGCCATGAAAAAGAAACGAGCACAGAACTGACCATATAAATGACACGTAATATTCGAATAAAAACAAACACTTCTTGAGAATGCCCGACTAGCAAAACACTCTTCACTTGCCTTTTATAGATAGATAATAGTCTTATATTTACTTATATTTATAAATATTACTTATACATATAAACATCACGTAATATGTTTGACAAGAAAAAATTCTTTAGGAACAAATCCTGAAGAATCTCTGATACTAGTTTTTTCTAAAATCATTAGTCTTTTAAATTTCTAGAGATTTGTTTTCTATGATCTGATAGACTTACCTTTTCAATTCATTAATATTACAGGGTATTTTATAAAATTGTAAATACCTTGGCGCTTGCAAATCAAGTTATACAACATTTTCAAATGCAATATGTACATTTAGTATGAATGTGATTATATCCAGATATTAACGAGCTGTCTTACTGAAAACGGACTTCAACGGAGTATGAACAAATAAATGTTAATAAAAATATGCCACACGCGATGCCGCTTTTGTTTATGCAACTGAGGCAGACAACTGTGCAAGTGGCATGATGAGTCACAAGGTGTAACGATCGCTGGAAAAAATCGGTAGAATGAAAACACAGCTTTAATTTGTCTTGTCTATTCATTTTTTTTTTTTTTACATTTTTTTATTTTTTCAGTTGTTCTTTTTGGATCATTTTTTGCTCGATTGATTTATTAATTATACTCAAGAGTATTATAACTTATGGCAATTTATGCAACAGGCAGAAACGATTTGTTGCCTATTACGTCCGTACGGCCAAAAGTGATATAATATCTGATTTAGTCCATTTTCAATGGTTACAGGATATAAAAAAAAGCTTATTTACATTGATTAAAAAATAAAGTTTGGATCTGATTACAATTAAAGATAACTTAGGAACTAGTGCGTAGTTGTGAATATTGTATCTCAAGGATTATGCGTATTACATGGTAAATATATAAATATATGCATATACAGTATGTAAAGTAAATGTTTTGACAAAAACAAATATTTAGCGTACAAGTTTTTTATTTTTAAAAATAGTTGAATTTAGTTTATTCTGTTTTTAAACAAACGAAATTTAAAAAATTTTTATAAGATATTACTATGTACAGTATGTAAAGCAAGTGTTATGACAAAAAAAAAAGAAATTAGCATGTACGTTTTTTTATTTTAAAAAAATGTATCAAAAGATATAAAAATAAAAAAAAATAAAACAAGTAAAGATATTCTAAATTTGTCAAGACATTTATTAGACTCACTGTATATGTATGTGTATGTTTGTGTGTATTTTATCTATGTATGTATGTGTATCACATGTTGTTTTTGTCGATGTTTGTCGTCGTCGTCGCTTTGCCACAAAGCATTGCACACTTTTCAGCATCGGCATATTCAATGACATCATCGATTTTAACAGTCTCATCGCTGCCGCCGGAGTGATCCGAACCCGAATCGGGCGGCAATGCAGTTGCCCCCCGCATATCCATGTGCTCCATGGCCGCCAAACTTGCTGCACCGTCCAGACACTCGAAGCTTCTGTTCATGGTGTTGCCACTGTTGCCACTGCTGTTGTTGTTGTTGTTGCGTGGATTGCTGGCAAAGCGTGATTGAAGCTGACTTTTATTGCGGGCCGATGTTAATTGATTGGGATGAAATTGTGGCATCGCCTCCAGATCTTGTCGCAAATCTCGCACATGCCGTTGTGCACTCCCCTGGGGTGGCAGCACTGGCGGCTGAACGGGAATTGCGCCAATTGTTGCTGTTGTTGGTGTGGCAACGCTTATCGGCGCCGATGTGGGCGTTGGCCGCCAAACGGGCGTGGCATAATTTGCATTATTACTCGTAGTCTTTGGATGTCGCACGTAGAGAACATCTGGCAACTCCTGACCCCGTCGGACGGAGCTGGTGGACGGCAGTTGATGTTGGTGATTATAATGATTATGGTGTTGGTGATGTTGCTGTTGTTGTATCGATGGCGGTGGCGGCTGTGGCTGCAACGTGGCATATTGTGGCATTGCCTCATACGCTGGCGGCATATCATTCGCATCTGCAACAAAATACATAGGCAAAATATCAATACAGCAGTCTGGCAACGCTAGCGTAAAGTACCCAGAAAGAGAGTGTAAAGTGAGAGAGAACTGACGCCGCGAGAGAGAGAGAGGGAGAGAGAGGGAGCAGAACAACAACAACTACAAATCAGACACAAATCACAAGGACTCGGCCAGGAAAGTTTGAGAGCGGAGAGAGTAAGTGAAAGAGAGTAAGAGAACTGACACCGTGAGAGAGCAGATTAACTACAATAACATACAAGTCCAAAATTAAAACCGTTATTTATACCTTTACTGTTTAATGCGTTCCATATAACCGGGGAAGTGTGCGTGTGTGTGTGTGTGCGGCCTTTATACCTGTGTGTATTTGTGTGCGTGCTTGTGTGTGTGTGCGTGTGTTTGTGTGTGTAGTTAGTGTGTATCGTGTTATCGCTTGCATTCCACAAACTCGTGCAGGCTGCGTGTGGAACGCTTCTCACAAAATAGAACGTGCTGATATTTACTGTGGAACGCATTGTGTGGATCTTGGTGAATTTGCAGTAGTTGTAGTAATTCTATACAGCGTCTTTCACTGTGGATTGTCATTCGTTTCTGTTTTTGTGTGGATCGCTATGTGGATCCTGGCAAAATTGCCGACATATTCCACAAATGCTATGGAATGTCTTTTACAGCGTGGATCTTGTGGATCGTGGTGATTCCACATTCAATTTGGAATGCTTTCCACAGTGGATTATATTAGGTTATTTTTGTGAGTGGATTGTGGTGAATTCGTGCGCCGACTTATTCCACAAATTCTTTGGAATATCATCCAATGTGTATTTTGTGTGTGTGGATCGTGGTTCCACATATTCCACTCTTTGAATGTCTTCCATGGTAAATTGTTTTTGTTGTTTTTCTTTTAAATTGTAAATTTCAATGTGTTTTTTTTTGTTCGTGCAGCATTTCAGTAATTCATTAAATAATCATCTTTAAGTACATGTAGAATAAATTTAGTTAACATTAGTTACAATCGACATTCAATTACAATTACAATACAATTAGACCCGTCTTTTTTTTTAACTACTTGGGTGTTACGGGGTAAAAAAAAAGGGCAACCAAAGGAAAAAAAAAAAGAAACAAAGAAAAAGATGTGTCTATTTACCATTTATCAAATTTTTGGGCTCCGAGTAGACATTGTCCACGGATGGATCGACGGAATCGTTGGGCGACGAATACTCATTGTCGAGCAGCAACTCCGAGTACATATTCTCCTCGACACTGAACTCACTGGGGGCACTGGGCCGTGTCAATTGAGCGGAGTGGGTGGCAACGTCGTATTCCTCGCCGGGCACCGATTTGGCATGAGCATGTTGCAAATGATTGGCGAGGACTCGATTCGATGATTGGGGAATGACATCGACATATTGTTTCATGACCAGGCTAATTGTGTTGGCGCATTGATCGCTTGTCAGCTTATTGCTGGTCAACTTCTTGAAACATCTTTCCACCTCACGCGGCACATTCTCACCACATTCGCGCAGTGTGAGACGTTCCTCTGGCGACAGCTGGCAGTATTCCTTGTCGGGGCCAATACTCTTGAACTTCTTGACAATGCAAAAGGCCAAATAGATAAAGATCGAGATGCCCACGAAACTGACAACAATGGAAATGATCAGTGTTATGGGTATGCCACGTTGTTGCTCCTCGCGTTCCTCCTTCGAGTAGAAATCGCCATTGTACCACTCCAGAGTGCTGTGATCGATGCAGTGCAACTTGGTTCGATTGATGCCACACGCCTCGTTCGCATATCGACGGAAATGCACCGTCGATGCATTGAAGCAACTGTGCAATCTCTTCGATAACTGGCAATATAGTTCGGAGCTAAGATCATGATCCGTTAACAGGGGCAGCCAATTTGTATTATCATCACAGCTGCAAACGCGATCGACGGTTATCGCACGCATCTCACAGTTGCTAAAGTTGAGGCTGCTCGGCTGGGGATTCCCCAGCCAATTGTTGGCGAAACTGCAGTTGATGCGATTCGATTGCTCCAGCTGGATGGGTGCAAAGTTCGCAAATCGATTGTTCTCGATAACAACCCATTCGCCCTTCTGGACGTGCAGCCAGTTTTTACCCTGATGCGTTATCTCATTCCGTTCGATATACACATAGACGCTATTCACCTGTATCGCTGCCTCCTTGATCGTATCGATGCTGTGGAAGAGACAGAGAAAGAGAGATGCGATTAATATCAGTTATCGATACATTTATCATTTCTATTTGAGCACAGGTATATCGATGTATTCAATAAATATTATTATTTATGTTAATCGATCTACATTTGTACACATATCTATCTATTGAAACATATTTTTAATACATATATTCTCCCATACATTATTTTTTTTTTTGCAACGATCTATCTTTAAATATTTATTCTTTCAATTAATCGATATATGAATTTATCAAACTCTGCCTGTTTCCGTATTAATCTATCGATACATCTCTTAATTCTTTTATCTATACACCTATCGATATACATGTCTATTTATCAATCACTTTAGCCATCGATTTATACATTTATCGGTATCACTTACACATTCTGTCTGAATGTTAATGTCGAAATGCCGCTACCCATAATGGCCTCCCCTTCGATAGTTCCGATTTGTGTGCCCGTTATCGATATATGTTCGCTGTGCAGCTTATCGGTGAAGGCATATGCCTCGATCCTTTTAATGCGACAATTCTCGAAAGAAAGCTCCTTGATATTGGTGACATTAAACGCACTCCGTTGAACAACTCCAATCGTGCAATCGATGAATCCAATTTTATTCATCGACACATCGAAACTATCGATTTGATCGATATTCGATTTTTGAATATGCAGCTAAAATGACAAAAAGAATAATTGCAATAAGTATTTGAAATGATCAGATAAATGGAGTACTCACATTCACATGTGCCTGAGTGCTACGATTTGTGCTGGGATTGAAGGCTTTCTCCTTGATCTCCAGGCTCTTGATGTTCGTAAAATTGCACGACATGTTCATATTGATGAAGGCACTCGAAAACAAGACCAGAAGTCCGCTGTTCTCCACAGTCAGCTTGATCTCGCCCCCTGTGAAGCAACAAAATTCAAGTTTTATTTAGATTGTGACTACAGACAAAATAATCTATTCAAATCGTAATGTGTAATGGGCTTTCAAAGACTTTGGTATTACAAAAACATATCGAAAAATCAACAGCTTATTTTTTTTGCCGAAACGATTTTCAAGCTCTTAAACTCGATAATTTTATTTATAATTCTTTTTGACAATTAATCGAGTTAATCAAAGAAATTTTCATGATAAGTCGACAGCTTACTGAATTGTAGTTAATTTGTAGAATATAGTTTCTTAAATTATGACAAAAGTTAATTAAATGTTAAAACTCGAGTTTGAAAATTTTTTACTTTACTTTTTACTTGACTACATTTCACTTTAAAGTGGTCTTCTGGGCCAGACATATTTCTTTAGCCAAGATGCTCACAAATATTTCCCCAAAAGGATTTTTCAAAATTTGAACTAGTTTAGTTGATACAGCCATTTTTGTGACTCATTCACATTCACATTAACATTGAAGTCAAAAGGCGTTTAAAGGCGTTTTTCCCGAAATCATCTTTCCTGGACCGATTTTGATAAAACAAGCAAAATTTGTGTTTTTTTTTAAATTTTAAAATTTTTTAAAATAAATTTCCCAACCAAATACAAAAAACAGAATTAGAAAATCTCTACGCGTTTTCTTTCCACGATCTAAAAAAAGGGTAAAACTCTGACCCCTTAAAGTTTAAACCAGTGTCATTACAAATATATATATGTATGTATATATTTATATGTATATATGTATGTTAAATGTATTCAGTTTGTGCAACTAACCTGAGAATGCGTGATCCCGCACAAAGACACTGCTGACGCCGAGAATCTGAATGTCCGGATATCCAGCGAGATTGCCGCCAAAGGCATTGTGAGTCAATTCCACCTGATCATTGGCATTGGCATTGGCATTGGCATTGCCACTGGCAGCATTGGCGCCCTTAACCACAAACCGATTGACGCGATTCTGACGGAAGAGTCCGCCGTGCAACTGCAATTGTGTGCGATCCGTCAGCTGCAGCTCCATTCCCGTGATGCTCGACGGAACCAAATACGTGCTGTTCCATATGGACGACAGCTGCGGAGAGAGTGAGACAGAGAATCTTGAGTTAGGCACTTGCTTTAGGGGCGTGGCAGTCAGACAACAAGAACGACAACAACTTCTTCATCATTGTCAGTTTTTGCATTGTTTTCGCTGCTTTTTATACTCTAACAGAGGGTATTATGATTTTGTCAGTCAATATGTGACACACTAAAGACTTAACGCATATAAGTATATTTGAGTAGATTAATATTTATGCGAACATTTTTGTTGGTTCCTAAAATTTTAAGACAAAAACTCACAAGAATCATAGGAAAATTGTTTGAAAATTTGATTTGTAGTACAACAAACTTTCTTGTTTCTTAAGATAGTTTAGGAAAACTCACGAGTTTTATATCGAAAGCTATTTTAAACATCCTGTCTAAGATTGCTTTATGTAGGATTCATATGTATGTTTATAAATGAAGTTTTATAATTTTATAAATAAATCAACTATCAGTGAATTGAGGAATATTTTATGCAGACACATAAATAAATAAAAAAAAGTATAATGAAAATAACATTTTTGTTTGTATTTATAAAGAGTAGTTGAGAGAGTAATTTGTAAGGGCATCAAATCTGTAAAGCACTTTTTCTTTTTTTTTGCGTTCCTTCATTTTCTGTTGTTGCTGTGACGCTTGACTTACATTTCTGGTTGGTCTCTTGGTATTATTTTTAAATGTCTGTCGTCGCGACACCAGCAACAACAACAACAACAACAACGGCAACAATTGTTGCTGCTGCAACACAGACAACGGCAAGTTGACCGCAACGTTCATTGCTCCAGCCCCCCAGTTGGTGTTGTGCGAGCAATTTTCTCATTAAATTAAAAGAAAATTGTTTGACTTCCAAGTGCCTAGGGTGACAACAACAACAACAACAACAACAGGGACAACAACAACAGAAACAACATGTTAGTTGTTGCTCTTGTGTTGTCGTTGTTGTTGTTGTTGTTTATGATCTTCGTTTAGTCAAGTCGCAGTTATTAATGATGTATCTATGTATATACCATGTAGTATATGTTTATGATGTACATACATATATAAGTATATATTTATTCTGGATGAACAATAGCCAGGTGCAGCGGCAATTTAGCTGTGAACTAATTTGCTTAAATTTTCTTATTTGTCTCTTTTGAAAAACTTTGTTAACAAAGGCACAAACAAGTTTGAATTATTTCACTTAACAGACTCTGTTAAAACCGTTTTACATCTCTGTAGAATGTCAACAGGCAATGATTAATCATGACTTGAAGTTAGTTTAGAGAGATGTTTTTAATGCCTCTTTGACAGATTTGCCTAGCACATTTTATATTCGATGTAATCTAGTAATTACAGCAAAATTCGAATTGTTAACAGAGCAAGTTTATTATATTTTTCAATATGTGAGATATGTTAAAGTAACGCTTATTATCTCAACAGACACTATAAATTGCAATAGTTATTTTGATTCCAGAGGCATTTGTTATATTTATAATTTGTCTGATTTATTCATTTTTTATTTACAGACTGCTGTAAGGCAAAGAAAAAGATTAATTAAATTCAAAAAATCATTTCTATTATTTAATTAGTTTGAGTCAATTGTGTTAAAGTGATGCTGTTACTCTTAACATTTTCTGATTTACTTACAGACAGCAGAATAAAAAATTAAAAAAAAGTGGTTTCTATCATTTAATTTGCTTAAATTAATTATGTTAAAGAAATGCTGTTACTCTTAACATTTTTATTCGAACATTTTCTGATTTACTAACAGACAGCTGTTATGCAGAGTAAAAGAAGAAAAAAAAAGAATGGTTTCTATAATTTAATTTGTTTAAGTCAATTATGTTAAAGTGATGCTGCTACTCTTAACATTTTTATTTGAACATTTTCTAATTTATTTACAGACAGCTGTTATGCAGAGTAAAAAAATAAAAAAAAAATTATGTTAAAGTGATGCTGCTACTCTTAACATTTTTATTCGAACATTTTCTGATTTACTAACAGACAGCTGTTATGCAGAGTAAAAGAAGAAAAAAAAAGAATGGTTTCTATAATTTAATTTGTTTAAGTCAATTATGTTAAAGTGATGCTGCTACTCTTAACATTTTTATTTGAACATTTTCTGATTTATTTACAGACAGCTGTTATGCAGAGTAAAAAAAAAAAAAAGAAGAATGGCTTCTATAATTTAATTTGTTTAAGTCAATTATGTTAAAGTGATGCTGTTACTCTTAACATTTTTATTTGAACATTTTCTGATTTATTTACAGACAGCTGTTATGCAGAGTAAAAAAAAAAAAAAAGAATGGTTTCTATAATTTAATTTGTTTAAGTCAATTATGTTAAAGTGATGCTGTTACTCTTAACATTTTTATTTGAACATTTTCTGATTTACTAACAGACAGCTGTTATGCAGAGTAAATGAAAAAAAAGAATGGTTTCTAAAATTTAATTTGTTTAAGTCAATTATGTTAAAGTGATGCTGTTACTCTTAACATTTTTATTCGAACATTTTCTGATTTACTAACAGACAGCTGTTATGCAAAGTAAAAAAAAAAAAAAAATTGGTTTCTATAATTTAATTTGTTTAAGTCAATTATGTTAAAGTGATGCTGTTACTCTTAACATTTTTATTTGAACATTTTCTAATTTATTTACAGACAGCTGTTATGCAGAGTAAAAAAAGAAAAAAAGAATGGTTTCTATAATTTAATTTGTTTAAGTCAATTATGTTAAAGTGATGCTGTTATTCTTAGTAGGCAGCTGTTAAGTGAAGAAAACATGCGTCAATAACATTTACTTTGTTGTCGTAAATTTGCTGAATTGGTTGCTGTTTTTTTGTTTCAGCTTTTTAATTGCACTTAGCATAGTTCTCTCGATCAGTGGCGATCAACGACACAGTTGGGTTCAAGTGCAATTGTACAATAAATGTAATTGCAATTGCAATTGCAATGGCAGCATGTTATTATATAATCTACAGTTATATTCATACATATGTACATATATATGTACTTAAAATGCTTAAATACTTATAATATAGTCACTCAAAGTGAAATCGCTGGGTTGGAGGAGTGCGATCTATACGTGTGTCTGCTTGATTTCCGCATCATTGTCGTGAATCAAATGACAATAACAGTAACACCAACAACAACAACAGTTTGTCTCCATATTTGGCCCACAAAGGGAAGAGTCGACGGACAATTGTGTTGTTGTCTTTTTTGTTGTTGTTGTTGTTGGCGACGCGTCGGGTGGCCACCTGGCCAATTGTCGCCAGTTCAAAGCCTGGAGTTGAACTCATGTCGAACGAATCGCAACTACAAAAATATCTGATTATCAAGCAATGATAAGATATTTGGTTTTTGTTAAGCTAGAGCAACTTTATAGTACTTTACAGGGTATATCAGTAGACATTTTCTGCCTGTACAAAATATATCTATAACTTTAAGTTCTTTAATTTATGGCTTATAGCTATAGATGATTTCTCTAATAATCACTCGGATTTTAATAGCAACTTTATCGCTATTTACAGAGTATTTTAGATCTAAAAAACTGTCCAGCAAAAAGTATTACAGGGTATTGCAATTGTCATACAGTCAACTAATAATATGTAACTATTTTATTAATCTATACCTATACTACCTCTAGATTTAGTAATGTCAGCTAAAGATGGCGAAAACAATTGCATCTAAATTTTCTTATCTTATATTATGCTGTGAAAGGTTGGAATCCATATCGATTACATTTTCTCAACACCTATTATCGACAACGATTAAGATGAGTCTACTCATCTACATATCTCTAATATCGCTACATTATAATCTGATCGATAACGATTATTCTGAAAAGCCATGTTTTCTTATCAATAATCGAGATGAATATTAGTAAAGCTAAATTTTAAGATTTGGTAAACAAATTGTTAGTCTCGTTTATTAAAAAAATAATAAAATCGAGATAGCAACATAACATAATCGATAACGATTTAACTGCAAAGATAATACAGTTACTCAGCCGTCGTGCGTGTCACGTGCTCATCTCTAAGCTGGAGTTCAATGCTTGCTTGAGGTCTGGACGCAGCTGTGACAATTTCGAATCGTCGTCCGCAGGCGCACTTGTTAAGATCCCCCCACCCCTTCTTTCCTCTTCTCTCTTCACTCTTTCCTCTACCCACTCCCTTGTTGTTCCCTCGCCATGTTGTCGGTTTTCTGCAGTGATTTCCGACATTTGCTGTTTATTATTATTGTTCTGTCTGCCCCACCCCTAACGCCAGCTCTCCAACTCTCTCCACGCCTCCCTCTCTCTGTTCCACTCCTCTCTCGTTCTGGATCTTTCCTTCTTGCTGTCACTTGCAACGCTGTGCATCCATCCATCAGTTTGCAATTGCCTTTTTAACACACAAGACGGCGACTGAGACGCCGACGCCGACAGCGACAGCGACTGCAAAGTCAACTGCGACTGCGACTGCATTGTATTGGGCGCAATTTCTTTCAATTGCTCCAGTTTTCTGTGCTCTTCTTCTCTCTCATTCTCACTGTTTGGCTAAAGAGGAAATCTCAATTACGTTTCTTACTTTATTTTGTTTGTTGTTGTTGTTTAATTCGCTTGTTAGTCTGTCTCCTCCCACCACCCTCTTTCCGCTCCCCTCTCTCTCTCTCTCTCTCTCTCTCTCCACACCACACCACCTTCCAATCGCATCGACGTAACGTGACGCATAATTTGTCAAATGCCAAAAAAAAACATCACAAACAATTAGAAATGCTGAACCCCAGACATACTCTGTAAATTAATAAATATCTATAATATTTCACTTTAGTTTTTTAATAATAAAATGTGCAAAGAAGTACAAATCAAAAGCTGACAACAAATGAGAACTGCTCGTTCGAGAGATACCTCTTTATTTAAGCATTATTTATAAAAAAAATACACAAATAAAAATAAACTACGTATCTAAAAGCAAAAACTTCTTGAACTTGTACCACTTGAGTATATCTATAAGACATATAATTGTATACCTATTATTATATTGTACATTATACCCCACCTCATAATATCAGTACAGGGTATACATAGAATGTCAGCGACAACTTTATGAATTCAAACATATTGAAGTGACAAAGCAACTACTAGAAAAATTTGTATGTTTATTAGCCATTTCACAATTACAGGGTACACAAAATATCGAGCTTCTGTACATTATATGCTATAATAAAATTAGAGGGTATTGCAGCAAACAAACAACGTGTGTCTAGCAGCAACAACTTGATGAACTTTCTATCCAAAACTCGAACAAATGGAGACTATAAACTATATAGAAGTATCTATCACACATGCATGAGTATGCAGAGATAGTTTGATACAGATACAAATTCTATATATATGTACATATACATATGTATTTGTATTATATATGCCCACTTGTAATACACATAATGGCTGGTCTCTATTTTAAGACTCTGGGCGTTTTCCATGCGTGCTTTTCTCTCGCCGAAATGCACTTTTCCGCCCCCACCTCCTTCTCTTTGAGATTCCAATGATGTTGCCCATTTTCCGGCGCATTTTTGTCGCGAGTTTTCCCAAAGTTTATTTTTAACGAAAATGGACTGCTATTCTAGGTGTTGTTAGGAGGCGGAAAGCGGAAATAGCGCTGAAGTAAAAGTGACAAACAACAACATGTAAAATATATACTATATATTCACAGATAGATAATAAACAACAATACGGAGTATACGAAACAAAAAAAAAACAAAAACCAATTAAAAATAAATTATGATGTTGCTTGTGGCCTCAAAACTAAAGTTGAAAGAAAAAAAGAATTAGAGAACACAGAAAAAAAAAACGAGAAAATAAATTTGCGGCACATGGTGAGAATATCTTTATCTATTTTCATATACCATCTACGGATAGATAGGAGAGATACTCTTGTGCGAGCACTTTCACATATGGAAACAGCATGGAGAACCAGGATTTTCCGCAAAAAAAAAAGAAAAAAAAGAGAAGATAGAGAAGAACAAGAAAAACAGCAAGCGGCCCACTCGAATCTTTCTCACGTGCACGTATCTTTAAGATACAATTCTCAACGTACGTGACACTTAGTTGCATATGTGCCCACACACACAGATGCAGATACACACACAGATACAGATACACTCATATGTCTGCGTGAGTGCAATGTCCAACAACATTGACGTGTTGATATATTCTTTAATACTGCGCAATATAATCCATTCAATATTGTGATAAGATATCAGATGAACATAGAAAATCAACACCTAAAATCTCTGAGTAATACTGCTGAGAATCTGACGTTACAACTCTTATCAGACTTTTGCTTCTGTGTGCACTTTTAACTTCAATATATTCATCATAGTTCGAAGCTTTTATTTGCTTTCTATATATTGATTATCATTATTCTTTATGAAATTTCTATGAGAAAGGTCACTTAATTCTCTCTCTCTCTCTCATATGTTTTTTCTTTAAAGTTTAAACTCTATCATATCTTTATACACATTTTTTCACTTGTTCTCTTTTCATTTGTTATCGAAAGATAATGAAATTCATTACGAATTAAATTTAATTTCTATTTTCTGCCCAAAACGAGAAAATTTTGGTAATCTTTTAATATGAAAAGTTTATTTACTTTTTTGCCAGTTATAAAACATCTCTGTTTAATGTTTACTTGAGTACAAGCTTTCAATTTTTTAGAAAATATGAAAGATATAAAAATCCACACGATAGTGACGTAAGAAGTTATTTGGCAAAGGAAACGGATAAAGCTAAGGAAACACATCATATTATTATTTTTTTGTTATTATTTGATAAATTATCGATCAATAAATTTAGGTTGTAGTTTTTTTTTTTTTATTTTTTTTTTTGTATATTTGCCACAAGATTTCTGGCAATAAAATGTACAGCTTTAGTATGGCATTATCTTATAATAGACCCATTAAGAAGCTGCATAAGGGATATACGAATCAAGTATTTTATGCGCCTCTTCTTGTTTATTTGTTGCTCGTTTTCCAAACATTCAGAATGCAAATATGTGTCTCAAATTGTGGCAGCATCTGGAGGCCCACTTAGAAACTGTTGCACCTCCTGCCGTGTGTTGAGAGAGAGAGAGATAGAGAGAGAGGGAAAGAGAGGGAGACTCGTTTGCCACTTGATGGATTTTTAGTACCACTCAATGCCCATTTTTCCATTTCCCATTTGCCTTAAGTAGTTTTAGTAGCCATTTGAATGGCATTTAAGCAGTCGTTTCTTAAAACAAACACACACACACAAACACATTCTCCATCTCTTTCCCTCTCTCTCTCACTCTCTCTCACTTTTATTCTCCCATGTCTGCACTTCAATGTTTATATCTAGCTAACAAATTTGAGTATTACGCACACATGCATATTTTGAAAAATGTGTGGAAAATTGTTTAAAGAATTTTCCAAAGATGTTCGTCAACTTTGCACATTGTGTGGATGGGGGAGGAGTATGGAAATAGCATTTGATATGTATATAGGGCGCGGGTGATTCTACAGTTCATAAATTTCAAATACACTCAGCTTATCAATTATTCGTACACTCACATTTTTAATACTACTTCAACAGCTATTTTTAAAATCCGGTTTATTTCTGCAAGTTATCAGAACAGTTAGTTTGGAATAAAGTTGATCATTGAAATAAATAAATAAAATTATTACAAAAATTTCAACTATTTTAAACAAGTCAAATTTCGACGTGTTTTCATTTATTTTATATTTATAATATTATTCAAAAATATTAATATGTGTGTGATCTATATTTGAAGGCAAGTATTTCAATATTTGGGGTGCACGAATAAATGTTTGATTGAGTGTATGTATCTACAAGATGCCGACACACATTAAAAGATACAGATACATTTATACTACACAGACAGCTTGCACTTGTCACGTCATCGCAGCGACAACGACAACGACAATTGTCTGGCCCACAAATGCCACGCCCCACATCCGGTGTTACGCCTTTGTTTAGCTTGAACTTCAGCTTAGCTTTTTTTTATTTCAGCTTATGCGGCCGGAAATAGCTGAGAGCAAGAAAGCGATAGAGAGAGAGAGAGAGAGAAATAGATTATGAAAACACAAATAAATATCTAAAGAATTATTTCTAAAGCGCCACCTCGTATTGCAGATAAACATTTAACTTAACCACTTCACCTGCATAGATACTCACACACACTCGGCTACACTCACACACTCACACCTCATTCACACCTGATTCATTAGCATAACCAGTTGAACGGGTTGAAATCAAAAAGAAGAACAAATAAAAACGCTCATAAGTTGGCTCGATTCTTTGTCATTTCTGCAATTGTAGCAATTGTAGCTGTTAATTGCAGGTTTGTTTACATTTTGAATCATTCACAAATCTATCTGTGTGAGTGAGTGTACTCGTAATGCGATTCACACATAACATAAACGAATTGACTTTGATCCCACGAATACACTCACATTCATTTGCAAACAGTTGCCAAAAAATAAATAAAAAAAAAACATTTCGAGCGTTTCAACTGTTGCGTTAAACTTGGTTAAACCTAGTGGCCCACATACAGTCAACACTCGCTAAAGAGTTCGGCACACATGTTACAGTAGAAATTGACGGTGTTTATTTGCTGATTTTTCTTGAGATCTTGTTCATTGTTTTGTTTTTTTTTTGTTGCTTTACTGTCACTGCTTGTTCACTGTAGCTAGTGACTGCTGTATGTACAACACCATTCAATATCCATTCATTGTGCTCTCTCTTCTGTGTGGCATGTTTTGTTGCCGCCAGTTTCTTGCCGCAACACAAATTAACAACATTTCATGTCTCGATCGCTCTAGCGCTATCTCTCTCTCTCTCTCTCTCTTTCTCTTACTTTGTCGCCCTCTCCCTCACATTTTCTTTGTGCGTTTGAAGTGGAAACGAGGGGAAGATCCACTTAATAACTATCAATTAATTTCGCTAGTTTATCGCTTTGTTACATTTGAAACAATTTTCAGCTAAATAAACAACTTTTCCACATTTTTGTTTTTCCGAAAAAGTAATGTTTTTTTGAATTAGTTTTCTTATTAAATGTTGTTCATTAATTCTACATTCTACAAATTTCCTTATTGTGAAAAATTGCTTTGTTAAGTGTATACAAATCTAAACTAAACAAATTATTTAATTTTTTGAAAAAGGAACATTTTGTAAGCAATATTTTATTAAGTTATATCAATCTATCTTCAAAAGTTGATGTTCTCTTCAGTCAAAATGTTTCTTGTATGTATCTTGAAGTATCCTTAATTATTTATTGATATTCAAAGTTGTATTTCTTCTCTCCATAAAAATCTTAACCTCTTTAAACAAAAGTTGATACCATTTAATAGACTTGAATTTTATGATAAATAAATTTAAGAAATAAAAGAAAATGTTTTTCCTTTCTCTGACAATGAGAAAGTAGAGTCAATTCAATCACAAGTTAATATCAGTTTAAAGACTTCACAAAGATGATAAGTTGATTATAATTATTATAATTATGAATTGTTATGGATTTTTTTTTAAAATATATTTTTTTTTTTAGAACTTACCGTGTGGTTGTGGGCAAAGTCACAGATCACCGTATAGCCGTGGCAGTAACAATGGTTGCAAATGCTCTCGGGCTCCGCATCTGTGGGTCTCAATAGACTGGCGCTTTGGGGCCGGTTGATGACGGGGTTGGGCGAGGGGTAGGGGTAGGGATAGGGGTAGGGGGAGGCCGCAGCTGCCACAAGCAACAGGGGCAGACAGTAATATAACAAATGCCACATGATCTCGGATGAGCTGATGTTCTTGGGCTTATCGAGAGGGGGGGGGGGGGTGTTGGATGTCTTCGCTTTCTTCTGCTTCTTCTTTCTCGTCGTTGTCGTCAAATGTCGTCGGTTTATCTTTTGTATTTCTTCTTATTTTATAATTTTCTTTTTTTGTATTTGAGGTTTTTTTGTTTTTGTTTTTGTTTTGGTTTTGTTTTGGGCTGTTGCTGTGGGCGGGGACTTGGGAAGGGAGTTTTATTCGTTGATTTGCACTTCCGCCGACCGATTGATTCAGTTACAATTTGATAAGTCTCTGGGAGCCGCACACTTATCGGGTTGAGTTGTTGTTGTTGTCCCGATCTGAAGCGAAGCTACACACACACACACACACACAGAGTGAGGAGTCGTCAACGATATCGACAAACATACATATGATTCGTATGTAGGAGAGATCTTGAACAAGAATTTCATCAGAATCGAATTCTTCTTTTGCGCATCGTTTCGTTTTATACACGCACACTCTACAAAATCGCACTAATATACATATTAATGTTGTTGTTAGGCGTCATCAACAGAAATATATACACAAGAACAAAAAAAAAAAGTCGACAATTTCACAGACACCAAAAATAACAATTTTATCGATACGAAGTCATCGACTAACTTCATCCGCAAGAAACAACCACACTCTGGCGTATCTCAATTTATACTAAAATGCTTGCCGCGAGCTGCGATCGAAGTTGCTTCGCAGAGAGCGAACCGTTTGATACTCGCTTTCGGAGAGTACGTTTCGATTGCTCTCGCTCTCACGTTCACACACATGCTTGCAGTCGGCAAGTTGAGCGGGTATGTTTTTGTGTGTGTGTGTGTGTGCGTCGAGTATTCACTGAGGTTTTCATGGCGTTTTATGAATTCTTTTATTATTTAATACAAATTGCGGATATTTTTAATATTCTATCAAAGTGAATATTCAATATCTCTATGCTCAATTGACCGATTTAGACGAAATAAAATTTGTTTTTTAGATTATTCAGTTGTGAATAATGCACACAGGTTTTGCGGTCTTGATTTTAAGTAAAAATACAACAATTATTTTGTTTTCCAAAGACCTAACAACTGAATTGAATATTGAACAAAGTGATTTTAAAGCTCTAATTGTATTGTAGAGAATATGAAAATTTAATGCATACTATCAATAATATTAACAACGTAGATCGAAAATTATTTAAATACGATTTATCTACAAATAAAGTACATTTGTGCCTAACATATTATTCTTGAATAAAGTTTGAGTATGATTGACAAAAGCTTTTCGGTCAGTGTAAATGACTGTGCATGGCTTGCTGCACACAAATACAGCTGATCCCGCTCTCATTCTTTGTCGTTTTCCTTTGCTCTCGCTCACGCTCCGGCTCTGTTGCTCTCTCAAATCAGCTGGCTTTTTTCTTCATTTGTTGGGGGCAGCAAAAACAAGAACAACAAGAAGCGCATGCCCCACAACAAGAGCAAGTGAGTGCATGTGAGTGTGTGTGAGCTCATATATACATACAAACATTTGTTGATTACACGTGTAGTTGTGTGTATGCATGGATATGTTTATTCTTATTCTCTTGCAATTTTAGCGATTACTACAAGTAGAATCGGCAATAAGCAATCGATTTTAATTGCATTAAAACAAATCACATGAATCATAATCGTGTTTACACTAATTTGCAGCGAATAGATACATTTTGGCCTTCTTCAAGATACATTTTGTGTGTGAGAGGGAGAGTAGGAGAGAGAGAGAGAGAGAGAGAGAGATACCAGCTCTTATATTTACATCTTGAGATATATGCAGATATTTGTAATCCGATTTTAACGATCCGATTGCTTTAAATGATTCATTCTTACAAATTTCATGCTAGTAACATGACTTAGTGACTCTCGAACTCTACAAAAGCTCAATTAAGCGCATGAATACATTCAAACATAGATACTCACATATGTATGTGTATGTGAATGTATTCATGTGTGTGTGAATACACATGCTGCAATTAGTCGCTTCCCCTGTGAATGCTAAATAAATACACTTTTCAAATACACAAACAGTACTTCAATATGAATCATAAAATATAATTATTATAACTCAAATTAGTTCCAAAACATTAAAGATTTGGGTAAAAATCTTATTTATTCTAATTTCTAATTGACAACAAAGAATTGTTTAATTCAATTATTGTAACTAGTTGAAAGAGATCGTATGTGTTTTTTAAATAAAAAACTGTTTTGTAATAGGTGTACTCTGTAGTTATTAAATGCAGGGTATTAACATTTCATGCAACTATAATATGCAGGTCATTAAATTAAAAAAACACCGGCTGCGTTATCTCGGCACTGACTAAAGAGTATCTTGTAGTCGTGCAGCTTGAATAAAATATCTGAATTGGAGATTGACTTCAAATTTAGTTAATTATAGGTGGAGTTTAATCTTTTTCATATATGTATATAGATACATATTTGTATATTTGATTAGACTTATTTATGTTATATATTTTTTAAATATTCCGCGTATCTATCGATGTTGCCTGTATTTTGGTTTCGACTTTTCTATTGTCTTGTTGCTATTTTTTGTAATAAATTGAAATTTATTTATAGTTCTGTGCGCCTGGCGCATGCCAATTGTGAGTGGAATGAGTTTTGAAGGTTGCTTGCTTCGGGGTTGCTGATGATGATGATAATTCGAGGGTGGGAACACTGATCTTCAATTGGGTGACAGACCCGTCTTTTACTTAATTGCCGCTATTAGACAGAGATGGGGAGAGAGTGAGGGAAGTGCAGGGCAGTGCAGTGCAGTGCCATTGCCCATATTGTAAGTGGAGAGCGAGACTCTTGCAATCAATTTGCGTTGCATTTGACGATGCCAAGGCGGAAGTTGCTCCCCCTTCACCCATGATTCCTCACAACCCCTCCACCCCTCCACCCCCGGCCCCACTCCACCTCTACTCCGCAGCCAACTGCTGCGCTCAATGCGGGCCCTTTTCTCCCCCTCTCGCTCTATTCCTGGTCTCTCTGTATCTCTCCTTTTGCTCGCCTCAATTATCGTTGAATCGGTGATTTTTGGTTTTCCATGCTTTTCAATTGTTCATTGTGGATATTGCTTCATTTTCAGTTCTAAAATTGATTGGGCGATAAATGCATTGATATCTGAAACACACACATACACACACACAGACACACGCACTTGACTTTGGCCCATTACTAAGTTACCCACCAGGAACTGAGCTTTAGTTGCTGCACAGCTGACTGCTTGCAAGGAAATGTTCATGCACATGCTTTTGCAGCTGGAAAAGATGTAGAAATTCAGCATACTCGTTTGCGGTTGAATGCGAATAACTGTGTGTATGTATATTATAAACATGGCAGACTATGCGCATAGAAATGCGATATTACAAACCATTTGCAGGTCATTCACTTTTGTTGATAAGAATAGAAAGATAACATCAGTTGGTGGGGAAAGTGCTGAGAGTAATTCCGAATGCTAGTATAAATAACCTTATCGTTATTGTTCAAAGAGCGTAGCACTGTAGATTTGTTATTTGTTGTCAATTTAAGCTATATTTATTAACTATAATTAATAACTTTATGTTCAGATTAAATAAAAAAATATTTGAGTAGCTAGAGTCCTAACTATATTTCTTCTTGATCTTAATCTTCAACTGTGTTTATCATCATGTTATATTTGAAATTTTTTTTCTTTAAATTTCTCAAAATTTAGTTTTTTATATTTATAGTTATTTAATCAATTTCAACATCTTTTTAAAATTTGTTTCTGATGTTGAATTTATAATATTTTTTGTTTCATTTGATTTGTTTTTAACTTTATTTTCATTTCAGTATTGTGAAATTATAATTTTAGTTTGAGTTAAATTGTCAATATTTAATTTAATTTTAATAAATAAATAAATGAATAAGTAAATGATTTCTTCATATTTGTATTATATATGTACATACATACATATGTATATGTATGTGTGTATATTTTTTGTTGGTGATGTATATATGTATGTATGTATATATGTATATGAAGTCCACCTGGGTTTTTTAATCCCCTTTTTTATGCATTTTGTGAAATAAATGAATGCATTTATTTGGCCCTTTCTGCAGCTTGCAACTGCAACTCAGCAGCGACTGCGCGTTCTACTTAAAAAGCTTCAGTTGGGCTTTAACATTTGGGTTCACACTACACTGACTCTCAACCGGGCTCAGGTCAGGATTGGGGCTGGGGTTGGGGTTGGGGTCGGGAAGGGGAAGGGGAACGGGAACGGGAAGGGGAACGGAGTCGAAGTCGGAGTTGGCAACTCGTTGCTTCCCCCGACAACGCATTGTATTCAATGGAAAATGAAAACGTGTTTCCCACAGGTAGCACACGCACACACACACACACACACGCACACACACGCACATACACACACACACGCACACACATGCCACAGTTGGTTGCGAGCCATTGTTATTATTATTATTATTATTGTTGTTGTTGTTGTAGTTGAAGTGCAGGGTCGCATTTTGTTTACGTGTTGTCCGCTTCGCTCTCCTCTCTCTCTCTCTCTCTCTCTGCGTCGTTTTGGTGGTATGTGGGGTGGGGGGAACAAAGGGCGGAAGGGGGGCCTACTTGCGTATCACACACGCACGCACACACACACACATGTGTGTACCTTTTTCTGCTGTGCATTTCGCTGGAAAAGTTGATTCTTTCATTCCCATTCTCATTTTCATTTTCATTTCATTTTTGGTATTGTTTTATTTGCTTTTTATGTAAATGTGTGCAGTTTGTTTGCTTTTTTCGGTTTGCCCCACTGATTGTGCTTGTTAAGCAGTCCCCCTTTTCTACAGACACACACACACACACACATGAAACACTCACACACACACCTGAAACACTCACACACACACACACACACACACACACACAAAGTTGCCTCTTAACATTCCCCATTGACGACTCGACGCACATTTTCCAAGTTTTTCAGCTGCCAAATACAATTGATATGAAATTGTATTTTAATACTTACACACTTGAAGGTATTATAGCTCAATTTTATATAAATTATACAGTGTATAATTATATAGTGTATAAGTCTCTCCCTCTCTCTGTTAATTCAAAAAGATTTAAAAATTTTCTTGTAATTCGTTTTTCTCAATAACTGGTTTAAAACATAAACTTAGACTTAGATTTATTGATTTTATGAATACTAAGTACAAATATGTAAAAGCACTAAGTTCATTAATTATTGAAAGAAGAGAATAGATAATTGACATTAAAGCGTATAATTAAATAAATTACAAGTAGAAAAGGGTTTAAAAATAAACTACATTTATAAAAGTACGAAGAAATAATATGTAAATTCCGAAAATATTTCCATACAAAATTATGAAATACACAAGTCTATAAAGAGTATACAAACTTATTTATATATGTACATATGTACATATGTATACGTTAAAATGTATATATAGCGAAAAGTGCAATTTTGAATTAATAACCAAACTAAATTAATAATAAAATTAAATTAATAATCAAACTAAATTAATAATTAAATTCAATGAATAATCAAATTAAATTAATAATAAAATTAAATTAATAATCAAACTAAATTAATTATAAAATTAAATTAATAATCAAACTAAATTAATAATCAAACTAAATTAATAATCAAACTATATTAAAAATCAAACTTAATTAATAATAAAATTAAATTAATAAACAAATTAAATTAATAATAAAATTAAATTAATAATCAAACTAAATTAATAATCAAATTAAATTAATAATCAAACTAAATTAATAATCAAATTAAACTAATAATAAAATTAAATTAATAATAAAATTAAATTAATAATCAAATTAAATGAATTATAAAATTTAATTAACAATCAAATTAAATTAATAATCAAATTAAATGAATTGTCGATTGAAAACAACAAATTCGAAATGTAAATGAGAACTATCAAATCTTATCAGTCATTCATGTTGTAGCTGGTAAAAAGTTTGGACTACCCGTTGTTTGCCAAACTCTCAGTCTGTCAATCAGTCAATCAGTCAATATGCCATGTGTTGGGTTTTAAGATAAGCGAGGGTCGCTTTATCTATTTGCTGTTGTTAGGAGAGTGGGAAAATTTGATAATTGTAACTGAAAATTGTGATGTTTTTATTCCTTTTGAGCATGTGCGTGCCTGTCTATGCCTGTGACTTGATCAACTGATCACACACATCAACACCAACACCAACACACACACACACACACACACACACACACACACCACCTGCTGTGAGTGTGCGAGGTTACGTGCTCATTTCCTCTGCCCCTTTTACCCTCGACTGGCCTGCGAATGAAGCGTACAAACGAACGTGACCTTTAACCATTGACCAGACAGGTCAACGCAGGAGTGAGACAGAGCCAGAGAGAATGCGAGACAGCCAGAGAGCGGTCAGCTCTTTGATGCTGTTTCACTTTATTGTTCTGATTGGAATGCGCTCACAAATCTGACTTGTCCATTAAAATGTTAAATATCCATGGGGTTTCCCAACCAACGTATTTCCTGTTTCTCAAGATTAAACAGATCTTATCTGAAAATTGTGTATTTCATATTGTTAATCTTACATTTTCCGTTCGTCTCATTGCAGTTCGCAGTCGAATGAACGGCAATTCCTCAAGGATTTCATCAGCGGCGCTCCAGGATCTTCGGGCGCTCGCCTCGCTGCCTGGTTGCAGCCCGAATCGCGTCTCGATCCCAATAAGTAAGTGTTGAGATACCCATGACAATGTCTGTCTGTCCCCATAAGGACCTATGTACATATTTATTGTGACTAACAAGTCAAAAGTTTTGCTCATTTTGGCATTTGAACAAACCAAATTAATTGTCTCTGAATCAAATTTATTTGTTTTGTACTAATTTGTATAAAATAACTTGATCATTTCAACGACATTATCAAAATTGGAATGCAGAATAAATTTAGAGAACAAACCATGATCAAAAGGACATTCCGCTTGAAAATCTGTTCAGTTTTGGCAAAGTTATGATTGTTTGAAGTTGGTCTGATTTGCTACCTAGCAATTTTACAAATCACCTTTTGTATTTATTTACAACTATAAATTCTTTTAATTTTATTATTATTATTATCATTTTTTTTTAAGCTTCATCTATCGACAAGTCGATTTTGATATAAATCTCACTTAGATTTTTGAATTGTTTGTCCATTTTTAATGTGCTCAGGGTATAATTAATACTTTGCATAATTAATAGTAGCAATTTAAAAGCAACTACCTCGATTTAATCGTTTTTTAAATTTAACTTTGATTTTTATTTATTTATAAAGAGCAATGGCATAGAATACGTATAAAAAAAAGGGATAATGATTAAATTTTAGCAAATACAAAACTGCTAAATAAATATTTATTTATGATGTAATTTATTTATGATTACATTGTTTTTTTATGGGATTTTCCACCAATATTTTTGCATATTAATTTTCAAGATACATAGGGAACTCATCTGAGGAAAAAAATGTATTTAAAATGATTACTTAATATATTTTTTAAAGTGAGTTTTATTTTGAGCGAAAAAATTAAAAATCATAAAGAATGATTTTTTATGAGTTAGTTTTTTCTCTCATGATAATTTACAAGTTTTAGTTTTTTCGCTCAAATTAATCATTTTGTATTGAAGAAAATCCTTGAAAATCTATAAATAATCAATTATTTATTTATCAAAAAATTACATAGAATTTTTTTAATATAAAAAAAGATCTTTTTTTTTGAAATTAAACATTTGATGTTTACAAATTAGCATAATTTGAATAGTCTGGGGATTTTTATAACTTGTAACCGTTAATGGAACCGATATTTGTTTTGGCTTGAAGCCCTGGTATTAAGACTTAGGCGGAAAAAACTCTCTCTCTCTCTCTCTGTCATTATCTCTCTCTCTCTCACTGTCATTATCTCACTCACTCTCTCTCTCTATCTCTCTCTGTGTTTATCTCTCTCTCTCTCTCTCTGTCTCTCTCTCTGTCTCTCTCTCTGTCTCTCTCTCTGTCTTTCTCTCTCTCTCTCTCCACCACTGTCTTTATCTCTTTCTCTCTCTGTTTTTCTCTCTGTCTTATCTGATATGCAACCCCTTCATCTTTCCATCCCTTGCTTAGATGTGAGCTGAACACCATTACGGAACCCCTGCGCTACGGTTGGCCCACGCAGGTGACTGTGACCATACGGGATCAGTACGGGGATGCGGTGCTGGTGCCGGAGCTGAAGGTGGAGATCAAGGCCATACCGACTGGACCGGATCGTAGCGGCGCTTTGGGTGGCAATCTGAAGATGCGACGCACCTCCTACGCGGAGGACAGTCAACATGGCGGCGCTGTGGGGCTGTCGGGACAATTGGGCGGAATGACGCCGCCGCCGCGTCTGAACTATGAGGCGACCACCAAGGAGAAGATGTGCTTCAAGGCGATCACGTTTATGAAACCCTATACGAACTATTCGTTCGAGGAGCTGCGCTTCAGCAGTCCCGTGCAGACGCGCACGACGGAGTCGCTGTGCGCCCAGGACATGGAGGATGGCACCTTCAGTGTCCACTGGACGCCCAATTCGGTGGGCGGCTATTGCCTGGCCGTCACCATCGATGGCATACCCCTCGAGGAGGTCTATCGCGTCGAGGTCAAGGAGGGCGTCCTGCCGCCGCCCGCGCAACGCTCGAGTGCCGCCCGTCGGCCGCAGGCGCCCAGCAAGCTGCGCAGATTCCAGGCGCGGCACAGCACTGGACTGCGCATCCGTTCGCATCCCACGCTGCAGTCGGAGCAGGTGGGCGTGGTGCGGCTAGGCGGAATCATTTCATTCATCGATGAGATCGAGAACGACGATGGCGTCTGGCTGCGACTGTCCACGGAGTCCATACGACAGCACTGCACCATGGGCTGGTATCCCACAGAGGCCTGGTGCCTGCAGTTCAACCAGCATCTGGCGCGGACCTTACTCCAACCCGTCACCGACAATCCGACTCCGCCGACGCCAGGCCAAGCACGCGCCAAGCCGGACCAGACCGCAGCAGAGGGCGCCGAGGGAGCGGAGGGAGCAAGTGCCTCGGGAGTGGATCTAGCCGAGCTAACAGCTACCGCCAGTCCATGTGCCAGCAATGCGGAGAGTCCCACGAGTCCCTCGAGTCCCAGCAAGGACAATGATCGCCAGATCTTTGATCTGCCCAGCAGCACCACCAACAACACATCGACCAATCCCTTTCTGCTGCCCGCCAAGTCCACGGAACAGCTGACGGATGTGGAGCAGGCAACAACGACAGCAGCAACGGCGGCTGCTTCCACAGAGCTACTCCCAGGCAATCTGGGATCAGCGATTGCGGGCGTGGTGGGGGGCGGTGCCATCAAATTGCAGGCGCTGCAAAAGTGGTTCAAGGGCGATCAGGCCATGGAGCAGGGCCAGGTGCCAGCACCAATGGCCGCCGTCTCCGTGCGCGACATGGTGCGCGCGATGGGTGGACAGGAGCAGTCCCAGTCGCAATCCCAGTCGCAGTCACAGTCACACATCTCAACCCTGCCGCGCGGCAATGGCAACAGCCGGGCGGTGGACCAGGAGACGGGCAACGTAGAGTCGGACTTTGACATCGCCAGCGTGCGACGCACGAACTACACGCCAAGTCAGACGGCCGCGCTGCTCTCGACGCCCAAGCACACGCCGCGACGCGGTGCTGCGCTCCAGGAGTCGGGTGCCGCCCAGCTGGCCCAGCTGGCCCAGCTGGAGGAGGATGAGCACAGTCTGCTGCAGATCACGACGACCACGACGAACTGCAGCACGGGCGTGGGCACTGAGACGCAGAGTGAAGTCCAGCTGGGCGAGACTCCGACGGCGGCCACGAGCTCCGCCTCGGCCAGCACCTCCAATTGCTCCAAGCGCAGCACCATGATGGGTCCCATCAAGCGCGCGATGCCGCCATCCTTTGCGGAGAGCATACGCGCCGTGTTTGCGGCTCTTCTCTGGCATGAGGGCGTTGTCCACGATGCCATGGCGTGTGCCAGTTTCCTCAAGTTCCACCCCGGTCTGCCCAAGGAGGGCGCCACGGTGGTGACGCGTCGCGGCGACGCGGGTGATCCGCGGCTGCAGCTGTCGCGGGAACAGAAGGCCCAGCAGCGCCACTCGGTGGAGGTGGCGAATGCCGGACATTATCTCAACATACGTCCGTCCACGCTGGAAACTCTCGCCAAGAGCGGCAACTGCTCGCTGCACAATCGCAGCAAGCATCGCAAGAATGCCGCCGTCAATGCTGGCGAGGATCAGTCGCAGTCGGAGCAGAAGCTTCAGGCCTTGCCGGAACTGGTGAGTGTCCTGCCGCCCGCCCTGCGCTGTCTCGTCTATCTGTGGGAACAGATCTGCGCCGGCTGCGTTCACATCGTCCAGTCGAACGCGTTGGAGCAACGCGAGCCGCGTCTCCTGTCGCCTGGTGGCCGCGAGGCCAACGGCGAGCTCGATTCCAAGGAGTGCAAGGGCGCCAATGGCGCTGATCTGGCCGGCGACAAGGATCCCGGCAAGAAGTGCAAGCGCAAGAAGAAGGACGACGGCAGCTGGTGTGAAATCTGTGAACTCTTCCTCCCCATGCCCGTCACTTACCACATGCGCATTGCCCATCCCGGCTGCGGCAAGTCCGCCAAGGGCAAGGGCTACAACTCCGTCGGCATCTTCTGCGAGGGCTGGGCCGGCAACTGCGGCGAGGGCGGCAAGGGCGCCTCCTCCTGGTTCCTCATGTGCGATGTGTGTCGGGACAAGTATCTGGCCAGCAGTCGCAGTGTCAACAATATTAACAACACTGCTCCACATGTGTCCAATGCAGGTGAGCTTGAGTCCAATAAATCCATGAGATTTAACACAATTTATTGATTTAGCGATATCGATTTCAATTTATCGATATCGAATATCGATAAGATAGAATCGATGGAATTATGAGGGAGTGCTGATGGTTTTTTGTTTGACATTTTCATGAAGTAACAGTTACAGTTCTAATCGATTTGTCGGTTATCGATTTATTTAAATTTTATTGTAGAGGCCGAATATATATAGAAAACTCAAGCAGATTCTCTTCACATATCTATAAAGTTCTAAATAGCTGTGATTTATCGATAACTATCGGTCAGACACAATAGGTTGAATAATCTTTTTCTACATTATCGTTACATAATTTGAATTATCCAATTAATAATACGTGTCAAGTTAAATCGTGTCTGTTCGTGTCACGACACGGTGAACGCTTGTCGAGTCGTGTCACGACACGCAAACAAGTACATCTGCATTTCCATATCTCTTTATGTGTTATCAAAAAAATAGAATTAAATCGTTATGCTCTGCCTGTCAAAGTGCTTCAGTTGTAAATATCCTGATGGTAAACCGATGGTTTATTTTATCACTGTCTGTTCGTGTCACGACACGGCACGAGTGCATCTGCGACTCTCTCTCGCTCTCTTTTTTTTTGTGACTTGCTGCTACAGTTATCCTTATCACACTCTCGTTGAAATGACCTTGCTTCGACCTTGACCTTGTTCGTGTCACGACACGAATGCATATATCATATTCTCTACATCTATCTCGCTTGCTTATCAACACATTATTTAATTGCAAATTTGTACTGACAGCTGCTGAAATGAACCTGTTCGGCGTGAAGACGACCACGTTGATAGCCAACTCGGAGGTCTACACCACGATGCGCGAGAACGCCACCTTCCTGCTGGAGCTGTGCTCCTCGAGCAGCGCCAGTGGCAGCCTGCAGGGGGCAGGCAACAGTGGCAGCCAAAAGCGATCGCCACAGCAGCAGCTGTCGATGGCGATGCCCGTGGTGATTGAGCATCAGCATCTCGGCATGCCCGATCTGAATCTCAGCAATAAGCCGAGCACAAGTCGCGCGGACTCCGCACGCAGCAGTCGCATTGGGGCACGACTCAGCGGCAAGTTTACGCCCTTCCGCAAGAGCTTTGTGGGCGTGCCGCCCGCCACGCCCGACAACGTTTGGCTGGCACCCGACAGCTTCGCCTGCCTCGAATGCCTCGGCACCGCCGCCCACGAGGATCTGCCCTACGAGATGTTCGGCCTGGGCAATGCGACCAATGAGAACGGATTCGATCGGGTGAGTTTCAAAATTGTACGCGTTATCTTCAAAAACATGCAAACATCTACAATTTCCTGGAATTTTGAAAATAAAATGACTGAAAATCATAAATAATTCAAGATTAATGGAATTTAGTTTAGTTTAGGCAGAAAGTTTTTGTCCATTTCATAGAGTTTTTAGAAAAAATTACAATTCTAGGAAACTTTTGGAAAATTTTGAAAAATTAAAAGGAAAAATTGACATTTATAAACGAGTATTCTTCAAAAACTTGCAAAAATTTACAATTTCGTGGAATTTTGAAAACAAACTTTGAAATCTAAAAAATACTTAAGATTCAAGAAATTTTGGGAACATTTCATAGAGTTATGTAAAAATTTAAAATATGCTACACAAACTTAAAGTTCTATGAAATTTGTAGAACATTTTAAAAAATTAAAAAAAAATGGACATTCATAGATATAAAAACTTGGCAACATTTTGAAAAAGATATAGATTTTAAGAAAGTAGCAAACTTTTGCATTTTCTTTAAATTTCGAAAAAACCTTGAATAGTGGTATTTGGGGAAAATTTTGTAAAATTTTGAAAATGTAAAAAAATAACATATCATGAAATTATGGGACGATTTAGGAAAACTTTCAAAAAACTTGCCAATTTAATGAAATCTTGAATTTAGGAAAATTTTAATTTGACGACATTAGATTAACTCAACAATTATGTGACTATTAAATTAATATAAATTATTAACAGCTTTAAAGTAAAACTTAAAAAATAATATTAATAACAATAGATTGATGGAACGAGAATTAAGATGTCTCAACAATATAATTTGTAAATCTCTCTAAATAATATTGTTTTTAATTGCAGCCTCTGTCGGAGATTTCGTACGAGTCCTGCGAGCCGAATAACTATGAATTGATGTCAGGCTCTCTGGCGAATCCGCCCGCTGGAGCTGGAACATTATCCAAGTTCCATCGCAGCTATTCGATGGGTCAGGGCTGGGCAGCGGTGGCACAACAGCAGCAGCAACAGTTGCAGCAACAGCAGCATCAGCAGCAACAGTTGCAGCAGCAACATCAACAGCAGCAACAGCAACAGCAGCAGCAGCAGCCAACAATATCATCAGCAATTCCTTTGGACGCACATCCCAAAGTTGTCTATCGTCGTCGCAATAATTCGTCCAGCGAAAGCGATGGATCCCTGTTGATATGTTATCCCTCGGAGCATCTGCGTCGCCTGGTGCCAGCGAAGCTGTTGGCCAGCGTCGCTGTGTTGCATGCGGCCAATGCGAATGGCGGCGCATCGACAACAGTGGATGTTAAGGATCAGCAACAACAGCTGCCGCCAGTGAGTCCTTTGCCGCTGCCGGAGCAAAGCAGCGCATTGTTGGCTCGCCCGGCGATGGCGTTCATGACCCAGAAACACGAACTGGACCGATTGAGGGGCGCCATGCGCCGGAGTCTGCGGATCGCCGCCTGTCGGATCTATGCCCTGCAGGCCCTCAACTGGCTGTTGCGCAGCGTCACCCAGGGCGTCTGTCTGCACGATCTGATGTGGTGGTTCGTCAGCTCCCTCTCGCCGGGCAGCGTTGAGCTGGTGGATGGCAAATACGAGGAGGCGGAACCGGCACTGGAACATCCCGTGGCGTACACACAAATCAGCGGTAGATTTGCCCATTTGATAACCCAATCCCTGCATGTCCTTCTGCAGTCCGTCGCCGATCTGACGCTACATTTGCCGTTGGGTTCGCCGCTGCAGCGTGTGGCGATTCAATGCTTTGGCATTCGCTTTCGCCAGGCGGATCATCAGTTCCTGCACAGCTCCCATGTCTTTGGCAACATCTCGAAGATACTGTCGAAATCGGATGAACAGAACGACGCCATGGCCGTCTCCACAGCTGGCAATGAGATCCATTGCGATGCTGAGCATAATATCGCCATGGCGAGCAATCAATTGACCCAGGGCAGTGTTCCCGGTGCCAAGGTCATTTGCTATACGGATCTCTCCGGCATGTTCGAGGTAACCGTCTCCTCGCGCCCGGCCATGGCCGAATCCCTCACGGACAACTCGACGGAGACGTTCTGGGAGAGCGACGAGGAGGATCGCAACAAGTGCAAGATCATTGAGCTGTCCATGAGCAAACTCAGCTACGCCTGCAAGTTCGTCCTCGTTCACATCGACAACAGTCGCGACATTCAGGTACTACCAATACCCAATGTCTAATAGGCATTCTTCATATCAAAATGCTTTATTTTTATTTTAATTTATTACTTTTTAATTAAGTCTCTGTTTAATTAATACTAACAACTAATTTTAATTATGCTAGCAATTACTAGTCTTTGTTTTTTTTATTTTTTAATATATTCAGACCTGTTCCGGTTTTCACTTGTTTTCCTATGAATTTCAATCCACAAGATTTGACCAAATTTCCCTTAAATTTCCTTTACATTTCCTGTGAATTGCCCGCCGAATTTTCAAATACCTAAACTAACTACTGTTATTTATTTGTTAATAGTCTTTGTTTTTTTTTATTTTTAATAAAGTCCTGTTTTTACGAATTTAAATCCGCAAAAATTTGACTGCATTTCCCTTAAATTTCCTTTACATTTCCTGGGAATTGCCCGCCGAATTTCCCTCCAATATTGTGTTGCATACTTTAAGCGCAAAACAGTGCTGGAAAATGTTCTGTGACAGAGCAGAGTTGTCAACTGTTTTTGTTTACAAAAATTATCCGTTTTGTTGGCATTATTTACAACTAGATTTTTCCAAACTTGCATTTCAAATGCAAAGAATTAGATTCTTTATATTACGCTACACCTTAAAACACTTAAATTGTTGTTTAAAATAAATTTTCCATTTACATTCACCAATACTTTCGGAAATTAAAACAGGTCGAACAAATATGACAAACATTTTAGGTTAGAGTTTTATCGATTTTGAGTTATGGTGAATCAAAAATAATTTAAAAATCAAATAGATAATTTTTTATTTATCTGATGATGCAACATTATTGCAAAAGCATTGGAGTATTTTACAAATATTTTGCTGTCACTTTGAGTTTAAGCTAAGCATGCCAAAATCATAGATTTAACCCTTCCGAATTCAAACTCACTCGCTCAATGTCAAGTGAATTGAATTCGCAAAATCTTGTTGAAAGTGAAAATCGGAACAGGCCTGATTTAGTTTTTTTTTTTTTTTTTTTTAAATTAAAGTGCTGTCTTTTGTTTTAAATTTAAGGGCATTCCAAGCTTTTAATAATTAATAATACAGCTTATTGTGAGAAAACAAACCTTAGTCTTTAATCATTCACTATACAATTTTTATATATAAAAAAAAAAAACAGAACAAGGTGCTGAATGTGGTGTTCTATGCGGGTCAATCGCTGGGCGACACGAACCTCATCAAATCGGTGGATGTGGACCAAAAGGCCTGCGTTTGGATAACGGCCAAGATCAGCGACGAGAGCTCGACACATTTTCGCCTCGAGCTCCATGGACCGGAGAATACGTTGCGTGTGCGTCAAATCAAGCTGCTGGGTTTGCCCACTGGTGTGCAACAGGGATCTGGTGGTGCCGGTGGTGCCGGTGGAGCTGGTGGTGCCGGATGTGGTGCCAATGAGGAACCACTCGCCTTGGAGCATCGCTCTAATCTGCGCATGTCGCACGCGTCGAGGATTCAACAACAGATTTGCGAGTCGGAAACTTTGCGAGTCTTTCGCCTGATAACCGGCCAAGTTTTTGGCAAGCTCATCAGCAATGTGAGCGAGGCGGTGATGGCAACCGGAGCAGGTGGTACCACCACCGCCACCATGGAAGCGGGTAGTTCCATGCTGGCCGATTCGCTAGATCTGCGCGAACATATGGTGGGCATATTATTCTCGCGCAGCAAATTGTCGCATCTGCAGAAACAGGTGATTGTTCACATTGTCCATGCGATCAAGAAGGAGGCGCAGCGCGCCAAAGAGGATTGGGAGCTGGCCAATCTGGCGCATGTCCACAAGCAACAACCAGCGAGTCAGGTGTCGGTTCAAGCAACTGGTGCAACTGGAGCAACTGGAGCAACTGGAGCAACTGGAGCCAGCAGTGAGAGCAGCTCGGAACGAAGTCGTGCTCCGGACACGTATTGCTTTGAGATGCTCAGCATGGTGCTGGCGCTGTCGGGCAGCGTTGTGGGTCGCTCCTATCTGTCGCAGCAGCACGGCCTGCTCCGCGATTTGCTGGGACTTCTGCACACGGGCAGCGATCGTGTGCAGCGCCAGGTGACGGCATTGCTGCGTCGCATCCTGCCGGAAATCACGCCCGAGAGCTTCGCCGAGCTGCTCGGCGTTCAGCGACTGCCGCCGGCGGATTACAGCATTGCCCATCAGAGTGCCAGTGATTTCGATATGAGTCGATTGGGCTTACTCGACATTTTCCTGGCCGTCATTGCCAAATCGCTGCAGCTACAGGTGAAGGTTAAGACCACTACGGCGAATGCCTCTACAGCTGGTGGCGTGGTTGTACCGTCCGGCACATCATCCGCCGGCACAGCAACAGCTGCCAAGCCCGGCCAGCTGGAGAAAACGCCTGCCTTTGTCCGACTCTGCAGCTCCTTGGACCTCTCCGTGCAATTGCTGCGCGCTCGTCCGACGACAGCGGAGTCGCTGTCCATCGGTGCTCCGCCATCATTGACGGCACCGGGTGCTGCCAGCGATCCCTTCCGCTTTGATGCCGCGCCCGTGCTGAAAAAGGAGTCCAAGCGGAATCTGAATCAGCGCTGGTTCCTCAACGGCATCATCTCCACCAAACAGGCGGAGACCATCATTGGACTCATACGTGATCTCGCCAGCGTAAGTCTATCCTTCTCCTCTTCTAAATCCTATGGATCGAGATTTAAATCAAAGTGCTTCAATCGTCACACAAAAAACCGAGTTCTCGATATGAATATCGTCAACAAAACATTTATCGATATTAAGTTCTTAGATATCGCTTTCGCGAATATCGAATCATTTTGAATCCAACAAAACATCGTAATAAAAAAAAGTTATCGATTGAAAGTTCTTAAATATCGCTTCCGTGAAAATCGAATTGTCGAAATTCCGATGTTTGTAGTTTTACATTTCATTTTGCATTGAAATGTTAAAATCGACAAAACAAAAATGGAGACATATCGTTAGAAGAAAGCTATCGATTTAAAGTTCTTAAGGATCGCTTTCGCCAAAATCGATTTGTCGATGTATTTTTTGACATCACAAGAAACAAGTAACCCATCAACAAACTCTTGCTTCCCCTTACTTTAATTGCAGGGTAAGCTGAGCGAGAAATGGTCGCAGATCACAAAGGCAGCCATTGCCGAGTCTGTCTTGAATCTGACACGGCTGGAGGAGGTCTATCGTACGCCGGAGCATTGCACGAAGACGGCAACGCTTTGGCTGGCGCTGGCCAGTCTCTGTGTACTGGAGCGGGATCATGTCGAGAAACTGTCGTCGGGTCAGTGGTCGAAGCTCTGCGATACGCGACCCATGTGCACCAATCACGACGATGGCGAAACGGCGGCCATCATACAGTGCGAGACCTGTGGATCCCTTTGCGGCGACTGCGATCGGTTTCTGCATCTGAACAGGAAGACACGCACACACAAGCGGACGGTAAGTCTTATACTTATACTTATACTTATACTTATACTTATACTTATACTTATACTTATACTTATACTTATACTTATACTTATACTTATACTTATACTTATACTTATACTTATACTTATACTTATACTTATACTTATACTTATACTTATACTTATACTTATACTTATACTTATACTTATACTTATACTTATACTTATACTTATACTTATACTTATACTTATACTTATACTTATACTTATACTTATACTTATACTTATACTTATACTTATACTTATACTTATACTTATACTTATACTTATACTTATACTTATACTTATACTTATACTTATACTTATACTTATACTTATACTTATACTTATACTTATACTTATACTTATACTTATACTTATACTTATACTTATACTTATACTTATACTTATACTTATACTTATACTTATACTTATACTTATACTTATACTTATACTTATACTTATACTTATACTTATACTTATACTTATACTTATACTTATACTTATACTTATACTTATACTTATACTTATACTTATACTTATACTTATACTTATACTTATACTTATACTTATACTTATACTTATACTTATACTTATACTTATACTTATACTTATACTTATACTTATACTTATACTTATACTTATACTTATACTTATACTTATACTTATACTTATACTTATACTTATACTTATACTTATACTTATACTTATACTTATACTTATACTTATACTTATACTTATACTTATACTTATACTTATACTTATACTTATACTTATACTTATACTTATACTTATACTTATACTTATACTTATACTTATACTTATACTTATACTTATACTTATACTTATACTTATACTTATACTTATACTTATACTTATACTTATACTTATACTTATACTTATACTTATACTTATACTTATACTTATACTTATACTTATACTTATACTTATACTTATACTTATACTTATACTTATACTTATACTTATACTTATACTTATAACTTATACTTATACTTATACTTATACTTATACTTATACTTATACTTATACTTATACTTATACTTATACTTATACTTATACTTATACTTATACTTATACTTATACTTATACTTATACTTATACTTATACTTATACTTATACTTATACTTATACTTATACTTATACTTATACTTATACTTATACTTATACTTATACTTATACTTATACTTATACTTATACTTATACTTATACTTATACTTATACTTATACTTATACTTATACTTATACTTATACTTATACTTATACTTATACTTATACTTATACTTATACTTATACTTATACTTATACTTATACTTATACTTATACTTATACTTATACTTATACTTATACTTATACTTATACTTATACTTATACTTATACTTATACTTATACTTATACTTATACTTATACTTATACTTATACTTATACTTATACTTATACTTATACTTATACTTATACTTATACTTATACTTATACTTATACTTATACTTATACTTATACACTTATACTTATACTTATACTTATACTTATACTTATACTTATACTTATACTTATACTTATACTTATACTTATACTTATACTTATACTTATACTTATACTTATACTTATACTTATACTTATACTTATACTTATACTTATACTTATACTTATACTTATACTTATACTTATACTTATACTTATACTTATACTTATACTTATACTTATACTTATACTTATACTTATACTTATACTTATACTTATACTTATACTTATACTTATACTTATACTTATACTTATACTTATACTTATACTTATACTTATACTTATACTTATACTTATACTTATACTTATACTTATACTTATACTTATACTTATACTTATACTTATACTTATACTTATACTTATACTTATACTTATACTTATACTTATACTTATACTTATACTTATACTTGCTCCAGGTTTGCAAGGAGGAGGAGGAGGCCATACGCGTGGAGCTGCACGAATCTTGTGGACGCACGAAACTCTTCTGGCTCTTGGCCTTTGGCCGACTCAAAGACGTTGAAGGCCATGGTTGAGTTTCGCGATGGCAGCCACACAATCATCTCGGGTCCACAGGAGGCAGTGGGTCGTTGTCGTTTCTGTGGACTGACTGGCAACTCTGGCCTGCTGGAGATCGGCAACGTTTGTGCCGATGCCCAGTGCCAGGAGTATGCCTCCAATTCCTGCCTAAAAACCAAACCCTGTGGACATGCCTGCGGCGGAGTTGCCGGCGAGCGGAAATGCCTGCCCTGTTTACAGCACGTGTGTCATGCCCGCGAGAACGAACTGGCCGAGGAACTGCGCGATCCGAAGCTCACCCAAGACGCCGATGACATGTGCATGATCTGCTTTGTCGAAGCGCTCTCCTGTGCGCCCTCAATACATGTAAGTTAACTAAGCTATGAAAGAAGCAGCAGCTGTATGAATTCCCCTCTCTTTCTCCATTTCAGCTGGAGTGCGGTCATGTGTTTCATTTCCACTGCTGCAAGGCGGTGCTGGAGAAACGCTGGAGCGGACCACCGCATTACGTTCGGCTTCTCGCTGTGTCCGATCTGCAAGGCGGACATTCAGCATCCGCTGCTGGCTGACATCCTGGAGCCCATCAATGGACTCAAGCAGGATGTGAAACGCAAGGCGATCATGCGGTAAGTTTGAATAAAATTTCACTCTGTGAAATTTGGCAACGTTGCTAGAATATAGCAAATATTCTTCATTGATATATTATTTTCATGTAGAATAAAAAATAAACTTCCTTTAATATTTAATATTTATTTATTTAATATTTATTATAACTGAATTGACTGATTCGAGGTTCACATCGTTTATCCTACTAAATAAAAGTGAAATTTAGCAACGTTGCTATTGTGCGATTTGGCAACAATGGAAGTTTTTTATTACTTTCCTTAGCTATTATTTAAATATATTTTCAATATTTATTCAAAAAAGAAAACTAAAGAGAACCGGACTGAATCGTTGTTCAAACCATGAATGCAAATTAATTAAATGTTTCTTTTGCAGCATCAAATATGAGGGCGTCGTCAAGGATACGGACAGCAAGGATGTCACCCAGCTGGCCATGGATCGTTACGCATATTACGTGTGCTTCAAATGCCAAAAGGCCTATTACGGCGGCGAGGCGCGTTGCGATGCGGAAATTGGTGAAAAATTCGATCCCGAGGAGCTCGTCTGCGGCGGCTGCTCGGATGTGGCACGGGCTCAAATGTGCCCCAAACATGGCACCGATTTCTTGGAGTACAAGTGTCGCTACTGTTGCTCCGTGGCGGTATTCTTCTGCTTTGGTACGACGCACTTTTGTGATACGTGCCACGATGACTTTCAACGTCTGACGAACATACCGAAGAACAAGCTGCCACAATGCCCCGCCGGGCCAAAGGCCAAACAGCTGCTGGGCGATGAATGCCCGCTGCATGTGATGCATCCACCCACCGGTGAGGAGTTCGCCTTGGGCTGCGGCGTCTGTCGCAATGCCCAAACGTTCTAGCAACTCCGATTCCAATTGCATCTGCCACTGCAGGAGCCGCAGCCCCAGGCGGATGATGATGATGTACAGCCCAATTTATACGATGTCGAGGCGCAGCGCAGCGTCGGTGACGGTGCCGAGGGGCAACGCAAGGACAATTAGAAACATTCACCCGACCCCGCCCCCCCCCCCCCCTAAGCCCACGAAAATCCCCATAAAAATATAAAGAAATAGGCATAATGAATACATATATATGCATAAAATATGTAAATTAATGTCTTTTGTTATGTATTTTATTTATTATTTTTGAATGGTCATTCGAAAGTTGCAATTCTCAGCTGTATGTATATTTAACGATTCTATTTGTTTATTGAATTATTTATTTAATTCTAATTGTAATTGTAACTCTAATTGTAATCAATTATCTGCATTTTTTTGCGAGAGAACAAAACTCAATTGTACACACATGCGTAGTTAACACACACACAGATACACACACACACACACACACACACACACACACAGACACTCGCACATACACACAATTTACTCTTAAGTAGGTTTGATAATCGGATTCGGAAATGGAAGCGGAAATGATAATAGGAAATGTTAGGAAATGTCACATCATCATGATTCATTAAAGACGTGCATTGATTGACGAATACTTTAATTGTATGAGATAGTTAATGAAATTTGCAATATTATTTGTAATACTCAGAAACAACAACCAGAAGCAGACTCACTTTATTATTCAAAACTATAAAAGAAATAATGAAAATTATGCAAACAAAACAAAAATGTAATACATAACTAAATTATATATTTATTATAAATGTGACAACACAACCAAAAACATAAAAATAGAATGAAAAAACTAAAGAATCAAATGTAATTTAAATAAACTATAAACCACTAATTAAATCACGCTTACCAATCTCTTATCTATTTGGGCTAATAAATTCAACAATTTTCTGTTGGATGCTTCGTTCTTAACTTTGGTACTTCACAGTTCTTGTTTTCAGAGCTTACAGGGAAGTTTCCAGCATTCGAAATTCAAAACTCATCGATATCAATTGATAATAAAAACATAGTCATGCTACCTTCGTGACTATTTTAAAGAAATCTTTAAATGTATATATCAATTTATGCACAGTGGGTTATACCTATGCAAAAAGATATTTTACTCGTACTGAAGAAATATCCGTCAGTTGGCTTCCAAATTTATTCGCATCTAAGGAGCATTGTTAACCGTGCAAATCTTTATAAAAAAAATCCCACCCAAAATTATGAATAGGAAGAAAACGAGCTTAAAAACATGTATTTATTTTGTTATTGTATTTCCTTCTTTCTTTTTTTAATCATTTCTCTTGCTTCATTTGCGACTTGTTTTTTTTTTATATGTATTCATTGCTCTGACAGATTAAGAATCTATTAGTTATTCTTCACCTTTCTTTTCTTTATAATGATTCTCATAATGAATGCATACGAGTAGTATTTCTTTCTTGTTCTTCTTCCTTTGCTTTCCTTTTCTTTAACATAGTCAAAGATTTATTAACATGAGTGTGTTTGTGTATGTGTTTTAATATCAATGCTAATGTCATAATAATTATTTTACTATTCACATTAATTACAGCATTAATTAATTGATTTTTCAAATAAATTGTACAGCTATGTTCTTTTTGTTGTAAAGTTAATTTAATTTTTTTCTTGTGTTTTTCTTTCATTTTTTTTTTGGTATTTTAATCAGTTTTTCATAAGTTCAGCGTCAGGGCAAATGCCCGTTATTCTGTCCAAGCATTTGTGGTATATTCGTACTACCTAAATATTGTATGTAGCTTTGTAAATATGCATGGCTTTCTAAGTTTTCATCTTTATTTTTTTCTGGGCTCAACTCAACGGAAAAACACAATTTAGTTTATGAACGAACTATTTTTGGAATGTATTTTTTTTGTTGGAATTGTTTTTTCCATTTGTTTTTTTTTTCTTTTTTATTTTTCGTATTATAATTAGTTAAGTTTTGTAAATATATACTAAATAGGCAGCTTTTTCATGTTCAAAAACAAAGGGCGCGTGTACGAAATCAAAGTAATTATCGTTATTATTATGATTTCCATTTTCATTTTCATAATAATTGTAATTTTCATATTCATTAATCATTATTCAAATTGAATTGTTGTATACATATCGACTATGCTCCTCAAATTGGTGGAAAATGTTTAACATTGCTTTCTTGGTTTTTTCATTTTTTGGTATTTTGTAAAATTTTGGTTCTTTTTCGTCTAGAGACTAGAATCTAGAGTCTAGAGCATAACGCTTAGTATTTTTTTTTACTGGTAGTTTGGTTTTGTTTTTAGTATTTCTTTTTATTTTTTTTTTGCATAAATGTACGAGTATCATTTTGTTGTAGCCAAAAGTGTTTGGTATCATAATCTTCTTGCAGTGGGTATACAAAAAATGAGGCGTGTGTTTGGTATTTCGAGTGTTTGTAAGGCTTTTGTATCTGTGTCTTGTATATCATTTTTCGTTTAATTACAATTTTTATCCTTTTTTTATATTTAAGTGGCGTGTTTTTGGTTTTTGTTTTTGTTTAGAGTTAGTTTATTTTATTATTAGTATTAACTATGTATCTTATTATTTTGCTTAGAAAAAAAATTCTGGCATATAAAAGCTTCTAAAGTTCATTTTTTGTTTTGTTTCTTTTTTTTTTTTAATTTTAATTGTAATTTTGGGGGACTTTTTGAATTTTGTCGTGCAGTATTTTTTTCAGTTTGCCGCTTCTAAGCGAATGAAGCTGCGATATCTGTATATAGAGTGTATAGTGTATATATATAGATACATTCGATCTCTGGCATAAATTCACCAAATATACAAACAATTTGTATACTTGTTAGTATTTAATGAGTATTTTTAGTTTATTCGGGTGAGCCTAACAATATCTATGAGTTTCGAGTGAGTTTTCAGTGTGAAATTCGCAATTCCTCGTATGTCTGGTGTATATATATATAAATATCTGTTCACTTTTGAGTTTTTGGTTTTCATTTTGACGTTCGCTTAATTTTTCAATCTAAGTTTTGACTAATTTGTCGCACTGACTTAAAAATCGTAATTGCACCTTTCATAAATTGGTATATTTTGCTTTTCTTTACGTTGTAGTTAATAATTAGTATGTATTATTTATAAATGTTTTCGTTTATTAATTTTCCTTTGGTTAGTTTTGTTCATTCATAAATGTATAAGGCTCTGTGTAGTTTAACACTAAAATCTACAAAAAAGTTTTTAACAAAAAAACAAAATATAAAGGTATACATATATATTCTATATATAATTATATAATCCGCAGCGATTTATGAGCTTGGAAGCGGAGAAGCGTGTGGGTTAAACAATTCACAATAGTATTATTAAAAATTTATTGGTATTTGTTTGAATTATTTTTAATTGTTTTTTTTTCTTGTTTGTTTGAAGCCTATTCTTAAAGTCAGTTGAACAAATTGTTGAAAAGTATTTTACAGTTAAGTCTAGTACCGCTAGTCCTACAGATATTAAGAATACTATATACCGCATATGCATGGTATATGCTAAATATATAGTATAATTTGCTTTTATACTTAGTTGAGTCATTCGATTTGCCATTCGACTAGTGCAACTTACGCCATACCGACTAGTTTATATAAAATAAAAAAAAATTGTATTTATTATTTACTAAATATTTACAAATATGTCACTAGTATTTTATTTTTGTTTTCATTTTCATTTCATTTTTATAGTATATTTTCTATTATTAAATAATTGAAATTTTCTAAACATATGCAACAGATTTGTCAATAATATCAAAACTTTTGAATTATTTATATATACTTTTGAGTTTATGCTTATTGAATATGTATGTATGTGTGTGTGTGTGTGTGTGTGGTGTATGTTTTTTAATTTAAGTCATGTTTTAATACCACTTGAATTGCTTTTCGGTTGAGTTTATTAGGCTGAGTTTATGGTGCAACAACTAAAATCGGAGCAATAACAACAGGAATTTAACGAGGATTTTTTGCACTAATTGATGAGCCTGACTAAGTCCAACTAAAACTAACTAAGCAACAACTCTACAGTCCCCAAAAAAACCTATCGATTCGGGAAGACTTTATATGTAAATACAGTGGCTCCCAGCTTTTTTGACACGAATTTAAAATGAATTTATCTTTTAATCTTTGAATAGAATTGAAATGCAAATTATTTAACTATTGTTTATCTTAAGCAATACATTATTATTTTATTTTTTTCTGTGTATTTTATATTTGAAATGAAGAATAAAAAGAGTTAAAAATGCAGTGGGTCAAATAAGCTGTGAGCATATATATATATTATAAGTATGTGTGTGTTTTCTGTATCTGTGTGTGTGTGTGTCTGTGTGGAGGAGACTTTCACCTTAACTGTGATCATAACTGATCTTTGATTTAGCTATGTATGTATGTATGTATACTTGTATGTATGTATGTACATACATATATCTTTCTGAACATCATCCAAGTGGGGAAAATCAGATGCAAGCGACGACTTAAATGTAATGAAACCTTTGCGATATTCTTTTTTATTCAGTGTGCAACTGTGTGTGTGTTATTTTATCATTTTCCTCAAACAATAAAAAACATTCAAGTGCGAGCCTTTTTTATATAACTTAATGAGAGCCTAAAGAATATATTCAATATTTCTATTCAATTATTTCTTATTTGTTTTTATCACAAAGCATGTCTGTGTGTGTATGTGTTAAGCAATTTGAATTTAATTACAATTGTAAATAACATTGCACATTTTATACTCGTATTTAGTTCATTCATTTGTCTAACTTTTCTTTCGATTCTTTTTTGTGTTTTCTTTTCATTAAAATACTTTTCATATTTACAAATATTTTTTGTATGCATTTGATATTTAAGTATGTATACATATGTATATATACAAATTAATATTAAACATTTTCATTTATTTTAACTGCATTTTATATCATTTGTTTTTGTCGATTGTCGTTTCATTTTGCGGCAACATTTCAATTTGTGTCTGTTGCCTCGTGTTTTTTTCTTGTTTTGTTGTGGCTGCGATTTTCGTATAGTTATTCCTAATTTTGCTATTCTCCTTGTCTTGTCTTCTTTGTCTGTGGAGTGCTCAAGCCAAACATACATATGCATATCCAAATGTATCTATGTACATACATATATGAGTGTCAGGACGGGTATTATGAATATATACACCAACAATTTAGGCCCCATTCGATTTGGTTTGGACTAAAAGCTAGCACAGCAGCAAGTATTTTAACTAAACATGTACTACGCAATATATATTTTAAGGAAACTCCCAGGAATTTCAGCAGAACAGCAAAAGGAATGTAAACTTTAAACAAGCTCCAACGATTTGTTCACAACTACGACCAGTTAACTAAATGAACGAACCAAGTCCTTGATCAGTGTTCATCTAACTGGATCAATCGTCAGGTACCAGCGAACTAAACAGTAGATGAACTGATTTCCTCACTCGCGTTGCCAACTATCTACAAAATACTGCGTATACGCATACTAATTATGAAATGTTCTGCTGAGATCAAAAGTATTTCAAAGAACGGACAGTTACTAATTAATGGATCTACTATTTTCAGGTAATTCATCTGGTAACAGAGAGAAGTACGAGCATGTGTGTGTTTTTGGTATTTTTTAGAGCTTGCGACATTAATTCCTGCTATGTACAACTCACTGGGCCTGGTTTTTGCCTCCTTAAGCGTTTATCACAAAAATATGAATGTACATATATGTACATATAGTATTTGTATAGTTTAATATAGTTTAGTTTAGTATATAACTAACTAGTTAGTTGTTTTCATCAACTACAATACTCGTATTTGTAATTGTTTCGTATATAAAGGTAAATAATTGCAGTAAATGTAGCAAATTCGTAAGCTGTTTGCTTTTGCCTTAATATACATATCATTATCATGCACCACCCACAGTTCATGATAAGTTCCTACATAGAGTATGTCAAGCAAATGACAAGGGAAAAATTCACATACATATATTTTATTTTGCTAAATCCATTTCTTGAATTTTAGAACATTCAAAGTTAATTAAAAAAATAAAAAATAAATAAGCTTGGTTGTAAGTAAGCTTAGCAACAATTAAAAAAAAAAACGAGATCCTTTTGGCTTTTCATACCCTGTGCCCATTGAAAATGGTCAAAAAGGGCATAATGGTTTTGTGAAATGTATGGAACAGGCAGAACGAAGCATCTCCGACCCTTTAAAGTATATATATTCTTGATAAGCATCAGCAGCCCTTTTGAAAATCTATCAAGATTTGAGAAATCCATCCAAATTAAAAGAATTCCATGTAAATACTATAAATTAGGGAACATTTTGCAGTTTTTGGCATATATCTTAAAGAAACTAACCGAAATTTAGTGCAAAAGTACTTTTTTACCCTAATTTTATCACCTGGAGGCGATTTAAAGAATAAATTTAAGATTTACAATTTTTGAAAATTTTCGAAAAATGTAAAGGGGTAACTATGTAAAATTTCCGAAAAAAATGAATTTTTCAAAAATTATCCAATTTTGATACCAAATCAATATTTGTATAATAAAATGGTAAAAAAAAACATCCCTTTTGAAAATCTATCAAGATTTGACAATTCTATTCAAATTAAAAGAATACCATGACCATTGAAAATGTTCAAATGGTATAATGGTATTGTGAAATGTATGTAACAGGCAGAAGGAATCATCTCCGACCCTATAAAGTGTATGTATTCTTGATCAGCATCAACAGCCGAGTCGATTGAGCCATGTCCATCTGTCTGTCCGACTGTTTGAGTCAAAGGATCTCAGAGACTATAAGAGCTAGAGACTTTAAGCTTGGTATGTAGCTTCCTGGATAGCGGGCGCAGATCAAGTTTGTTTTAAAATTTGGATCGGATCCCGATATCATATAGCCGACATAGGAACGATCAGTTGAAAATCAAGTTTTAGTATAAAAAACTTGCAGGTTATTTGGTTGAAATCGGTCCACTCTATCACATAGCTTCCATAGGAACGATCAGTCCAAATTCAAGTTTTAGTATGAACAACTTTTTTGTTGTTTGTAGTATTTCAACCAAAATCTTGATCAAAATTGGTTGAAATCGGACGACTATATCATATAGCTGCCATAGGAACGGTCATTCGAAAATTAAGATTTGGTATGAAATTGTTTTTTGAGGTACCCCAACAGAACTCACCAAATAGGAATTTTATACTGTCTTTAACATTGTGATCGAATTTAGTTTAAATCCGTTCAGTAGAACATATAAAATTAATACGAGCAATTAGGCGAAAATTTAATGCGACATCTTCAGACCTTCGGTGTGCCTAACGGCATCCAAATACGTATGAGGCTATCGAAATGCCAGGGCACAGGGTATCCTAAAGTTTCTTTTTATTTTATATTTCTAATTTAATTATTAAAAAATGTTTGTTTTGCAAAACAATATTGAGTACGCGAATTTGTGTGCTTGTCAAATCAATAACTTGACATACTGTATGTAAATATCTTTAGAGTGCTTAAAATTTGTACCGAGCTGGCAAATATTTTGCCTGGGGGCGTGGCACAAGGGGGGCGGGGAAAGAGAATAAGTGCACGCGTTACATCTTACAGCAAAGAGAGAGAATGAAATATAGAGAGATGGAACGAGCTAGTGAGGAATATAGAGAGAGAGAGAAAGGGCATTCTTAGCGTATAGGATTAGTATAAATGAGAGAGAGCGAGAAATTTAGGAACGTGTATCTAAAATTAGTTGCAGTTGCATGTACATCATATACATACATATGTATGTACATACATACATATATACTAATTATGCACATCTCTATATATTTAGTTATAGTTTAGTTATTACAAGTTACAGTTATAGACTAAAGACTAGCTAAGCGTATGCGTAGGCAAAACTCCGGATACCGAGTACAACTGCATATAAAAGTGTGATCAGTATTATTGCTCAAAGCTGCTGCTATCCGCCGACTGATGGCGCACCAGTATCTTGGGCTAGAGGAACTCCCGCTTGACGCTTCGCCCGCTGCCCGTTGGCGTTGTTGCGGCGCTTGTTGTTGCTGTTGTTGTTGGCGTCACCGCTGGGGGCGGCGTTGTGGCTGTGGGCGTGACAACGCTTGTGGGCAGCTGCTGCTGCTGTGCGGCTGTGAAATCCTCCTCGAGCAGACGTAAATGTAACAATTCAACGGCAGCAGCTGTTGTTGTTCCTGTCGGACTCGTTGCGGATGCAGAGACGGAGGCAGAGGCAGAGGCAGAGGCAGAAGCTGACGCTGTCACGCTTGTCGTACCAGATCCAGCTGCGCCGTGTGTCTGCTTAGGAGGCGCCGGTGCTTTCCTGCTCTTCGAGCGTCGCTTTTTGAGCATCAGTGGCCCCAGGCCGTTGCCTCCTGCGCTCGACACAGCCTGGACACTTGGATTTAGTAGACCGCTGCCAGCGCCAACTGTTGCTCCAGCTGCTGATGTTGGTGCTGCAACTGCTGTCGATGCTGAGATCGTTATCACAGTGTCCACGGGCATTGTAGTCGTGGGCGTAACCGATGACGCTGCGCCGCTGCCCGCACCGCAGCCCGCACAGATCTCGTCGCCAGGCGTTGTCTGTCCGCTGCCGCTATCGACTGCAAGTGCTGGACCGCCGCCGACGGCGACCTGCGGCGCCAGACGCTTCACCAGCTCACCGAGCAGATCCTCGATGCGTCCAATACGCTGCTGCATGCGTTGCAGCTCCAATCGCACATCCACCTTCATGTCCAGCACGGTGGCAATGAGATCGCGCTGTGCCAGCGTCGGCGGCGTCTCACGCAGCCCCGTATCATACGTATCTGATGTGGTTGCTCTCGAGCTGGCCATCTCGATTTGACGTTCTCGTTCCATTGCCAAGTTTCTATCTTTCGGTCCACTCGCTGTCGCTGCGCTTGATCCGGTTGCCCCACCCACACCTCCTGCTCCTGCTGTCAGAGCTTGAGCGTTTGTTGTTGTTGTTGCTGCATTTGATGCACCGCCGCTGCCTTCGATGACCACACGACTGTCCCGACTGGGAGGTGAGGAGTCCACCTCACCCCCCTCATCGATGGTGTCTTGGCGGGCAAGGGTCGCCTGGCTGGCCTGCAACTTGGGCGCCTTGGGAAATACCTGAGTTTAATGACGTTTAATGCGAGGGATGCATAACGAGGGATGCAAAGGCACAGAGTTGACAGGTGGACAGAGTTGATAGGTTGAAGTTGGTGACAGATCAACAGATCGATAACGATGACATTTAATGGCAGATTCAGGGTTCATTTGTTAAGGAGAAAGAGTGAGAAAAGTGTTGTTTGAGTTGTTGATACAGTTATGGTTAGGTTAGGTTGAAGTTTTGTTGTTGTTTTTATTGTTGCGCATTCATTCATTAATTGTTGTTGTTGTTGTTATTGTTGTGGTAGTGATCATATTAATTTGTTGTTGATAGTTAGGTAAAGGTGATAGGAATTGTGCAGTTTACATTTCCAATTTGTTGTTTTGTTAATTTGCAAGTAACGCGCAATTTTTGTTCAGCATCCAATTCAAAAATATCGAATTCAAATTGTTGTTTGTTGTTGTTGTTTGTAGTAGCAAGGCAAGCAATGTTTTTTGTTTATTGTTGTTGTAGTTGTAGTTTTTGTTGATTTTTTTTACAAGAGAAAAGGGGTGAGCAATAAACGAAAAAAATATAGAAATATATCAATCGATTTGAAGTCATTGCAAAAATCTCTAAAACGAATTTGCAGTAAAACTACCGTGTTCAGTGCAAAAACATGTCCACACACACACTCACACAAACATATGTGTATGTGTGCATTTGAGCATGTGCACATGTGATTTATTAGCAGTATCAGCAAGAGTTAAATTAAGTTTTAAATTCAACTACGCAAATTTGCAGAACAATTATAATACGCAAACGATAGCACAAACTAAACGAACTATGTCCTTGATCAGCGTTCATTTAGTTCGTGTATTCGTCAAGTTGCAGCGAGCGAGCTTACTGCAAGAACGATTTGATCGTTCATGAACTACTGAATGCACTATTGATATGCAAACTATCGCAAATTGAACAACACATCGCTGTCCTCGCCGATTGTGTGTGTTTGCCACCAATAGCAGTAAACGTAGTTGTTGTGATTTGTGATCGTGTGTGTTGGGCAACTAAATAAATTATTAGCAGTTAAACAAATAATCTAGAATAACTTACTTTGCTTAATTGTAAATGCTTTTTTTTTTTTATTATCGCATTGGTTTTATGAACGTAAAAGTCGACAACGAAATTCGAAACAACGAAATGAAAGCATAATGGCGGAGAGAGTTGGCATCAAGAAGAAGAAGAAAACATAACGGAAAACGTTAAAAACGGTGAGCATTAACAGTTTGTCTGCTTTGTTATTTTAGTTCGCTACTCGTATTCGAAACCAAAGAGAGAGAGAAAAAAAATAACAAATAAATCATGTGACCAAAAATCATTACAAGAACTCGGAATCAATTCGAATTTAATTGTTCATATGTATTTAAATTTTAAGTTTCTTGTATTGATTTTTGTTGTTATTATTAATGAATGTACGAGAAGTAGTTGTATATTTGCTGTATTGTTGCGTTTTCATTGATTTATTGTAATTAGTAATTACTTTATTGCCTTGTCCACCATTGCTACTCGAAGTACTACTCTGCCTCGCTTGGGCAGTGCTCTCACGCAGACTTTCGCGGGCGCTCAAACTTCTCGAGACGGCTACCTTGGCGCTAGTATCGCTAGCTGAATCGACACTTGAACTGCCCAGAAGGCGTCCCCATTTGCTAGCACGGGTACTACGTGCAGATGGTGGACCCGATGAGGGCGAGGGTGATGGCGATGGTGAGGGTACGGCGGCGGTTGTTAAAATGCGTGAGTCCTCGGTTAGTGTTAGTTTAGCAGGTAGCTTCTTGGATAGGTTGTTTTTATTTTTTGGGTTTAGTTTAACGGCAAACGAGCAATTTTTGAGGTTAAACCAATAAGGTTTTTTTGCCGAGCAGGTATGAATAGAAAGAGAGGGAGAGAGAGAGAAATGGAAACAAAAAGGAGATTTGCGTGTGTTGTTGTAGAGCAGAGATAGAAATTCGGAGTCGGATTCGGATACGGATACGGAATTGGTATTGGGAATATTTGAGCATTCATTTGTAGGGGAGGCAGTTTTGATTGTGTATTATTGTTGTTGGTTGAGTGTTGCAAAACGCATGTGTTGTGAAATGGGGAAAGGGAAAAAAGATAATTTACAAATTTTTCGTTAGTAATTTTGTTCATTTAGAATTTCAATTTATCCAAATTTGACAAACAAATGTCATAGCATTAGCAACAGAACGAAACGGTAAAGTTAGACAACAAGTAGTAGAAAGAGATGGAGAATTGATCGAGATAGATATTAAATTTGTTGGGAAGTGAGAGAGAGAGAGAGAGAGAGCGTGTGTATGTATGGAAGAATTTGGGTGGGCAGCGAAACAGAAAATCGGTGATAACATCGACAACGAGCGTGAATGTGAGAGAGTGTGAGTGAGAAAGAGAGAGAGTTATATTGATGTTGACAGTTACAGCGTAAGCATGTTAAAGGAAGACAAAGAAAGATATACAACGAGCATAAGTCACTTGTATGCAAATTTTACATATGTTTGTATATATCAATAATACGGTATGTATGTAATTGTTAACGGTTAACGGTAACGGTAACGGTAACAATAACGATAACGGTAAACGCTTAACGGTGCCAGCTTGGCCACATGGCCCAACAAACCTGAGCTGTGGCTGTGGCTGAGCTGTGTGTGGATTAGTTACGATATTTATGCTTCATTAAAAAAAAACATCGTTAGTTAAATTACTTTGTTAACAATAAATGTGGCTGGTATATACACATCAAGTAAATACATACACTTACATACACGATGATTATTTAAACAAAACACAACATAATTGAGCGGAATGCGTCGTTATAAAATAAGAATCGATCAAAATTAATGATATGGTCAGTGTTGTAAACTATCAAAAGTTTCACAACACTTAAATATGTAATTTCATAACGAAACTGAACTGAAGTCGTTGCACAAAAATCACAGTATATTTATTAAATTAAACGAAAGACAAAGAACGCTTTCAGTAAAAAAAAAACAAATCATTAATCGCGAAAACAACAAACAGAATATGCGATAACGGTTACGAATGACACATCAAAACACAGACAAAAGCATTATATAAACGGTAATCCAAAATAGAGAACACGAGAACAACAAATGGAAATGGAGCAAGCGGAATGAGGAAATGAAACGGAACATCATAAAACTAACCTTAGTGCGTTCAACCTCGCCGTCGCCTTTCTCGACATCACTCTGGCCGGATCCGACAAGCTCCTTGCTGCCTGCTTGTACCTGCGGTGTACGCCGAAATTTCGAGAAGATTTTACGGACGAGATGATCCTGATTCTGGGGCAATTGCGGCTCGTTCTTACGCCGTTCGGCCAATTCTTTTTCGCGCTTCACATCGGCCACCTTGCGAAAAATCAGTCGATGTCTGAGATTGTAGGTGAGCACCAGATTGCGTGCAAAGCTATTCGCAAATGCCGAATAGAAATCGAGGACTTCGAGCAATTTATCACGTTTGATGGCATGCAAATCACAATAGGTCAGGGCACGCACATTGGCGGCACTCTGGCCAACGGCCGAGTCCTTCCAGAATTGATCGCCGAAGACGTCGCCTTTGCCTTAATGAATAAAACAAAAGTACAGTGTTGAGTAGCGTTTTTTAAAATTGAGATTAATGGAGCGCTTTTACCAAATATGTGTACAATGAATACTAATTATTATCATTAATTAGAATAAAATTATAGATATTTATATCAAGGATAATATCGAGAATTTGATGAATAAGCATTACAAAATATCTATGTTACATCTATGTTCAAGGAGATGACATCTTTGAGAGTCGGAAACCAGCAAGTTCTTACAGATCTAAGACAGGTTGCTGTACACAGAGATAACGCAGATCAAATTTGTGATATATGTATGCATGTATATAACAAAATAGGCTTAAATTTGTTGAGACTTATTAAAAGCTCAGATAACTTAATAAGTTGTATTTTAATGTAATACGAGTTTGCATTGAAATGATAAGTTTGCGATTACTTACCCAATATTGCCACAACCTCATCATCCTGTATAACCTCCAAACTGCCAGTCACAATGAAGCAGAGACTGTCGATACTCTCGCCAGTGTGATAAAGGAGATCCCCCGGCGCCGAATGGGACATCATGAAGTGCATCGCTAATGCACGGAGACAACCATCCGAGGCCAGACGAAATGCTGGATGCTCGTTAAATACTTTGCGATTTAGATGAACACATATGTCAGCCTTCATATCTTTCGGACAATAGTTTAGTACCTGCGAATTGTGAATGAGTTGGCGAGTTGCGAGTTGCCCAATTTGTTACTCTTTTTCATTTGCTATTCAGTTTGTTCTGTGTTAGTTTTTTTTCAAGTAACCCGCAAATCCCGCAAACCACGCTAAGCCCGTAATAACACCCACCCAGTAGCCCGCCCCTGACAAATGGTACAAGGGGCGGGCGGTGGGAAAAGTTCTTTAGTTCTTCAATAGGCAAAAGTTTTAAAACTCGACCACACAGACTAAAAAAAAAACATATGAGGTGCTAGCTTATGGACAAGTACGGACATTGACATACAGCTTGGACTTTGCCTTGCCTTCATACTATATAGATTATAGGTAATGGACAGACTTATACACACAGACATAGATATATGCACACACACACACACACACACACACACATACGCACACTATACACTAATACACATACGAGTACAACATTGAACAGTTTACAAAAGACCTCGTGTTTCTGGGCTTTTGTTTTGGTTTGTGTATACTGTATGTAGTTGTGTGTGTGTGTGTGTGTGTGTGTATGTGTATGGGTTTGTGTGGGTGTGTATATGTGTATTTGTGGGCGGTAAGGTTGGCTCAAGACGCACACCTCTACAATGTGACTTTTAATGTCAACTATTATTTTAGTTCGCCTGGAACTGAAACTGAAGCTGAAACTGAAACAGAAACAGAAGCTGCCGTTGGACACTTCTGGTTATCTATCTTCATTCTTACTTTCTTTGTTTCCTTTGCTTTCATTTGTTTATACCCTTGTAGAGGATATGTGGATTTTGGCAGGCATGTCAGTGCCCATATTGATTATAATGCTTAAGGATGATGAATACCATCAAACTGTCAGTATTTCTCTAAGTTAGCCAATTTGGAAGCTACGTTAATGTTTAGAACTTTGTATTGCTGCATCTTTTTGTGACACACATTTCATATATTGAAATTCAGTAGATTGGGCCACTATAATATATAATTGTCATAGGATGAATTGGGGCAAAAAAGGAATTTTGTATAAAAAAATGGATAATTTTTTGAAAATTACATAATAATTAGTTTTTCTCAAGATTCATAAATATCAGACGACTATAATATATGGTTTAGTTAAAGAAAACTTGAATTGCTCATGGAAATCTTTGAATTTTTATAAAATGTATTCAAACTATCTGCAAGGGTATCTAAGTTTCGGCAATCCCATAGTTAATCTAGTGATACCTTCCTGTGGTTCATTGTTTATTGTTCTTTTGTACTTTTGTTATTGTTTGGAATTGCGGCACAAACTACAGTCAACGAAATAGGTATAAAGGTCAGTTATATATTTGCTCTGGCAATTTTGAAATTGTGTTCATTGTTAGCTCGTTGCTTTAACTTGATTTGTTATTTGTTTTAAACCAAACATATTCAATAGATTTTGATTGGCAAACACGACATCCCCGCTTCCTTAGGGGGTTTAAGGGAGGTCTGCATTTTAGGCCAATTTTTTGTTTTGTTTTTTTTTGGTTTAAAGTTCATCTAAAGGCATGAATTTGACGGACGCTTTTCGTGTTGGCACGGATTTAGCTCACGCGCATCGAATAAAAATAAGAATGGAACATCAGAGAACAGTTTTGTAATTGGTTTTGATTAGCAAAAAATTTGATTTGGTTATTAGTAATTGTGTGGCATCAAATGCCAGAGATGATACGTATATGTAAATGACACAGCTTACCTCGACCGCGATCTGGAATTGGACTTTTTCACACTTATGAAATGCTCAATTTGTTGAGTTCTCAGCTCATTTACTTTGTTATTTATTTTGTTTTTTGATAGAATTCTTAACTACTTTTAAAGATAATTGCAACAAAATGGAAAACCTATCAGTGGCATCAAATCAAATCGTATTTGATTTAAGTTCGAATGTTTGGTTTAAAGATGCGAACATAAACAAAAACTAAAGCATATATGTATATAGCAAAAAACAGCTAAAAATAACAGCAAAATACAGCGAGAACAGCAGCGAGTGAGCGAGCGAGTGGCAAATGGCAATGGCAAAAACGACTTTGCCATTTTCATTTTTGGGTGGAAAAATACTTGAGAAATGTGAAGAGCTTTGCTGTAGGTTGTCTGTTTAAGTGTTTGTGTGCGTGTGTAAGTGTGTCTGTCTATATGTGTATTGGTGTGTGTGTGTTTGGGTTTGTGAAAGCCTTGGTCTTTAAGTACGATAACTATGTGTGCCAGAGACCAGCTCCATTTGCACTTAAAATAGTAAAGAGTGGGAGAGAGAGAGAGCTGGTGAAATATGTAAGAGAACAGTATGTGAGATAGAGAGTCAGAGAAAGAGAGAGTCGACAAGAAGCTTAACGTGATAGCAGATGACAGCAATTTGATAATGAATATGTTATTAAAAACACCGAATTTAAACGAAATGCAACAAGTAACGAGTGGCGAGTGGCGAGTGGGCCTAATAACGAGTAACTTACTTGTTGATGTTTTCAACCGAATAACGAATTATAAATTAAATAGTATATACACTGAATTCGTTGTATACCTATTAAATCATTCATTCAATGACGAGAAACGAGTAACGAGTCGGTCTTTTAACGAGTAACTTAATTGACGATGTTGTCAATCAAACAATGAATCAATAAAGCAAATATTACAGACAATGTGATTAACCTCTATTCAATCGTTCAATGTTAAAGTGAATTATAAAATAAAATGCACTTGGTTCGATGTAATTCATTCATTTATTCACTAGCGAGTAGATCTATTAACGAGTATACGACGAATTGTTATTATTCATTTAAGCGATCGTTTGGTTTACGATGATGGAACTAGATACATATTGTAATTGACGATTAAGAAGTTAGCGATGTACCTGCTATCTTCGTACCAAAGATTCTTCAATATCAATGTATTTATTTCCCTCTCAGCACAATTTTGAATGATGATAGCTTAAGTATGAATATACAATGCTTGAGTGAATAGATTGCTAATGTGATGAAGCTTGGGCAAATGTCTACAAGCTCGCTGGCAAAGTAAAAGCCAAGCGCAAACAGAAATAGAATACAATAAAAATTTGAGAACTAGTATAACTCGTTGGTTTAGTTTACACGTAAACAAATCATCGACTTGATCGATACTGCGGCAAAGTTTCCACTGGGAAAGTCCCTCGAAATGCGCCATGGATATGGGGCTATCGATAATGGAAGTTTTGGGATCATATTTAACACCTGGACTTACCTTCTCCGTATCGAGTCCCTTGGTCATGGCCCACGTGGAGACGACATAGTCCATAACGCGTTCGCTTAGCGCTTTGGGAACCTCGTGTAGTTTCATAAACTCCCTCACATTGTTCAGCATATCATGATACTTGGCGGTAGCCGAGGTCATTTGTTGTATGATGGTCGTCACATGACCGAAGATCGTGGCATAAAGCAGAGCTATAGATGTGATTTGATTGTAGTTGTTGTTGTTGGATATTTAGAAAGGGAAGAGAGTATTTATTGAAAAATAAAACGAAATGAAGAGTGTTTGCCAAAAGATTCGTTACACTTAAGACATTCAGATGTAGCAAGATAACTATTATGTTATGTATCTATGGTGTGTGTGTGTGTGTGTGTGTGTGTGTGAGTGTTGTAACGCTTACAATATGTATTAACATTTTTGCTACAATGTAGATAGAGCTTTTCTATCCGTTGATGACGACACGCCCAGGCGCGCAGCTAGAACAGTAATAAATGCGACGAATTGGACGAGCGACATACAATAAGAGGCAGAGAGAAAGAGAGAGAGAGAGAGAGAGCGAGAGCGACAGATAGAGTGAGAGAGATAGAGAGCGCGAAGAAAGACAAGCGACATTTATTGACATTACGCAAGCGCGCCAAGAGCGAGACTTTTCAAGAAAACGCTTTTTTATAATGGGTTAGATGGTGCGTATGCGCAATATGCTTATGGCCTTGTCCGATGTCTCCAAGTGAATAGGAATGGGAAATTTTAAATTATTAAAGGCATGTACATACATAAGTGACTGACTGAACATGTCTGAAGTTGTCATGTTGTTTTTCAATGGCTGGGAGATTCGATAACACCGATAACAACACCAACAATAACAAAACGATAACAAAACAAAAACGAGAAGGAGATAAACGCAATGCAACTCACACATGGCGACGAATTGTGCAACTATAACCAGTTAATTAGATTGGCTTACGAAAAGAACACATGTGTTAACTTTATAAGTTTGACTTTGACTTTTATTTTTGTTTTTTTTTTTTTTGCTGTTCATGGTGTTTACTTTTGAGTGAGTTGGCTGACAGGTGTCTTGACGGGACTGGGGAAAAGGGTCAAATGTGGCATGGTTGGCATTTGCTTATTTGGCTACACCAATTCCAGCAGTTATTAGTTCTAGCGGCGCTAATTGTGTCTAGCTTTTAAACGTTACTGCGAGCTTGAGCTTTGAGATTTATTTAAAAGCATTGCGCGTGTTTTTTTTTTGTAATGTTTTTTTTGGGGGGAAACTTGGACGCGGCAACGGAACGTGTTTGGACACAGCACCTGCAATGATCATCATGCAGATGGTGAACACCTTCTCGTTGTCTGTCTCCGCTGCAACATTGCCAAAGCCCACCTACAAAAAGAGAAAGAACAAGAGCGACGATTCGCCCAGGTTATTTTCCGATCTAGTCTCGTCTTTGGCAACAACAACTTACCGAAGTCATGCAAGTCATGGTGAAGTACAAGGCCGTCACATACATGCTCTTCCTGGATGGCCCATTGACGAGCTCCGGGCCCGTATCATTGCTCCATATATAGGAATACGGTGACTGTGTCACATTCGCCAGCTTCCACAGCCAGCTATATTGAATCTATAAACGAAAGAGTAACTGATTGAGCAACTAGGGGAAATGGAATTGGGAATGGGTATCGGCTACAAAATATCGATATTGTTATCAACAAATATCGCACTAAATATCGGATTTATTTTAATAAGTATCGACCAATTAATCAGAAAAATTGAAACCTATTGTATCGATACTGTTTCATCTTGAAGTCTTTTTTTTTTGTATACGCCATTATACAATTAATTGTAAGTCATAGCATAATTTTATATATGTTGTAAGAGAATATTGTACTAATCTTACGATCATTATGCAATCTAACCAAATAATTATTGTTCTAAGCATTTCTCTTCTTATCATATATGATAATTTCTTTAAATATTATTAAGCGAATTACATTAAAATAAGATGTGAATAAAATAAGAGTCTGTTGTTAGCAACGTAAGATATGGATTGGATATAAAAATAAAGTCGATGCATTATCGATATCGGTCCATAGATGAATGGGTAACCCTAAATGAGGTCGGTTCTTCACTTACGCCATTGTCCGCATCGCTGCGACCAATGGAGTACCAGATGCAGGCCAGCCAATGTGCCACCAACATGTAGAAGCACAACAACAGTATCAACATGGCGGCCCCATATTCCAGGTAGCGATCCAGTTTTCGCACCACACGACCCAGTCGCAGGAGACGAACCACCTTCAGGGCGCTAAACAGCGAACCGATGCCATCCTCATCGCGATCGAAGGCATTGAAGACATCGTAGGGCAGGCAACTTAACAGATCTATGATGAACCACGACTTCAGGTAGTTCATCCTTATGACCTTCGGATCGCTGACCACCTCGCCGCCTGGGCCCACAAAAGTGGTGTGAAAGTTTAACACTGAAAGAATAAAGTGAAAAAAATGCATTCAATAGAGAATTTTTAAAAAGAGATTTGTCAGACACTTACCAATATCTATAAAGAAGATAACATCAACTATTGAATCCACAACGAGCAGAGAAACATCCTCTGAGGTTTTATTTTTAAACGCTACATTGTATGGCACCTGTAAAAGCGACAAATCAATTGGCATTAGTCTATTACCCTCACACAGCTATTCAATTATAAGCAACAGAACATGCAACAGTCGACAGGCTGCAGAGGAACAGAGAAAAGCAAGGGAAAGACTATGAGTGTCTTGGGGTCCTAAGTCACTCAGTGGGCAAAGTAAGCGGCTTAAATATTGTGTCCGAGCAACAGTTGGCACAGCATTTTGTTGCTATCTCTGTTATCCTTTATCCATAACATTGTTGCTTCCACCCACGTCCCCCGCTCTTTGCTCAAGTGGCAGTTACAAGCCTCCCTCCAGTGCCAACAATGCCACAAAATGTCTCTTGCCTGCCCTTCTTGCTATCGCAGAGAATATTAATTTAAGCACATAAAACATATACCCGACACATAACAGACAGACACAACTGTAGTCATAGACGTAGACACAAACACAGTCTTAAATGGGGACGGGGACATGGACAAAAAGACAGACCTCACACCTTATATCCGACCATATCCATAGACCATACCCATAGACCATACCCATACCCATACCCAGGCACTTGGACATGTAAATGTGTGCACTTGTGACCGTGTAAAGTGTCAGAGCCACGAGACTATTATCTGATTTCTTGACTTGTACTTGCGTTTATCTGGCGAATCGGTGAAGTGCTCTTAATGCAACCGCCAGCACCATCACGTCCGCTTCCCCTTCATTGTGCTCTGCCTTTTTGTGTTAACTTGTTAGCAACAGGCTTTTAACGAGACAAATTCGGTAGACTGCCAGACATGTGGTGCACACATCTAGCATCTGAGAGTTGCCCGAGGAAATCAACGCTTGACTAGCAGTTGAAAATCTCAAAGGAAAAATGATCTCTGACGCCTGTTTAAGATATTTGCTACCCCGCAAGTGTGAGACTTGGAAGTTTGTGTCGTGAAGAATAAATATTTGGGCTATTGGAATTAGGAATAACGCTATTTCCCACACGAAATGGAAGAATTGTTTAGAGTGTTGGTGTTGCATTTAAGAGTTTTTCAATTGAAATAAACCTTAACTAGCCTTAGAGCACCTCCAAGAAATTAATCATCGTTAGGGTTATGGAATGGGTTCACTTATGGTTTATTTCCAATGGTTCCTACTTCAGAATGGCCAAACCTTGGACCAGGTATATAGAAAACAGTTAAGAGTTTTCAAGTTAAAGACTTTAGAAGTTTTAAAAAAGCCCTATATTACATCTGCATCTGTGCGATTGGATAGTTTTCGATCATTACATTATTCAATCTGTAAAATCACTACTGATTTTTGGCTCTAGAAGTGCAATTAAATCTCAGCCTGAACTGAAACTTGAGCGATTCCTTCTGATGCCAGAGTATTAAAGACAGAATTGTGTAATGCAGTAAAGTCGCAGCTCAAATGTATCTCGAATACTCTGTCCGTGAGTTCGTTCTCAGCCGCAGCTTAGCTTAAAGTTGGTGCAAAATTGCATTAAACAATAATAAAACAAAGTGTTAAACTAAAACAGCAGCTACATTTCTATCGCTAACTTATTTACTCGCTCTGGCAAACAACAACAACAACAACCAGAATCCCAGCCCGAAACCTAACTAAGTGTGTAAGCAAATTTAAGCGAAAATGTTAACATCTTGTTGACGGAAATGGGCACAATTTGAGTAGACAAGCGACGAGACAACAGATGCAACAAAGCAACAAAAGGCGCCGGATTGTGGCATGTGTGGCAAGTGTGGCAAGTGTGGCATGTGTGGCAAGTGTGGCAGTGGGATGGGGCATGTTAGCCTGCGAGTGCGCTTGTGCCCAAGTAGCTAGACCTAGAGGCAACGTTCCACGAAACAAATGAGCCTGTCACCAGTTGGTGGGGACAGGTGATAAAAGTTGCCAAAGGCAAACCCTTTTTTTTTGTAGCAGACCCTGTACTCACCGTGAGAGTGGGTATGATGAGTGTGTGTATTAAATCGAATCACAAAAACCGATAACTAAAATACTAATCACGATTTGTTATCGATTAATTGACATCTACCAATGATATTGTTGGCAAAGTGTAGTGTAAATTATGCATTATGAATTGAATTATGCATAAACCTAAGCAGGTTCCTTAAATTAACTTACTAATATGTTTATCTTTGAGATAAACTTTATGATCTTAAAAATCCATGCCATTCTATTCATACCAAATTCAACTTTCTTTTGAAACTCACACGCTTAAAAAAAGTTAATTTATTTTCTTATATGCAATTAAAGAACTGTTAATTTGTGCGTTTCTTTTTACTAAAAGTTGGACAAGATTTATTTCTGTATCTATTATCATACCATATAATCATATTATCTTAAAGCTTGATAATCTTTTCTTAAGATTTTCTGTTTCAAAAAAGTGATAAAGTGTTGATAAAGCAGACACGAACTTACCATGATGGCGGTATAAAATGTTAAACACAATATCACCCAGTCCCAAATTGCTTTAAATGCACAATAATGCAAGAGTATGTGTGGAGGCGTCTTTGGCGCTTCCTGTCTGTACTGTGGCATAATATCGGCACTCAGTGACATCATCTGCAAGTATATATACAGCATATAATTAGTAAATCGAACAGAAAACCAATTCGGAAAGTTGAGAAAAATGGAATGTGGTCAGTTGATGGATCTTACATGCGCCAGATTCGACTGCTTCGTTGGATCCTTCAGCGTTGGCAAATGCGCGCTGAATTGTCGACTGCGTGTTACCGATCGCGCCAACTTGGCGAATTTCGATAGACCTAAAACTGGAAGGAATAGATTAACTGCTACGATATGGACAGAGACACAAGAGACAGCGACACAAGAAAAAAGCGTCAAAAGAGAAAAGACAAATAAGAGAACAAGAGAACAAGAGTAGAAACGATAAAAGAGAAAGAGAGCAAATAAAGGCGATAAAGTTGAAAGACAAAAGACAAGCGATAAGTCGATAAATTATCGATATATACATCGATTAATGAGCAGATCGATAAAAGATATAAAAAAAAGAAAATTGTAAATCGATACAGACATTAGTTAGTTTATGTACAAATATTGCAGAGATCGGTTCGGTTTATCGGATTTTCGTGTAGATTTGAGTATTATACAATGCGCAAGCGTGTGTGTGTGTGTGTGCGTGTGTGTATGCAGGGAGTGTGTGGGAGAAATAGAGACAGAGATATAAAGAGAAAGAGAGAGAGATAGTAAAACAGTAGAATGGCTTACAGCTGAGACAGAGGCAGAGAAAGGGAGGGCAATATTTAACAAAGAGTGCATGCGCCAAAGAGAGAGAGAGAGAGAGAGAGAGAGGAAGGGAGATAGCATCTGTATATGTGTGTGTGTTTGAGTGTGTATGTTGTGCGGTGTTGTACTGCGGCCAATTCTCGTCTCGTTTCGGATGACTTCGATACAAATTTGGAGCTGGGAGTTTGTGTTCTTGCTGATTGCTGAGTGCAATGATCTCGTTGCTCTACACTTATTATAATGTACACACAGAGATAGGATAGAGAAAGAGATAGAGAGAGTGGGGCAGTGGGGCTCGGTTCGTTGCGGAGGGAATTACTTACCACCTTTGGTATCCTCGCTGTCGATGGGCTGCTTGAGTGCCGTTATGTCCCGAAACGTTAACAGAAATAACACAACCAAATCCCTTTCGTTGCGTATGGGCGCCACCTGTAGGAGCAGCCATAGCGGCGTTTCTAAGCGAGACAGAAAATGCAGTGGAAAAAAGAGAAAGAGAGAGAGAGAGAGAGAATAAAAATACAGTATGAGCATATATTGAAACCGCAATAATCTAAGTTTAACTTAAAAGTTTTACAAAAGTTTTTACTCAAATTCCATTGGATAATTGCATTTTATATGTAGCTAAAGAAAATCGCATTTAATAAAAATATACAAATATTTTAAACAGAATTTCAGCAATATCAGCTGAATTTTCTGAGCTGAAATGCTACTCTTTAATTTAAAATCTAGATTATATGTAGATTTGCTTCGGGAGCTCTCATCAGTGGGAATTGAGTTCGGAATTTTGTTTAACAATTTTTGTAACTATAAAATTCCGTTCCAAAAACTTCCAAGAATCACTTTGTATTTTTTTTTCCTTTTAAGTTTAACAACTTATTTTTAGGAAATTTACGGATTTCAATGCTGATTAGATTTGCAGGCTTTGACATAACACCATTATTCATTATTGATATTTTAGAGAGCATATAGTTGGTATAAATATTTTCTTGACCTGTAAACAAATTAAATATTTGGCTACCATATTTGTGTACTTTAACTTTTGACTTATTGAAAGCTATTTCAAACAGCAGAGGGAAGATAAATAATTCGGTCCCGCAGGGTATTCCCGAGTTGCATTTTAGCTGAAACATTTTCATTTAATTAAATTATTGTGATATCATTTTCAAATATCGTAGGTTGACTTATGGGAATTTCAACATTCGCCTTTTTTAGGCTAAACGTTGGCGCTGCAATTCACAGCGCGATTATCGAATTGTAATGTAAATTGGGGTCAACACACACACACACACACACACACACACACACACACACACACACACACACACACACACACACACACACACACACACACACACACACACACACACACACACACACACACACACACACACACACACACACACACACACACACAGACACACACACACAGACACATACCGATGCACCCGCAACTAAAGTTGGAATTGCAAATGTATTTGAGTGCAATTACAGTTATTACGGGCGCGAGGCTCAAAGAACCGTTAAAACGATGCCCGCTGCAAAATGCGCTATGAAAATTAAGCTCACAGACGCCTGCTCTTGACGTCTGTGTATGTGTGTGTGTGTGTGTGTGTGTGTGTGTGTGTGTGTGTGCTATTTGTGTGTCCAATCAACAATAATTGCAATTCAATTTGCATTTATATCGCTGTTCACGTGGCGTATGCGCAATTTGGTGCGTTGCAAGGTTTATATAAGAAGGCAGGGAGCGAAAAAGAAATGTGAGTCGGTCTTTATAAAAGTGGGGGAGGAGGTATGTATGTGTGTGCGTGTGTGTGTGTGTGTGTGGTAGGCTTGCGCTAAAAGCATAATTATTGCCTAATTTTATGCGCAGTTTGTTGTTAGCATTTCCGCTTCCACTTCCGCTTCCGGCACATCACAAAAAAAAAATATACGCAAAGACAACTTTTAGTGCTTTAGTCAATTGAGATTCGATTAAAAAAATACCCCAACAATAATTGTATTATTGGAAATCTCTTTCTGATCGGAGAATAATGCTTGGTGAAGTCTTTTTTGCACAAACTAATGAATGGTGAAATTGATTCTTCTGAATTAATTAGCGAACTTGTTAGTTTTGCTGTCCCGATTATAACTTTTAGAAATTTTCTTTTTTTGCCCATTTCGAGTACTTTGATATAATTCTAATAATCTGTTGCATATTATAACTTATTCTTCAGCCATTCCTTCTCTTAAGTAGTTAATTTTTTTTTTTTAAGTAACTAAATTTTTTAGTAGTATGTTTGTCTGTCTTTGTCTTTGACTTTTTGTTTGTTCTCACGTCAACAAGCCAGTGGTTGGTGTCGTTTGGGACTCTTGAATGGACTATCCAAATTAAAGCCACTCATTTCTTAATCTATCTATTCCTATTGAGTTTACAAATGTCTATTGCACTTTATTGATACTTGTATAAGGGTACTGAGTATCTTACTGTCGGGCACACTCAACTGTAACATGCCAACTAGTTTCTAGCCACTAGATTAAAATTCAAATGTATTTTCAGAGATAAAATCATTCCTTGATAAGTAAGTCATTGAGCATTTTGAATTTTGAATTTTGAATTTAGGCTTTAAATTCATTTTCTACAATCGATCGACTGTTAAAGTGTTATTTTTTTTTACATTTCATAGAAATCAGTGCTAAATTGAAGTTAATGTCCTTAAAAACGTGAATGGTATCCGGGAAGTCCATGAAGTATTAATTTTAGATTCCTTCAAAGATTGAAAATAGCGAGAACAACTTATTGAGGTCACAGCATAAGATATAAGAACATGTGTATTTACTGGCATAGCTACATATGTAGGTGTGTATGTAGTTTATGTCTATGTTTGTGTTTTCTTCTATAAAAAAGAGAAAAAACTGAAGAAAAAATGACTTGGCATCTGACTGACAAACAACAATAAACTTATCCACGGCGCCCCAGAGACACCTGTCAGCCAATTCAATTTGCTGAATATCGAGTTGCTGCCGCCACATGGCGTCCTGCCATAAGAAATGGAAGTCGCCACGCTTTGTGGCAACTTTCGATGGTGCTACGTGCCGCACTGCTGTTGCCGCTGTAGCCAATAGGTCAAAGTAATGAAATCTATCAAAATGGAAATGGAAATGGAAAAAACTAGAGCGAAGAAAATACCAACACCGTATTCGACATGAAAATACCAAGAGACCCCATGCAGTTGAAAAGCAAACAAAGGCAACACAATAAAAGATACGACTCCGTTTATTTGTAGGTGGATATAGGACAGCTGGAGAGCAGTTACTTTTGAAATTATTTATAATTTACACTACGTGTCAATTAAGGCGTTACACTTCTGGAAAACTTAAAAAAGTTATTGATATTTTTGGTGGGCAGAAGGAATTTTCTTGTCTTTCCAGCCCAAACAGAAAAAACTAATGTATTCATATGTCTCCTTTCCGTCTTGAAATTTTTATAGCAGTCTGGTGTTAAATTATAAATATTCTGATTTTGATTCAAAGAACACAGTCTATCGCATAGAAAATCCCCATTAGTTGAGTTATCATCAAAAAATAAAGGATACTCAGCCATTACCATCCACATGATGGTCCCAGAGACTAAAATTCATACGTCTATCCTGAAATTTTCATACCACTCTGACAACTTAGTTGCGAAATTAAATAAATATCAGTTATATTTTGATTTAAACTGGAAAGATACAGAAAAGAAATTTTAAATTGATATGTTTTTTCTGTTTTGAAAGAATCCTAAATTGTCGTCCAATCTTCAAGATAATCTTAGTTACTCCAGTTAAGATTGGGATGACTACCAACATTTTATTTCTCTCTGTTTCACAGCACACAAAATGATCTGAAAAGTAATGACTTTTTACAAAATTCGAAATGCTTAATGCCAAAGGATATGATTTCTCTGTGCGCGTTCCCAGTTGCAGTCAGAAACAGATTAGTTTAGCGTAACGTGGGGACTCTTTTGATTTGATAATGAATTATGCATGAACATCGATTGCTGTGCTGACAACTGCCATGATGGTGCACTCACAACCACAACCACATCCACATCCACACTCACTCGCACACTCACTCGCACACTCACTCGCACACTCACTCGCACTCACAGTCGAGCTTGTGAATATGTTGCAGTTGATTTATGCATATTTCTCCCAACTGTTTCTGACCCCAAAAACAACAAACAGATGTCCGTCAAGTTCTGCTGGCAGGCAAATCTTTTGCTTTTCCGATGCAGACTTCAAACTTCCGAATTCGGAGTTGCGAGTAATCAGTACTCGTTATGTCGGACTCAGTACTCAGTATTGCTTAAATATGAATTAACTGCGAATGTACCTTGGTTTTGTGCCTTGCCAAACTGCGAGAGGGCGCAGCCACATTGTATATCTGTAATTTAATACTCGAAGGTGTTAATCCATTAATTGGCGACTTATCTTTTTGAATTTCGAGCGTATATACATACATACAATCTACCCACTATGCTGCTAAAACGCAGTTTCACCTGATGGCTTGAGGGACCGGTAAATAGGATGGGGAGTTTACGTGATTGATGGGCGCCACTCAAAATTGTTGCGCCAACCCAATTTGTTAGCATTAAAGCAGCTGGCAGGACACAGCACAGGCAACTGGATTAAAATGAGAGCAGGTTGATAGCAAAGTGTAGCGAGTGGCGAGTGGCGAGTGGCGAGTAAAAAGTGTAGTGTGAGTCGGATTAGATGGGCCATGAATTATGAAGGGCCAAACACAAAGTGCAACAATTTATTACGAGTATGGGACGAGCATTAATCCTAATCTTGCTCACAATCAAAATGGAAACCTACCCTACAAATTAGCCGATGTGTGTTTTAATATCTATATGTATGTATGTATGTATGTAGGTCTGACTGCTTAGATATATAGCCAAGTTTTGGCAAAAGCAATTTAACTAGCACAGTTTGAACAGGTTACGTTTGCTACATTTAAGAAGTCCAAGTCTACTTACTGTTCTTCTTGTAGAGCAATATTTCGAATTGATCCTGCTGCTGATTCTCCAGCGTATACTCCAGCCGTCCCACCGTCTCCTTGTCTGTCAGCTCGCCGTACATGAAGCCGCATCTGCGTTGGGGGAATACATGAAAGAGAATATCGCACATATACGAGGTATTATTCTTGATTTGTTCAAGGCTCTGTCACACACACACAGCAACAGCAGCGGCACATTAAGCAGATAGATGCACACACATTACACCAAAGAGAATTTCAATTAAAACATGCCAAAAAAGACGAACGAAAAAACGAAGAGAAATAGACAAGGAAGAAGAACATTTAAGCAGAGGGAACCAAGGACCAAAAACACTGTCACTTAGACATCGAATAATAAAGAATATGAAAAAAGGTTGTCCTCGACACGCCGAAGATTTGATACCCTTGCAGAGTAAAGTATCACAAAGAAACTATTTTTTATTCCAAATAACAGGTTTCGTGTAAAGCATATTCAAAAATGTTATTTAAATCGAATGGGCTCTGCCTCGGCTATTTAAGTGCATCATTTACTTATTTCTGTGTACAATTAAAGTACCCTCTGCAAGAGTATAAATAAACATGTTGTTTTGCTCGACATTTCATTGTTTTTTTGAAAAAACTATTCGAACTATTGGAAATACCATTTTTTAATTAGACTCATAAACTCAATATTCAAAAATAAATGGTTCGTAGTGCAAGCATAAATATATTTATTGCATATTTCGAGTAAAGTGATCTGCATATTTGTGAATAATAATTTGCAATAATGGAAGTCAGAATTGTGTTTTCCTTTTTTTTTTATTATTTAATGAAATTGTGGAACAATGCTCGTACTTATACTACAAGATCTGCTTCAATATTCACGAACAAATCATATTTTTATGGCTGTTCCAAAAAGTATGCTATACTTTTTAAATATTGACGCGAATTTGAAACTGTTTCTAATATTTTGGTTTTATTTTAGACTTTTTAGACCCGATTCTTATATTACTTTAAAATTTAGGGGAGCTTTCTCAATATAATAGTTTCTTATTTGAATTGTTTTCTTTTAAAAGTTAGTATTACATATGTTAAGTGTCATTTTATTCAATATTTGTACTCGCAACTTGCTTTCATCATCTAAATAATTAGTATTTGTAATTTCAATTCTGTTTAATCTTTAATGTGATATATGTTTAATAATGAAGTTAGATAGAGGATTAATGACTGATTTTAAAATGCACGCCCGAGATCCACTTCAAAAGCGGTTCTCGTTAAAAAATAATATAGGACCTGAAAACGAATAAGCTCGAGTATAAAATTCACTCTCTCAGATTAATTAAGTTTGCGGTGGAGTGGAGCACTCTGTGTGATGTACTCTTGGCCAATTTCGTCATGCACTGTTTTAGCCGCAGCAGCGGGCCATTAATATTGCCACGTTGACACTGGAATGGCTTTCAAGCACGAGTGATGTTCAAAATTACCATATCGTATGCCATATACTTGATACTAGCTGCTGGCTGGCTGTCTACTTTTCCACTGCAGATGCTATCAAGTTCAAGCAAAAATGCTAAAAAAAATAATTTAAAAAAAAATAAAAGCTGGCAAAGCGAAGCGAAAACCAACAAAATAAAAAGTGGAGAATGTTCAAAATGCTAAAAAAAAAAATGAAAAGAAAACGTTGCCAAGGCAGCGAACGTGCTGAATTAAAGCAAGTAAGAAAGCTTAAGTCGAGGGGGACCAACTAAAAAATACCCTGTGTTTAGATAGTTGAGCGCTGCATACGTGCATAAATACATATGGGGCCCTAATTTCTATCAATTAAATACAAATATATACGCCCAATGCATATTCCAAAATATATACCTATTTATATGATAAATAAAAATGAGTGCACTTCAAGTTTGTAAGAAATAATCGCAATAAATGTTGAAATAAGTACAGCAAATTCATTAAATTTCAAAGAAAACAGCTCTAAAATCGCGAATGTTACTTAGTTTTAGTTGGTTTTTCGTACGACAGAGAATAAGAAATGACAGAAAAATAAAAATCATGAATGGGTTTTTTTTGCATTACAAAATACATATATTTTTATTTTGTCAAAAGCATACGTATACTTGATACACTGTATACTTTATGAGGTCTGCCACGCCGCCTTCGGACTGTCACATATAATATGTTCGTGCTTAACATAAATTTCATATGCCCTCGACACAGGGTATAAAAAGTGTTGCATGCTTTTAGGTCGCGCGCGAAAATATGCAAAAGTGGCCAAGCGCTAGCTGAAGCGGGTAAAACGGTTGAAGCGGGTGAAGCGGGTGAAGCGGGCGAAACGGGTGAGCGTCTGAGTGCAGTTGAGTGGGTGGAGAGAAGAGAACGCGCAATTGCAATGACGTCAGCAAATGACGAATGGCGATGAGAAGGGGAATGAGAATGGGAATGCATAGGCAGAGACAGAGACACAATAAAAACTGTTAATTTGTGTTTGGGCTGTTGTTGTAGCTGGCGCCGATGTTGTTGTTGTTGCTGCAGTTGTACTTGTATATGCATGTATTTATTTATGCCAGCACAAAGGTTCAACAAACTGCGACTGCGACTGCGATGGCGACAGCGACTGCGACTGAGACAGCGACAGCGACTGCGCCGTCGACTGCAATGTTGAGGCGCTTTTTCGACGTCACGGGCAAAAACGCAAAGCGACTCATTTCCGCTCCGCCGGCCATTTTGTGCAATGAACTGTTTCTGTGTATGATGTATATGTGTGAATGTATTTGTGTTTATCTATGTGTGTGTGTGTGTCTGTGTGTGTGTGTGTGTGTGTGTGCAATAGCCGCGCTTAGGCACAAAATTGGGTTACAAGGCAAACACAAAAGCCTGGACACGTTACGGCAACGAAGAGAGAGCGAAGACAGCGGAAGAGAGCGAGAGAGAGAGAGAGAGAGGAGAAGAGTGGTAGCTAAGGCTCCACTCAATACTCAAAACTAACAGTAGACCAGCAGCAGAGGGGGTTGAGGGGATACGAGTTAAAAGGCGCCACAAACTGCTGTAATGGCAAATTGAAAGAAAGTGCGCGCAGTTAAGCAAACAACAACAACAAACAAATACATAAGCAAACAAACAAATAATAAAACAAAAAAAAAAGATTTATTTTTTTTTTGTTGGTCAACCTTTTGCTTGGGTTTCTTTTTACACGCGGTCACAGCAACAAAGTAGGTCAAAGCGCAAAGAAAAAAAAATACCACCCAGACACACACACGTACATGGAAAAGAAGCGAACGAGAGAGAGAGACAGATAGAGGGCAAGAGAAGGACAGAATGAGGCAGTCAGCTAAGCGGTAGATTGGCATTACAAAAGTTTGGCCCCAACTGCTGACCAGAAAAGCGCCGAGAACAGAAAGAGACAGAGTGAGGGGGCAAGGGACACGGGGGGAGCCAGGGGATAAGGGGCATAGTTTGCTAGCGTACGGCATACGGGTTTTTGTTTGGCCAACCGTTGTGGCAATTTTCGCTTGCAAATTACAAACAATTCGCTGGAGATTTCCAACAATAGCTCGCCATGTTGCCCCTTTTTACAGTTTGACAGGAACTTGAGCTACGGCCGCGAGCTGTTGCTGATTTATGTTGCAAGCTGCAACAACGTTGCATGCAAATCAATTTGCCTCAATCGGACATACACCAAATTACCAAATCTCGTTCGCCACGATTTCGCCTTCAAGGTCATTTGCAAGAAACTCGCAATCGTAAAACGATTATTTTCCATGACACAACAGTTTCTAATTAAGCCCGTTACTATTAGCATACAAGGGTATATTAAATTCAAGGCAATGTGTGTAACAGTGAGAAGAAGTCGCCACAGACCCCTTGAGTACATATACGTATTTCTGATCAGCATAAGTCCCACGCAGATTGAATATGTTTTAAATTTGTGCCACGCTTCCGGAAAAGAAGAGAAAAATTCCAAAACTCGAACAGTTTTCAAGATACAATGCTCTTTTTATTGGTTGCCATTATATTTTATTATTATCAGTTATTCCAATTTAGATTGGTTAAATGTAACGTTAGTTATGTTTGTTTTTAGTTTGTAAACAATGTGAGCGCCTAAATGTATGCAGTGCATTTTATACCATTTTGAGTCGTTAATTCATAAATACCATTCACATATCAATATTTCAATTGAGTAACGGATATTTTATGGTCGATGACTTGCCTATATACATGGCACTTTTACTTGATTTTTTTATTTATTATTATTTTTTTTTTTTAATGCGCTTTTTGAGGCAGAAAGGCGCATTAAGTCTGACAGCATGCTTTTAACAGAGGGGGCATGCCCCATCTCGTATGTGGCAACAATGAGTTATGCTTTGTTCGCTCCCAGCGGAACAGTGGACCGGAAGTGCAGATGCTTTTCTTAATTCCAGCTTAATGCGTTGATAAATGGACAGGAGACTCTGACTGGAGATTCTGCAGATTTTAAATGGGCGTCTGTTTTTTTTTTTTTTTGGCTTTTACAGCCACAAACACGCACAAGACATTTTTAATCCAAATATTAGGTACGAGTCTGGAAATGATGTCTATAAGGGGATTTCATTCTTAATTGTTACTTATTGTTTTATCTGTCGAAGCTCAAGTAGTTGGATAATTTCATTTACTGGAATGAAAAGTTGTTAAATTTGCAGATTTATTAAATTTCTACTGTCTCTTTTAAAGTTGCGGCAGCTTTCTTTTAATGAAATCGCTGGACTAGTCTTGGGGTTTGTAATGAGTACAATTTAAGCTCGACATACACATAGTAGCTCACTTGGCTCACATAGGTCTTTCCGTTATTGGCCCGCCTCTGATTTATATGCAGCTATTTCATAGACAGAAATATCTACGTAAAGCTATAATAACATTAACATAAGGCATGCAAATAATTATGAAGCAATATCAAGCACTGAATTTTAATGAAAAGCTGTATGTGTTGGATAGTGTTAATGTGTATGGTATTTTGAAAGAACGGGAGAGACACAGAGCAGCAGCTGTCGATTGCAGGAACAATATACTTAGACACTTAAACACATATTATATATATTAAATATTTATATAGAAAGTAGAGAGAGAGAGAGAGAGAAAGAGAGAACAGAGAGAGCGAGAGTGAGAATAAATTGGCAATACGTACACATACCTGCACGACTTCTGCATGACCTCGGCTCGGTTATAGCCGCTGATCTTGCAGAAGGACTCATTGCAGTAGACGATCGGAAAATCGACGATTTGTGCGTTGGCCAATAAAAACGAGCTGTCCGCTGAAAGAGATAAAAACCAGATTGAGTGTTAGTTGAAGTTGATTTACGGATATTGCAACTTAAGCTTTTCTGTTATCCCTCATAAACAATTAACTATATGATCTACAATAAGATCACTCTGAGAATGACGTCGATCACAGAAAATATTGTTAAAAGGGATATTATATCCGTTATGCTATAATTAGTTTTTAATATAATTTAATTTCCCAATATCGTGTGAGTTTGATAGACAGTTAAAAAGATGTCAATGGCTTGATTCTTGAAAATAATGTAATATTATAATATAATACAATATAAAAGATACACACTCGTATATGAGAGAGTAGTTCAAATATCAGGCTATCATCTTGACTGTCAGGAACGTTTGTGTTATCTATTTAATTTTAATTTTCAAGAATTCATACTGCATTTTATTCAAGCACAATTTTTCTCTATCAACTTCAAGTGCGCTCATCGTTAAATATAGATTTTGATAGAGTTATAAATTTAATATAAAAATCATTTATCTAGAATACATATTTATTTATTTTATTTTTTTTTTTGGCTTAATTATCTCTGTTATTGGCAAAAAACTTTATGAAAGTGTTTAAACCATCAACTTCAAATCTGATTATCGATAACTGTCGCATGCAACACTGAGCTTTGTGGGCAAATTACCAACATGTTTTTTGGGCCGCCTGTCAATCTGTCAGACTGTCAGTTCCATGCACACATGTAATTATGTAGTTGTAGTTGTAGTTGTAGTCGTAGTGTTCGCAAAGCATCTATCAAAATATATTTGCGCGTAATTGGAACATTTCAAATGTTGTCATTCATAATAAAATGCCATTTGAGTTGAGCTCGTTTCGGTTTGAGTTTAGTTTAGTTTAGGTTTAGATTGATTCAGTTGAGTTGAGTTGAGTTTAGTTTAGTTTAGTCAGTCAGTCTAATGGCGGTTGCAATTCCCTCGTGTTGGCCAAGTTAGTTGCAGGTGGAACGAGTAAACCACGCGCTGGCATCACCTGGCTTCTAAAATGCCATTGCCTGACTTCTTGTTTGCCGTTTACTATTTTTTTTTTTTAGCCCATTGTTGTTTCCATCATGGCAATTGTCGTTATTATTGTAACACACACGCACGCATACGCACACACATACACACACCATCATTGAAGTCAATTGTTGTTGACTGAAACTAGCTACCAGTTCCGTTGCCTCAAACTTCTGAGTTGCTAAAGTTTAGCAACATTACAGTGTAAGTTTTGTGAGGTAAACATAATAAAAAATATTTTTTATTGTAAATAAAATTATTATTGAAATACAAATTTAGCTCAAATTTATGCAATTAAATAGAACTAGTTTACTGAATTTACAGAATGCTACATTCCAAACAAAAACTACAAATCAGAAATATTCTAAATAAATCAAATTTTTGTATGTGCGTATAATAGATATAATCAGTTAGAATTTGATAATGCTGTGATTAAGTAAATTTTCACTAATTTAAAATATATATATATATACTATACCCATGCCTCTTGACAAATTATTCTAATCAAGAATTTATTTAGGGAAAAGATTGAGAGTTATAAGCTTGACAATTAAGCAAAGATATTTGAGCTACTCGTGCATATACTTTTTCTTTTATTCGAAATAATCCAAATTTTTGAAATTCTTATAAAAATATTGTGTTTTAAAATTAAAAAAAAATAAACACCTTAAAGCTCAAGTTTGTTTTAATAATTATATTGAAAATTGTAATATTTTATTTGTATTTTTATTTTTCTTAATATGTAATTTAGGACTTGGCACAAAGATTGTATTTTTTATTTTAATAAATGGCTAAAAATGTTCACTTCGGAACTAGTTGTTGTGAACTAATAAATTGAAATGAATTGTGCAAAAGCTTATTGATTTGATCTGTATTATAAAGTGCCTGCTTGTATATTATGATCAATTGATCGCTGGAACTCGTAATGAACTCGCTAGTTCCCTGGAATCAGTTCCGCTGCTAATGAAAAGAGCTACAAATGCGACTGCAGAAAATTGCCAGGTTTCGACATGCGAGAATTCTGCAGTTCCGTACTTAGACTCCCAGTGTTGACGGAAAGAGGGAGAAGAGAGAGGAGAGAACCAAAAGGGGAATGGGGTGTGATGAACTGAGGTGAGTTGGGGTTGAGTTGGGGTTGAGTTGGGGTGGAGTTGGGGTTGAGTTGGACTGAACTTGCCGTGTGCAGTGACATGCACAACACAGTAACCCACATTCACATTCAAATTCACATTCACATTCACATTCAAAAATGCACGTGGCTAGCCAATGAATATGTACGAGTGTATGAGTGTCGAGTATGAGTGCGAGTATGAGTACGAGTATTAAAAGAAGAATAGAAAAAAAAGAAAAGTATAAAAATATATGCACATGCGATTGCTCGACGCCGGAAAATGGGTAAATGCATATTTATGTGCTACGCTGTTGTTACTACACTTTTCACCAATACACAAACACATACATATGCAAGTATGTGATGGAGTGTGTGTGTGTGTGTGTGGTTGCGATTTTACGACATCAACAAGGACATCAGCAACAATAACAACAACAGTTGCTACTTTGTAGTGTCAACAGTTGCCGTGCTACCGGCAATCTCGCTGTCTCTCCCCTCACCTCCCGCCACATTTCTATCACTCTCTGCCCTTATCCCTCCATCCTTAACTGTTGTGTTCATTTGCGGGTCGTAGAGCGTGCCCTGGATCTTGTTGGATATCTCGTTACACGGAGTTGATTTCGTGTTTTGTTTGTTCACGAACAAACACGACAAGCTATTTTCGAGGTGGGCAGTGAACTCTAGTTTTCCTAATATTTTCATATTTAATTTATCGTGTATCGATAAACATCAAAAAATATGGAAAAATTGCTATACTTGTTTTGAATGACTTCTCTGACTTTATTGCACTTCGATATTTTTATCGATAGGTCGAAAACATCTCTATGAAACGAGCAAGTAAAAAATATTTTTTCTACAAGGTTTTTTGTCACCAATTGCGGAGACAGAGGGAAAGAGAGGATTTAATCGATTACATTATTTATTTGATAATTATACATATAGAATTAAGTTGAAAAAATATTTCTTTTTGTTATTTTCAGCTAAATTCGCATTTGGATTGTATTCAAAAGACTAAACAACTTTTAAGGATTGCATTTTATAGGTACAATTTTTTTTGATTGTAATTTTAAGTAAGTACATAAAAAACTGGCGAATAAATTCTTTCTTTTATTTAATTGTTTTTTGGTCAGAATACTAAATTTAAAGAACTAATTTATTTCATGGATTGTTTCGACATTCGATTGCGGTAATAATTAAAAAGTTCGTGTCACGATTGAGTAACGTGACGATATGTAGTCTACACACACTCATCTCTAATTGTTACGCTATGCACTCGAGTATATTTGTTATTATGGTGGCATTCTCTCACTTAAGCCCGCTAGGTGTATATATGTGTGTGTGTGTGTGTGTGTGTGTGTGTGTGCGTGAGTATCAGGGTATATCTGTGTGCGTGTTTGATTTTGCCATTATGTCAACGTCACTACATTTTACTATATCAACTGCCAGTCGCCAAGTGTATACTTTTCCAAGTAGACGAAAGGACCAACGGGCAACGGAAGGTTGGATAGAGGGAGGGCGAGTGGCGAGAGGGCGTGGCAACTTAATACAACACCTAATGGCATTCAAAGCTGTTGGCCAGCAAAGTTTTGTAATTTGTTTGGGTCATTTGACAGGCGCGATTTCTCTTTAAGCTCCAGGAGCGTTAGCTAGACACCAGGTTGATCCACTCTATGGATGGGAAATACGAACTGAGCAGAAAGGGGACCGGAAAAGAGATTGCCACTTTATGGACTATTCGATTACAGCAATAATTCTATAGAGCTGAGCTCTTATTCTTAAAGTATTCTCTGTTGTGGGTAGAGATCTCAGGAATTAGAAGAGCTAGAGTTGAGGAATTTGTTATGCGAATTTTAAAAATTGGTACTCTATAAATATGACTAATATCTAAGGCTCTTCTACACTTAATTCTCTGAGTCAGAGACTAGAAGAGCTAGAGTTGAGAAAATTGGTATGCGAATTTTAAAAATGGGTACTCTATAAATATGACTAATATCTAAGGTTCTTCTCCACTTTTTCCTCTGACGTTCTCATCGAACTCAGAGACCAAAAGAGCTAGAGTTGACAAATTTGGTATGTGGTTAGTTACTTGAAAGAGCTACTTGTTTATGTCTATGTGTCTCTTAATCAAAATGAACCCCGCTCATACGCTCCCATAAGACTTCGAAATTTATTTCTTGGTATTTCAGTAATAAGATTTATATATATATTAACTAAATAACTGTGCTTAAATTGTTATATTATATAATATATAAGCTCTTCCATCTTATTTGAACTCTAAGACTATATAGGCCAGGGTTAGAAAACTCTATGTGCAGTTCCTCAGATGAGAAATCCTTTCATATGATACCCAACTTTAAGTTTATGCTTGTCTGTCTATAATATATTCTGATGTCCCCATTTAACTAGCTAGCTAAACAACCTATGATGTTTACTACTGTCATATGATTCGCTTCCTAAACTCTATTTACCTTCTGGCACATTTTCCTGATTCAGCTTAAAAATAATAAATTTTTGTATGTTGCTTTTCAGAAGTAAAACATTTATTTATTTGAGCTGCATTTAGTGTCAATGATGTTGTATAAATGTCGAAAAGTTGCTCATAAAGGTCAACTCTGTGTTATTAATGTGAATTTAATTCAAAAATAAAAAGAAAATTAAAAAAAGGGAGAACAGCAACAATTACAATAACCAAAATAATATGAAGAGAAGCGAAAGCAATTTAATTATAATAATATAATCATTAATTTCAAGCAGATTATGATTTTTAGCTGGCTGGTTTTAGGAGGATTCAGCAGGACGCCATTTGACAGCACAGTTGAAATGTCAGCAAAAGGCAGAGCTCGTGCTTCCTGCCTGGCACATGATTGATGAGCTGCTGTCACACAGCGGGAAAGAGAGAGAGAGGGAGGGGGAGAGAGAGTGTGTGTAAGAGAGAGGGAGACACAACTCACACCTTGCTCGTTCAATTGTCCGTGTGCCACACTTACATTGTACCAAGTGGGGCGCAGTGTTGAGATTGTTGTGGCAAAGTCGTTGATTGATTTCAAACTAAATTTCGATTTCTGTTTTTTTTTTTTTTGAGTTTTACATTTGTGGTCGCTGCACTCGGTAAGTGGTGTCCATGTGGTTGCTTTGGCTACGAAACTAGTCCATTAACTAAATGCCACACACACACACGCACACACAAACATGTACGTATGTGTTAGTTTCTGCAAAACTTTCATTTCCGCATCGCCTCCTGTTGAAGCCATTTTGTGTCATTATTTTCTGTGGTTTTCTATGCATTTTCCATGCTTGTTGTTGTTTGGCTTTTGTTAAGAGCTTGCCACATGCAACAGCGCACACACACACACACACACACACACACACACACACACACACACACACACACACACACTGGCACACTCGCTCGCACACAGACAAAAGCTGGTTTTAATGACATTAGCGTGCGGTAAGGGAAAAGAGAATGCGCCTTGCAATTATCCTTTATACACCAACACACACACATACCTTCACACACAAGTGGGCACTGACAATAGACAGCTACCCTTCCCCCTCCCCTCTTCTCTTCTCCCCTTCCCTCTCCCTTTCACTTTTCCCTCCTCCTGCTCTTGAGCAGTTTTTCTCTTGGCTGGATGGATTAGGCCCCACTGTTGGCCAACTGGGCATGTTATTTAGCTGCCCTTTCCTCTCTCCTTCACTATCACTCCCCCTCTCTCTCTCTCTCTCTCTCTCTCTCTGTCTCTTGGCCACTTCAGCTGCAGCAGTTTATTCTCTTGCCTTAGTTGAGTGCATAAATTTTATTGTCCGAAATGTATAAAAATGAATGGGGAACCAAAACCCCCTTTTAGCAATGCGATTTAATTACATTACAGTGTGGCAGGTGAAACGCAGAGACAGAGCTAGCGGCAATAATAAAGAGAGCGAGAGGCATAGAGTGCGAGAGTGAGACAGAGAGAGCTTTAGCAGAACTGTAGAACACAATTCCCTGAAGCAGGCTTCAGGCGAATTGCAGCAGCCTGGCTAAGTCGAACTTTGCCATCCCCCTCCTTCTTCTTCCTCTTCCCCTTCCCCCTTCCCCCTTCCGCTGCCAGTTCTCCTGCCCCTTCTGCCATTCATCTAAAATACCATCTAAGCTCGCTTCATTCACTTCACCACAGCAACTTTTTTTTGTACTTTATCATCTAATGTCATTATGTATGTATGTGTGTTCCCATGTGTGTGTGTGTGCGTGTGCTCGTGTGTGTGTGTCATACTTGGCTTTGTTATTAAATTTGCATAATTAAGTGCGAACCTACGCAGAGAGCGAGTGTTGAATTATTATTATTTGTTTTTTTTGTAATTAGAAATTTGACACAGTGCGAGGAAAGCAACACAGTGTGAGGGAGAAGGAGAGAGGGAGTGGGGAGCGGGGGGAGGCAGACAACTTTCTGGATGCATATTTGATGTAGTCTTCCGTTGCAAACACAAAAAATAAAAGCAAACTAAGATCAAGGCTAATCAACGGTTGCTGGCCTTAAAATACTCTGTAAATATGCTAAAATTTTCAAAAAAAAAAATAACTTAAAAACTATTTAAATGTCTTAAAAAGTGGGAAAACAAGACCCAAATCTGAGCAGACTTTCCTCTTCTTCGACCTTCACCAACTTTAATACATGTGATCCCTAGACAATATCTTTATGTCTTAAACTCTTAATTTTTTATTAAAATATGTGTTCCAGAATTTTTATTATTATTATTTATTTGATTTGTTTATTGAGATTTCCAGCACCACAAAAATATGAACAACCAACTTAGATTTTGCATCTTTAAATAAACATTTAATAATAAAAGTCGGAAAATGCATTCAATATTAGTTGAATTTCGATTATTATTTTTATTTTTTGTTTTATTTAATAAATTGATACAAATAATAATGAAATAATGTATAATTCAAATTATAAATAAAAGTTGATCAATTTTCCAGGTTTAACTTAGGAAGTCGTCCTTGTGATACCTTTGAGTATTTCAGGAAGAATAATGGATGCAATCATGCAATTCATCTGGTTGAAAAGGCTCCTTTTCGACATATTTCTAAATCATTTAATTGCCATTAAATATGCAGCAGCTACCATTTACAAATGTCTCGGATTGAATTATATATATTTATACTTATATTCGTGTGTGCTTGAGCTAATTAACATTCATTGAGGGAAACATTCACGAAATTAAGAACAATTTCATGCATTCATATTTATATGTCCTTAAGTTAAATAAAGGTAAATAAATGGGGAAGTGGAAATTGCGAGCTCAGCATACAACAAATAACAATTAGAATTCTCAATCAAACAAAAACAAATTGTTATTATTTTGAAATGAATTGCAGAGCAACATGAATCTAACTGCATTTTCAAGTATTTAAAAACGAATTAAAATATGATTGCATGTAAGTTAATTTTATAAGCACTTTATCGAAAAATAATTTCAAGCATCACTTGCTGATGAATAATTCATCATATTCATGTTTGAAGCTGTTCGAATGAAGATTATCACAAGATTCTTAAATTTTTAGTCACTTTTGTCATTAGTCACGACTTTTGTAGGATTGTATTGTCTGCAAGTGTTATTGAGAAATAAAACTATCGCACTAAAATGTACATTTTTTTATTTATTTTAATTGCAATAAAATAAATAAATAAACAACCTTATGCAGTTTACACAGTATAAATAGAATGAGATGTGTAAAAAAATGTTAATTGAATTTGTTGATTGAGTATTCAATAGCTAAAAACGGATAGTTTCAATTTTATTTCTTTTAAATATGTTCAAGTTTTAAGAAAATACTTAAATCTGCAAATAAATGAATTTCCTAGGCAACTGTTTGTTGACACTGAGAAACAGTTGTGACACACCTCGCAAACAATTCCCACAGCTGCTGCACAAGCAGTGTCATATTTGTACTTTCTGGCTGTCAAAAAAAATCAAAATAAATATATTCACATTTGAGTCGTTTTAGCCGCAAATTTGATTATATTGGCCAAAAATTGTTGCAAAATTCTGTTGCCTGCTTCACGGACAATTTGAGTTGTTGTTGCTGTTGTTGCGGTTGCCATTTGCCAATTCAGGGTCAATTGTGTTTTCGTGCAGCCACTGCCACGCCCAGTCATCATCATGCAGGAGGCGTAGACAGTGGGTGCGGGGGTTGGTGCGCTGAAAGGGTGTAGACGGGCGGGGGGCGGGGGTGTCACAGGTCACAGGTCACATCGGGGAATCATCATTTACATTTGGTAACCGAAAACTCAAATTATTGCCATTTTACGAGTGAGTGAGAGTGTGTGAGTTTTGCGTATGTGTGTGTGTGTGTGTGTGTGTGTTTAATTACACACGCACACACACACTCTCAGACGACGCCATTGATTATCATGCTTTGCAGCTTTTTGCTGAAGTTTTGTCCTCGTTCTTTGCCTCATACTCATTATAGTTTGCCAGTGTGTGTGTGTGTGTGTGTGAGTGTAAGTGTGTGTGTGAGTGTGTTGCCTTGTGGCAACATATTTGCTGCCACCCTAAAAATAGTTGATTGCGTAAACTTTTGGCTAAAAGCAACGGCAACAACAACAACAACACTCGAGCGGCAACTGTAGCCAAAAATCCCGCAAAACTTTTCTTGTTGGAGAAATGCAAGCGCCACTTTTGCGTGTGAGTGTACATGTGTGCATGTGTGTATATGTGTGTATATGTGTGTGAGTGCGTGTGCTTGTGTGTGTAAGAATTGTTGTTATTTTGCATTTTTGGCAACTTTTGCGCGTTGCGTGCAGCGAGCGAAGCTAAAAGTCTGAAATACTTTAACCAAATTAGCCAACGCACTCTCGCTCGCTCTCTCGCTCTCTCTCTCTCTCTCGGTCTTGGTCTCTCTCTCTCGCTCTTCCTCCCTCTCACTGTATTACTTTGTGTATATGTACTTATGTATGTATCATATCATGTGCGTATACTTAATTTTAGGCCCTGTACTTTATAAGTACAAAGGGTTTTTGAAGTTTATCAAGTTAGTTTTTAAGAGACTATAATTTTATATAATTTTTATATAGGCCAAAAATGTTTCAGTCAGTGAATGCGTCGTTATTATTATTATTATTGTTACATTTTATTATTATTATTATTATAATTATTACATATTATTATTATAATTATAATTAACTTTGTAATATTATTTGTATTGTTATTACTTTTATTATTATTACTATTTTAATTTTTAATAAATTACTACTGGGTCTTTCGAAGTCGTGCTGGCTCGACAGCTTAAAAAGAAAAGAAAACTCGCCGTTGTTTAACACGCGATTTGTGACGTCACAAAGCAAAAATGAGTGCACTGAGTGAATGAGTGAATAAGCCGAGTGAATGTCATGTAAATACTCATTAAGCCAGTGTGCAAACTGTGTCAAAGAATCAGAAAAAGATCATAGTGCGAGATGAAATTTAACACCCAGTGAGGAAAGTATTTTCCCAAACGTTGGGTATATTTGTAGTCCTTAAGGATTGGATGAATGTTGTCCTCAAAGGAAGGAGTTTGATTGTATTTTGCATCGATTTTCATTAACAAAAATACGAGGTCTTTCAATCAAGATGTTTTCCAAGTTGTGTTTTTAAACTGTCTTTTTTATGATGAATTGTAGATGTTTGATATTCATGAGTACTTAAAAAGTTGCAACAATGAATAAGAGTTTTAAGTCAGCAAACAGAATGAACAATGAAGTGAATCAGATGAATAAGTCAATGGCTAAAAATCCACTTCATGTTGATTAGCGCTTATCAGCTTTGAGGATAATTTTGAGGATGAGTTTATGTGAGTGGATGGTTATGAGTGTATTCATGAATTGCTTGTGCACCGCTAAACAATGGGCTTAGTCTGGTCTTCGGCTTTTATGTGGCCTCATGATGGAACCACAGAACCGGCACTTACGCATGACAAGCTGACAGAAGAGACCTCCGAGCAGCTGACACCTAACAAAGTGTGTGTGTGAGAGAGAAGGAGAGCAAGAGACAGGGAGAGAGAGAGGCACACATGTGCCCCGCCCATACAGTTGCAGCCCACAGAAAACACAAACACAAACACAAACACAAACCACACCAAACAAAACAAAAGCGGCAGCAACAACTTAATCCAATTTGATTGGCCTGACGGGCAGGTGGGCGAAGGTAATGTCCAATTCCCCTCCCCACCCTCCTCGCATCTTCTGTGGAGCAGCACTTGCCGTTTGCATATATTTGATGAGTGCAGGGGGTCACCGGTCCTCACCTCATAATCATGTTGACCAACAGACTCGAGCCTGGTCTTAAATGGCCTTTTATTTAATGCTAAGTGTCGCTTGCTAACAACTTGCACCCTCCATCCCCCAAAGCCCACCCCAAACCGTCGTTGTCTAATTAAAACACGACAACGCAAGTCGATATTCTTAAGGTATCCTAAAATTATGCATTGAAATATGACAAGCTTTGAACTTGATTTTAAATGTCATGGTCTAATTATAAGCCGATAAGGCTTAACCCCCAAGTGCCCAGGCCGTCAAGAATAGTCTACATTAAAGCTACTGAAATAACTATAATTCAAATATACAAAAAACAAATTAGAATCAAATATAAAACACTTAAATTAAACTTAAACGATGTAGGTAATATGAAAAATATTTGAATCAATGTTAAATTAAATTAAATCATTTCTTACATTTATTTTAATGGTTTTTCACAAAACAATTTACTTAAAATCAGTTTATCAAACCGATTCGAATTTCGGTTTCAGTTCTGGTTTCGGTTATGTTCGCATTTAGATTTGCGGTTAACGGTTACGCAAAATTTTTATATACCGGTTACGTAACGGTTTCCGGTTTTTTTTATAATTTGATTTCGAAATACCGGTATGATTTCGGTTTACAAAACAATTAAGAAAAATATTAAAAGTCAACATTAATAAATTAAAATCTTTTTATTGAAATAAATATATGTATAAATTAAATGAGAGCAGAAGTAAAAATGAAATTTCGTTTTAAAAAAGCGAGGATTACACCTCAACAACCAAATTAAATGTTATGCTTAAATTTACACTAATTCACAATGTGTCACAAAACTTGATTTTCGACTGATCAGTCCTATGGCCCCCATATGAGATAGTAGTCCGATTTAAACCAAATTTGGTCAATACAAATCTGACCATCTCATCTCATATGACCATCTCTGTAAATTTGGTTGAGACAGCTCAAACAATACAAAAGTATGTGTGTCACAATGTGTCAATTATTGTAAATTATCCATAAATGAGAAATGTTAACTCTTTGGACTTTCAACAAGCACAACTTAATTAATGCTCATCCAATTTCCCTGAAGAATGTCTTATTTTTCATAATATTAACCCTACTTTAACATTGCATTTAAGTTTTATGCTTCGGAGACAACATTTTTTTTCCGAAAATTTGCGATTTTTACAGTGTTACCCCTTTAAATTTTTCGAAAATTATGAACATATTTAAATCTTAGATTTATGTCTTTAATCGACTCCAGGCGATAAAATTGGGGTAAAAAAGTAATTTTGAACTTGTTTCCACTTTTTTTCTCTAAAATCTTTACGTTTATTTCGGTTTTTGGGCTTCGATATAATAAAAAAATCTTGTTTCGGTTACGATTACCAATTTCAATCGGATATACCGGTTAACGGATACGGTTTAATTCCCTGCTTAAAATAATGATTTTATGTATTGTTAGGTTTAAGATAAAACATATGATAAAGAGACAAAACATATCTTTAAATCGGCTGGATCGGATTACTATATCGTGTAGCCGTTCCAAGAGCGATCCGTCGATAATCAACCTTTAATTTGAAAACATAATTTGGTTTTTTAGATATCTTAGCCAATTTAACAGAATTTGAATGCAGTGTTGTCTTTTTACAAATTTGATTTTATCTTTTTTATTTAATTTTTAAAATTTTTTCTTAATTCTATTTATTATGATATCATAGCATGACTAAGTGAAGTTGGCAAAAAGTAAATTAAATTTTGACAATCGTTTTAGGTTATAAATAAAATATTAAATTAATATAAGCCTAAGAAATAGACGGAAAAGAAAAGAATAAGCAGACAATTTTAATTTTAATAACCTATCGAGGTCACAATATTTTCGGCTCTTTCACTTTAAGCCTTCAAACATTTTATAATTTTCGTTTGGCTTAACTTAACACTTATTACAAAATTGTGCTTATATTTATTTAGGGCGCATTTTGACCTTCTTCGCCAACAGCTGGAGGAAGGGGAAAGCGCACAGTTCGCGCATTTCCGGCAAAAAAAAAAAACCAAAACAAAACGGGTGAAAAGAGGGGAAAATTATAAGAAAACGGGTCAAAGACGCAACCATGCTAAAAGTTAAGTGTCACAAAGCAAAGCAAAGCAAATGCTACAAAATGGCACAACAACAACATGCAAATGGCAATGCCAAAAAGGGGGGAAATGGGAAATGGAAAAGGGGCAGGGGGAAAACTGTCGGTTGACCCACAAAATCAATAAATGTAATGGCAAAACTTGAAGGCAGTCGCTGCCCCGAAGCCGAACCCAGACCCGGACCCAGACCCGGAGTCCGACCCCGGCCTCGTGTAGTCAACATTAATTTACACGGCGACAGCAACAGCAACAGCAGCAACAACAACAACAACAACTAAGAGAACACAACAAAGAAAATCAATAACTCGCTGGCTAAGAGCAGCCGAAGGGTTCCACTTGGCTAGAGGGTTGATTGTTAGCCAAGAGGGAGGGGGTTTTTAGGGGGTCATTGGGTCGTGGGATCGTGGGTTGTGCTTGCTCTTGTATCGTGTCGTAATTGCAATTGTTAACTGCTGCTGCATTACACATTCCCCAACCTCTCAGGTGCTCTCCCACCTGCCTTCCCATTCCCCTTTCACTTCCCCTCCCCACCTCTCCCCTCCTCTTCTCTCCTCCATTTCCCTATTTTTCCATTTTCCCAGAGACATTCAGATTCTTGGGGCTTGTTGCATTTGGTTGGGTGCTGATTGCTTGATTGCTATACCGTGTCCGGATACGGATACGGATACGGATACGACCAAGACCATGACTAGGGATGGCTGTTGACATTGGTGTTATCGATATTGTATCGATATAGAGCAACGATATATTTGTTGCAAATTTATATTCTCGTTTTCTTATTACTTACACAACTTATTTGGTCTGATTTTCTGCTTTTTAAATTTTCTAATATATTCCTATTTTAAAAAAAAAAAATTATAATGTCAAATTTTTTATAAATTAATTTCGTGCAGAACCTATTGGTATATTTATTCCATACTTTCGTATTTACATACATATATGCATATACCTTTGTTGCACTCATCTTGCAAAACTTTATTGAAGAAAATCAGTTAATTGTACTACAAATTATATTTTTTATTCTATTTTTTATTTAAATTCAGGTGATTAATGCTTAATTTGTATTGGCATTTGTGATATATCTTTCGATATCAATTTCGATACTTTCCTGCCAACCCAGGACAATCGACGCGAGTCTGTTCAAATATTTGGATTATCGACATTAGCAAAGCAATGCATGTGGCATGTGGCATGTGGCATGCAACACAAACGGGGGCAGGTTGACAGGTGCTCGGTGCACGGTACTTGGTTCATGGTTCATGGTGCAGACAATGTTTGAGCAAATCGGAATCGAGTGTCATGTGTTGTGCAGTAAATGCACTTATCAAATGGAGGTCAGACAGAATACAGAAAACAGAAAGCACATTTATCCATTATTTGTTGTCCATTCAAATCATTTAATCGCTTAGTTTATCAGATTACGGCAATAATGCATATTCAATTCAATTGGTCGGACAATTTGGGATTTCTATTCAATTCGCCATCAATCAATTTAAACAACCAGTTTTTGAATGACAAATAATTAATCATATTTACTTACAGTGACTTAATCTTTCACTCAATCAATCAGCCAATTTGGCATTAATAAGTCATCTAAGACTGATCATTTACCAGCCAATCTGTCGAATTAGTCAGTCAATAAATTGTCTCGTCAATCAGTCTTGGTCAATCATCGAATCAACCATTTAGTAAGATTTAAGTGATAGATATTTCTTTTTATCTTTTTTTTTATTTCACAAAATATACTTTATTTTCAAAAATTTGTTTATATTGGATTATGAATTTTCAGTGTACGAATATTCTGTACTTTTTACTTTTTAACATATTTAAGATTGCTGAAAGAGCTCGTCCTGCAGCAACTTCAATCAACCTGTATAATTAAAGACCTTATTTATTTTTATTTTTAAACTTGTTCATGCTGTGAACCACTTTAAACAAAATACAAATATATTAGCTGCCTTCAGCTGGACCTTTTCTAATTGGCCAATTTCATAATCACTGAGCACGCTCAAGCACAAGTTATTGATAAAAACACGAGCCAAAATAAACTGAAAATGTCGAGCCAACGAAATTCACAAAAGCGCAAGATTAGCTAAAAAATCACAGCAAGGAGAAGAAAGAGAAAAAAATAAAAGAAGAAAAATGGGAAAAGGGGGCAAGGGGGCAAGAGGGGCAACTTCAAAGCCAGCAAAGTCAAAAGAGCGGCTGGCACTTTTGGCCAAATATTGTTGTAGTCGTTTTGGTTGTTGTGGTTGTTGTTGTTGTTGTTGTGGTTGTTGTTGTCGTTGTCGTTGCTGCTGACGAAGATCAAACAGCGCGTGGCCGAGGCGAGATAAACGTGCGAGGCACACCGCAAAGGCGACAACACAAATTCCAGACATTGCAGTGACAGTGTGTGTGTGTGTGAGTGTGTGGTTGTGTGTGTGTGAGTGTGTATGTGATTTGCGGTATCCACTTGGCTGTCTGTTCTGTGCGTCGCAGATAAACCACTGAGAAATGCTTCAGGGTCGGGCAATGGTTTTAAGTTCGAGCTCAAGTTCCAGTCCGAAAATAAAGCGAGCGATTTCGACCCACTTGTTAAGTTTACAAAATTATGCCAAAAATAAAAAAACAATTTTAAATTTTTAACTGGTCAGGTCATAAGTCCGACCCACTTCAAACTTGCATTATGATTGTTTGCCTCAAGATATTTAAGCAAATTATTTTTATCGAAAATTCCTTAGTTTAAATCTCATTTGATTGTTTTTTATGTACATACATATACTTATTGCTGTTTGTTTAATAAACATATATTTTTTTGAATTACTTATTTATAGCTCTCTTACCTTACACACTGCATAAACATATTAAAGTAAACATACATATAATCAAATTATTATTGAAAACAAATTTTGTAATCACTTTGGCTGAGTTCTTATTGACGGGAAATATGTACATTGAATTTTTCGTTAGCGTAAATTCATTCGGTTGAATGTTTACAGAAAACCTTTGCAAATGAAATTGGGTTGAAATATGAAAGAACGCTAAGAAAATGTCAAGCAATGTGAATAAGTAATAAGTGTAGTATTTGTTGGTACTCAACGAGGCATAATTGAGTTATTGTTATAATCTTGAATACTGAATTTGGCGAGATTCTGCACTTCTCTTCAGTAAGTGAACAATTATTGATTTCATTTACAATCGAAATGCATTGAAAGATGAAGAATAATCTATATAACTTTAACACTTGAGCGCTTTTCAAATAGAAAAGACACTTGTATCAATAATCCAATATTTCTTATTTTTGAATAAAGTGATAAATTTTTGAAATCTAGTCAAAACTCAATTGTAATGTTGAAGCAAATTATATATTCAATTCCATTTAAAAATTGATAAAATCCTCATTAATGATCCATTCAGATCGTATTTTGTATATTGAGTTCGTTTAAAATGATCCATTTTAATAATTGGAAAAACAGAATTATTTGGAATAAGGAGTGATAAAAAGATAAAACAAAGCAGTTTGCACTGTCAATACCTGGTGCAGAGATAAGACTAGTCAGATGGCTCGTTAATAAGTTTGTTATTATATTTACGAGTATCGTATATATGCAAGTATATTTTGTGAAAATTTGCATAGAGTTGGCTGTTAATCATGGGGCTTCTGCTTGGCTTTTGTTTATGGCCCTAACAATTTGTTAACGTTGCCAAAAAATGCCATCCAAAAACCAATCGACCCAAACAAACAGGAGCAGGCATTCTGGCTTCGACCAGCGAATCATGATTGAAAATGCCGCCGACCAACAAGGCGTATGCGTAATGTGCCCACTCGTCGCAGTCAGAGTCGAAGTCAGAGCCCAAAGGCCGACTGTTTTGAACATGCGATTGAATATGCAAATGTTTGGCCAAAGCACGTAAACACAATATATGCAGGGCAACTGGAGAATGAGTTTCACTTGCCACATGCCACATGCCACATGCCCCATGCCCAATGCCCCATGCCACATGCCCCGCGCCCTCTCCAGAGTTCACGCAACTTGCTTCATGCTCTGCCTGATTTTCTTCTTGCGTACACTTAGAGAAAGGAAAATCAAGATTTCAAGTTCGCTTTTCGCAATCCCGAAAACCGTCAAATATGATTTTCTAGAATACTTTAGGTACCTTTTGAAACTAAATCAAATCAGCAAAACAACGAAATTCTCTCGTATTGGTACAAAGTTTGGACTTTTGCAAATTATAATAAAATAAAGTTACATAATATGCTATTAAATTAAAATGAATTATATTGTAATTTAAATTGAAGCTGAAAGGACTAAAAAATAAATAACAAAATCTGGGGGCAGTCAAAAAATTGTTGAATGATCTGGAAAAGCCAGAGAACCCAATCAGATTAATAATGATTAGTAGCAGTGAGTAGTACAAGTATTAGTATTAGTAAGGTCAGCGGTTTCTCGAAAGGGATTGGAAAGGGCGGATTTCAAGGAGGGAAGAGAGAGAGAGAGAGTTCAGTTCATTTATATTTTAAAACATACTGAATTTATATCTATATCCATCTATAAAAATCCATCTTAAAATATACTAGTTTAGGAACAGAGCAATCTTAAATTTGAGCAATTAAAAAATAATGATCTAGATTATTGTTTACATATTCCGACTAAGTGTCTAAGTCGCAATTAAACGCAACAATCGTAAAATTTCGAGAATAAAGCGGTATAAATTCAAGTATTTTTCTGAGTGTATATACATATATGTACATATATATGTGTATATTTATTTTTTTGCTGTTTCTTCTTCATTGAATTACAGTCAGCGGATAGCGAAAAGCGGAAAACTGTGAAGTAGCCCCAAGCGGTACCTATAAGAGGTTCGTGTGTGTGGGTGTGTGTGTGGGTGTATGTGTGTGTGTGTGTTTATGCCAATCGAAATGTTTTTGGCCAAGTTCGTACTTCGTTCTTAACCCAACAAAAGTATGTATAATCGAAACAAGCCAACAGATTTTCGCATTTATTTCTCTCTTGCCTAAAAATTACGGGTTTCTTTTATTTATTAGATTTTCTTCTTTTCTTATTTTATTTGATTTAATTTTTTTGTACATATGTTCGTCGCGACTTTTTGTCTCGTTTCATTTTCCATTCTCTTTGCGCCAGTTTTGAGCAATTTCTTTTGTCTTTGGCATGAAATCCAAATCCACATTCGAATCTAAGGCTCTAAAAATTGGATACCAAACGCAATTTGCAGCTTTTCTCAACTATACTCAACTACATATATGGACATACACACATACACTCGCATCCTTATCCTTAAACCATCCTCATTCACTTGTCCTCCCGTATCCTGCGTCTCTCTGTGCATTTCCTTTATGGCATTTTTACTTTACGCTTTTCTACGTTGGGAAAAATAAAAATGAAGAAAATTTCTGAAATACATATTCCATGCAGTTCGGTTAAGTAACCAGCTTGCTCTCTCTTTCTCTCTATCTCCGTTTCTCTCTGTCTCTGTCTCTCCATTCAACCGTTGCCACTTGGCTAAGAGCTAGTATCCTCTTGTATTCTTTCATTCGAATTTGCCTTTGCTTCTGCTTTTTCTTTGGCCGACATTCACTTTGCTCTTGGCTCCCAAATCCTTTTGGAAAAGGCTTAATGTCTGATTTGGCTGCTCGGGTAATCCGCTTTTGACTCAGCCAACGAGAGTGAGTGAGAAACGACTTTTCCGTATGAATATTAAATCTATGCTTATTATATTGTGCACTTCTCATTTCCCTAGTCCTAGTCGCACACTTACCAATCACCTCAGTTGCCAACCTGATTGACGCACATCGGCCTTGTGGAAACCGTGATTGGCATTCGAGAAAACATCCGTTGACATCTCCATAGTCTGCGCTTCTAATGCTTCCCCATCAACTAGTTGGTTTTTCGTTATTAATTATGCACTTGCCCATCTGACTTAACTAACATTTCAGATTATTTTGAGACTTGAACACAATGGCTTATCATGAACTTAAGTCAAATTTAAAATAGTTGAGCTAATTAAAATTGATTTTTCTTTCTTAACGTGATTTTTCTTTCTTTCTTCGAACCATAGAGCTGGATTAAGGGTAAATGCAATAAAAGAATTTTCCTTTTATTTTTCCTTTATTTTTTTAATCAGTTAAATTCATTAATAATAAGTTGTTGTAAATAATCAAATTAATTGGCTTAAGGTTCAGTTTAATAAAATATTTTTATATATTTTCTTTATTTTTTTAATCAATTTTTTTTTTTAAAAATCAGTATGAGAATGTTTTAAACAATAAAATTAATTACAATTAATAAAAATTTGGTTACGCGGCTTAAATAATTTCTTAGGTTCGGTTCATGAACCGGATCATGTCCGGTTTGGTTCAAAATCGGCTCGCAGCCTGGGTAAAAATGATCCGTCAATTCTTAATGTGTGTTTGAAAGTCCATTCAACTTATGTATGTCTATATATTTTATAAAAAAAAGTAGAAATTGTGTATAAAACTAGATACAGATTTAATAATAACAAAAAATAAATAATTAAGTTAATTATTTATTTAAAAAGTCTGCGGGCCGTGCTTTAAATATCCATGTATTTTCTCTAAGATATGATTTCCACTTTGACATTAATTGCCAGGCATTTAACGTCAAAATATTTTTGCAATAACTCTGAAATTGGCTTCAATTCCCATAGCCATGCAGACTTTTAGGATTAGTCTCGGGCAATTTGACTTGCCAGTTTTGAAATCGCATTTTCGATGAAGCACAGACAACTGGAATATGAAGAGACTCACTTAAGAGGATGTGGCATCCACAGCATGTTGCAACTTAGGATTATTTACAAATTTGAGCTGCTCTTTCGATTTGCATTGCCACAAAATTGGATCGCATCGAGTGTGTTGTGGCAAGAGGCAAGAGGCAAGAGCAGCAACAGTTGATGCAACAAACATAACCAGCTAAGCACAAGCACACAGAGACGGAGACAGAGACGGAGACAGAGACGCAGACAGAGACGGAGATAGACATGTTGCAGGAACAGTTAATGCAGCTGCAACGGCAACAGCAACAGCAACCAAATAAATGTCAAGTGGTCGTTGTGTCGTTTAGTTCAACTGCCTTTTAGGATAACTTTCACAAGAGTTGCAGTTTACAGGCGGACAGAAAGAGAACGAGCTAGAGAATGATAGAGAAAGCATTAGTTTGTTAATTATCTGCTCGTTTTCTGTCACGTTTGTTGTGTGCGTGTGTGTGCGTGTGTGTGTGTGTGTGTGTGTGTCATATGATGTTATGTTATTGTACACGTCATGTTTACGTTCTGCGAATAATCAAAGAGCTGTCACCCGTAATTACATTTCAGTACTCGATTTTAACAGAGCCTCTTTTCAAACTCCAGTTTTTATTGAACAATTATAATCGCAGCAGGCTTTGAAATAATCTCTTGAAAGCCGACCCCGAAAATTCATTTTATTTGCAGTCAACCTTCCATAGCTAGCAGACCTCTCAAAAATATAAAGTTCTATAATTTTTTCTCGTAATTTTAATTATTGCTTAACCAGTTTTGTGAATTTTTTTTTTTCAATTTTATTTATTGAAAAAGCAAAAATTTACCAATATAATCCCTTTTTAGTTGGGCATTTCCTTGAAAGGTAACTAAATTGAATCATTTATAAGTCAATTCACTGAGAATCTCCTCAATTTACAAAGAGTCGCATAAAGTTTAAAGCAAAGAATTAAAATGGCCGATGTCACTGAAATGAAAGCCGGAAGTCCTCTAATTGAGTTGCTTGCGGCCGACGTGGAGAAGGCTGTGGATTTGAATGAGAATGAGGTGAATAAGGATCTGGCTGAAAATGAGGCGGAGGCTTTCAAGGTGGACGAAGAGGTCATCGAGAAGGAAGAGAAGGTCATCGAAAAGGAAGAGCTCACAGAAAAGGGAGCTGAGCTCACTGAAAAGGAACAGGATACCACTGAGAAGGCAGAGGAGACCACTGAGAAGGCAGAGGAGACCACTGAGAAGGCAGAGGAGACCACCGAGAAGGAAGAGGAGCTCACCGAGAAGGAAAAAGAGAACTCCGAATTGGAAAGAGAGAACTCCGAAAAGGAAAACGAGAACTCCGAAAAGGAAAACGAGAACTCCGAAAAGGAAAACGAGAATTCCGAAAAGGAAAACGAGAACTCCGAAAAGGAAAACGAGAACTCCGAAAAGGAAAACGAGAACTCCGAAAAGGAAAACGAGAACTTCGAAAAGGAAAACGAGAACTTCGAAAAGGAAAACGAGAACTTCGAAAAGGAAAAAGAGAACTTCGAAAAGGAAAAAGAGAACTCTGAAAAGGAAAAAGAAAACTCTGAAAAGGAAAAAGAGAACTCCGAGAAGGAAAAAGAGAACTCTGAAAAGGAAAAAGAGAACTCTGAAAAGGAAGAAGAGAATTTTGAAAAGGAAAAAGAGAACTCCGAAAAGGAAAACGAGAACTCCGAAAAGGAAAACGAGAACTCCGAAAAGGAAAAAGAGAACTCCGAGAAGGAAAAGCCCGAGGAAGAGAACAAACTCGAGAAAAACGAGAATGAAGTCACCGTAAACAAGCGAAAGACTTCTAGGTCTGATGACGAATTCGACGGCAAAATGACGGGTGTCCCACCCGAAAAGAAGTTGAAGACGGAAAAGGACGAATAGAATAGGTGAAAAAATAGAATAGGTGTCTGGGCATCAAAAAAGGCGGCAAATGCCGCAAAATAAAGATCATAATAAAATATGAGAAAAACTACTTCAAGTTCTAGTGCCATTTATATAAATATCTAGTTCAAGTTAAACGGCTACAACAAATTTGAATCTTAAATTCACATTTCGAATTCCTCGCCCTGCTGTACAATTAGAATTTAAAAAAATATTTAGATTATAAGAGCTGGGAATTTAAGTTTTCCGCGAATTTTGATAAAAGACAACAACAAGAGAAACGTTGGTGAATAGAAACTTTGGAGTCACTGTGACATGTGTACTTTAGGTCCAAAGAGTAATTCTTTCACTATTTATTTACTATTTTATTTGTTATTGTTATTGCAATTTTCCCTTTAATTTTATTCACTTCTGTTTCTTATTCTAAATTAATTAACCCTTTCTTTAATGCGGTTGCTCAGGACAACATCAAGAAAGTCTCACTAATTACGCTATATCTCTTGATTCCTAGACATATTCCCATTCTCGTTTTCGTTGCTGAGCTTATTCCTGTTTTAGTTTCTATTTCTATTCCTATTCGCATTCGTACCTCTAATACTATTAACAATTCCCTTTCGCTTGCCCAGCTGGTCAACAGGTTGCCGTCGCCGTTTTAATTGGCACGGGCGACATCTATCCACCCACCTACCCAGAGTCCTACAAATTTCACCCTTCGCTGTTTTAGAGGGTAGAGGGTTGTGTGTTAGAGGGTAGACATAGAGAGCAGGACATGGCTATTTATAGAGCTAAACGACTGACAATGCTGTGCGTGTGTGTGTGTCTGTGTGCAATCTCTTCTCTCCTTCGTATCCTCACTACCCTCTGCTATCCACCCTCCACCCTCCACCCCTTTATCTGTTCGCCATGTGCAAGGTGCCAGCCTGGGGCTGAGAACGCTGACAGGCAAACGGAAAGTCATTTCACATGCTGTTGGCATTGGCTTTGCCATCAGCAGCATTGGCAACGGAATTCACTACTCCCATCTCATGCCAGTTTTCACTCTGTTTACCAGCAGAAACCGCAGAACTTTCCACACAAGCCACAGATTTGATCGCTTCAATGTGCACAGCTAACCAACCGGAGCTGTTGGATAATTGTGAATGCAAAACAACATATCCATGGTATTGTATCAATATGTGAAAATTACTTTCATTCAATCGATGTGAATGGGCTGAAAATGAACTCCGAGTTGTGAGTGTGCAATTTCAAAAAGTGCATCATATTATGAGTTATCTGTTCTCGAAAATTATAGTTTAGTTACAGTTTTTTATAATTAATTGAATTTTTTTATTTATATTTTTTTATAGATTTTTACTCAAGATTATAATCTATTATTCTGTGATTTTTTAGTCAAAGTCTCAAGTTATATCGGGGAGCTATGAAATTTATGTAAAATAGTTTAAATTAAGTTAATAAATTGATGCTGAAATTTTGAAAAATCATTGTGTATCATTTGGAAAATACTTGAAAGTTTTTGATAATTTATAAAAAATATTTTCCGAATTTATAAGAGCAATCAGACAAAAAATTTACATTTATTGTAATTCTGAGTATGAGAAGTAAATTTGAAATAAATCATTAAATGCATTCATGTTGAAATTGGTGATTCCCTATTTGAGATACGTTCACGAATATAATTTTAAACAATTATACCCCTACTTCTAGGAAGAGAATCAAAGGATTTTCAGTTGACGTCTGAATTCAATTCTTATAAATTCACCAATATTTCATCAGTTGTTTTCTGTTTTTTCAAAAGCAGTTAATTATGTATAATGTTGTTTCATTTGCAGAAAACCAATCATATTTATGAACAGTAATTTGTTTACAACCCACCTTTGCAGTATCGATATAGGCCGTAAGACGGGGCGTATACTTGTTTACTTTTTTCTTTCAAAGTTGATACACGTTTAAAAAAAAATATTAATTTGTTGAAAAACAAAACTGCTTTGATAAATGTAAATAACCAGTGAAAACTTCAATTGTAAAGTTCTAATTATTGATAGATAATACAGTTATTACAACTTTTGTGTCGTTGAGTTTCAATTGGACATTAATATAGTTAAAGTTGTTAATTTGATAATTGAAATGAACTTTCAATAAGAGTCTTTAAGTGGACGACCAATAATGAAATAAAATAGATAAACAAATGTTATCGAGTTATCGATAATTTGCTAACTACTCACGCTGCGAATTGGAGCGCCTTATTATGTTCTCGAGGAATGTGTTCTGCGGCGCAACCAGTCCACGTCGTCCGCCAGGCATTTTGGCTGCCTACTTGCAACGCCGCGTCGCCGTCTCGCGATGACAGTTGGCTGGAACCAAATGGAACTGGAACTGGAACTGGAACTAGCTAATGCTTCAACTGCTCCTCTTACTGAACAGTTGAGCGGCAATGACGTTTGGATGGAGATGAGGCTTAACTTTTCTTTTTTTTTGATTTCAATTATGCTTTTCCCTCTTCGTTTTCGCCTTCCGCTTTGCTCTTCTTCGCTCGCTGTGCCACTCCCACTCGCTGTGACTCGCTTTCTATGTGCTATTGGGCGTGCCTCGGCGCGGTCTTCAGGCATTCGTTTACAGTTGCAGCGCTGCGACGTTGACGTTGACTGCGACGTTGACTGCGACGTTGACGACGACCACGACGGCGACGGCGACAGCGAAGACGCGGAATCGCGCTGCATTTCCACAAAGCTGCCCGGCCGCCATTTTGTTTACAGCTCTCGAATACACGCACTCACTCACACAAAGTCACACGCACACACACACACACACACACGCACACACATACACGCACTCACTCACTTACACACACACACACACACATAGACGCGACGCGATCAAACGACAATTTCAATTCAAAATTGTATTTTTTGTTGTTGTTGTTGTTGTTGTCGTTTTGTTTGTTGTTGTTGTTGTTGTTGTCGTTGACACTTGACCACTTCACACAGTCTTATCGGTTGCATATGGCACTGCCAAAAAGAAGATAAATAAGAAAATACAGTGAGTGTAATTAGTTAAAGTCCAAAATCTTTCGAGTCGGAAAAATACATACATAAATATAAATTGTACATAAATTTCACTTTGAAAGTAATAGAGAAACAATTGGGAAAATAACTAAATATTTATTTATTTATTGTCAAGCTAAAAGCAGCCGACACAACAATATGCATTTAAATTTAAATTAAAAATGAAACAATTTTAGATAACAAAATAAATTAGAGTTTAATAATAATGAATGTGTATTTAAATATAAATGTTCTGGGTGTATCAAGGCTCAAACTAAAAGCTTTGGCTCAGAGGTTTCTATTTAATTATTTTTGGAGTTTTCTAGCCTGTTTATAGATGCACAGAATCTAATAAATTTGATATAACAATTAAACAGTCTTAAAATACTTTTACATGCAACTTGTGAGTTTGAGGTATAATATAAAAAGATTTTACTTGAGATTCAAATTGCTAACAGATATATGTTTGAGGGTAGATATATTTAAAGTCTTTCATTCTGGGCAGAGGAAAAACAATAGGAGAATGATAACGTAATTTATTTTAGATCTTTCCCACTCAGCTCACATTAAAGTAATTACTCCCCTTGGCAGCCTGTAATTATGGCTCCCACCTTTAAATATGTTTTCGCATTTCCCCATTTCCCCATTTCATTGCGCACTTTGACTGCCAAATGCATTTTGCACTCCAATTGTTGTCAATTTGTCGCTGCATCTGCATAAATTATGAATGCAATTTATGTAATCAAATCCCCTGTCTGTCGCTCTCCGCCCCCTGTCCCCCTATCCCACTCTCTCCCGCCATATCCCCTTACCCCTTTCTCTCTCAACTCTAGTCCCATTGATTTGCTTGTGCATTTATGCAGAAGTTGTGCAAAATATGCGCAAGTTTTGCAATTAATTATGAAAACATCAGAGCGAACATGGCGTATACGCAATGTATTTCCAATAAATTGCCGAAATACGAGAATATGTGAATATGTCATTTCGTTGTGGCTTTAATCCACAACAACAGCGCCAAATTGTGGCGAAATTTCGGCTTAATGCGACCAACTGTCGCCACAGATAGAAAACAGGATGTGTCAGTTATAAAACACGACGCAATAGACGAGCGGACATATCCTCCCTGATATTGGATACAGCTTAATTACACATTTCAAAATGTACCATATTTAGCGAAAGCACTTTATTCGTTTCAAATTCCTGAACTTTCACTCGTAGCTATTTAAAATTATTTGCTTTAATTGAAAGGATTCAATAATTTTAATGTCTAAGTGGAATTTTTTCCTTAGTTAAGTAATTGCTGCTGGCGTAATCTGTTTATAATGTGAATAGTCTTTTCCTAATCTAATCTAATTTAATAACATATCCCGATCATCTTCTAATGGTATTATTCCGAGATCTTGTTCATCAAATTAGTTTGATTTTTTGAGCGTTTGTATTCTGCTAAAAGCAAATTCCAAAGAAATTATGAGACTTGAAGGAATTTAGCTCATTTCTTTTTAATCGTAAAAATGTATTGTTGTTAATTTCTGTTTACCTAAATTAAAGCTGATGGTATTTCGAAAAGAAATATACGACAAATGGTTTTGTGTCTTGTTCGCTCCTTTTTTTTGGCATTCTAAAATTTCTTCAAAATATTGAACAGCTTTGCGAATAAGTGAAATTGTTGAAATCGAAATTATCGTGATTTGCTAGCCGGATAAGTATTTTCTTATCCAATTACATTTATCTCAATATTTATTTTCGAGGCTATTTGAATAGACTTGTGTTCCCTTTTTTAAATTTCGCAATTCTAGAATTCTTAGTACATTGGTCAGCATTTTTTCGGGTTACCTCAGTAACATCTCTAAAAACTAAATGCCGTGAGTCTTAAGTCTTAAATAACTACAACTCTGCCAATTGCCATATATTAATAAACTACAAATTATGCAGTTTCGCTTACTTTCCAGTTAAATTAGTCTAAAGTTTCCTGTGAGCAAAAACTAACAGCAAGTAGAAGAAGTAACTTTTCTCGCTTTAGTGCTTGAGTATGTTAATTGGGTAGAGTTGAGAGCAGACTTCTCCCGTCTCCAGTCCCAACTTGAAAGTCAACATCATCCGGGTAAGGGTATAAGAGCATAATCCTAATGCTCTGTTTTTCACTTGTTGTTTTGTATTTTAGCTTATGATAATGATGCAGATGTTGCTGTTGTTGTTGTTGTCAGCTCAGTAATCTTTAATTTCATTAAAATTCAAGGTAGAGCCAGCGACAGGTCCTTTTGTGCCAGGACTGTGGGAATTTTGCTGTAGTCGCTGTTGTTGCAGCTCGTAGTTAGTGCCTTATTAGCAGGATACGCGCACTTTGGCCAAAAACGCTCTCAGGCATTCATGAATTTTGCGACTTTAGTGCGTTGGCAGCACGCGAATAGCCAGAGCAAAGGGGCTAGAGAGTCTGGGAAAATGCGCAAAAATATATTATGCAGAGAAAGAGACAGAGATAGAGTCAGAGTCAGAGTCAGAGTCAGAGATAGAGACAGAGAGTGAGTTGAAAAGTGCGAGTTGCGTTGGCTTAAACGGCAAAACTGGCCGCGGCAACTGTAGCTGACCCAGTTTATAGAAGTTTGCAGTGGCTGCAGCTTAAGCGGCGAACATCACGCCAAGATTTCGCCCATTATGAGACTTAATTAAGGATAAACAGCACTGTGGGCTATAAAACTACAGCAAAAGAACAACTTTCACGGCCCAATCCAATCCAACTCTGACGTCAGAGCCAACAGAGCCAGAGTCCGTTTCGTCTGTCACAATTTCGTCAATATTTCAAGATGCAAAAGGATAAATGAAAGGATCATCATTAGTATATGTTTGTAGGTACATATACATATACATAGATGTATGTACATATGTATGTATGTCAGCTGCACATGCATTCTAAATGAAACACCACATTTCTTTGGGTTAACTCGGCCCAAACTCAGCTCCCAGTGGACACAAAACTGTCACGGAGTGAACGAGAGAGGGAGAGGTAGAGGGGGAGAGAGACAGTGCTTGATGCTGTGTGTAGAGACGGAAAGAGGTTTGTTGAACCACAACTACTTTGGCTCTCTCTCTCTCTGTCTCTCTCCTGTTGTCACTGTCGTTGACGTCGTTTGGCGACTGAATGACCGACCGCACAGACCACATAACCACACCCCCCCCCCCCCCTCCACCTCTTTTTGACATTGATGATGCCCGCTCGTCGAAGGTGACAGCCACCACGCGTCAACGTTTGGCTTTCACTCTCACCTTGCCCCACTTGCCACTTAACACTTAACTACACTCAGCCAACAAAATATGTAAAAAACCAACCAAAAAAAAGTAAGAACAAAATTAATACAGGGTACACAGGGTATTTGGGCCATGTTATATTCATCTTGACTTAAGTACGAAGTACAGTCCGATTTTAATCAAATTGAATTGGAATATATAATAAATACCTTTTTTTGTTTTTAAAAATTTGAATTGTTCTCAAAAGTATCCCAGAAAAATCGGATTTGAAGAATTTGAAATTCGGAATTGAGCTCTTGAGATGGTTTGGACTTGAATATGCGCTGGTTAAATACGGAAAGAAAGCTAATTTTTTTTGTTTTTGATTTTTTTTTTTTAGTGTATTTTGCACAGCCCTCAGGCTGCCTCCCCTCTCTTTCTGGCACTCGAACCGAACAGCTTTTGTCAGCCTGAATGGGTTGGTCATACATTTTAATTTGTTACTGCGATAAGCCACTGCCCCATGTTGCATGCCCCATGCCCGATTGCCACTTTTTTTTTTTTTTTTTTTTTTTTGTATTTTGCGAGCTGGCTTGTTTCTTTTTCGTTTTTCTTCTGTTTTCCTTTTCGTATTTTATGGCTCACTTAAAGTACGTCATAAAAATTAACACGAGTGGCAAGGCCAAGTGGCCAAGTATCCAAATGGCCAAATGGACTACAAATTGCTCCTGCACAGCGTCGCCATCCAATTTTCAGGTGCGAATGCCAAAGATTTTCAATTTACTAGCGGCAAATTCTTTGCGCTTCAACGAGTCTCAGTCGACTTGAGTTAAGCAAATATGATTTTTCTTCAAGAAGTGGCTCTGAGAAACTAGGTTCTTTATCTTTATTCTTTACCAACTAAAAGCAGTTACCAAATAATGAATAAAATTAAAAATTAGATAAATTATAAATATAATAAGAACTGAAATCATATATAAATCTAATTAAAACTGCACGAAAAAAGTAAAGTCTGTGAGTATTGATAATATTGAAATTGAACTGATTCAATATATTATGAATAGTTTCCGTTCATTATGCCTTGATTCCATCTCAGCATATTCAGTTGATTATCGAAGATGGCAAATCTTTATTTAAGGCAATTTCTTAAACTCATTTAAAGTCTTCCTGTGTTTTCTCTAAAGTCTGTTTAGAAACTTTAGTTATATGTTTAAGACCTTCACAATATCTTTCTTTAAGAAGATCACTCTGTTCACTTGAATAGCTGCTTGAAATCCATCTGTGTATTTTTGCTTGAGGAAATTGCTTAAAATTTAATAAAAGGATGTTTCTCTTCTTGAGTAAATATTTCTGGCCGAACATTCATCCTTCTGAGAATCTGAGCTAGACTCTTTTCAATATTTTCTCTTAATAAACATTTTTCCATCTACTCTGACTTCCTTCTACCCAAGTTTGACTCTAAAAGGTCAGTTGGGTTTCTTGGAATTGGCCATTGCTTTTAACTGACTGGACCAACTAGTTAACTTGGCTATTTGCAGCTTGAATCAATGCTACCGATCAGTTGGCACATTTCCCCAAATGAAACCAACTGAGGCGACTTCTGAACATTTCATCTTGTTGCTGGGCTGCTTTTCATATCGTTGTAACATTTAATTGCCGTCGGATTTCAAATATTAATAGAGCTCTGGCATTATTTATGAGGCTGTGTCATCAAGTAAATGAAGCAGGCAACAGGCAGCTGCCTCTTCCTACATTCATATCTACCTTTATCTTCCCCTTCCCCATTCCCCCTACCCTTCCCATCCTCTCCTATTTGGACCATCTGGGCAACTTGGCTCCATCTGCAAGTTTGACTGTCTCAGTTCACATTTTTGGCTACTTTAACGTTGCGAGCTAGTTAAAAATTTATATACTTTTCCCGGTTGCCTTTTTGCTGCTAGTTCTTGTTGCTTTTTTAAGTCGTATACTTTAGCAATTCCCGGCAAAGTTGAATTGGCCTTTGCCTTTTAGCCCGAAATTTGTGCCAAGGATGTCGAGTGCTGAGTGCCGAGTTCCAAGTGCTGGCAAATCTCATTATACGTGTATCATTATTTCTCAATATGAGCTCCACATTCAATTGGTATTGTTTTACTTTCCTCTCTTTCTCTCTCTCTCTCTCTCGCTCTCGCTCTCGCTCTCTGCTTGCCTCTTGTCTAGTTTTCTTTCGTAATATACTTTCCTGAAGGTGCAGCTTATTCTTTGGCTCCAACTACACTCGGCTAATGAGAGGCTTTGCCTCAGAAAATATGTTGCCATAGTTTTTTTCTCTGCTTCGAGTGTTGTCATTTTAGCTCATTTACTGCTAAATTTAGCCTTTTTTTAATTGCCTCTCAAAATAAGGCCAAAGTGCACAGAAAATTGGTATAGTTGGGACATTGAAATATTCAAATTATAGAAATATTTAATATTAAAATAGGCAAGTGGCGACAGAAAGACGCACAAGTACTCAATAAACAGAACAAAATAATATAAATAAATAATAAATTTAAATATAAAAAAAAAGTATTCCATATTATAATAATTACAAAATACAATCCCCAAATTTGGATACATTTTTTTTTAAATAATTAATAATGAAATGTAACGATTATGTCGAAGATATCGTTGATATCGTTGATATCGTAGAAATATCGCTTTTGCTAAAAAATAAAATGAATGTTTAGTATTTTGCTTACTCATCCTTATGCTAAATTGTATCGTTATAAATGAACATAAAAAGATTTGGCTTTTTTCCTATTTCTATTTCTAGAGATAATTTTTAAATAAATTAGCTATTGTAGCCTTTGAAATTCGGAGAACATTTCCTGTAGTCGTGTCCTTTTGTGTTGCAGTTTACCAATTGACCTGATTGCTTTGCTGATTATCTTTGACTATTCCTGACCAAACTAAAGCTCATTCATTAGCCGAGGGGGGCGAGAGGTAGACAAGAGATAGGAGATAGGAGACAGGAATACCATCAATGTTAGTGACATTTAATTAAATGCGTTGCTAATCTCAGCAGTTGCATGTGCAACAAGCCGCAACAATAACATTTATACAAAAATACAAATATACATACATATATATAAATATATATATAAATATATGTATATTCACTTCAGCTACCTCCATTTCCAGCTCTCCTCACCTTCTCTAGAGAGAGACTCTCTATCTCTCCGCTTGCTTTTATTTTCAAAGCATTTTTACGCTAACTAAAGCTCCACAGGCAACAATTGTTGTTCTCGTGTTGTTGTTGTTCTTATTATTATTCTTGTTGTTGTTGTTGCATAGCTAGTAGCATGGGTTAAACAAATACAAATGGAAATACAAATACAAATACAAACACAAATACAAATACATGTGCTACATAATATGTTTTGCTTATTTGCTTTGGCTTTGTGCACACCCCACCCCCACTGGCCCTTTGACCCCCGTTAGCCCGCTCGGCCACCCTTTGACCCCCTTTCTGCTATCTCATGCCACATGCCGCATACACAATTGTTGCAACAATTACACAAACACAAACACGAGCTCACCAAAACAAAGACCTCAACGAGACAAAGCTCTGTGTGGGCGTGGCAAACGCCTAATAGAATGTACGACCAAGAGGGAGAAAGAGGAGCAGGAGAAGGAGAAGGGATAAAGGTACCAGGAGGGATGAACCTTGAAGAAATCAGCATCCATTGCATTCCTGAACTTAAGCATTTAGCATCGATATCAGTCGGGTCTGTTCTTCTTGAAGTTTATTTGCTTTCAGGGCTCCGAATCATTTTGTAGAGAAACCAATAAATGGTTGGGTAAATTTGAAAAAATACTTGGAAATTCAATGAAGAACAACATGCAGAGTAACTACAACAATTTAGTTGTGAAAGTCCATTAATATTAGGAAAAAGTACACAGCGCGAACAAATTAAATTTTAATTCAGGATTTTTGCGCGTTATTTTTACGTTTTGTTAAATAAAAATAATATACAGAAATATCGTACGTGTATCAAATATTACGTATACGATTTAAGAAACTTCGGGATTATCGAATTTTTTTATTCCGACATCCCGATTTTTTTTTTAGTGTAGTAGCATTGATTTTTCTACCTTTAGTTGCATTTTCTTTTCGAATATTTATTCTCATACATTTTTATTTCTTTGCAAGTGATCTTTGTTTTCATTAGATATGTAAAAATATTAATGGAACTTCGTAGATACCAAACACAATTGATTCTAGATGATTTTAAATTCAAATTTAAAGTAAGTATAATTTTTTTGATTCTTCCATTTTTAGAGTAGTCGAATTCAGAGCTCGTCCCCGTCAAAATATGGTCATCGTAGGCCCAGACCTAGGCCATAATTGATTGACATTTTGCTGTCGTTGCCAAGAACAAAGCAAAAGCCCAAACCAAAAGAAACCTTTCCCCCTCTCTCTCTCCCTCTGTGCTGTCTTTTTTTTCATATGAATATGTATTTATAAGTATACATTTAGAGGTTGTAGTTTATATGTGGCCATAACTATGTACGTGCATATGCTTAACCCTGATTGTGGCAAGTCAACAGACATTGGCAGTTGGCAGGGACTGTGACTTGGCCCTTTAGCTGGCTATAAAGGTCTATGTGGGGCCTCTGCGTGCCGGGGACGCCTTGGGCTTTCATCTAAGTAGGCCAGACATTTGATTAATCAGAAACAAAGAGTCCAAACGAATTCGAGTCACATCGATAGGAGTATACCCTAAAGTAGTTGACCCTAAATTTAGAGACCCTAAGTTACATTACAAAACTGTGAAGTGTTTCTAAAGAAACTACAGTCGAACTTCCATAGCTCGAACTTCTATAACTCGAATTTTCCCACTGTCCTAATTAAGCAGAAAATCTCCTTTCTGAAATTAAGAAGTATTCCTATGAAGTATCTCGTGGATAAAAGAAACATCTTGTGCTGACAGAAAACTTTAGATTGAAAGGAAACGTCTTGGAATAAAAGTATCTTTTTGGGTTAAAAAGGCAGTTTATAAGTATAAGGGAAGCTGTTAATGAGCAGATACTCTTCAGATAAGGGAAATCCATTCTTTTTTAACATTAAGATTGTCCAGTACTCTGAAATGGAATGGAGTTGAAAATCTTTTCAATAGAAAAATATTTGATTTTAAGAAAAAACAGAGAAACCTTTCGGATAATTGTAATAAACTCCTTGAGAAAAAAATGCAGCTTCTTAAGAACAAACAAATCTACCTAATTCTAATGGATAAAAGATACAACTTAACGTAACTCAACTTACGTAAACTCGCTAGAATGATTGAGAAAATCAGCCTTTAGAAAGATTCCTAATCTTGGAGCATGTTCAAACCTCACTCAGAGTGCCATCTTTGTGGACAACTCAGAAATTCTTCGCCCTATTTTATTACAGCAATTGATATTTTGGTTAATTTGTAGCAATGGAGCGAGAGAAAGAGAGAGAGACAGCCAAATACTTGGAGTAGATTTATTGAGTTGGAGCCATCAAAGCAGTTAAGGATGCGAAGTTGAAAGCCACATTCCTTGTGTGGAATTTGGAATCAATCACATTGACATTCAGTTGATGCCACAAACAATTTTCTATGAACGACTCATAAATCAATCAATCTAATTCGATGAGAAAACGAATGCATTCAAACTGAAGCTGACCATTTGGAGGCATTCACAAATTCGCACATTGCCACATTAATCGTATAAAGGGGACTGGTAGGGAGGAAGGTAGCGAGGAAGGGAGGAGATGTTTTAGGGCTGGGCACGTGATTCGACTTGATTTGATTTGATTTTATTGTTGCGGCGGCTTATCAGCTTTTGGGGGCTAGTTCGCTTCGTTGCACGCAACGTTGTTGCAAAAATTCGAATCGACTGCGTTGCGACTTTGCGTCTTGTTATCGATTCGGTTGTTGGCCCAGACTTTCCTTCCCTTCCCTTCCCTTCCCTTCCCTTCCCTTCCCTTCCCTTCCCTTCCCTTCCCTTCCCTTCCCTTCCCTTCCCTTCCCTTCCCTTCCCTTCCCTTCCGTTCCCTACCATCTTCTTTTCCCTTCCCTTCGCTTCCCTACCATCCTCCCTTCCCTTCTATCCCATCTTCCCTACCACCTTCCCTACCACCTTCCCTTCCAACTTCCCTTCTATTTTCCCTTCTCTTCCATCTTCCACCTTCCTTTCCCTTCCTTTTTATGTTCCATCTACCCTACCATCTTCCTTGCACCTTCCCTTTTACATTCCCTTCCACCTTCCCTTCCACCTGCCCTTCCCCCTTGCCTTCCCTTCTATCTTCCATCTTCTCTTCCATCTTCTCTTCCACCTTTCCTTCCCTTCCCTTCCCTTCTATCTTCCATCTTCCATCTTCCCTTCCCTTCCATTCTATGTTCCTTCTTCCCTGCCATCTTTCTTGCAACTTTCCTTGCACCTTCCCTTGCACCTTCTCTTCCACCTTCCCTTCCACCTTCCCTTGCACCTTCCCTTGCACCTTCTCTTCCATCTTCCCTTCCCTTCCATTCTATGTTCCTTCTTCCCTGCCATCTTTCTTGCAACTTCCCTTGCACCTTCCCTTGCACCTTCTCTTCCACCTTCCTTTGCACCTTCCCTTGCACCTTCCCTTCCACCTTCCCTTTCACCTTCCCTTCCCTTCCACCTTCCATTCCACCTTCCCTTCCACTTTGCCTTCCTTCCTCTCCGTTTGTTTCTCGCTATCCTATTAGCACTGTAGCCCAAAACGTGCTGGGCAATAAAACACATTGTCCATCCAAATACACACACACACATATATATATATATATACAGACATGCACCTGGACAGCCTTACACCCCTTAGCAACCGTCTAGCCCCACTCTGCCACATCCCATCAACTGTGTCTTGCGCTCGTTCCACACGCAAGGTCAGTGCGGCGCACGTAAGTATGCAACACATAATTTTCTCTTGAGTTTTTCTTTCGTTTCGTTTCGTTTGGTCTCGCTGTCGTTTCTTTCGCGAAATTGCCAAACGTCGTTTCGTTTCGCTGTCTAAGCCAGAAGACCCCTCCTCCTTTTACCCCCCTTTTGTTGTTGTGTTGCATGCAACTTCCTTGCATTGGACCATCGACACATTCCGTATCCTTGAGCCGTTCGCGTGCCACGCCACGCCCACACTTGACGCCCCCGTGTGTGCCGCTAAAAATAGCTAGCACAGCAGCCAGAAAAAGAGACACCTCCAGCCCTACCAGCCCCTTGCCACGCCCCTTTCGAAGCGAAAGGAATCAGAGCGAAGTCGACGTCCATTTCAATATTCCGCCATTTGAAGTTGTGACTCAACTCACTCGACTTAGCCCCCAAAAATGCCACGCCCACAACGCCAGCGACGCCTCAACGAAATCCCAAATCGAAAATCGAAAGTGTGCAAAGAGAAGACAAGAAGCAGAAAAGCCAAATGGCAACAATGGGAAATTGTGTCATAAAAACTTTTTCGATTGCGCGACGCGACGCAAAAACGCAACAGAAATAACAAAAAATCTATCGCATATTCAAAAAAAAGAAAAAGAAATAAATAAATAAAGGAAACTGAGGAAAAAGTTGGACAGAACTTTAGCGCATTGTCTTGAAACTGAAGCAGAAGCTGAGTGGGGCAGCAGGATGGAGGAAGTAAAGGAAGAAACAAGAAGAAAGCGACTCTTCTCCATTTCCCCATCGACATCGACATCGACATCGTCTTTGACTGGGCGATTTGTTCTTTGTTTTATTTGGGCTGCCTGCTGTTGGCTGCCATATTTACTTGTCATGTGGCTAAAAGCAAAGGCTCACGCCAAAAAATATTGACATAGTAAGAAGCCACACACACACATATGCATCTTAAACAAACAATAGGCCAAAAGCACAGCCAAGAAACACGACAAACCGGGGCAAAAAATAAAACAAAACCAGTTGGGAAGACAACAGTCGATCGAGCATGACTGTAAAAGACCCTGTACTTGAGTTTTTATTCCTCAAAAAATACTTAGTACGCTTTCCAGTTATTTATCCAATTTTCAGTCAAAAAAAAACTACAATCAATATAGTCTTTTATTTATAATCTTTTTTTTTGACCAAGGGCAAAGTAAACTAGTGTCTCTAGCTCTCAAATCTCTAGAGATTTTATTGAAAAGCAACTAAACGAAATGTCGGTCGTCCTGCGATGTCAGCGATTTTAATTTGGGAGTCCCAAAAATCAGAAATATTTCTAATATTAAAAAACTGATAAATATTTGCATTTAGTCAAGTTATTAGGTATTTATAAAAATTAAGAAATATTCGGTTTTAATTATTTTCATTTATCCAAGTAAAGTTGTTGATTTATTTAAACTTATTACAAGAACTAAACAAGTAAAATGAATTAAGACAGGAAAGAATTCTTAATAATATAATATTTTTTATTTTAAATGGAAACGTCAAGGACCCGTTGGACTTTTTGAAGACAGAGTCTTAAAACGAAGCAACGCTAAGAAGGACCCTCCCCCTATCAGCCCGCCCACTTAACATGGCAACACAGCACACACACGAACGCACAGACAGAGAGACAGAGAGAAAGAGAGAGAGAGAGAGAGAGTGAGAGATAGAGTAACAACAACAATGAGTGTAATAGTTTTACAGTGACAGCCGAAAAGTATGCTGCGATTTGTTGGCTCTCTTTTCATTTTCGTCAGACGACATCGTGGCGTCTACAGTTTGAGAATCGCAATGCGAGCGAGCATTGCTTTAATTTTTAATTATACTCGAAGCAGTAATGCGTTTGCTCTTTGCTGAGTCTGTTAAAAGCTTCCCTTCCCTTCACTTCACTTCTCTCCACCCTCACTCCCAACCTCCCTCCCTCCCAACTCGACAAGAGCAACAACAACGACATGAAAGTCATAAATTAATGCGTAGCGTGTTGTTGGCTATTAAAAGCAATGAGCAAGCGAGCGCATGTGAGCGTACAAGCTGCTTAGAGACACACACTTACACACTTACACACACATACGCACACACACATACGCACACACACATACGCACACACACATACGCACTCACCATGCGGATTTACATAAAAACAACATCAAGCAAAAAGAGCAAAAAGCCAAAGAGCACAAAGCACAGAGCAAGAGGAATAAAAGAAAGGCAGTCGAACAAAATTTACATATTGCGCACGTGCTTGACCGAGCGCTGAAAAGTATGCTACGAAAAATAGGCGACAAGGCGGCGCAGCGCTGCTCAAACTGTGCGACGCTACAGTTTGACGGACGTCGATCTTTATCCAGATGTACATATGTATATTTCAAAGCACAATGGGCTATTTCGCCGTTTCTTAACTCCATTGACATATTTCACAACTTAGCAGCTAGACGAATTTTGAAAGACGGTGCATAAAAAAATATTAAACTGTTATGTTACGTAACAGAAATGTTAATGAAACGGTATTTCAGCTGTTAAACTGCTGTAATTTTTGAAATGCTTAAACTAGCCAAGAAAAAAACAGAGTAACAAATTTGCTCTGGATATTAATAATCAAGGTTCGTACTTCAGTTTGGTAACGTTCAGTTGCTAGATTCGTACGTGTTTTATTAAAAGTTTTTGAAGTAAACAAGAACCTTAATTTTAAAAAGTGCTAAGCAAAATTAGTTAATGAATTAAGTGCACATTAACATTTTGTGCAGAAATACGGAAATTATCGAAAGCCGACATATTTAAAATTCAAAAAAAAAGGAGAAAACTAAACAAAAAAGCCTTTTTGGAATATTAACGCGTTTCTAAATATTTAAATTGTTTCAGGACTAAGCTAGATAATTTTTGACCACTATACAAATTCAGACATTACTGATGAGTTTGGTAGGAATCTCCTGAAATCTAAAAGGTTTTTTTCACAAAATATTTTATTCTGACAAATTCAACTAATTAACTTTTTCTGTTTGTAGAATAACAATGAAAAAAATTCGACAAAATTTGATTAATTGAAAAATGTATAAATTAATGACAAAAAAATGTGAGAAATGCCCATTGTGCAAAGGGAGCTATAAAATCAACTGTGCTTTCTCAAATATAAAAAGGAAGCTTGTGATTGAGGCAGTAAGAGAGAGAATGAAGAAGTAAGAGAGAGAGAGAGAGAGGAGTGATAAAGTGCGAACGAGACAGACTGTGTTAATAAACTTGTTTTGATACAGCAGCCTTAGTGGATATATCTTTAGACCAAGCACTTGATACAAGGTCAACGAGGACAAGGGCAGGACGGGGCCCAATGTAAACGGAGGTCAGCAGGTGGTAATATTACCCCCCCCCCCCTCCTCGCTCACTTCTCTCAGTAAGCCAACTCATAAGCTCATTGACATAATGTTATTGTTGTTGCAGCGAATTGCATGCCATAAAAGCGGCCATCAAGAAAAGGAGACGGAGACGGAGAAGGTGAAGGAGCTGAGGAGAGATTGACAAAGAGTGGGGGGAGGATCAACGCCGCTTGTCGCGAAAGCAATAAAACAGCTAAAGTCCTTTCTGGAAGCAGGAAGCGCAGTCGGCACACTCGGTTACCGTTAACGGAAACGGAAGGCACACGGCCTTCCTCACCAATCTGGCCAACGGATATGGACGAACAATGCGAGGAGAGCAGGGAAGAGAATAGAGGAGGGAAGGGAAGACAAAGCGGACTCCCTTTTGGGTGGCAATTGATTATTTTCAATTTGGCAGAAGACCACGTGACAATTTTGTGGCCTACAAAAAAATGTTTGCCGTCCGCGTTTCGAGCTACGAAATCTCTAACATTTCGTCCACAAAACTTAATGTTTCTTTAAGGCTAACGTATTTTGTAAACTTTAGCTTTAAGTTACAGGAAACTTTTTAGAAATCTTGCAAACACGTGAAAACAATTAAAAGGTTTTTTAAAATTTTGTCTTGAAGCATTTTCTTTAAATATATTGTTTAGTCAGCAGGCAGAAAATTAGCTTTGAGTTAAAAAATGATGATCTTCATTGCAAATTCTCAACCATTTGTTGCTCAAAAAATTTGGTCGCATTCCAAGTTACAATTTCTCAACCATTTGCAACGAAAGAATCGAAATTTGTAGAACATTTAGTTTTAAATTCATTCTGTGAACGGAATGTATGAGCTTGGCTTTGACTTGCTCTACGTTAATTTTGCGGTGTATTTAAAATTATTAACTATTTCGGCTAGAAATCGCCAACATTTTTTTTTAACATTGCTGTGAATTTTAATTGAAATTTAAATTAATTTTGTCAACAGCGTAAAGTAACTTTGCTTGAAACACTTTCCTTTCGTATTTCGAGTTCAATTAGTTTTCTTATAAAACGTCGATTAAACGATATAGATTTTCAGAAAATGTTCTTTTTGACTTTATTGCGTAACAAGCAAGAAGTAACTTTGCTTTAAGTCGCAATAATCATCGCAAAAACTCTACTATATCTATATCTATTTACGCTGGGAAATGCCAAATTTAGTGAGATAGATAAAGAGAGCCGTAACTTGAAATTTAGTGCTTAGAATTCTCAGCTGGTTTTAGCATTCAACAATATTAAAGTGGCAAGCTAAGCCGTGACTCGATTGTTGGCCATCATTCGCAAAGTCATCACAGTGCCTCTCAAACCCCATTGCCAAAGACTCAAAAAAAAAATACAACTGATTGATTGACTTTGGCTTCTGATGGTCAGCTTCTCTAGTTTCGCATTGGCTTTTGGTTATGCAATAAATAAACATGTTTATAGCAGAGACAAAAATGGGAAAGTGAGACAGAAAGAGCCAAAGGGGAAGGGAGATGGAGATAGAAATAGTGGGAGTGAGAGTGAGAGTGAAGTTTGGCATATTCAGTCAAGCAATAAACGTGGCCTACACTTCATTAGGCACAACAACTGTCGTTTCCACGCAGAAACACACGCACACACTCACACACACGCACACACTCAAATCGCATGTACGATCCTTCGTATTAAATATGCAAAAAGCTGGCGAAAATATATTAATAAATTTGCGCCTGAAGGCAGGCAACAAAAAATGTGTATGTGCATAATAAAAATAATTCTAAAAAATCATTTAAAATATTATTTTGCATTTTGTAAAGCACATATAATATTTGTACATTTGTTTTAAAACAAGAACAACAACAACAACAATATGCTGTTGCTGTCACAAATTGCATTTTATTTATTTGAAATGTTAACAGCAAAAAGCGCCTCGCTCACTCCCCTTCCTCCTACCTCCTCCCTCCTCACCACTCCCGTTATCAACCAGTAAACTGCTCGCTGTTGTTGTTGTTGTTGTTGCTGTTGTTGTTGTACACCAATAGATTTGCCTGTCATTTTCCCTTTTTTCCTTCATTGTGTTTGTGACACACACACAAGCGCCCTTTTTGCAATTGCTTTAAATATTTAAGTAGTTTTCAGTTTCAGTTCCTGTTTTATTATTCTCTCATTTCGCTAACCGCACACTGACACACACACACACACATACGCAGATAGAGAGTGTCATGCTTGCTTGTATGTGTGTGTGTGTCACATTTGCCTCTCACTTCGTCGTTTCCATTGGCTGCGACGCTAACTGCGCTGTTGCTGCCGCAGTCGCAGTCGGCGCTGTCAATTTGCCTCCTTTTATGCTTTGCCTGCTGCTGCTGCTGTTATTATTGTTGTTGTTGTTGCTGTTGCTGTTGCTTTTTGTAAGCCTTTTTTGGCAACTTTAAGCTGTAACTTCACTTGTAGTCACCGCACAGTCACTGTGACTCTCAAACTGTGAGTGCTTGACACTTATGCAACCGCAACAGCGATGGCAACGGCAACGGCGACAGCAACAGCGACAGCGACTGAGGCAGCGCAGTCTTTTAGACATTTTATGTTGCCTGCTTTTAGGCTGCACTTGAAAAAGACAACGACCAATTGTGGCACTTTTTTTGTATTGTATTTTTCCTTTGTCTGTTTTACTATATTTTTTTTAGTTTATTTTGCTGACATAATTGCTCAAACGAAAAACCTGCAACAAACAAACAAACAAACAATAAACTGACACACATTTCGAGTTGCCAACAACAACCAGAAGAAGCTCACAGCAAAAAAATAGTATAAAAAGTTGCATTGCTCGAACAACTCTCCAATTACAACAACAACAACAAAAAACAACAATAATGAGAATCAAACAACAATTACAAGTGTGTTTATGCCGCACGCTCTCTCTCTCGCTCTCGCTCTCTCCCCCCTCTTCCCCTTCATCCTCCTCCTTCCCCGCTGTGAATAACGTACACGGCGTTAGCGGCAATCGTCTGACGGCGAAAGAAGTGGCAAAAGAAGCAGCAGCAAATGACAAACTTCATTACACAATAGCAAAAAAAAAGAGACAAAAAAAACAATGGTGACAAGTGCGAGGAGTCGTGGGGGAATCGTTGAGGAATCGGGGGGAGTCAGAGTCAAATTTAAAGTTCTTCTTTTTTTTGAGTAAGTTTACCTTTTGTTGCTGTTGCTTTTTTTGATTGCTTTTATGTGAATTATAATAATGTATTCCTTTTTCCTCTTCCTTTTTATTTGTGTTTGTTTATGTTTTAGTTGTTGTTTTTGTTACTTTCTGCTCTTCGTCGTCTTTTGCTGCTTATTTTTTTTAATTTGTCACTATATTTTTGCTTTTCTTCAAATTTGACTTTTAACGCGTTTTCCGCCTTTCACTTTTTGCACTGCAGTTTGTTTCGAAAAAGAACCAACAAAAAAATTGTAATTAAATATATATAAACATATATGTATGAATATATTTATGAATACACTGTAAAAAAATAGTGTAGCTGTTGTCGAGGGGAAATATGCAACAATTGCCGACTTGGAACTTGCAACTTGATTGTCCTTTTTATTTTTTTCTTTCTTTCTTTTGACTCGCACACGCCGCTCTCTATGTCACACTCATCATTTCCTCATTTCCTACGTTTTCTTCAATTTTCCTTTACTTTGCCAGCAATACGACAAAAAAAATACAACAACAAAAAAAATGTGAACGGAGATGAACCAAGAACTAATGACACAGCACACAGAGAATTTATTATTTTCTTTTTCTTTTTTCGGGCAACGCTTTCAGTATGGGAATTTGGAATTTGTAATTTGTTTTGTGAGAGATTCTCCAGTTGTCGTGTGTTGCGCGCGGCTACGCACCTAAAAGTAGACTACGAACTCGTTACGAACTCTGGCGGCGTCGAGCTCTCTGCTTCTCTCTTCTCGCTCGCTCACCCATCTCGCTCCCGCACAGTCGATTGTCGACTTTGCGCGAACAGCTGTTGAAAATAGCTTAAAGCTTCAATTCCAAGCTGAAGCTCAAGTCGTGCTTTATTTGCAGAGCTTTTTGTGTGCGCATTTCAGAACCACTCAAAAGTCTAGCTTGAGCTTTGAGTTGAGAAAAGCGTTAAGTGCTTGCAGCGCCATCTGTTGTCTGCTTTGTGCAGGCGTCTGCGTCTGCGCTGGCGCTTTGCTTGCGTTGGGTGGGGGAGGCTGTTGTAAAGTCACCCCCTGCCACCAAGCACACATAAACCGATTACCGATAGACGATTACCGATTGCGCGCCAGATTCACGCATGTGCGTGTGTGTGTGTGTGTAAGACAAACCTGTGGCCATTATTTACATATACAGAAAATAAATACAACGCATTTCAGTGTCAAGTGAATTAAGTACAAATTTCAATTCAGTACAAAATTGTATTATAATTAAATTAAAATTAATTACAAACTAAGCAATTCATATACTTAATGCGGCGACTGTAGGACAGCAAGTTAAAAGTAAAAGCGCCAAAGTAAACAGATGCAAACATCGTAAAACAACAACAACCACTTCAACATTCCCCCAAACAACAACAACTGTTCAAATAATCAAAATCAAAACAAAATAAAACAATAACAACAACAATAGCAAAGCGAGTCAAACTGGTTTGCTTCGTATTACTAGTATTTATTTTTGTGCAGCGACTGCGACTGCGACTTACGACTGCAGCAGCGCCATCGACAGCGACAGCGACTGCGACGAATTGAAAACGGAGACACTAACAATTTCAACGACGCTAAGCGCTCAACGCTCAGTCCAAAGTTCACCGACAGTGGGAAGGCGCAACAAGAAAGTAAACAAGTGACATTGCCAACTGCAGCTGCACGAACGGTGAATGCTCTCCCAAAATACACAGAGAGCGCACCACAAAGAGCGTAAGTCTAAAAATGCAAGAGTGCAAGAGAGCTGAAAGTAAAGGCATGCACAAATTAGCAGCCGAATATCGATTATGAAAACAAAATATATCGATAATGACAGCTTAGAAAATTGACCATAGTAATTACCAAATATTATACAACACAAAATTTATTTGTGTTTTACAAATGTAAAGTTATAATAGTATTTAACGAGCACTAGATGTTAAAAAAAAACTTGTTCTAATAAAAATAATTTTTATTAATAATAATTTTGTATTTTAAATCGATTGTAAATTATAGTTTTTTTTTGTTAAATTACTATAGTTCATTGTAGAGAATATTCTGTTTAGATAAAATAACATAAATTTTATACTTTGTCATATTTGACTATCTATTATAATATTTAAACTTGATTTTAAAAGTATGAACAAATTTATTAAAAAATATAATTATCTTAAGATCGACTCTTTAAAAATGTAGGGATCTTTTTGATTAATATATTTATGGGCCTAAAAAAGCATGCAACAAAGAAAAAAAAGAGGAATAATTATAATATTTTGTAAAAACTCTATAGCTCGATCGATGTGAACCTTTTTCAATGTCTTAAAATTTCGATAACCATGCTTATTATATCAATATGAATTTCACATACGTAGTTATGATATAAACTTATTGAATACATGACTGTTTATTGTATCTAAAGTGCCAAAGAGCAAAGTACAAGCATTTTATTTCGGTTTATTAGTCACTACAAATATAAATACCTATTATTTATTTGACGTAGAGTCACAATTGAGTCAGTCGGCCAGACATACTTATAAATAGCATATGTCTTATCAGAAATTCCAATGCAATTATTGTTTGCAGCAAAGTTGATGATAAAGTCGAACAACCTGTAGCACGACGATGGGGTAGAATCACAGAGAAAGCCGAGTACCATCCTAATCTCTCTCGCTCGCTCTCTCGCTCTCTGGCTCTGTCCCTCTCTGTCACTAAACTGGCCTTGAGCTAAAAATACCCTCAGTCTATGCTCATATGTGTGTGAGGGTGTTTCGACTGACATTCAAAACTTTTTTAAGCAAACTAAAAATTAAATGCATTTCCCATTAATTTCTGTTAGTTGCCTACGCCACAAAGTTGAATGCCCTGCGCTTGCCACAGGCCCCAAAGACAGTTGGATACACTTCCCATTCCCATTCCCATTCCCCTTTCTATTAACATTTCTGTACCCATTACCATTCCCTTTACCATTTCCAGTCCGGTTTCGTGGCGTCTTCCAAGGCCTTGAGCACCAAGTTAATCCAAGTTTGACTCGCTGATTAGAGTGATCTACTTGCTGCTTCATATTCAGTTATTTTCTAGGCTAATCAGCCGTACCCAGTACTTTACCCCCGACTAATAATACTAATTATTATAATAGTAATGCGAGAGCTCGCAACAATATCATGATAAGAGCACACTCAATATAGGCAAGTCATGCTCACAAGGACGGAATATTGTGACGGAATTCACGTCTAGAAGACAATAGAAGGCGATAACGATAACTGTAGCTTATCAATGGGTTCTTTATACATACATATGTGTATGTACAGATTTATGCATGTAATTAGATGTTTGTACACATGTTGACATCTACACGTGGCTGGGGGTGTAAATTTAGAGGCATCTTAAATGCAATTAAGTCCAAATATGTATTTGGTAAAGGGAAATATATAAATGCATATATACACGAATAATTTAATAATAATATTTAGAATTGCATATATAAATCTTATTTAGCTCCTATCTCTTATCAACCAGCATACCGAAATAATGTAAGGTAACGAAAATGTATTTTATGGTATAAACTATTTAAAATTTAAACAATGTTTAATATTATAAACTTATCTTGGTCTTCATATTTCTTTATTAGCATAGAAACTCACCTAATTAAAAAAAAATGAATTATGAAATTAATTTAAAAAAAAAATTAAAACAATTATGTAAATTTTATTTTCTATGTCCCAACAATTTTGGCACTAACTGTTTGTATTTACAAATTTCTCTTACAGGTTTTTGAACACTATAAATATATACGTACAGACATACGGAGCTTTGGAAGTTTACAACTAATTACGTGCATATCGGAATGCATTCACATACATATGTACAAACATACATATGCATGCAGATGAAATTGCATAGTTGTTGGAAATTTACAGTTACAGCTGAGTAGAGAGCGAGAAGCTTAGCGGCGTGGGCAGCAGCAGCGGCTGCAGCAATATGTAAGCAGCATGCACAAAGCGCCACCACACGGCGAGAGCAAGTGTGAGAGAGTGTGCGAGAGAGCAGAGATCTTGTAAACGGCGCAGCAGTGGAACAACAAGAACATAGCAGCGTGCTATGAAGGCGCAAAGGAATCACAAAACAAAAGTTATACAAGAGAGACAACAACAACAACCACAACGAACGTCGCTTTAACGCCAACGCGATCTGACTGTATATGTGCGTGCGTGTGTGTGTGTGTGTATGCATTGGTGAGTTTTATTTTGGTGAGCCGGCGAGCCGGCAACGGTCTCGCTGCGACGCCAACTGGCAGTCGTGCCCCAGCACTTCAAAGCAGCAGACGTCTGTGCAGCAAGCAGCAAAGCAACAACAACTTGACAACTCGTAACGTAACTGAACACAAGCCCAAACTTAACGTAAATCAACTCCAGTCAAATTAAGAGTGTTGCGCAAGTCAAAGAGAGTGTCAAAGTGAGAGGAGGCAAAGAGAGCTTGTTTAGTAATCCATTCGGTTGACAATGTATCCAGCTAGCACCGTTGTCCAGATGCTGCGTCTGCGCAGCGCCGCAGCCACATTGAATGTCGCAGCTGCCTCCCGTGCGATTTCCACCAATCGCCGACAGCGCAACACGGCGAGCGTCGAGCGCGCTCAAGCGATCGGCGATCGCGATAAGTTTCTGCATTATAATGCCGAGGATGGTTATTACAAGACTTCCCCCTTTGACCCCATCAAGGTGCCCAATGTCCCGGTGCACGAGTACGTCTGGCGTGACTTCAAAAAGTGGGAGAACTCCACAGCGGCGGTAAGTCTCAAAGTCAATGAAAAAAGGTCAATGAAATTGAATTAGTGGATATTATCTAGATGCAAAGATTCCCGTTAAACCTTGAAGTGTCAGTGCGAGTGAAAGTGTTTTCTCTTAGATCTAATTTCCAGTAGATTCTGCAGTTTTTCCAGTTTGATTTTGAAATCCAATTGGAAAGTAAAGAAAAGTATCTGTGGTACTGTGTTGTAGGGTATCTTACAGATCCCTCGGAAATTGTGAAGTTCAAGTGAAATTTGTATTGTATAGGTGTGGATTGTGTATTGTTTTGTATCTAAAATGTCGGTTTTCTGACATATTTTAAATAATATCTCAAAATGAAATATCATCTTTTTTTATTTCTGATCATAAGTATTGTTTTGTATCTAAAATGTCAGTTTTCTGACATATTTTAAATAATATCTCAAAATGAAATATCTTCTTTTTTTATTTCTGATCATAAGTGATGTATATGTTCTAGTGAAATTATATTGTCTTATACGAGAATCTTTCAAATGATTCCTTAAACATATTTATCTTATCTGTATTCATTTACATTAGAATTAAAAATAAATTGATGTACCGATCGGGAGGTATCTCTGAGATCCAAAGTACGTAGTGCAACGGTATTATCATAGTATATTTTTCAATTCATTTAAAAATATAATATACAGCTGTGAACAGAAAAATAGTAGTGCTGCTAAGCTCTACATACTGAGCATAATATTTATGTGGTAAACGCATTATAAAAAAGAAAAACTAGGATACAAATATTAATAAACATATTATAATTAATATTCAAATGATTTTTCTTTAAAAACTAAGGTGTATGCACCTCCAGGGCTTAAGAAAAAAAATTTGAAAAAATTTTGTACCTCATGAAAATAGTAGTGGCCACAAGAAAGGATAACCAAAATTATGTAACTTCATTCAAAATGGATTTAATATGTTTTTCATATTTAATATTGTCTAATATTTAGTTGTGTATTCAATATTTTTAATAACGGCTTCGCAACGGCGCGGCATGGAATCGATAAGGACCTGGCAACGCTTCAATGGAATTTGAGACCATGATCCTTAACCACTTGCCAAAGCTGTGCTGGGTTTGAAGGATTTGCAGTTTCCACAACCCGTTTCACATATTCCAACCAGTTTTCGATCGAATTAAGATCTGGGGACTAAGGTGGCCATTGCATTACATCGATCTTCTCGCATGCAATCCAACCTTTGGTGAGCTTGCTCATATGTTTTGGATGGTAGTCCTGTTGGAATGTCCATTTTAGAGCCATTTCCGAACTGGCATATGGTAGCATTATGTTTTTTAACATGCCAACATAAGAATCTTTGTCCATGACACGATTTATCAAATGAATAGGACCAACGTGATTGTAAGAAAAGCCAGCCCATATTATTATACTAAGGCCACTATGTTTATCTCTCGTGTTGGTGTACCTAGGATTATATTTTGTGTTTGGTGGATGTCTTACGAACTCCCTAGCACCTGTTCCTCAAAAAAAAAAAACGATTCTGCTTTCATCTGTCCACAATATGTGATCGGCGGACCAGGCCAAATAATCGATTACAAATCTGAGTTGTCCTTCTACATGCTTTTGAGTCAAAAGGGGTACCTTTCTAGGACTGCTGGCATTTAAATTATGTTCAAAGCCAATTTTTGATGCATTTCTCAAAAGTCATCAAAAAATAATCAAAATCAATACAAAACTAACGGGATCTTACCGCTATTCTCTTCTATATATAATATTCTTAAAAAAAATTTGACTTGTGTTCAATTTGCAATTTTAGACATTTCGAAACAATACTTTGAATGTTGTGAGGTAAAGCACTACTATTTTCACGTTCACAACTGTATGTATATAGTGTTGTTACAGATTAAATGGTTCAGTATTTGAAACCCCATAAAGCGATTTAATACCCTCACTTTAAAGCAATTTAATACCCTCATCCAAAAGTTATCAATACATTTGCCTTTCATTTTTGTTTCTTTCTTTATTATTTGTGTCAGTTTATTGAACCACAACCTATGCCAATATATGTGCCAATGTGTGTGTATGTGTGTGAGTGTGTACTTAAACGTCTGACTATATTGACCTTCCATTTGCTTAACAGTGCGAATGCAAGTGCGATTTTGGAGTGTGAGCATGAACACGAGTACACTCAGATATATGTATCTGAATAAAATATATTCACGAGTGGCCCGTGATTCGCAATAATCGTAGAGCATTATATTGCAGCTGTTTGGGTATGTGCGCAAACAGTATGTCAGGTAATTGTTTTGACAAAGAAATGCACAGATCACTTACAGTATTTCAAGTAACTGTTTTGACATCCAATTATTATCATTTGTTTTATTTAAAACAAAAAGTTGAACCCAATGGATCTTGTTTATTTATTTTATTATTTATTCCGAAGACCAACAATAATTGAGTGGGGAAAAATATAATTGACTGACTGTACATAGTTCTGAGAAAAAAGCTTATCTCACAGAACTAATTAAAGAGAAAATAACGAGATGCATTGAGTTTAACTATTAAAAACAATAAATATATTTATATACACACATATAGCTATATCAATATTTTTTCCTTGTCAAAACAGTTACAGTTACTCGATGTGGGTCATTTGCGTTCATTGGGGGTATCTGGTCCCGGGGAGGCGTTGAGGGGCGGGCCTCTCGTCTGGCTGATAAGACCACATGATGTGTGAAATGTGAAATGCGAATTGCAAGAAATAATAAAAAAAATAATAATAAAGCGAGTAAGAAATTCAAGCTTCGCGATAAGAACTACGAGTATTTACTACTGCTTACTACTGATAAGTACTACAGTTCAAGAGGTTTCCATTTGAAGGGGTGCCCACTGACAAATTGACAAGTTCAAGTCGATTGGGCTGGCATTAAATTGCCTTGCACATCTGGCTGATAAGAATGCGAGCGAAAATGTGAAAGGAAATCCAACTGGAAATGCGCTCCAAATGGACATGCAAACTAGATTCGCCATATGGCAATTGAAATACGACTGTTATCAAAAATTCCAATTGGAATGTAATGCCGAGAGCAGCGAGAGCGAGAGCGAGAGCGAGAGCGAGAAACGATCTATAAATAGTTGCATGTGATAGTTTGTCACTTGCACTTGCAATGGCTGCATAGCGCCCACGCCCCCTCCCGCTTACCGTCCCGCTCTCACTCTCTCTCTCGCTCTTAGAGTCTAAATTTTGTAAATTGTATACACATTTCACTTTTCGCTCAACAAATCAAAGTGCAAATGTTGTTTATTGAAATTTATTGCCATCACTTGTGTGCGTGTGTATATGTGTGTGTGAAACTAGACTACTGTCTAATTGGGTAAAGTCAGTAATCATACACATACATACATACACAAAATAGAATCATAAATTAAATGCAATTAAATGCATTGCACGTAGGTGCAAAGTGCAACTTGCGCCTTGTCGCGCCCCAATTGAATGCCAATTTCCAAAGCACACACAGCAGAAACAAAAGAGAGGCAGACACACACACACACACACACGCTCAAGACTCGTCTGGTTCGGGGTTGGGGGAGTTAAGAGATTCCATTTCCATAGTTGTTTTCCAATGCAATTTTAGTTTATACTGATCAAAAAGCACGCCCACCTACATACTTACATATATTCGTGCCAAGTTCTCAGCTATCATGCACATACACACACACACATTTTGCAAAAACTAAAACAATATCTTGATACTCGTAAACAATGCAATTTTATCAGTTAAAACTCAACAACATGAATTGTAAATTTAGTACTCGTATTCAGATATATTTCGAAATAAGAAATGTATTTTTACTCTTTAATTTAGTTCCGCTTTTGGCAGGTCTTCTTACATCTGTCATATGCAAAATTTTCTCTTCGCTTTGGTTCTCTTAAGCTGTGCTTGGATCTTACGCAGCTGTCCTCTTACGTTTAATGGCAGCTGTGCGTTCTGCAGAGCATCCAAATTGTTGCTGTAAGATCTGCTTTCGAGCTCACGCAGTCGCTGTTGGCGTTACGTGCGCTGCTTACGTCAGTCGTCAATTGGAAGCTGCGACTTCCAAAATTGTTTGTGTAAGCTCACACAACCCAGTCGAAATTTTAATTACTTTTTAAATGGCAAGTAATAAGTGGACATTGGACATTGAAATACGAATGTACTCGCACATGTATGTGTTTATTTATGTATGCTAATTATGCTTGTTTGGTTTTTATTTTCGAAAACAAAATAAAACAAATCCCGATTGCCGGCTAACTATACAAATGTACATCCATATGAATGTTTGTACATACGTGAATACATATTTATTTTCGGCTTGTTTTCATCTCGTTTTGTGGGCCTGTCCTCTGCCATGGCCCAAGCATTGTGAGAGAGCGCGTGGTTGGAGGCGGGCGGCAGAGCAATTGCTCTCTCTTTAGTTCAGCCCTGCTCTTTTCGTGGGTAATGAAAAAAGTCAACAAACGTCGCGCAAAACAAAAACCACAACACAAGAGACAAACGCACACACACACACACATGTACATACACTTGCACACGCTGTGAGAGAGACACGCACACACACATATGCACAAATGTACATACGAGAGTACAGACATTTGCAGACTTTGTACTTTGCCCCACTGAACTTTGATCAGTGGCCGCAGTCGCAACTCAAGTGGAACGCAGAGCGCGCGTCAAATGCGCGAAATGAATTCGTTTTTTGCTCGTTTTTTTGTCTCTTCTTATTTTTTGTTGATTTTTGTATAATTTACTTGATTTCTTTGATTTTTCAAAAAAAAAAAGTTGATCATTTTTATGCGCTTGTTTATTTGCCCATTCACAAGTATGTGTGTGTGTGTGTGTTTGTCGCGTTTTATTTATAATTCGCAATCTAAAATTAATGCCAATTTTGACTGCGCAAAATAAACTGGTCATAGAACACCCCCAACCCCACCCCCACTTCCACTCCCCTTCCCCACTCTGCTGAACAGCCAGCGCATTGTGAACGCTACAATAGTATCTCAAAGTGTTGTTATTAACTTGCAAATTTGTTATTAACCTATTTGCTTTGTTTCTTTCCCCTTCAGCTTCTTATCGTCGTGACCTTCAACTTGGCCCTGAACAAGGTCGTCGCATCCGCATCCGCTTGCAATCAGTCAAAATTGCGGTTAATGTACCCGACACGGCTGTTAGATAAAAGGTTAAAGCCTCACAATTGCAATTTGGTGGGATCGTCCAGCGATCCATTTATATTTATTTTCAAGACGGATTTTCAAATCTTTATATCTATACTCAAGTTATCTCATAATCAGTCTGATAAGCTGGTCGATATAATCGCTTTAATCGGTTGAATATTTAATTTTTAGATGGAAAACTTTTTGGATATTTCCACTGGGAATCAATTCGAGTTGTAGCGCATCAGATATATTCTGAACAAGTTGCATCAAAATCAAACAGCTGTTGAAATGAAGTTTTTAAATGAAAATCATTTGTTTTTTACAAATTCAAGCTTTGATAGCTAAAGCATATGAATATCCTTTAAGAATATGCTTAGATTTATCATATTGTATCTTCTTAAACTAGAAAAATCCGGCTGGGAAAATAATATACATTTCGAGTATTTTGCTGGAACCAAGTTTTGCTTAGAATTTAAATTTGGAATGAAATTCTATCCAATATTTTTCAAACTGCCATATCTCATTCTGATTAGTCTGAATCAAAGTCTGATAAGAGTATTGACATCCTGGACAATCCCTTATGCATTCAAGGTTATAGGATGCATATAATTCCAATTTACTTCTGACTTTTTCTGACATTTTTTAGATGCCTGTATTTCTTCACTCTCTAGGTCTTTTAAAATTTTAATGCTGCTTGCTTTGGAAAATATCTTGAGACAATTTTTATCCCTTTTATTATAATTCTCCGATAGGTATCTTGATATCGTATTCCACACTCTCTTTAATATTATTCAAGTTTTTAAGAAGACTTTTAGACTTTTCTTTTCTCCTTCTTTTATTATTAATTCCTTTGTAATTCCCCCTATATGACTTTAATCTTAATCTTTTATATTTTCAAAGCTATTTAAAAGCATAGAAAGATTCCCTTCCAACTTTCACAGACCTTTCTTTTCTTTGATCAGTTAAATCTCTATTTAAAGTACTTTCAATAAGTCCCCCTATATCTATAATCTCCATACAGGTCTTTTATCAGTTAAATCTCTGTTTAAAGTACTTCCTAAAATTCCCCCCCATATCTTTGATCCCCGTACAGGTCTTTTATTAGTTAAATATCAACTAAAAGTACTTTTAATAACTCCCCCTATATCTATAATCTCCATACAGGTCTTTTATCAGTTAAATCTCTATTTAAAGTATTTCCTAAAATTCCCCCCCATATCTTTGATCCCCGTACAGGTCTTTTATTAGTGAAATATCAACTAAAAGTACTTTTAATAACTCCCCCTATATCTATAATCTCCATACAGGTCTTTTATCAGTTAAATCTCTGTTTAAAGTATTTCCTAAAATTCCCCCCCCATATCTTTGATCCCCGTACAGGTCTTTTATTAGTGAAATATCAACTAAAAGTACTTTTAATAACTCCCCCTATATCTATAATCTCCATACAGGTCTTTTATCAGTTAAATCTCTGTTTAAAGTATTTCCTAAAATTCCCCCCCATATCTTTGATCCCCGTACAGGTCTTTTATTAGTTAAATATCAACTAAAAGTACTTTTAATAACTCCCCCTATATCTATAATCTCCATACAGGTCTTTTATCAGTTAAATCTCTATTTAAAGTATTTCCTAAAATTCCCCCCCATATCTTTGATCCCCGTACAGGTCTTTTATTAGTTAAATATCAACTAAAAGTACTTTTAATAACTCCCCCTATATCTATAATCTCCATACAGGTCTTTTATCAGTTAAATCTCTATTTAAAGTATTTCCTAAAATTCCCCCCCCATATCTTTGATCCCCGTACAGGTCTTTTATTAGTGAAATATCAACTAAAAGTACTTTTAATAACTCCCCCTATATCTATAATCTGCATACAGGTCTTTTATCAGTTAAATCTCTATTTAAAGTATTTCCTAAAATTCCCCCCATATCTTTGATCCCCGTACAGGTGTGTGTGGTCACGGATCGTCAATATACATTCGCCCAAATGCGAGATGCGACTGCTGCCTTTGCAGTTCGCTTGCAGACCAAGTTCAAGCTGGAGAAGCCCGATGTCCTGGCCATATGTCTGCCCAATATTCCCGAGTATCCCATTGCCTGCTTGGGCGGCATTGAGGCTGGACTCGCTGTGACCACAATCAATCCCATCTATACGCCAGGTGAGTGTCTACTTGTACTTTGACAACTTTGATAAGAGGTCACAATCCGAGCCATTCACGTAAATCTCGCATAATTAACTCTTATCAGACTCTTAGAAAGCTCTGTTAACTTTACAGTTACAGTCGAAAGATCACAATTAACGATAAGAATACACCTTTATTTGGTCGCGAGGGTTTGGACTCTGAAAATCATGAAAGCCTAGACATGATAATGCCTCGATTGCCATGCCCAAATACTTTTTATGGCTAAGATAAATAGAGACTTGTGTTGCCAGAAGTTATCGAATAAGAGATACCCTGCATGGCGAGATGGACACATAAAAGCCATTCAATTTTTTAACATGAGCAGTTTTTTTGGAACGGAAATATAATGCTCGACTGGGAGATACCCTGTAATGGTAAAAGTGTAACGAGATCGTGCAGCGAGAATCTTTGTAATTTTCAAACTTGATTTAACACAAATAAACAGAAACTTCAATTGAAATGAGACATAGGAAGATGCCCGACTTAGAGATACCTCGGAGAGAGAGAGAGATAGATTCATTATACAAGGAATACTTCCATTCCAAATAAGTTTTCTTAGAGTCAATAAGCTTATGCTCTTGCTAAAATAAATGATCGGGCGACAGATACCCTGCACTGAGAAACAAAGGACACTCCACAGAGAGACAACCTTTCAAAGACATTTCTCTCTTCCGAGAGCATTTGAACTTTTCCCTGAGCTTTCATAATAATGATGGCAATGCAGTGCTTGACTGAAAAATACCCTGTAATCTGAAGAAGAGACAAATACAGAGGTAATTCATAAGGATTGTAATAAAATAAATTATAGTTTGATAGACAGATATTTGTTCATAGAAATTGAGCATGAAGTAGAATTTGTCAATTCAAGGATAAGAATTTGATCAGTGAAATCAAATGCTTTAGGCCCTTTTGATTATTTGAATGCTGAGTGGTTGCCACACATTTTATCCGTGTTACTTTATCGATAATATTCGAAATACATACGTAAAATCAAGAATTTGAAACTTGAATATTATAATGATTTTCGTATCCACTTGAATTTCAGAGGAAATTGCACGTCAGCTGACGTTCAGCAGTGCCAAGTTCCTAGTGGGCAGTGCCCAGGGCTACGGAACGTTGCGGGAGGCGTGTCGGCTGGCGGGCAGGAAGATTCCCATTGCGGTGGTGCGCTGTACGGCGGGTGAATCGTTGCCGGAGGGGGCCATCGACTTCTTTGAGCTGATGAGCACGGAGAACGTGCGCTACGATGAGCTGAGAGTGCCCAAGGATGCCGATCCGAATGACATGGTCTTTCTGCCCTTCTCCTCGGGCACCACGGGAATGCCCAAGGGCGTCGTCCTCTCCCACAACAACGTCAGCAGCAACTGCGAACAGGTCCAGGCGGCACTCCACATTGACACTCTGGAGATGCAGGATACCCTGCCCGCCGTATTGCCCTTCTTTCACATCTATGGCCTCACCGTGGTGATGCTCTCGAAGCTGGGACAGGGCGCTCGGTTGGCCACGATGCCCGCCTTTAAGCCAGACGACTTTATCAAGTCCTTGGATCACTACAAGGGCACCATTCTCAACCTGGTGCCGCCAATCGGTGCGTAACACATTTTCGCTCTTCATCAAATAATCTAACTAATTCATTCTTCTCTCCCGTCTAGCTCTTTTCATGATCAACAATCCCAAGGTGACGCCGGAAGTCGCCAGTTCCCTGCGCGTTGTCATGTCCGGAGCTGCTCCAATTGGCCAACATGACGTCGAACGCTTCCTTCAGAAGTGAGTTAAGGCTTTGAACAAGTTCTCATCCCTTCATTTTTTTAATTACTTCTTTATTTAATGTCAACTTAGAACAGTTGACCAAAATTCAAGTAATTAAATTAAATCAAAATTTAACAAGTAAAGTAATTAAAACAAATTATAATTAATTTCTGTGGCTTTCAGGTTCCCCAAGATCCGCTTCATGCAGGGCTACGGCATGACGGAGGCGTCTCCGGTGATTCTGATGACGCCGGAGGGCAACACGCGCTACGCCTCGACGGGCGTCTCGCCGGGCAGCACCGAGTGCAAGATTGTGCCGCTGAGTGGCGAGGACTCGAAGGGCGTTGGCCCACGAACCACTGGGGAGCTGTGCGTGCGGGGACCTCAGGTGATGTCCGGGTATCTGAACAATCAGGAGGCCAATGAGCTGACCTTCTATCCGGGCAACTGGCTGCGCACCGGCGATGTGGCGTTCTACGACGAGGACGGCTATTTCTACATCACGGACCGCATGAAGGAGCTGATCAAGGTGAAGGGCTTCCAGGTGCCCCCCGCCGAACTGGAGGCGGTACTGCGCGATCATCCCAAGATCCTTGAGGCCGCTGTCTTCGGCATTCCACACGAGCTCAATGGCGAGGCACCGCGTGCCATTGTCGTGCTGCGACAGAACGAGAAGGCCACGGCCGAGGAGATTGCCGAGTATGTGGCCGAGCGTGTGGCACACTATAAGAAACTCGAGGGGGGCGTCGTATTTGTCGACGAGGTGCCCAAGAACCCGACGGGCAAAATACTGCGCAAGGATCTCAAAGAAAAGTATTCGGACTGAGCCATGCAACTCCCAATGTATCTTGTATCTTTTAGACGTACATTTTATAGTTCTCTAAAGCAGGCACTATTTTTGTTGTTTTTTTTTAATGCTTCTTTTTTTTAACTAGAGTTTAAGCCAATGTTTTGGCTTTGTAAGCATTGCATTTAGACGAGTAGCCTCTTAGGGGCTACTACATTAGCGAGTAATTACTAACGAATAGCAAGTAGCGAGTAGCGAGTAGCGAGTAACAAATAATGGAAATCTTTAGTCCTAGACCTAAATGGCACTGGATTGGTCCATAGTTCGTAAGTTGTCGTAGGGCTGATTAGGACTCGTAGCTTAGGTTGTGTACTGCACAGTGTGTACTCGATTGAAATACCTTGCTTATACAACTGAAATCATATATACATATATCGTTTATTTGTCCAAGGACCGCACCTAACAATAAGCTACAAGACGAAGAATATTATAATTAAATCTATATAAAATCTATTTTTTTTGTATTTGTTATATCTATACATATATATATATATATAGTATTAAGTTAGTTGTTTGTATATTTAGCATAAAAAACGATATTGACTATTGATATATTTACTCGTACCATATAAAGATATACCTATGAGGTTTTGTAATAAAGATTTATTGACCAATTTATACAAAATGTTTTTAAATTGATATTAAACCGATCGGTAAAAAAAAATGATACATTTATAGTCATAGCTCGGCAGGATACTAAAGGATTTCAAAAGGATATGCATTTTTGTATTCACAGTTGGCAGGACCACCGATTGGCATTCAAGGATTTCCAGAATTCAACCGAAAAAATTGACTGAATTTTTCCAAGGGGGGGGCATGCAAAAAGTGGCTTAAAATCATAAAATACGTGATATCTCGGCCATTTCAAGGACGATTTTGATGTCCTTTCGCACAACGATAGATATTTCTATAAGGATTGTGAAACTTTTATGAAATCCTTGATCGTCCTTTAAATAGCCAAGTTATAAGGACTTTTTCGTATAGAGAAAACTAGCCATTTTTCAGAAGTCCTTCGAAGGATATGGCTCAAAGTGGGAGTAAACAAATCCTTTCAATTAGGGCTACCAACTGGCCAAAGGACATTCAGATCGTCCTTGTAGTTTCCGAGATATCAAGGACATTCTGTTTTTTGCCTGTTTTCTGACGACTTAAGACTGAAATTTTTCAAGTGTTCGATTCTTAGATGACCCCATAATTTTTTAATGCCGATCTATAGAGTTCGTCCTTCTGAGTCTAACGCACCGAATTCCGTCAGTATACGGCAGGATTTGGTCGAGTTAGAGGTAATTTAATAAAAAGGATATTATATTTATAATCATAACTCGACAGGATCATGAAGGATTTAAAAGGACATGTATTTTTATGGACACAGTTTGCAAGGACTTCCAGATAATTATTGTGTTTTATTTATTGATATTGTCCTTTGTTTTAAATAGCCATAAGCTGAAATCGTATCTCAATCTCAATAATACTCGCATTTAATAAGTTTTCATTCAATTTATTTATTTACGACAAAATACACAAAAATGTTAGATTCGATTTATTATTTATTTATTTAGTTGTAGTTTCGCTTGCACTTTAAATCATCCCGCACGCTGCATATAAATTTAAGTTACTCGCACTTAAAATACAATAGAAAAAAAATATATTTTAATTCATATATTTCTTTGATTTTATAATTTGTAATAAGTATTTCAAGTATTTTGTTAATGTTTGTAGTTCTGTTAAATATTTTCATCATTTGTGTAAATGCGCGTAGATTCTGTCTACAATTTTTCGGATCTTGTTTTTCTTCATTTCATCTCAATATTCTTATGAAGCTGCATTTCGAAAACATATTGGGACTCAATACAAGGTCGCAATAATTGTTGTAATGTCGATCCTTAAACAGTTACGAGACTATCCGAACATTTTGATATTTATTTAGATTGTTCTTACATATTTATTTTTTTTAGATATTTCAAATATTTTATTTAGAATCGATCTCTATTTTAGAATTTATTTGTTGATTCGACAATACAAATTTATGCAACCTTGTTTAATTATACTACAAAACCAACAAGAAAAACTAAAAAGAAAGAATCCGAAAAGTATGAAAAAAAAGAAGAAATGCTCAGAAGCAAACTTATAAATTGTTTTTTAATTTTTGCACATCGCATTGATATTTGTGATATTTTTATTAATATCACGCGTTAAAGTGGGGACAGTGACAATGTGTGTAGATTCAAATAATTATTTTAACTAAATTTAAGACTCTAAATGTTTCTTATGACATTGTTTTGTTTCTTAACTTTTTTTTTGCTAAAAACTATAAAACAAATTGTTAAATGAAGACAGAAAAAAAAACATTTGGGAAAACGTGATACGAAACTATAACACAAACAGTGTTGGTAAATATATAAAAATGATGAATTGCAAAGTATTATTATATGAAATAATATGAATAATAATATAAAAAAAAGATGAATCGAACGCATATCATTTGTGTGTGTGTGAGTGTGTGAGTGTGTGTGTACGAGTGGAAGATCGTCAATAGCTGTGGTGTCATTGAAGAATAGTGTTGTAAAGTGTGCGCCGTATAAACTGAGTGTGCGTGTGTGTTGAAGGGTGCCAATATTTTTTGTTGTTTTTTTTTGGCACAGTGGGGACGATGTTGTTGTCGTTGTTGAGGCAGTTATTGTAGTTTGAACTAAATATAGAGATGGTCGGAAAAGTGCTAGCAAATGACAGTGTGTTGAGCAGTTGCACAACACTGCCAAACTAAATGCTTGCTATAAATATAATCAAAAGATCTTTTGATGGTCTTGTGCGTTAAACTTATTGACTAAAATGACAGAGATGATTACAGTACAACATTGACAAATGGCAGAATTTAAAGTGTATATATAAAATGTTATTATAAATACATGCTAACAATCCGTTATTATTTGTTCGAGCTCTACAAATTTCTCTTAATTTGCATATTTAATTTGATTTTTGTTTGGTATTTTTGTGTTGGTATTTCTTAATAATCGAGAAAAGGCCACAAAATGCGTTTGCGAATGCGTGCGAAATGCATAAAACTTTCGATTGATTAGATACTTAGCTGATCATTGCGATGATCTACATATACACACACATATACACCTACACACACACACACACAATGACACATAATATCGGAGTACATTTTGCTATAACTGTTCTTGTTCTTGTTGTTGTTGTTGTTTTTTTATGTATCGTTTAGATAATCGTTCGATTCTTTTATAAATGATTCGCCTTCTTCTCATTGCGCTCTAACAAATGCGTTTCCTCTCTCTACATACATATTTCTGTTTCCCTCTACTTTTATTTCTATCTCGCTCCAGCAATCTCTTTGTCATATTCGTTCTGCATATCTCGCTTTCATGATTACAATTCCATTTGATTTAGGGGGTTACGTCGTCATCGTCATCGCCATTTGCTGCACATCCCATTCGAGTAGATTTCACGCCTTGGCTCCGGGAATCTTGGACAGAACCTTGGACAGATCCACGCCGGTCAATGCATTGATCGAGGGCGGCAACTGGGCCACAAGGCGTGTCACATCGTTGGTCACATTGTCGTTGCCACCGATCAGCACAATCTCATCCGTTTTGGCCAAGGGAGCGGCCACCTCGGCAGCAATCTAAAATTGAAGTCAATATTAAATCAAGTTTCTTGTCTCCTTCTGTTTCTTTGAATTTCATTAATTTGATTCTCATCACTCACCTTGGGCAGTGACTCGAGCACAATATTCATAATGGCCGCGTCGCCATATTGTTTGTAGACATTCGCCTTCATCCGCATCCGCTCCGCCTCCGCTTTGCCCACCAACTCGATGGCATGAGCCTCGGCCGAGCCGATTTTCCGGATACGTTCTGCCTCGGCCCGTGCAGCCTCAATTGTATGGCATCTACGGGGGTTAACAAGAGGAAATTATGGTATTACATAACTCAGTTCACAAATTATTAAATAATTCAAATAAAATGACAGTGTTGATGAAATAAAACCAAAAAATACCATTTCATTATGTTCAAGGCGTTTATATCTTTAAACTAAAAAATGATGGCATTCAATTTACAACCTTGAGACATTTTTTTAAACTCTTGAAACCATTTAACTATTGGAATAATGCTGCTAAGAATTCTTCTGAAAACTCTATATACAAAATAGAATTTGGCCTGATTTTAGCAATTTCCTTCCTGTCTCTTTTGTGCATGTTATCAACTTATTTAACAATTACAGGTTGTTACTTTGCCATAAATAATATTCAAGTATTTCATATTTCAACAGTTCTGATCAAGGTCTGCACTTGATAAAAGCTATTTGATTTGCATTTGCACGTCAACGGGTCGTATGAGTAATCAATTGAGGTACCCAACTCTGATATGGGAGTCTTGCAACTTTTTTAATGCCAAATATTTAAATGAACTGATGCATCGGTTTTAAATCCGATTTAAAGTAAAACAAAATGTTGGCCTCAATATCGCACAAGGTTGCCAAAAAAAAAAAAAAATAAAAAAAATAAAAACGTGAGAATGTCGATCTATAAACAGTTTCGCAGACTGAACGAATATTTTGAGGTAGCACTCATTTGTTTGATTTGGTTGTGGGTAAAAGAAATTAGAATAAATAGAAAAATTCAAATTTGTTAAGTCTAGAATCGAAGTTGGTGATAACAGGTCGTATGAGTAATCGATTATGTTTAATTTCAAAATGGATAATACTTACTGCTTGCCCTGGGCAATGGTCTGGACACGATAGGCCTCCGCCTCGGCGGGCAACTTGACGGTGCCGATGAGTTCGCGATCCTTGCGCTGAACCTCCTGCGACTCGATCTCGATCTGTTTGCGCCGCTCGACGACCTCGATTTGAATCTCCTCGTTGCGGATCCGTTGACGGATCTTGGCCGCCTGCAGTTCGTAGGCCAATTGCGACTCGGCCTTGGCCGTATTGATCTCCTGATCAAAGTTGGCCTTCTGCAACTTGTACATGCGCGTGTTGTCCTCGATTTTCGTATCCGTCGAGTACTTGACATCCATCGCACTCTTCTCGCACTCCGCCTCCCGAATGCCCGCATCTCGATTCGCCTCCGCGACGCCGGCGTCGGCGTCGCGCTTCACCACCGCCGTCTGGGCCTTGCCCAGCGAGGCCAAGTACTGAACGTCGTCGTAGACGTCCTTGATGGTAAACGACAGGATCTCGATGCCCATCCGACCGACATCAGGAGCGGCCACCTCGCGCACCAAAGCCGCGAACTGGTCGCGATCTTTGTACACCTCTTCGACTGTAAGCGTTCCTGTAAGCGTCAACATTAAGAAATGTTAGCCGAGTTTGAAAAAGCCTTGAAAATGCAATTCAGTATTTTGAGAAAAAAGTATGCCTCAAAAAAAAAAAAGAACGGCTGTTCCCTCATATATTTCAAAATAGCTTGTGAAAACTTAATATTTATTTGTGTAACTTGCTCTGTAAGCAATAACATTAAGAAATGTTAGCCGAGTTTGAAAAAGCATTGAAAAAGTATTTCAAATCGATGAGCTTTACAGCGTGCAATTCAGTATTTCAAGAAAAACTGATGTCTTAAAAAAAGAAAGGATGTTCCCTCATATATGTATTTAAAAATACCTTAACTCATGAAAACTCGATATTAATTTGTGTAACTTGCTCTGTAAACGTTCATATTAAGAAATGTTAGATAAGTTAGAAACGTTTGCAAATCACTTGGAACTGTTCATTAAATTTATGGGTCTTTTTAAAATCCTACAAAATATTAGAAATTCATAGTATGTATTTTTTATTTTTTCAAATATTTTAACTCAATAGATCTCCGCGTTAAAATTAAGAAATGTTAGCCAAGTTAGAAACGTTTGTTAATCAATTGGAATTGTTCGTCAAATCATATCAAATCAATGAGCCTTTTTAGAACCCTACCAAAAATATTACAGTAACTGCTTTGAAAAAATTGGAAATTCATATTCGAGTTTGTATTTGTACATTTTTTATGTATTTTAAAAAATACTCTAACTCAATAAAACTCAATACTTATTTGTGCAATTTGTTTTAAGAAGCACAAGCAAGATTAATAAAAAATGACATAATATAAAAAACAGCAAAAAAAAAATATAAAAAAGGTTTTCCTTTCATTGAATATGCATTTTTTGTTCTGTCAGAGAAATTACTTGACTAACTGTAGCATTGGGATCTGCTTTCGTCACAAAGCTGTAATTCCCATATACTGATTTTTTTATTTAAAAAAAGTTTTGTTTCGAATATTAAAGGTGAATATTTGATTTGGGATCTCCTTTAGTCACTAGCGTAGACTGCCGTTCACAGCGATATTCAGGATAAAAGAAAAAGTGAGTCGATGTTTTCTGTATATGTAAAATGTGTTGGAGTCGACTGGATTTAATCAGAATCAAATCGTATCAAATCAACCTATGGTATGAAAAACTGAACTATTTTTTGCCATATCTGAACCAATCTCTCAAATGATGCATTTGGTGCAATCAAAACCATTTTGATTTAAATCGGACTACCTTAATTTATAGCTGTCATAGGAATCGGCTCAAAATGCAAATTTAGTTTGAAAACTTCTTTGATGTTTCTTGAGATCTTAAGTTATCATGTAGTTCCCGCAGTCACTTTCAGTTTTCAGTTGAGGCAAAGGGTATAACATCTTCGTCATGCCAAAGATAAATTTTATTTTTTTTTATTTTGTTTGTGATGGCCAAGTTTACGCTTACCGTCGAACTACCAGCCAGGTGACGCCCACAATCATGGCCACCTTGAAGGCGCCTATCCACACCATGCCCATGACAATGAGACTCGATTTTCCGATTTTCCGATATTCGATATTTGATATTCGATTCTTGGCTCGCTTAAGCTACCCCTGCTTTTGGGCCCAGTTAGCACTGTCGACTGACAACAGCGCGCGCTGTGCGACCGAGTTTATTTATCTACCCTATCGCTGTCTTCTTTCTACTTCTTCTTCTTCTTCTCCGTTTTCTTTTTCTATTATTTTGTTCTACTTTAATTAAAACATTCGCATTAGTCTTGACGTCATTGGCGCATTGTTATCGCCCCAAACTTGTCGCTGCGGTCAAAAGCTGGGCGATTAAGCTCACTGACAAAAGCTCACAGCGTGAAGCTTTCGGCATTATGTTTAGCTTATTATTATCAGATCAGATCGATCGCATAATATAAGAGCTTTTAATTGGCAAAGTTCATTGAGTATAGTTCCAATTTTTTTGTAGCTTGCATTAGAGCTACGATATTCCTGGCAACTATTTCCTTAAATGAACTTCACAATCGGATTTGTAAATTCAGATTTTTAGTCTATTTAGTTTCGAGATTTTTTAGAAGAATAAAAACTGTTTGCTTAAAGTGAATAATTCTTGGCTCACACTGCTCGCCTAGATGTTTGCGTTATATTCAAAATTAGTTGCATACAGAGAATCAACTCGAGTCTTCTGAATATTTTCCAATTTATATATTAAAAAGATCTCTTATGCAATAGGTTTTCTTTATTATTAAATTTAAAATCTGTGATTCAGGGACAATGATTAAATTTCACGGCTTCAACTTGGCATTGTATGCTTCAATTATGACGATTTTTTTCAACTCGAGTTTTCTGAATTTTTTGAAATTTATATATTAATAAGGTCTGGTTAAGCAATAGGTTTTTTTTTTTTTTATAATTTTAGGGACAATCATTGAATTTAACGACTTCAATTCAATATATTTCAGTTCTGACGTTTTTTTTTTGTAGAGAATCGAACGCAGTTATTCAACTGGAGGTCCTAGATTTGACAGTTACGGCCAGGACATTTCGAGCGACCTTTCCGGGCAATATTTACGAGTCTGCTTTAAGGTCAAGTCCCCAGCCGAGTCACAATTGTGAACCGCACTCGCTAGTAACAAGATATTAACTAAATGGAATATCGCACACTATAAACAAACACACACACACACACACACACACACACACTTAGTCGAGACAGTTGTCTGGTTCACACGCGATTCAATTGTATTAAAAGCCAAGGGGGGAAATGGGGGGGAGGGAGAAAGAAACGTCGTTGGCGGAGACGTTGTGACCGGAGACCGGAGACCTGAGACCGGAGACCGAAGTGTTCCTCGTCGCACTGACTACTGAAAGTATACGGACAGTTGCATAAATGAAAGCCGCCTTGAGGCTCAAGATATATGTATGTACATACATACATATATACACAGTCATACATACACAACATACACATATACAATTATTCCCAGCCCTCAAATATACAATGGAATTGTATATATTTAATTCAACGAGTTATGAGTCGGTCTACAAATAGCGCCAGGGCCCTTTGACGAGCTTCGTTCTCCAAAGTTCCATTAACAACAACAATTACGACTATTCGTGAGTATTCACGGGTATTCAAATGGTCTGAGTACGAGTGGAAACCTGGTTCAATGCACTCGTAAAACCGTTCAAGTTTAGTTTGATTAGTGTAATTAATTGAGCAACCAAGGTCACCACTTCTTTTCATTGTAGAGCTCGACTAGAACCCAGAACAACGATCAACACCGAACAACTTGAACTATAAAACAAAAGCCTAGATTAGAGCTAAATTACTCAATAACGAATAACGATAGATTCTGTTATCTACCTACTCTTAACGTAAATTTCCCAATTTACAATTTTTAAGAAGAACTATAATAAATGTTCTTAGACAAATCATGTCGAAATCCGTACATCATATCTTTTCAGTTCCAAATACTTTTTTACGTGAGTTGAAATAGCAACATAAACTGCTTAATATATCGATTATTGTGTATCGTTAATCGTATTTAATCAATTTTTTTGAAAACTGTGCAATTTATTAATTTTGGAATACTGAATGTCTTATTGAACATCGTAAATTGCTTCGTATGTCGCTTTTAATATCATATAATGTAAAAACAAATCAAATATTCTACACTTTTGTTGAAAAACGTATTTTTATTTAATATCGTATATCCTATCGATATCCTATGGTATCGAAATCCCTAAAAGTTGTTGCAAATTTTATGTCTTGTCGAATATCGTATATCGTGCATTTGAAGAATATTGCATTTATGTAAAACTTAATATCGTATGTTTTTCAAATCCAATATCGAAAGTCTAAAATATATCCAATAAAAATCCCTACAGATTGTTCCATATCTTAAGTCTTGTTGAATATCGTATATCGAATAGAATATCGTGTAGCGAATCGATTATCGTGCAGCGAATAAAATATCGAGCATTCTTTAAAAATGTATTTCTTATTTTTCAAAATTAAATATGGTATTTTTTTTTACATCAAACATAGAAAGTTTAAGATAATTAGATGAATATCGTACGTTGGCATATTGCTGAATACGATATGTCTTCTCGAATATCGAATCGCATATATGACTAACATATGTTTTTCAATTGGCATATCGACAGTCTGATGTAAGTAGAGTAGTTGTGGGATATCGTATGTCGAATTGAATATCGTGAATTATGAATATTCCCATATTTAAAAAAGTCGACTTTCTTCAGTATTTCTGCTAGCACTCACCCAATATGGCGCGCAAGTGTCCTTCCAGCGTTTGCAGGATCGTTTGCTTTATCTCCTTGACGCTCTTGCCCAGAAATTGCTCACTGGCCGTGCCAAGAAGCTCGTCGGCCTGATGATGAAAATAATAAACATTCATCATCTGTGTGAGTGTGCGTGTGTGCGTGTGTGTGTGTGAGTGTGTGAGTGTGAGTGTGTGAGTGTGTGTATGAGGGCGAGTATATGATTGAGTTATGTTAGTGTTGTTATATTGGTTGATCAACACGGCACAGAAAGAGAGAGAGAGAGAGAGATAAAGAGAGAGAGCGAGACATAGAGAGAGAGAGTGAGAGAGAGATAATGAGAACAGCCAGCAGCCAGAGCAGAAGTTGACAATCCAAAGCCACAGCCAAAGCCATGAGTAGTTTTGAATAGTATTGTTGAGTGTATTGCATGATTAATGAATAATTGAAGATTTTTGAGTATTTATGAGTAGTATTCAGATGATGATGATTATGTTAAGACCCGCACACACACACACACACACAGACACAAGCACACGTTGATGTAATGGCCATAACAGTAACAGTAACAGTGACAGTATCAGTGACCGTAACCACATATCAGTAACATTAACAGTAACAGTAACAGTAACATTAACAGCAACATTAACATTAACAGATGTTTAGCAGTAGACGTAATTCAATCAAATGATGGTTGTTATTATTATTTGTTTGTTAATTTTGATGATTATCATTTACAGTTGTTATTTTTTTTTTTTTGATTTTGATTTTGATTTTCAGATTCGTTGGATGAGTCGATTGAGTTGAGGTTGAGTTGGAGTTGAAGTTGAAGTTGAGTCGAACGATCGAGCGCAGGGTATGTGGTTGGTAGTATTGTTAAAAGAAAGTAGAGAGAAAGGTAAAAAAAACACAAATGTCAACAAATTTCGACTGTTTATATAAGACCTGTAGCTCCATTTAACTGAAGTAATGTTTTCTTTTTGTTTTTAAATTAATTTAATTAATTCTCTAGTTTGTGTGAGTGCTAAGAGTAGGCTATGTATGTGTTAGAGAGAGAGAGAGAGAGATAAATTATACGGAGAAATTCTTAATGATAATTAACAAACATGCAGGCAAATAATATGACAACAGTTACGATCAGATTCATCTCCCTCGGGATATATTTTCTTTTTCTTCTGATTCGCATTCTGTGTGTGTGCGTCTGTGTGTGTGTGTGTGTGTGTGTGTGTGTGTAAGTGAATGAGTGTATTCATGAATAACATGGCATGATGAACGAAACATTTAAAACCAAGCGAACGAACCGAAGTAAACCAATAGCAAATTTTGAAAAAAGAAAACAATTCGAATATACCCTCTTTTGCCATAGTACATTGGCACAGGGTATATGTATTTGTGAGAAAACAAAGAAATATTAAATAAACATACCTCGTCGTTAGCATAATCTTTATTTTTATACGAAGATGACTGTAATAATGAAATGAAATAATTGGGTAAGAACATAATTTCGATTCAATAAAACGTCAAAATTTCCAACGAAAAAAACAGAAGAGAAATGTCAACTTAGTGCGTCAATCAGCATCATCAATCAGTTCAGAGTTGAATGAAAAGTCAATCAAAAAGATAGAGAGAGAGATATTGTTTATGTGGGGGAGTGAGTGAAGTGAGAGAATGATAAAACTGTGATAATAGATAGATTATGATAGATTGATTGAGCGATTCATTGATTGATTGATAGACTCAACTGTAAATTGTCGCTGTGATTGATTAGCATTAAATTGAATTAGCTTAATATTCTAGGTGCATATTATCAATTAGTTACAATACAAACATTATTTTGGCTGTGCAAATATATTGAATTTCTTTTGATTGACGGCTGTGAATGTTTGCAATTCCAAGTCAAAGAAATGATTGAGCGTGCACACACACACACACACACACACACACACACACGCGCGCGCGGGTGAGTGGAGTGTGAGTTGTGATTGTGAATAGTGAATAGCACTCAAAAAGAAGTCAACGAAACTCAAGAGTTTTTACAGCATTTCAACGGTTAATTCTACACTTACTTTTGATGGATCAGATCTAATTCGCTTGCAAGGCTAAATATAATTAATTTAATTGAATTTGTTTTTTTTTTTTTGGTTTTTTTAAATTTAAAATGTTAAATTGTACATAAACAAAACAGAAAAGTTAAAGGAAAAAACAAATGCCAAATGGTATTAAATTGTACGATAATATCATAGACAGTTTAAAAAACTTGTCATATTATAATAAATAGATTGCTAAATGGAATTGAATTAAGTTGAAGCCAAATTTTCAGACGTTGCACTACGTTGCTACCAAAAATGCATGCCAAATAGATATAGATATAGATTGATTTATGTATATAATATATATAATAGATATTGATATTGTTATTGTTGAATCTCTAGGGAGCTAAAAGCCAGAGGAACTTGCATACGGAACTCGATAGATTTGTTTGTTTGTGTGCTGTTTGCTTTTTTCTGGAACGTGTTCAAGCACAACACACATACCTTCATGATCTTGCATTGGGCCACGCCCGTAACGGTCAAGGGGACTCCCTGGGCGGTCTCCACGTTCTCGCACATCGGATTCAGGGTCATCACATTCAAGGACAGTCGCTGCACATCCGTCACCAGCCACCAGGCCCAGGCCCAGCCGCCGACAATTGTCCGCTTCTTGGTGGAACCACAGCAGCCACCTGGAAGCCAAGAGAGAAACGGATAAAAATAGATTATTTTTTAGTATCTTTATATATTTTAAAAATTATCAAACATGTTATTATACGAGTCCCGAACAACCCAAAGCCATTTGTCGGTGGCAAAGTGTTACTTGATAAATTGAGTTATACTCAATTTAAATTATTTAATTCAATAAATAGGCATTATATAAACATTCACTTCAATTCATTTACTGTTTAAGCTAAAAACATCATTATTATAATTTCTAATGATTTTGAACTTCATAAGTCTTCATTCAAAAACATTTCGATTGTGTTTTGTATACTCGACATATATTTTTTTAATTTTAACTATTTTATTTTTAAATAAAATAAATATTGCAAAAATCTTTTTATAATTACAAGAAAAAAATCAATCTAAAATGCATCTTCGACTATTGAAAGTTTCAAGGATTATTACTTTGTATCTTATTTAATTTTAAAAATGATCAGATATGTTATTATACTAATCCCGAATAACCCAAAGCCATTTGTCGATGTCAAAGTGTTACTTGATAAATTGAGTTATACTCATATTGTCCATCTTTTACAGGGTATACCCATCGGTAAGTCTCTAACATATGTTATGCAACTCTTAAGTTGTATTCCCTTCAAGACTTTGTAGCACTTTAGCTTTTTATCAACTGCTTAGGCGTATTACGCCCTGTTGACGTCATTGGTGCCAGCGGCCAAGTCTGATGATGTTGGCCCAAATGATGGCCCACAAATATTGCCGCTGGCATACGCACTTTTTGGCAGGCAGACAGCTCAGCTTAAATACAAACATATGCACATTTGTATGTATGTACATAAATAGTAAGAGTGAAAGCATTTCACTGCCTTAATTGTATGTGTGTGTGCGTGTGTGTGTTGTCTACGTGCCGGCAAACACGTCAAAAGCACCCGAAGTGATGATTTACTTAAAGCCAAGAGTGTTGTCAGCTTGTCAAACTAAACAGGAAGCAATTGGCCATTTGTGTTGCCAACTAACGGGTCACAGAAAAAATTTAAAAAAAAACTCTACTGCAAGCTAATTTACTCCCACTCCTTCTCCCTCTCCGCCTCGCACTCACACTCCCACTCCCACAACCCCTTCCACTCACACTGCCCCCACTCCTTTAAAAGGGCAGCTGCGCAGACGCAAAAGCTGAAAGACTCTCTCTCTCTATCTCTCTCTCTCTTTCAGAGAGAGTGCAAAAGGGAGTTTAAAGCGAGAGCGACAAAAACTAATGAGAGAGGTAAAGAGAGAGAGAGAGCGCGCGAGGCTTTGGAGTGCGGCCATTTCTAGTTGTAGTTGTTGTTGTTTTTGGCTTCGTTTTATGTTTTTTTTTTTACATTTCTTCTACCAACTCAGCTCAGTTGCCCAGCGAACGTCGCAGCGCGCGGCTGCAGAAAGCGCACAGAAAGAAAGTGTTAAAGAAAGCCCACAACAACAACAACATTTACATTAACAACAACAAGAAAATACAAACTCTCCTTTGACACAGTTCTAAAAGAGGTTAAAATGTGAGTAGCAATCACAGAGTGAAAAGCAATAATAAATATATAAACTTATATATGTATGTGAATATATATATAAATAAATAAATAAACAATGCCAAAGTGTGCCAAGCGGCAAAAAGAAATCAAAATCAAAAACAACAACAAGAGGCAGCGCAAAAAGAGCGCACAACAACAACAGCGATAACGACAAATATTCTAAGCAAAAGCCGCTGTCGCTGTTGCTGTCGACGCAGACGCGTGCGCAATAAGCAGCGCCGACGCCTACGCAGAGAAGCTTTCTCAACGAAAGTGATTCATGTCTGGTTTCGTTAAGTTTTGTCGTTGCGTATGTGTGTGTCTGTGTGTGTGCGCGTGTGTGCGTGTTATGCATTTCTCTTTAGCGCTGTTTACTTAACTTTTTAGCGCCTATTCGCAGTGTGACTTAAAAGTTGCTGTTGCTGCTGCCGCTACTGCGACTGCGCAGCTGCTGCGGTTGCTGACGTCGCTGTCGCTGTCGCCGTCGCTGTAAACGTTTGGCGTTTTGTAGCTCGTACCTTGAACTTGAGTAGCGTAGCGCACATTCAACTCGCGGCAGCGCAGCGTCAACCAGTTTGCAACAACAACAACAAATAGTATTAGCAGCAGCAACAAGTTTGTAATTACCAGCAACAACAACACCAATAACAACAACTGCGGCAAAATGCTGTCAATACTACTGTTGACTTGGTCCAGCCTAAGATTATGCAAAGTCAGCGACAGGAAACGTTTTGGACAAGTCAGCGATCAACCTTAATCGATAGGGCGGCGTGCCAACAGAAACTGGTTGTGTACCTACAGTTAGTCAAATAATTGTTTTCGCACACAAACAAAATCATAAAACTCAATTACAGAAACATAGTTCTTTTTATTTTATTGTTTTGGATAGTTGCGTAAGGTTCTTAAAACAGTTAGTTAAGTAAATGTTTTGACAACGAAAAGGAATTACATACTCTTCGATGCAAAATAATTTTCCTTCTTGCTTTTCTTTTTGTTATTTTTATTTATATTTTTAAAAGAATCAAAATCACTTACTTTATTTAAAAACAATATTTTTTTAATCTTTTCTTTTGCTTTGAAAGCTGCGCATGATCATTGGAACAGTAAGTCAAGTTACTGTTTTGACAAGCTTAACTAATTCACATATTCTATGTTATTATATTTAAAAAAATCAAAAGTTAAAATTCCGTATGATTCTTAGAATAGATAGTAAATTGTTTGTTTTGGCAAGAAAAAAAATTCAAACTTCAAAATTTTATTTTTTTTTATTGTGTTGTATATAATAATATAATTCAGTTTAAAGTGCTTATTTGTTGCTAAATGAAAAAATTAGATTTTTTTCCATTGTCTAAACAATGACTTGACCAACTGTATATAAGTACATACTTATGTATGTGGGTATGTTGGTGTGTGTGAGTGTGTGTGTGTGTGTGAATGCAGCGATTGTTGCATGCCTTGCTGACATGAAATAATGAGAGAAAAGCTGCAAATGCAAGTTTTTAAAGTTTTATAATAGCCGCAAAAGATTTCACTTTTATGCGGGCGACTTGCCCCTGCCACATACCACCCCCCCCCCCCATTCTACCACTCCACCATTTGGCCAATACGCACTCTCCCAACTTCATTTATGACACGTGCAGCGTGGCAGCCACAAATGAAGCTCAAACCGAAGCCCAAATGCGCTTTTTTTAAGTTAACTAAATGGCATGTAAAATTCTCAAATATTTTCTAGCTTTTGGTAACGGTAATGCTTTGCAAGTAAACACCGTTAGAACGTTAGAAAGATCATTACGAAAGCTTGACATGAAACAATTGCATATCGTTCACTCGAGCGTTGAATTGAAATTCCGATCGGTTGAGTTTGATAAGAGTGCCAAGCGTGTTGCAATGCCCCGTTTGGGGAAGGGTATTGCATATCAAATGGAGTTACGAAACTACCTAAAATCGTGTGTAATGCTGCTCCCACCACACACAAAGATCGTGATCGAAATGTTGAAAAGTGCGCATGAAAAGTGTGTTCCCCAGTGCTTAACCCGATTACATTTACTGGTTATTTACACATACCCTGTACAAGTAAAACTCTCTGTAGTAATCAATCGACTGTGTGATTGACTGACATTGATTGACGGGCAAAAGACGGTCCAAAATTTAAAAGGAAATTCAATTTATTATTTGTGACGTAACTTAATACGCAGACTGTAATTTAGAGAACAGGGGAATAGAATGGAAAGCTGTTGGTTAATTTATTGTGATCTTCAAACGACCAACAATAAAAACACATCTATCAGTTTTTCAACTTCACAATTTGTTATGATTCCCAATAAAACCAATCGTGTTCAATTTCACTGAGTCAAAACATATTCAAGTGTTGGTAGTAAGTCACAACTTGTTGAGGAAAATGTGTAATTTATTAGTGAAACTTAAATAACAAAAAATGTTAAATTGATAAACTAATTTTCAAAGCGATGTAGTTGATTTTATAAACTCTAATAAAAAAACCTATTTCTCCTGGGTAGAAATGTAATAACTAAAAGAAACAAATTTTAAATAAAAAAAGAAATTTTCAAAGCGCTGTAATCTTTTTTATAAATCGTTTCAACGCATTTGAAAATATCAGGCACATGAAGAAAAATGTTGACAGTTTTCGAGACTTGCATCTTTTTTTTTAAATTTTATTCGCAAAGCTTTTCAAAATTCTTCACGATATACATCATTTTTGTTGATAAAGACAAAATTAGCAAATTCACTGACAAATATTTTTAATTGCAGACACGACGAATTATTGAAAGATCTGCAAAGTGCACATTATAGTCATCGCTATCGTTATCGTTACCGTTATCGCTATCGTTATCGTTATCGCAATCGTTATCGTCTTTGTCTTCGTTGGCAGTCGCTTGAAGGGTGGCAAAGAGCAAAGAAGAAGAAGAAGAAGAAGAACATCATCATGAGCTCAGCGATTGTGGGCGCCGCATCGGCGATTGGGGGCGCGGTGACGGCGGCGACGAGCAACAGTTGGTTCATCCCAATGCTGATGGCCGCTGTCGCCTACTTTCAGTACGAGGAGATCATGGACCCCGAGTCCAAGCCGAGCGACGTGAGCAGCGATGATATTCTCGATCACTATGATTTCATAGTGATAGGCGCTGGTTCGGCGGGTGCTGTCGTCGCCAATCGCCTGACCGAGGTGGAGAACTGGAATGTCCTCCTGCTGGAGGCGGGCGGAGACGAAACCGAACTGACCGATGTGCCCCTCATGGCCGGGTATCTGCAGCTCTCGAAGATCGACTGGCAGTACAAGACTGAGCCATCCGGTACAGCGTGTCTGGGTAAGGTCTGGGGTAGTTAAGGTGTTGACAAAAGTTATCGATGTTAATTAACATCGCTGGGAATATCGAAACAAACCAATTCGATTATTATTGCGGACAAACGGCATTAGTTATCGATACAAATCGATATTAATCAGTTGAATTTACAAGCTTTATATATGCAACCCAAATAGTTGGACTCAAAATATACTCATTTAAATGGGATACTAACATTTTCTCAATATTGAAACTTTTTTAATTGAAATTAGTGACATGATATTTATTTTATGGCCACATATCGACAACTCAATGGAATTAATTGGCTTATTTCTTCTTCTCTTCTCTCTCTCTCTCTCTGTCAATTTCTCTTTTTCTCTTCTTCTCCCGTAGCTATGCAGGGTGGACGTTGCAATTGGCCGAGGGGCAAGGTGCTGGGCGGTTCCTCCGTGTTGAACTACATGTTGTATCTGCGCGGCTCGAAGCACGACTACGACAACTGGGAGGCACTCGGTAATCCCGGCTGGTCCTATCGCGATGCCCTCTACTACTTCAAGAAGTCGGAGGATAATACGAATCCGTATCTGGCCAGCACACCCTACCATGCCACGGGGGGCTACTTGACGGTGGGCGAGGCTCCATATCACACTCCGCTGGCGGCCAGCTTTGTGGAGGCGGGCGTTGAGATGGGCTACGACAATCGGGACTTGAATGGCGAGAAGATGACGGGTTTCATGATTGCCCAGGGCACCACCAGACGCGGATCGCGTTGCTCTACCTCCAAGGCGTTCCTGAGGCCGGCCCGACTGCGTCCCAATCTGCACATCTCGATGAACTCGCATGTGACCCGCATCATGATCGATCCGGTCAGTAAATTGGCATTTGGCGTCGAGTTCGTCAAGGATCAGAAGCTGTATCATGTGCGTGCCACCAAGGAGGTCATCCTATCCGCTGGCTCCGTCAACAGTCCCCAGCTGCTGATGCTGAGCGGTGTCGGACCACGCAAGCAGCTGGCCAAGCATCGCATTCCCCTCATCAAGGAGCTGAGCGTGGGCGAGAATCTGCAGGATCACATTGGACTTGGCGGCCTGACGTTCCTGGTCAATCAACCCGTCTCGATTGTCGAGAATCGCTTCCACACAATGTCCACTGTGCTGCAGTACGCGGTCTTTGGCCAGGGACCTCTCACCATCCTGGGAGGCGTCGAGGGACTCGCCTATGTGAACACCAAGTATGCGAATAGTTCCCTCGACTGGCCGGACATTGAGTTCCACTTTGTGTCCGGGTCGACCAACTCCGACGGAGGATCGCAGTTGCGCAAGGCACACGGACTGACGGATGCCTTCTATAGATTGGTCTTTGAGCCGATCAACAATCGGGATGCCTGGAGCATTATTCCCATGCTGCTGCGTCCGAAGAGTGTGGGCAGCATTCGATTGCGCAGCAGCAATCCCTTTGACTATCCCTACATCTTTCCCAACTACCTGAGCGATGACTTCGACCTGAAGACCCTGATCGAGGGGGTCAAGGTCGCCGTCGCTCTGTCCCGCACAAAGGCCATGCAACGCTTCGGCTCCAGATTATCGAGTATTCGCTGGCCGGGATGCGAGAAGCTGCCGCCCTTCACCGACGCCTATTGGGAGTGTATGATTCGACGTTATACATCGACGATCTACCATCCCGTGGGCACCTGCAAGATGGCCCCGTACTGGGACAAGGATGCGGTCGTCGATGCCAAGCTTCGGGTCTACGGCATTCGTGGACTGCGGGTGATCGATGCCAGCATCATGCCCAAATTGGTATCGGCAAATACGAATGCTCCCGTCATTATGATCGCCGAGAAGGGCAGCGACATGATCAAGGAGTTCTGGATCAAGAACACAATAGTCTGATAAGGCCAACACCCGAACCGAGTGTGTACTGTACTGTGAGTGTGTGTGAGTGTGTGTATGAGTGTGTGTGAGTGTGCATGAGTGTCATTGTGAGTGCCAGTGTGAGTGTAACTCTCTAGATTTAATGGGTACAACTTCTTCGGGGTTTCAATTTTTTTTTTTTTGATATTCTTAAGCCATCCCAATGTATTTATTGTATTACTTTATGAAAAGTCAAAACCAAGTGACCATTAAATGAGTGTTTCTTTTCAACGAATCCCGAAAATTATACTACAAATTTTGCAATTGGGGTACAAAATTACCTAAAATCAAATCTAAACTGCGCATCATAGGTAAATAGGTAAACTTGTGTACGATAACAACATATGTACCATGGCAAGTATGTGAGAATGTACCCAAACACAGAATTTGTGTACCAACTTGTATTGGGGTACATTATATATATGTACCAAAGTCGGCAACCTTTGAATTTAATTTGTATAAATTAAATACAGGTATCATTGAGTTTATAGATTTATCATGATTTCATTCCCTTTTTTATATTTTCATTCTATTTTTGTCCTCTTTTTGGAGTCCGTCTGTCATGTTTTTCTTATCGTAATGCAGAAATGTTGTACAAACAGTTGTACCATTGCATAGAATAATATGTACCTAAGTTGAGTTCAATGCTTACTCTGTTGGCTTTCTTAATAAGTAGTCCATTTGTTGTCGCTAATAACTTGATATAGCTTAATCTTAGAACAAACACATTATTTTAACTGCTTCAATTAAAGCCATAGAGTGAAAGACTGATAAACGAATTGCAAACAACATTAAAAGAATATATACTAAGATAAACCACAAGAGCTTCTTTGATAAAGTTAGGAGCAAATAAGGAGATTAGACTGCAAATAAGGCTATTAAATGTATTTATTTAGATTTGTATAGTTTATTGTCCTCCAGAGGATCATTTTGGTACAACAAAAGAATGAAAGACCACAGAAGATCTATAGATTAAGTTGGACAGCTTTAAGGCCTTCTCAGTTTGATATTCAAATTAATGTTGGTTAAATTTAATGATTCTAGTACATTATGTGTTCTTTGGCTAAAGGTGTAAATCATATAGGAATTTCATTATTTTGCTCGCTTGGTTGATTTTCCTCTGCTTGATCGGCCAGTTGCTCTGATTGATCCTCCAACGGATCCGCTTGCAACTGATCTTCTACCTCTTTCAATTGATTTTCTTCCTCCTCCAACTGATACATCTTGGCGTTATTCTCGTTCAACTGATCTTCCTCCAAGCGATCCTCCTGCGACTGATCCTCCCTTATCATGCGGGCTCCCTGCTCGCCAATCATCATGGCCGGGGCATTTGTATGTCCCGCCGTTATTTCCGGCATCACACTGGCATCCACAACCCTCAGCCCCTGGATGCCGCGCACCCTCAAGCGTTCGTCGACGACGCCGCGCGGATGTGTGGCAGCTGCCATGCGGCAAGTGCCGACCGCGTGCCACGCGCCCACAAACATGTAGCGAATGTGGCAGAGCCAATAGTCATCCGAGTCCGCTGGCAGGACATCGCACTCGGGCAACGGGGGCAGCCAAAGTTCCATGCCACAGCGCTGGAAGGCGCGCGTGGTTGTCAGCTGTTGCACGTAGCGCACGAAGCGCAACAGCGTGGCACGATCATCGGGATGATCGCCATAATTGTTGCGTATCACGGGCTTGTCTTGCGAATTCTTGCTGCGCAGACTGACGGTGCCGCGCGACCGCGGCAACAACAGCGACCCCATCACCTGCAGCATGTCCGATTGCTGCAACGCCGCGCGCTGTGCCGCCACCAGCTCCGCACGGAAGCCCAAGTAGCCAAAGCTGCCGACGCCGCCGCGCGGAAGCAACGTGTGCGCCACAACATGCAGATCCGGCTGCCCCGCGCGACTGTGCGGCGCACTCGAGTTAAGGAAGCCCATCATGGAGAAACTGTTGGCCAGCGGACCACGCTGATCCTGCAGCAGATACTCGGCGACGGAGGCGGGCTCGTAAGCGCTGCGCGTCCGCGCGTCGCTGCTGTTGACGGCGCAGTGGCGCGTAAGGCGCAGAAAGAGCGGCAACATGCCGTGATCATGCAGATTCTCACCGACACCGGGCAGATCGAGGCGCGTTCTGATGCCAAGTTGGGTCAACTGTTTAGCCGGGCCAATGCCCGAGAGCAGCAGCAGCTTGGCCGAGTTAATGGCGCCCGCGCTAACAATTACCTCCCTGCGCGCCCAAACGCCGAAGCTGCCGTTGCGCGCTGGCAACGTGTAGGCGACGCCCCTCGCCCTCGTCTTGATCCCCGCCCCTTGTGAATTGAAGAGCAGCCGCTCCGCTTGCGCGCCATGCAACACACGCAAATTGGGGCGTTCTCTGACCGCGTCTGTGGCCAGATATTGACGCGCACTGTTCGCGCGTCGTCCCTGCTGAATTGTGGCAGGCACGTGATGCGTGTAGCCAAAGCTGCTGCCTGCCACGAGGGGTTGCCGCATTCGCGGCACGCCCAATTCCGCGCTGGCCGCATAAATCAAAGCGGACAAACGCAAGTTCAGCGCGTCCACAGGAAAATAGCTAAGTTGCAGCTGCGACTGCAGGCGGCGATAGGCGCGCTGCACCTGCCACCAATCCCAGCCCTTTAAGCCGTGTCGCCAACGCCAGCCCTGGAAATTCTCCGCACTGCCTGGCACAAAGATGTTGCCATTGAGAGCGCCGGTGCCGCCGAGCAATTTACCGTGCCACCAGCAACAACCGTGCGGCGGTTGCATGGCCAGGCAGCACTTGGAATTGGGCTCTGCCGCATCGAGCCACATGTAGCGCGCATCGTGATGCAGCGTGCCACTCAGGCCATAGATTTCCGACTCCAGAGGCGGCAAGTTGCCCGCCTCGAGCAGCAGGACGCGGACATTCGGCTGATCGCTCAGACGACTTGCCACAATGCTGCCCGCACTGCCGCCGCCCACCACGATGTAGTCGAAGGTGTTCAGCTCGTTTTCCGGCTCGGGTGCGGCAGGTGCCACATATTGTGGCGGCCAATCGCTGCTGTTGGTCAAATGCCAAGCGCTGGCATTTAAGGCACTTGCCACAGATTCAATTAGAGACACTCCAATGCCATTGCTGCGTAATTCACCCCACTCAGTGGCAACACTGGTGTGCAACAGTGCTACCAGACAGCACAGCTGCAGGGCTGCCACTTTGCCGCACAGAGACCGCACGTTCCGGCTGTGCATCTTGAACTGTTTCGGACAGGTTAAGGCTATGTGGCTCATTACCTTTTATCAACCCAAAATACTTCAGTTATTTTGTACTTTTTTTTTCTTTTTCGTGTTTTGAAACTTGTTTTCATGATCTACGACGATATAAATATTTTATTATTCTTATCTGGAATTTGCCTCTTTTTGTTGTGCTTTTTATTATTTTCCTTTTTTGTTTACACAGCGCTTCATATTTTTAAAATTCCCACTCCATCTGCCTTTCCCGCTATCTTCATTCCTCCCTCTGCTTCTTTATGCCCAATAAACTCGCGTCAAAGCTTTCGCTGTTAATTAACAGAGGTCTGAGTACTAAAAGCTCTCCCTCTCTCTCTCCCTTCCAACTTTGCATACTCTACGAAAATCAGGCATGCTGCAAATGTAGTGAAATAGGAGCAAAAGATTTGGCCAGATTAATTTTCTTAACTGGAAAATCTTATATCATATCATTAAAGTTGAAACTGTACGTAGGGTATGTCTTATTCGATCATCCTCTTTGCTTTCCAAAAAAATTTCTTACTTTTCAACTGTCCTCACGATTATTTTCCCAAGTCACGACGGAAACGTTTTAATTCAAAATCGAAATTAAATTTAACAATTTATGACTTTTTCTAATGAAGATATTAGAAACTTTGAAGAGAACGTGTCTGGGCCCTACAACAAATAAACATACACACAGACACATATACATATACATACTTATATAGTATGTCGAGTAATTGGTTTGACAAAATAAAAATATCAAACGTTTGTCTTTTTGCTAGAGCTACAAGTAGTAATAATAAAAGAAACAAAAAATGACAAACTAAGCAAAAGTGTTGTTTCTTTTTGCAGAATAAAATATGTGAATTATTTATTTTGTTAACAGAAATATTTGACATACTTCATATTCCCAATCAGACTAAGGCCCCAAGATTCTCCTCCTGTTTGTTTTGCTCGTTTTGTTTTCTCTTCCACACATTCATTCATGGAATATATGTATAAATGTAAGTATATATTCATTTGAGTAATTGAGTTAATAAAGCAAATATAATAAAAATAAACTCGTCATTATCAGTGAATCAGTGTATGACATAAATAGTTCACATTACGCTCAACTTCAAGCAAACAAACTTGCAGTGTACATTGCAAGTTTACTTATCGGTGTGATCGAAAAGTTCAGATTACGAAATTGAAAAGCCAATCTGATATAGCGATGGGAATGACAACAATTGAAAACCTGCTTCTGCAAAGCGGAAGTTGCAATACCCTTTCTAATGGCCTTTCTAATACATTACAACATACCTATTAAAAATGGAAAAAGTTAATACAAAATTTGTGTGCATCAAAAAAGATTTTACGCATTTTCTCCCAGTTCTCAAATTGTAGATTTCTATTTTATGGAGATTGTAAGTCAAGAAATCCAAATATTTTATTTATTGTTCTTTGAATTTTGGCTAATCTCCTTTCGATTTGTAGTTTAACTTATTTAAATGTTTTAGTTTGCAAAACGAGTATATCGACCATCTTTTTATACTGGTTCTAAGAACAATTTAGTTTTTGTTATTAGCCAAAACTTTGCAATTGTTGTGTCATCGATATATCGAGCACAGTTCCATCTCTAGTGGTAACAAAAACACACTCACAGGCATTGGTCAATGCACCCGCAAGTTGGTCAAAATGAATTCGATGGCTCAGCAAGTTGTGAAGAATTGTGTAGAATTGCCCGGCCCAACGAGCACTGGAGACTGAAGACAGGTTCAGTTTGAAATTGACCAACAAATCGAGTTGAATTCAATTGAAATCGTTTAAAAAAATGACGGCGGTCAACACATTTGTGACCGTTTGGCGATTCCTGCTCACCTTGGGTCCCTCGGCGATGGTGATCCTAATGCTGAACAAGGGCATCAAGGACTACAGATTGGATATTGTCGATGAGGAGCATCGGGTGCGTTCGATACACATCGAACGGTTGCGCAACAGTTACGATTTCATCGTCGTGGGCGGCGGTTCGGCGGGCTGCGTTCTCGCCGCGCGTCTCTCCGAGAATCCCGCGTGGAATGTCCTGCTCCTCGAGGCCGGAGGTGACGAGCCGCTGCTGATGGACTTGCCGCAAATGTATCCGGTATTCCAGCGCAGTCCGTGGGACTGGAAATATTTAACGGAGCCCTCGGATCGCTATTGCCTGGCGATGGAGGATCAACGTTGCTTCTGGCCCCGGGGCAAAGTCTTAGGCGGTTGCAGCTCCATCAATGCCATGATGTACGTGCGGGGCAATCGCCATGACTACGACCACTGGGCCGCCTTGGGCAATCCGGGCTGGAACTATGACAATGTTCTGCATTACTTCCGCAAGGCGGAGGATATGCGTGTGCCGGGCCATGAGAATGATCCGTATCATGGTCACGGCGGTCCGATCAGCGTGGAACGCTACAGATCCCCATCGCCACTGCTGGACATATTCATGACCGCGGCCAGCCAGCTGGGATTGGCCCATCCCGATGGCGATTTCAATGGACGCACTCAGAGTGGATTTGCCCCGCCGCATGGAACCCTCAGAGATGGACTGAGATGCAGTGCCAACAAGGGCTACCTGCGTCGCAGCTGGCAGCGTCCCAATCTCGATATTGTGCTCAAGGCGTTCGTCCAACGACTGATCATCGATTCAAGTGGTAGCAAGCGTGTCCTGGGCGTCCGCTTCGAGTATGGACTGGGCGAGTACGAGGTGCTGGCCAGCAGGGAAGTGATCCTCGCAGCTGGCGCCTTGGCGAGTCCACAGCTCCTGATGGTCAGCGGCGTGGGACCCAAAGAGCAACTCCTGCCACTGGGCATCGAGGTGGTCCAAGATCTGCCCGGCGTGGGTGGCAATCTGCAGGATCATATTTCCACCTCCGGTGCGATTTATACCTTCGAAAGTCCACAGCCGGGTCGGCACTTGTCCTTCCTGGTGCCGGAGCAGCTCAATGAGGAGTCGGTGAATCAGTTTCTTCAGGAGCATCGCGGATTCTTCTATGCGATGCCCGTTAGCGAAGTCATGGGCTTCATTAGCACACGTTACCAAAAGTCCGGACGGGATTGGCCCGACGTCCAGCTGTTTATGGGCAGCTATGGCTATGGGGCCGATGGCGGCATGGTGGGCAGACGTGGAGCCGCCATCACCTTGGAGAACTACGCCAACTCCTTTGAGCCGTTGATGTACCAGGACTCGTTTGTGATTGCCCCGCTGCTGTTGCGTCCCCGCTCCCGCGGCTATGTCCAGCTCAATTCCAAGGACGCCAAGATCCATCCGACAATTCATGCCAACTATTATGACGATCCACTCGACATGGCCATCATGGTCGAGGGCCTCAAGCTGGCCCATCATCTCACCCAGACGCCGGCGATGCAGCGCTTGAATGCCACCCTGAACATTTACGAGTGGCGCAACTGCCCCGAGGTGGAGTACCTGAGCGACGCCTTCTGGGAGTGCCTGGCCAGATATTACTCGCAGACCATTTACCATCCCGTTGGCACCTGCAAGATGGCCCCCGATGGCGACCCCTTTGGCGTTGTCGATCCCCGGCTGCGGGTTCGCGGCCTGCGCGGCCTTCGGGTGATCGATGCGAGTATCATGCCCACGATTCCCAATGGCAACACGAATGCTCCGACTCTGATGATCGCCGAGCGGGGAGCCGACATGATCAAGGAGGACTGGCATCACTATTCACACGGCGGTTGGATCTAGTTGCTCCTCATCTCACTTAGTTCTAGTCAAATAGCTATATTGCTCTTTCCCTTCTGATTTTCAGATTTATTGTCACTGTCACTCCCCCTTCTCCTTGACAAGCGTTGCATTAATAAATATTTAACTCAATAATTCATTCAATTCAATTCGAAGGTCAAGACAATGAAACTACACATTCGTTTCTTGGCTGGGCCACAAAAACTAGCAACACACATATGCCAAGGGTCAATGGTCAATGGTCAAAGGTTAAGCATGCAAAGAATTACAACCTTCGGTCGCTCAACGAGCATTCACAATTCGCACCACAGCAATTAAAGCCCCAGCAGCGAATGCGAAGCTGAGAAAACGACAGCCAACTACATTCCAATTGAAGCAATTGCCAATAAGTGACAATTTTCTAGATCGTTGTGGTAAAGTTCACCCAGAAGTGGGAAAATAACTTGAAAGTTCTTTAATCGTTCGACTTGTATTGGTTTAAAAAACTTAATCAATACATAAATATTGAACAATGGCCATAGCAAATGAAACACCCAAGGTGGGAGATATATGGGCAAAAGTCGTTTCCAGTCGACCAATTGAAGTTCACTTTTTACAAACTTATGATTAGCCATTTAAAAACTGATGCACTTAACACTGGTTTTGGATCATTTTACCCTTGGGTGGGCAAACTTACGAAAAGCTATGTTCTTAGTTTTGAAATATTTCTGCAGCTTTGAGCTAATGCAAAAATATACATAAATATATTAAAAAAATTGCTAAAATTGTTTTTAAATATATTTATGAATATTTTTTTCAAAGTGTGGAAAAACTTTGGAATGCGGCTCATAAACTCTACATTGAATCAGTTTCCAATTCACAAAAATCAAATTCGGAAAATAAATCCGCCTTTTAATATTTCCGATTGATTCCAAAAATGTATTCAAGATGGAAAATATTGTGTAGTTAAAAGTTTATTGAAAAAATAAATTAATTTCCATTTTGCAAGCTTTTCAAGAAATTCAAAAATAGTTCTTAGCTTGATCGCTACATTCGATATTTTCCACCCATGGCAGTAGCTTTGGATTGTGATATTATCGTCACTACATTTCTACGGCTTATTCATAATTTTTTTTGGTGTGCAGAGGCGTCGGGTAGCGAGTGGAGGCGGGGGGCGTGGCAAGCTAATCAAATTTGTGCATTTGTTCGCAATTGAGTTGGAGCTTTAGGACAGCAATTGTTGTGGATGTTTTGTCGTAGCTGTTGTAGTTGTTGTTGCAGCTATTGTCATAGCTGTTGTTGTAGTTGTTGTCATTGTTGTTGTTGTAATTGTTGTTGTTGTCATTGTTGTTGCTGCAGTTGCAACATTCCGGCGACATTGACAGCAAACGCTTATAAATTGTTGTCATGCGGTTCTTGTTGTTGTTGTTCTTTTTGTTGTACACTGAAAAAAAAACCGGGACTCCAGAATAAAATCAATCGGTGTCAAAAGTTCGGTCATCTCGGAATTTCCCAAACTCAAATTAAATACAATTTTTTCATTCCTTCTCTAGGAATCTTTTTGGTGAAATCAAATGCATTGGATCTTTGTTTTTAGTTATTTCAATGCTGATTGCTTGGCAGGATATTAATATCCTGAATACATGCTTAGAGAAAAGTACAAGCTTTGAATTTTGAACTTAAATTGTATAATTATTTTATTTTGTTCTTTTTTCTTTCTGTTTTTGGCTGTGTAGCTGTTGCCGTTTTGGCGCTTTTGGCATTAATTGTTGTTGTAATTTATGAGCGGGCGCTGAACCAAATGGCAAACGCGACAAGTTTTACCAGTTTACCGATTGCCGACTTCACACACACTTTACACACACACACACACACACACACACACACACACACGCACACACTGAAGTGCTGAAGTTTTCAAAAAGGTTTTCGAGATTTTTCACATGTTTCAGTCCACGCCGTGTGCTGCTAACACAATGACGCGACCAAAGCAGCTCCAGCTCCAGCTCCGGCTGCGGTTTCAATATCATTTCAAGGCACAATTTGTAATCCTTGTGCTCGGACTCGGACTGTTGCAGCTGTTGCCGACCGCGATTGTGGCCCTGCCACAGGAGGAGATTCTGGTGGAACAGGCGCCATCATCGCCAGCTCTGAATGTGCCATCGGGTGAGTTGTAGTCGCGTCCTTAAGTCTGGAGACTCTTTCTGCCTTCCACTCTCTACTATTGTTTGTTTTTACTAGCACTCATTACTTGTTTCCTCTCTTTACTCAGTGCTCGCTCCTAATTTCTCACACTGTCTCCTGATTTCCGCATTCCATTTACCTTCCTTCTCTTTCGCTTTTTCCACTCCAATTATTTTTAACCCCTTGGTGATTCTTGTTGGCTCCCTATACGGCCTCCAGCTCTCTTTTTGCTCCTATTGTCTACTTACTTTTTCCTTTTTCTTCTTGCCTCTTCAATTCCTTAACCTTTCTGCCTTTTCAGCCGTCTCCTTTCAATCCCGTGATCGCTTGTTCGTCTCTCTTCTTCCGTCTCTCTTCCCCTGTCTTCTCACTCTCCTCATTCTAATTTCTGTTCTTTTCTTCTCAGTCTCCTTTTTCCTCCTTAATCACTTTCGCTTTCTTCTACTCATCCTCTTTTATCTACCACCCATCTGATCCTTCTGCTCCATTCAATTCATATCTACCTTTTATCTCTTTCTCCTTTCTTCTCAATCACTTTCCCTCTTTTTTCGTAACCTTTCTTCATCTTCCTTCTCATTTCAACTTCTTTTTTTTCTCATCTATGATTTCTTCCTTCCATGCTTCCTTTCCTTCCTCACTCACCATTCCCATCTTATGACCCTTGACCTCGCTAAGCTATTCGACCTTTTATCTTCTCTGCAGATCTCAGTGTTGGCCTCAATCTCGTGCCCGTGAGCAGTTTAATCGCCGCTGCGGCAAATGCCGAACCTCCCGCCCCCATTCAATTTGTGCGAATTGCCATGAACAGCGGACTGTGAAAACCGGCCGACAGGTGGCGTCAACAGTCAACACCACTTATTTAACTTGTATTTATTGTAATGCTATTTTTTTTATATTTTTTTTTATTCGTTATTTGTAAAAAGTCTGTATTTGAGCATAGAATAAAATTGGCTAAATAGTGTGAGAGTGTCGCTAAAAATAATACTTTAATTAAACTGAAGTTAAATTGTTTATTATTTCAATGTCTCAATAAGATCTTTGATAATTATTGAAAGATATTTCAACGCCAAATTTATAGCAAATAATGTGAAATTTTATACTATGTGATACAGATTTATATGTGCATTGCATAGATGTTTATTAATAGCTCATTAAATTCATAACTGAGAAGAGCCCAATAAAAGACAATATGTCAAATCTACAGATTCATGTCGATATAGTCGATATATTTTTATGGCTAACACTTATAAAATGTGAATAAAAAGCTCTGGAGTAGTTAAAAGAATCAATAAAAGAAAAGAAGTAATTTGTTTGCCACATCTAGAGTTTCATGTTTTTACAGGGTATCTTGTCTTTCAACTGGCATTTTTTAAACAGGTGTTTGTACATGTGTGTGTGTAAGTGTGTGTCTAAGTGTGCAGTGCCGACTTTGTTGCACTGCCAATTGTTGAATGTCAACAATGTTGTTCTATTGTCTCGATTAAAAAATGTATGCGCCTTTTATAGTATTAACCTGACAAAAGAAAATGTGTATTTATTTGTTATTATTGTTATTGTTGTTTGTTGATTGTTGATTGTGTGTTTGCCGATTAAAGCAAACCCGTCCTTGATCGACATTGTCGGGGTCTGGGTTATAGTGACTAACTGCGAAATAATAATAATATTAATAATAATAGTCAAAATAGTACTTTAATATATGAATTTGCGGACGGATAAGGCTAAATTACTACTTTTATTATTCTTTTGAGCACTCGATAAGATAACTTGAAAATTGGTATAAATTTATGATAACAATAGAAAAAAGCCTCTCATAATAGAATACTTAACCCAAATTATTAAATTGGTATACAATGTTTTCTTATCAACAAATACAAAGTAACTTCAAGTGTATTTACCACTTAAGAAGGTCAGTTATAAAACGTCCATAAAACGCGCTATCTCTTTGTCTCAGAGTAAAAAGTCTTAACGACTTGCTTTGAAATAGATAAAAATCTTCTCATGTCCTTTCTAATCTTTGTGAAAAACTGCAATATATTTTTTAAAATATATTCTTTATTCAATCCACCTTTATTTCATATTTAACAGTATTTGGAAAATGAGACTCAAATCCATTTTGGTTTTATAAAAAAAAAAACTCTGTCAACGTCTGTTTGACCAAGCAATCACATTATATGATATTCAACTTGTAATATTTATTATCAACCACGATAAAAAAGTATCAAATGTTAATGGACGCAACATTTTCTTAAATTACGCAATAAAAAAGAAAAGTAATTGTAATTGAATTAAAGACTGCATGTAAATTGAGTAAATGTATTTTATTTGCAAGACAATGAAATTCAGAAAAATTCATTTAAGATCATAAAGATGAAATAAACTCAAGTACTTCAGATTATTTGATCGAAAATACTTTTATTATGATCAAAGTATATTATATATAAGTATATGAAATATTCTATTTCTGTTCCATTCTTAACTCATCTATGACTCGCTTCACTAGCTTATCTCTTCTTGTACAACAATTCAGTTGGCACAGTTTAAGTCACTGCTTTATTTAATAAAATAATTTTCGGCAAATAAATCATAGCTTAAAGTTTAAGCTGGTAAAAATAGTTTGCAAAATACCTATTAAATAATAACAATTTACCATTATCAAGGAAAATAGAGAGAATTGTGGGTTTGAAATAAATCTAGTGAATAGTAGATTTTTTTTAAATTTAATAATAATTTAATAAACTTAATTTGGTGAGTAACAATTTTTGTAGCTTGAATGGAGGTTTTCATTGAACCCGCTTAAAGACAAGGCAGAACTGGACATTTGAGATTTGCAACATCTAATCTGGCAAGTTGATGACTCGTAGATACTTAAAGTGTTGCATTAATTAGCAATGTGTTTCAATTGTGGATGGGGCACGTGACGGGGTCACTGAGCATGCGACAAGTTCGTCAACCAGGCAAACAGGAGCAACAGATGCACAGAATGATATCGCTGATTCATTGTTGAATCTCCCAAACAAATCTCTCTCTCTCTCTCTCTCTCTCTCCCTGTCAACAGCAGCGATAACCGGCTAACAGACAGAGAGTGAGAGAGAGAGAGAAAGAGAGTCTAACTCTTATCGCATCTATAAAAGCAAATCGCTAACTCGGCCAACGCGTCAAATCGGCAAAGTTTCAAATGTTGGCAACATCTTGTAATCTGACGGAAGCCGCTCAGTGCGGTGTCCCTGGCATTGGCCTCTACCAGGGCCTGGTCACCATGTTGGTGCAGACTCTACTGGCCGCCCAGTGCAACGTGGCGCCCTCCTCCCTCTGGCCACCGGATTATGGCGATCAGCTCGAGGATCTACGTGATGGGGAGCTCAATTATGACTTCGTTGTCATTGGCGCCGGTTCGGCGGGTTCGGTGGTCGCCAGTCGACTCAGCGAGAATCCCAATTGGCGTGTCCTCGTCCTGGAAGCGGGCGGCGATCCACCAGTTGAATCCGAGGTGAGTTCAGATCAATTCTCTCTTTACGTAACTTTCTCGTTACTTTGTTGGCAATGCAATGCAATGTCAAGTTGAAGGCCAAACGCAATTGCGTCAGTCAAGTCCGAGTCTGGTATGCAGTGTACAGTCAGTGAAGTAATTGTTTTCCCCTAATTTGCAATACACATAAGTAATTTATTCTTATGTTGTTTTATTCACTTTTTTTATGCTAAGTTAATTTTTTAAAAATATTATGATTTTATTTTTGTCAACATAATTACTTAAGTAACTGTAAGTTACAATGTGTTGTACCAGTTTCTTAGTTTGTTTGTTTTCTCAAACAGTTTCTATTCGAACCTCAGTTATCCGTGTGGTGCATAAATTACAGAAAGTTCTCTTAGAACCATTAAAAGTATTCTTCCCATGCCAATGTGACGTTAACAGCGCAAAGTTAACAGTATTGCGTTAACAGTTTGACGTTAGAAATAAAGTAATTTTTTCGCACTTTTAACTGACCAATTTCCCATATTAAGTAAAGTTCTTTGAACTCTTACTGTACTAGTACTGTTCGTATTAAATTTAAATTGTAATTTATGATTTGGAATCCATCAACCTATAAAATAAAGTCAATTGATAGTTGTATTGACTATTGGCTTATATTCTACATAAGACATTTCTTTGAAATAACCATAACTCGACAGAATCCTGACGCATTTGAAAGGGAAAATAATTTCTGTGTTCACAATTGACAGCACTGTCGATTGGCCTTAAGGATTTTTAGCATTTAAAATGAGAATTAGATTAAAAATTTGTTTAAGCAGCGGTGGGCATGCAGTGGCTCTGGGAGCAGCAAATGCTCTCCCTGTAATTTATGTAGGTAGACACATTTAGGAAAACTTTAACTGGTTTGTTGTAGTTGATGTTGTAGTTGATGTTGTTGTTGATGTTGTTGTTGATGTTTTTGTTGTGCTCCAGAATTAATATTCCGTGCACACCGATGCACTAAAGAACTTTTTTGCAAAGTCAAACTATGTGAATAGTTGAAGAGTATTCTGATTTGTCATCTCATCCATTGGAACAGATCCCTGCGCTATTCTTTGGCCTGCAGCACTCGGAGTTCATTTGGAATTACTTCACGGAGCCGAGCAACTCGTCCTGCCAGGCGATGAAGGATGGACGCTGCTATTGGCCACGTGGCAGGATGATTGGCGGAACGGGCGGCATCAATGCGATGCTCTATGTGCGGGGCAATCGCCGGGACTTTGACACCTGGTCGGCGATGGGCAACACGGGCTGGAGCTATGACGAGGTGTTGCCATTCTTCGAAAAATCAGTGCGTCCCGTGGGCAATGAAACGCATCCTCAAGGCTATGTGACATTGAGTAAATTTGAAATACCTGGAGTTGAGAAAATGATCTTCGACGGCGCCGAATCGTTGGGTGTGCGCCGGGTGGAAGAGTTTGCCGAGGGCAGTTTTGTGGGTTATACAAATGTCCCGGTCACGGCCCAGAATGGACAACGTGCCCACACGGGCAAAGGACACCTGGGCAAAGTTGGCCAGCGTCCAAATCTACATGTGATTAAACACGCGCTGGTTGATCAACTGCATTTCGATGCCAAAAAACAGCGAGTGGAGGCCGTGAGCTTTGTGCGTGGCGAGCGCACCTATCGAGTGGGCGTGGCACGGGAGGCGGTGCTCTCAGCAGGCGTCATTGACTCGCCAGCACTGCTGCTCCGATCTGGCATTGGACCACGTCAGCATTTGGAGCAACTGGAAATTCCAGTGGTAAACGATCTGCCCGGAGTCGGTGGCAATTTGCAGGATCATGTTTTGGTGCCGATTTTTATGCAGCTGGCAATTTCGGACAAGGGGCCAACGCAAAGGGAAATCCTCGACAGCATCTATGAGTATCTATTGCATCGCACTGGAGACCTGGCCAATCATGGCACCGCCTCCACGGTGGGATTCGTCAACACGAACACGGCCAACAACAGCGATCCACGCTATCCGGATGTGGAACTCCATCATTTGTTCGTACAACGTTCGCGTCACGATGCCCTCGAGTCCTTACTCAATGGCTTCAGCTTTCAGGATCAGTATGTGAAGCATCTGCAGCAACAGTTGAACGACTTTGATATTTTGTGCATCTTTGTGGTGCTCTCGCATCCCCAATCGAAGGGACAGTTGAGTCTGCGCAGCAGAAATTACTGGGAATCTCCCAAGCTGGTCAACAACTATCTGACCCAACCCGAGGATCTGGCAACGCTGTTGCGTGGCATTCGCTATCAGGAGAATCTACTGAATACGGCCTCGTATCGAGCTGCTCAGGCCCAACTGAGTCACATGCCCATCCCCGAGTGCGATTCCTCGTTTGAGTATCGCTCCGATGACTATTGGAGATGCTATGCCAAGTACTTTTCCATCACCTGCTACCATCAGACGGGCACTCTGAAAATGTCCCCGGAAAGTGATCGCAATGCCTGTGTCAGTCCCCGCCTCCAGCTCCATGGCATCGGCAATCTTCAGTGGCCGATGCCAGCATCATGCCCAGCATTGTCAGTGCGAATACAAATGCCGCCACTGTCATGATCGGGGAACGTGCCGCGGACTTTATCGCCCAGGATTGGACGGGATCGAGAGATCAAACGGGCAGGACAACGCACCGTGTCCACGATTACGACTTGTAACCTTTGACCTCGCATTTTGCATATTTGCATATGTATTAGTTTTCTTCAAATATTTTGAACAAAAAAAGCTTAGCATTCTATAATCTTCCTTTTTAAATATATATAAAAATATTTTTTAAATTAATAAATTATTAAATAATTTATAAATAGAAAAAAATTAACTAAAATAAATAAATTGCACTCTTTGATGTATTTTTACATTTTTCCAAGTTATAGCAGATTTAATGCCTAAAATTAGAGAAAATTCTATGAACCTCTTCGTTCTAATAGTTTTAAGAATTTTAAGAAATTTATAAACATTTTATCTCACTTGCCTTTGCTTTGCCTTTTTAAGTTATTCAGTCATTGACTTATTGAAATCGTTGGTAAGTTACACTATAGATTTTGTTGACATTGTAAATCAAATTATTCCGTATGTAGTGCAATTGCAAGTAAGGAAAATAAATCAAAAGAATTTGAAAGCTATGTATAGCTAAAACTAAATTCAAGTTCTTGAATAAATCTATTTTAGAAGCAAAGTTTTGTCTTGTTGTTGTCTTCGGAAATCATGTTTTTTAATGAGATAAGCATTTGAAATGCAATATATTTTTAATAAAATGAATGAGAGTGCTGAAAATATTCCCAAAATATTTTTAGATTTTAAATGTATATAAAATACATATACTTCTATTTATTTTTTCTCAACAAGTTGTCTTTGATATGCTTAACAATAAATCCTAATAAAGTTACCTTTCAGTGCCTAAATTTTAAATAAAAAAATTAAAAACTGACAAAAAAAAGAGACTAAAAGACTATTAATTATTAAGAATATTTACTTTTGTGTAATACTTATTGACTTTGATATTCCTCAATTGTGTAGAGTGTTTAATTTTCCGTGCTGGCCGAACCCAGATGCATAAATTGTCAACAGGTAAACAACAAATTGAAAATGCTGACATTCTAAACTGCTGAGGTGTTGACTGAGGTGTTGTTGTTTTTTTTTGTGTGTTGTTTCTGTGGTGTTGTTTATGCCGCCTCGGAGAGCCACAATTCCTTAGTCTTATCGTAATTACGATGGGCCCACATAAAGATATCGCTATGGAAACGACAGCCAAATTATTTGGCCTGGCTTATCGGAGGCAGCCGCAATACATTGTGTGTTATCAGAATCCATAGCTGAACGGATGAATGCCCAGATGGTCGGAGGGAGAACTGCACATTGGTATTCAACACTCGAAATATTTGTCAAACATAAACAGTATTGCGATATGGCATTCAAAGAAATCCTAATGAAAAACGGAGTTGAAAATCATATTGATTTATTGACACTCTTTTAATAACAAACTTGAAACTTTTTGCAAACAGTGACATCCTTCAAAATAAATATGGAAAATAAAGTACACTTTTCATTTGTTTCTTTGTGCTTATCATACATCGAGAGTTAGCTTTAAGTCGTGTGTAAAACTACACTCAAGACTTGCTTTTATAGCAACATCTCAAATTATAAAAAAAAGTTTACAAGTTTTTAAATAAAAATTCTACCGTATACAGTATTTATTTATATTAGTATTTATTAACTTTTTAATTGAATAAAAATGTGAATTTGAAATTCCTAACATATTTTTCATTTCTAACTTTTTTAATTAAAAAAGAAAATCAACAAAAATTGTATTTATTTATACTAACAAATTTCATTTGAATAGGCTAGATTCTATTATCATGACATAAAAAATAAAAGCAATTATAAATATTTAATCACAACTTTCAATCGAAAAGTATCAACTGACTTTTTATCTGAATTCTTAACATAACTTTCATTTTAAAATGATGTTGAAAAAGTAAACCGAATATATTTAAGATAAGTTTATTTATTAACTAGCTGATATATGAATAAATCGCATGCTCAATGTGAAATACAAATAATTTCAAAGAAAAGTCTGTTGTAGTATTTTATTGGACTTCTGACAACTATTTGAGACTTGGCACCAGTGTGAACAGGGCTGGAAGAAAGTGTTTGAGTGTTTGAGTGTTTTCGGTATAATTGCCGGCAATGGAAATTGAAGGCGCGGGCCTTATCATTGGGAGTAGGAAGCCAGCCAGAGTTGTTTAATATGGATTGTCGATGTGGTGTCACCTTTGGCTGCTGTGGCTGCACCCGCTCCTCGAATGTCACATCTAATCTTCGTGGCTGTGATAAAGGCGCGTCCAGTGTATATATACTATATGTACATATATATCATTTATTTGCATTGCAAATGTAGCAGGTGATTTACGGGAACGCGTCCGGCATGCGAATCAAACGTTCGACGGTCCGTACAAATGTCGCTCGACGGCGTCAAATGCCGGACAGTAGCTCACGGGCAGCGTCCGTGTCAAGAAGTGTGTATTGTATATCGAAAAATATATATATACAGATATATATATTGTTGTTCGTTGTGAAAGAATAGCATGGAATTCCTTACGGCACAATGTGCGGCCAGATCGGCGGGTCCGGCGAATACGTTAATGTCCCTGTTGCTGCACACACTGATCGCCAAATATTGTGATCTCAGTGGCGAGCAGAAATGGCCAGCGGACTATGGTGACTCGCTGGGCAAATCCGGCGGATTCAAGGAGCCCTATGATTTCATTGTCATTGGATCGGGCAGTTCGGGAGCCGTTGTCGCCGGTCGCCTGGCGGAGCAGACGAATTGGCGAATACTTTTGCTCGAGGCGGGCGGCGATCCGCCAATTGAAACGGAGTTCGTGGCCTGGCACATGGCCACCCAGTTCTCCGACTGGGACTGGCAGTACCACACGAAGCCCAATGGTCGGGCCTGTATGGCGATGCAGGGCGAGAGTTGCCACTGGCCGCGGGGCAAGATGCTCGGGGGCACGAACGGCATGAATGCGATGATCTACGCCCGTGGCACCCGGTTCGATTTCGATGACTGGCAGCAACGGGGCAATCCCGGCTGGGGCTATGACGATGTGCTGCAGCATTTCCGCAAGGCGGAAAATCTGCGCTCCACGCGACCGGACTACAAGCCGGGAGATCATGGGGTCGACGGGCCGATGACCATCAATAACTATGTCTCGGACAATGAGTTCCGGTCGACCATTCGGGCGGGCATGCTCGAGATGGGCTACGGCAGTGCTCCGGACTTTACCGAGGGCTCCTTTGTCGGCCAGATGGATATTTTGGGCACCCAGGATCGTGGACGTCGCATCACCACCGCCCACTCGCATCTGCCCAAGAATGCGCCCAATTTGCACATTGTGCGTCACGCCCACGTCAAGCATCTCAACTTGAATAAACAGAGTCGCGCCGAGAGCGTCACCTTCGTGCATCGCGGTGGCAAGGAGTACACGGTGCGAGCGAGCAAGGAGATCATCCTCTCGGCCGGCGCCATTGGCTCCCCGCAGATTCTGCTGCTCTCAGGTGAGTCAAGGTCAAAAGAACGAATCTAATCGACGAAATCGTCGCATAATGCCCGATTAGATAGTCAAAGCACAAAAGTTTCCTAATTCAAAATACACTTTATGCTAGACGGTTTTATGAGGTAACGTCTACATTGGGGTGCATCGATTTGTTGCCCAAAAAATGCCAACCCATATTCGTAATCTTCGGTCAACTCTAAGATGTTTCCACCAAGTAACCATAGTTCTAAAATCAATTTCTAGACCGCGCTTTTTGAGTTGAACAATTTTTATTTTTACTAATATTCTTGTGAGGATCAGGACTTTCAAAATGGATCAGTTGCATTTAAAACATAATTTTCGTCATGTGCTTTTGGCATTTGAACGATTTTGGCACTTAAACATTGCTTTGAGCATTTATTTTTATTTATTAAATTATTTATTAAATCAATAACAAATATTTTGAATTCGGTTATTTATGAATTTTATTCAATAAGTCAACAAATAAGAGTAGTATCATTAATCTTTTTAATGAAAATGATTTGGTTAAAATTATTTGTAACTCTTTAAATATCTCTTAAAAATTACATGAGAAATACATTTATTGTCAGTATTTGCTTTATTATGCAATATATAAGTATGTATAAACTTTGTTTAATTTTATAACCTGAGACTCATGGGGTTTATGTTTTCTTTTAACTAAATTTTCATAAGAATTTGTTAAGACGGAGGTCAATTGGTAATTTCATTTCATTAAATGCTTTGTATAAACGCAGTGATAGAACAATAACAAGTAAAGAACAGTAAATAGAATGATAGACAGATAGATAGATAGATAGATAGATGGATAGATGGATAGATAGATAGATAGATAGATAGATAGATAGATAGATAGATAGATAGATAGATAGATAGATAGATAGATAGATAGATAGATAGATAGATAGATAGATGGATAGATAGATAGATAGATAGACGGATATATTGATAGATAGATAGATAGATAGATGATAGATGGATAGATAGATAGATAGATAGATAGATAGATAGATAGATAGATAGATAGATAGATAGATAGATAGATAGATAGATAGATAGATAGATAGATAGATAGATAGATAGATAGATAGGTAGATAGATAGATAGTATGGGATGGACTTTAATAGAGTTGGTAGGAAGTGGTTGTACTGCCATCCTGCCATTTGGGATCGTCGCTCACCTTGGCGCGGCACATGGGACACGTCGGTTCCCGTTTGAGCCACGTTTGGACGCACTCGTCACAGAATATGTGACGGCACTCGAGAATGACGGCTGAATTGTACGGATCATTGCAAATGGGACACATGGAGTCGGCAGCGTCGAGTTCGTTCTTTGTGGGCGATCGGATTGAATCATTTGAGCTTCTCAAATTGCCAATTGCACGTTTCACAAATGACAAGCGAAAAATGAGCTCAATGATTTTGATGGCAATGTATAAGATCTTTAATATACCCGCAATGTAATCCATATCCGGATAGGATCTATAGATATAAACCAACCATTGTGTGATGGGCGTAAGGCAGCGATAGAACTGAAAAATGTACTCGAAGAGAGCAAAGAAACGAGCTCGAAATTTCATATGCCGAATGGGCAGCATTGTTAGGAAAATCTTGATTAAAATCGTGATTAGTTTCAACATTAAGTCACTGACAATGGCATGATAAAGTAATGATCCTAGTGCAATGGCTTCATTGACAGGCGGATCAGTGTCCTGCAAAATTGTATCGATCATTTCCAGGGTATTGTTGAGCTTCTCATTCGTCTCTGGCGGCGGTAAAATCAATCCAAAAGGATCTGGCGGTGCACTGGCCAAATAAAGTCGCATCAAAACCACAATTAGACCCACAATTAAATCACGCACTAAGACCGTGAATTGTTTTTCTTGTAAACGCGCCACTTGCAGGGGCAACGTGCGGTTTAAATTCGCAAAAGTAATGAGGAGCAGCAAGACGTCGAGTATACCCCACCAATGATCGTACAGAAACTTGATGGATAGCAACAAAATAATGGGCAAATAAGACATTAACTGTACGGCCAGTTCGGCAAACATTTCCCGGTGAATGTCGCGTCCGGAAATTGAAGACGGAGCTCGAGTTGGATTTGGATTTGGAGTTGAAGTTGAAGCTGAAGTTGAAATTGGAGCTGCAGCCTGAGTTGGACTATTTTTGGGTGCTCCCAGCTCAATGTCAGTGTTTTGTTTCATCAGGTTGGGCGCTTGAGAGTCCTGTTCCCGCTCATTCTCTCCCAAGGTTTTATTGTCATCATCATTTTTGCCGCTCATGCGCATCGATTCCGAGACGCTGCCGGGGTCGTTCAAGGACACTGACTCACTCGGCTGACTCACCAAGTTGTCGCCGGCTATGGACTGGTAACGGAATTTCGAGTTGCCAATTAAGGAACGTAGTGCCTCCGGTGATGGCGACGTGGACATTGAGTACATATCGCGCCAGAAACTCAATTTACGCATTGAAGCGGGCGCAGTTTGAGGAGCAGCTGGATTTGAAGCAGCTGAAGACGATGATGATGATGATGATTGCTGCTCCAGGTTACAGGAACGCTGTCTGGCCAGAAACGAGTCCAGTTTGCTGTTGACATCGACACGTGGACGTGGCGGCGTTTCCTTCAGCTGCTCCATGTCGATTTTTAGGCTGCCACCATTTCCGGGTGCGGATCCGGATCCGGATCCGGATGCCTGCTCCTTTGTGCCTAACACATTGTCCTTGGAAGCACCTGTCTCTGACGGAACACTCTCATTGGGCCTCATACTCATATCACAATGTAATCAACTCTTTTTACTTGGCAAAAAGTGATGCTATCATCCTGGCTGACGTTGAATCAATGACCTTAGAGCTTCTTGGCTCAGATGCTGACAACTAAAGTCAAATTGAAGCTTTAAGCTTTTCTCATTACCAGTCCATATTTGAGCTTTCTTTACAAAATGTTTCACTTTGATGAAAATTTACTTCGATTTCGTACTTTCTATATTTGACAATTTTATTTTAGCTGGACGATGAAACAGTAAATTCACTAAAAGTTTTTCAAATGAATTTTTTGAAAGTGCTAGAAGTTTGCAGTCTTGTCTTAAATTAAGGTCTGAAATTGATGTTTTTAAAAGTGTCAAATGAGAAAGCTTAAGTTTTCCTAATTTTCGAATGGAAAGATGTTATTGAGCTTCTTTAGTGAAAGCAACTGCCCCACTCCCCAACTTAATCCTAAAACAGCTTTTTATTTTGAAAAGCGTTGGTTAACATTTCTCCAAAGCTTTTACCTTTAAAAAAAACAAGCTGTTTGAGCTTAAAGTTCATTGAGCTTAAAGGTTTTTTCTCATCTCATTTCAATCAAAGAATTGTCATCGCCTAAAGCTTATGATAATTTAAAGCTGTACTTCATTATTTATTTATTTATTTTATTTTATTTATATGTCAACTAAAAGCAGTTGACCTAAGTTCAAGTAAAAATCAAATTAAAAATAAGTAAAATTTAGAAATAATATTTAAATTGAATAATATTTAATGATATAATAGCTTTCCAATTAAAGCTTGCTTTTAGGTTTTGAGAGCCATTAGTGAGTTTTGTTGATACTTCCCATCAGCTTTAAGCTCTGTTAAGATATCAAGCTGAACAAGATTATAGAAATCGTTTGCGTTAAGCTAATTAAAATTGCTTTAAAATTATAGAAGAGCTTTCTAATTTGAGCTTTCTCTTCGGCTTGACAGGCATTGGACCAGCCGAGCACTTGAAGAGCGTTGGCGTGCCCGTCAAACTGGATCTGCCCGTGGGCCGCAACTTGAAGGATCACGCCAGTCTGCCCGTCATCTTCCAGATCGACAAGTCCACGGCCCGCAAACCGACCGAGGAGGAGCTGGTGGACGCCATGTACAATCTGCTGATGGGCAGGCACAGCAAATTGTTGCACCACGAGGCGACCGCACTGACGGGCTTCATCAACACGACCTCGCTGCACGGCCCCAATCCCGATATACAGACAACGAACTTCTTCAGCCTGATGCAGAGTCCGGAGCTGCGCGGTTATGTGGCAGCCACAGGGTTCAATGAGCGTGTGGCAAAGAGCATTTTGTCGGCCAATCAAAACTCCAACACATACATCACCTATCTGCTGCACCTGAAGCCCTTCTCGGCGGGCAGTCTAGAGTTGCAGAGTGCCAACTACTTGGACGCGCCAATTATCGATGCCGGCTACATGACCGACGAACGCGACGTGGACACCTATATCCGGGCCCTGAACATCTATAAGCGTCTGCCCGAAACGAAGGCGTTCGGGGAACGCGAGGCTTCACTGCACCAGATCGATCTGGAGGCGTGCAACGGTCTGGCTTACCAGTCGGATGATTATTGGCGCTGCTACATCCGCCACATGACCACCACCGTCTACCATCCCGTGGGCACCGCCCGCATGGGTCCCCTCGGCGACCCCACGGCCGTCGTCGATCCCAGACTTCGTGTCCACGGCGCCAGCGGACTGCGAGTCATCGACGCCAGCATCATGCCCGACATTGTGGGCGCCAACACGAATGCCGCCTGCATTATGATTGGCGAGAAGGGCGCCGATATGATCAAGGAGGATCACCTCGGCCAGCAGCATACCGAGCTCTAACTTGAGCTCCGAGTAATCCCACTCAATTTGTATAACACTCAAATATACACGATTACTTTTTAAAAACATTTTTTTTTTTACCTATTTTTATGAATTAAACTGAGTATGTTGAAAATTTCGAAAAATGTAAAACTCTATTATTTGTGTTCAGCTCCTCGACTCTGCGAGTAATCCCACTCAATTTGTATAGCACGCAAATATATACAATTTTTTTTTTTCTTTTTTTTACCTATTTTTATAAATTAAACTGAGTATGTTGAAAATTTCGAAAAATGTAAAGCTCTATTATTTGTGTTCAGCTCCTCGACTCTGCGAGTAATCCCACTCAATTTGTATAGCACGCAAATATAAACGATTATTTTTTAATTCTTTCAAAAAAATATACATTTTTCTAAATCGACTATTGCAATTAAAATACAATTTATATTTGATTTTGGTATCTTTTCTTGAGCTGCTTGTCAAACTGTCAGACAATGCATGATTTGAAACTTTGCTGAAAGCAGTGCTTCGAGTATTACGCAAGCAGTGCACAGTGTCAAAAGCCAGCTGGGCACAATATCCCTCAAAGTGTAGCAAAGTGGCTCTCAAAGCTCTAAGTTGTTTTTGGTACTGCTCAAACGACCAATGGTAAGCACAGCACAGTGACTCTCAAAATTAAGCACATAGCCATTTATTAAAGAAATTGAATATTCACCACATTTTGGGATCCAGAAAAGATCATTTGATAAAATTAAGCTCAAAACATAATTAAGGAGAAACGAAAATTACCATTAAACTGAAAAAAGGGGTTTTATTTTTTGCTTGGCTTAAAATAAGAACAGAAAATAAACATTAAATAAAACAAACAGACAAATTGCGAGATTCATTTTAGAGAAATATATTTGATGCCTAATTGTCAATATATTGACAAAATATAATGTGAATTCGTTTTTCTTTTCATTCCTTCAAGTGTCTAAAAAAATAATTGAATTTTAGTTTTCACTTCAATTTTAAATAATTCCATTCAATAAATAGGCTATTTTTATTCATTAAAGAAAGAAGAAGAGCAATTGAGGATTGAGAATAACAATCATAAAAAAGTAGTTGATATAGTTTGCTCCATATTTGCTATAATTGGTCATTTATCAACTTTATAACGGAGCATGGAAACATTTTTGTAAAGATCTCCATTAAATAATAATCCCTTTATCATGGATTTTATGTGTGGCATGTTGATTTTATGGCGCTGCCTTTGCCTAATGATTGATGGCTTTCACTTTTCAATTAAGTGGCAAATTATTGTTTTGTACAGTATTCGTTTGTTTGGCTCATTGTTATGCCGTATTTGCCATTTGGCAGTTGGCAGTTAGCAGTTGGCCCGGCCAAGACATTGGCGCCTCGAATGCTTGGCATGCATACAAACCGATGGCAATTAATTGGTGGGTCGATCAAGTGCTTCGGCTCGTGATCCACAAGTGTCACAAAAGAAGAAGAAGAAGAAGAAGGAAAGATGCGTTGCACCCACGCAGCTGTCGATGAGGTTCAGGTTGAAGTTGAAGTTGAAGTTGTGGCAGCGGGTATGGAAGGGAGCGGGGGGAGGGGGGGCAATCTATCTCAATTTATTAGTTTTCATTTTCAACTACTTTACTGATAAATTGCGCCATTTAAGTTTTGCAATGCAGTTCACTTGAAATGTTCAATTTGACCTATGCTGGTTCCACAACTGCTATATAATATTTCAAATTAATAGAACTGATTGATATTTGTAGTAGTTTAAATAATTATAAATGTTATTTATCTACAACTCTTAATGTTTCCAAAAACAGTTTTTCATTCCAATCAACACTTTAATAAGTTACAGTACTTGAGCAATTGATCAATCAAAGCATAACTTTCAATCATATTAAAATGAGAACTTCAATTTACTTCACTTATTCCATTTTCTTTAACTTATGCTAGTTCCGAAAGGTATAGATTTAACTGACAGATACCCGAATAGCTTGCATTTTAATTACTAATCGTTTCCCATCTCAATTTACACTGTATCATAAGTAATTCAAAGGCTTATTCACGCTAGTTCCTAAACTGATGGAAATAATCAATCAAATCATCAAATTAAAACGCTGAACTGAACTCAATTGAAATGGCAATAGGCCCAAGTTGTTTTATTTGTTTTTGAGGTATATTTAGTTGATCCCACGTTGGATTCCAAAATTGAGCAATTAGCTCGCACGTAATGCGAACAGTTGCACTTGGCCCTCACAGAGAGATGGTTGGAGAGTAACGAAATCAAAAGCTCCGAAGTACGCAATGAGATCCATCTGAGAGCGTTACGTTGGATTTGACAGTGAATTACGAGCGAGCGGCGCTGCGATGACGCGCACAATTCATTTTGCAGGTATTTAGGCAACAGATTAGATGAGCAGATGTCAGCCAACAGCTACTGCCAGTTGCCAGTTGCCAGTTACAAACATAGCCAGAAAGCAACTACCAACAGCCATCACATGTGTGTGGTAACCAGCACATGTACGAGTGTGTACAGTGCAGCTTCCCTAAAATGGGTCACTAGTTAAAAATGTTGTTTAAGTTTATTTTTGCTAATTAACTGACTGATTGATGGACTGAATAACTGATTAATAGGCAGAGTAACATAGTGACAAAGTGATTGATAGACTGATTGATTAACTAACTGATTGATTGACTGACGGATGAACTGCATGTATGACTGACCGACGAGTTGATTGATTGGTTGATTGACTGATTAAGCGATAAGCTGATTTACTGGCTGCTTAACTGCCTGACTAATTGACGGCTGATTGATTAACTGACTAGCTGATTGATTGACTTACTAACTGATTGGTTGACTGAACAACTAGTTGATTGACTGATTGATTAATTAAATGACTGACTGACTGACCTACTGATTGATTGGCTGATTGATTAACCAACTGGCTGATGAACTGCGTGTATGACTGTCCACGAGTTGATTGATTGGTTGATTGACTGATTGAGTGATAAGCTGATTTACTGGCTGCTTGACTAGCTGACTTAATGACGGCTGATTGATTAACTGACTGGCTGATTGATTGACTTACTAACTGATTGGTTGACTGAACAACTAGTTGATTGACTGATTGATTAATTAAATGACTGACTGACTGACCTACTGATTGATTGGCTGATTGATTAACCAACTGGCTGATGAACTGCGTGTATGACTGACCGACGAGTTGATTGATTGGTTGATTGACTGATTAAGCGATAAGCTGATTTACTGGCTGCTTGACTGGCTGACTTAATGTCGGCTGATTGATTAACTGACTAGCTGATTGATTGACTTACTAACTGATTGGTTGACTGAACAACTAGTTGATTGACTGATTGATTAATTAAATGACTGACTGACTGACCTACTGATTGATTGGCTGATTGATTAACCAACTGGCTGATGAACTGAGTGTATGACTGTCCACGAGTTGATTGATTGGTTGATTGACTGATTGAGTGATAAGCTGATTTACTGGCTGCTTGACTAGCTGACTTAATGACGGCTGATTGATTAACTGACTGGCTGACTGATTGACTGACTAACTGATTGATTGATTGACTGATTGATTAATTAAATGACTGACTGACTGACTGACTACCCATTTTGACTAACATCAATTATATCTTTAAGCTAAATGAATACTTTTAAAACCCTTGTAATTTGGCATTGCGTAAACTTGACTTTAATGAGTTCGCCTTAGAGAGACTTGACTGTAAAACTCTGGAGGTGAGTTTGGGAATAGATCACGTAGTACTCGTGCAATATGCCACGCTCCAGTGAGATTGGGTTAGTTAGGTTTTGTGTCTGGCCTCAGCAGCTTGTGTATTGACAGATTCAAGACACAGATAGATAGGTAGATACAGAGATACATTCATACATAGATTGAGATACACGCTGCAGTTGTTGGCGCACTTGTCGCTCTGCCTCCGTTGCGGTTTCCCCATACACAATAGTATTGTTTATGCTCTGCTATTGTCATATTTAATGAAGTTCATTTTCAATTCCACTTCATTTGCTTCTCGTCGATGACTCAGCAGACCGCAAAGTGCCAGGCCAAAGTGAACTGAACACGTGGCCAATAGATAAAAGTGTTGGCCACATTATGTCACCCCGCACATCAGTTTCAGCTTCTGCTTCATCTTCTACCTTTCGAGAGTGTTTGCATTTCACTTTTCATTGCTTTCAAGTAATTTTTTTTTTGTTGATTAGGAAAGCATATAAACACTCGTAAGCGCCGGAAACTTTAAAATTTAGCGGTGCGTTATGTGGCCCATTCCGTAATTGTAGCGGAAACGGCTTGAGTCACATTTGACCAATTGTGAAATATTTTTGAATAAATATCATATGTACTATAAGTGAATTGATAGTGCTTCAAAAACTTCTTCAAATTGCAACCAATTTCATATTAATATTTTAAAATTTCTTCCAAGCGCCACTTTTCCTACATATTCTATAAAATAAAGAATTGATAACTCAAGAATAGAAATTATTTGCCCATATGTAAAAAAATGTTACACCAGTATTAAAAATATTTAAAATTAATTGATTCAAACGGTTACCCTTAGCATATTAAATTCTAAAACTGTAACAATTTGACCAAAGCTACCTATTGGCCAATAGCCAACTGTCTCTACCTCTATCCTCTAACAAAATAATATAAATAACTCGAGTATTTATGTGCCTATCTTTCCAAAATGTTCAATATTGTAAGTAAACACATTTAACTAAATATGTAATAAATTTCATAATATTTTATCTGGGCAATTCCGAGTATTAGACAATTAAAAAATGTTCAAAACATAATAAACGTTACACGAGTTTGTCCCTCATTTTGTAACATTTCTCAAGTCATAAATTCTGTACAACAAAAAAATCGTTTGTCAGCCCTTGAACATTCTTGGCCAGCAATAAATGATTCGGCAACTTATTCAAGGGCCTGCCAACAGGCTAAACAGAGATAGAGTTATCAAAACAAAGAGAGGGAGAGAGAAAAAAAACAGTTGACAACTTTTGGTCTAGTTTCATAAGTTTCCCAGATGAGCTAATAAATTTTCGCATGGAAAACTCACGCACGAGAAAATGAAATAAAACCGATTGTCGTTTGACCCTTGGCCATGGGCAACAACAACAACAACAATAGCAATAATACACATAACAACAACAACAACAACAATTGTCAAATTTCAAAGCAACGTCCACAAGATTTTTATTGTCGCTCTGTTAATTTGCGGGAATTACATTTTGTTAGTGTCTTCATCGGCGTCTCTTTTTGGAGGGGCAACATGGAAGTGCCTCATTAGAGCACCTCCACCTCCACCTCCACCTTCCCCTCTCCATCACAAGGTCTCCTCCTAAATTCCCTATCATTCGCACTATGTAGCGTTTGTTTACATAATTGATTTTAGTGCGATTGAAACATCTTTTGATTGAGACACGACGCTACTGCGATTGAAGAACTGGCAACGAATGTGTAATTAGTTTCAACTTAATCGAGACAAGGATTTTCAAGTCTATAGAAAATGTTAACTAAAGTTTCCTCTTTCCAAGTGAAACCTAACGATTTACTTATTAATAAATTCCTTAATTTTAATTTGTATTAAAATATTGATTTGTATTAAAATATTGATTTGATGGTTACAAAAAACCAAGCAGCAAATAATAATTGAAAATTTAAAATAAAAATGTATTCAAAAAAAATAGTATACAAAACGAAATCTAAGAATAAACAAAATTAACAAAATTAATTAATATACGTAGAGTTTTCTGGTATTAATTTTCTTTTAAGACTGCAACAAATATTAAGTTCAAATAAAATGAAGAAATAATTATTTAGTAAGAATTGATGATAAGAGCGTCACATCTGATATGTTATTGGCTTTCTTCTAAATGAATTGGATTCCTAACATTTAATAGGTTTTGCTCAGATCTCAGTTTACTAACTATAAAAACTGTCACGACTCTTTTATCCCGCATCCCAATCAATAAATTTGCACAGGGTATTTCAATTTCACAACCAACTGTGCATTAGAAGAACATTCACTTTTATGTAGATCGAAATGTATAAATTGAAAAGTTCACGATATGCATATACAAAAATGTATATTATTATCGATAATTCATTTCAAATTCTGCAAATTCGATACAATCGATTAGTTCACGCCACACAACAAAAATTGTGTTTTTCGTTCATGATTTCAACAATTTGGCAATTTTCCAACCGGTTTCAGCTGTTCCATTTTCAAAAATAATATGAATTTGCGCATTTTCTTGTGGGGTTAAAATCAATTTGATTCTTCTCAATCCGCTGGAAACGGAGCTTGGATATGAATGATGAAAGCATTTCCTCAGTTCCTTATGACTTTGTGGCTTACGTGAGAGAGCGCACACACACACACACACACACACACACACACATACAAACATGCACACAGGTGTAGATCGTCTGGTAAGTGCAGATAACTGTTAAGTGAGCATGAAGGTCGTTTGGCCAAGTGAAGTAAGTTAAAAGAGAAGCCAATAAAAAATGCCTAAAAGTCAAAATAAAAATCACAAACAGAAGAGAGAGAGAGAGAGAGAGAGAGAGAGAGACAGAGAGAGTGAGTGTCGGAGAATGCCAGCTAAGCAGAACAGCAGAGAGTCAGGAGCGCCAAACGGTTGGCAATCGGTTATGCGCTCGCCGAACCGCTCAACCGTTTCGCAACAGCTCCCGCAGCCGAAAAGGAGCCCATGAAGCTGGAACGCGATTGTCCGCAGCTCTCCAATTGCGGTAGTGGTTTGTGGGCTAGAGATGAGCGCGTGTTTTCAATTTGACAACAATAACAATAAATATATAACTCATATTGTTGGAGTCTTCATAGTGAAATGTTCGATATTTCATTTATTTTGTAATTCATTTAAAGTCGCCTTCAAAATCAATTTAAATTAGGGAATAAATTTAGACATAAAATTACAATTATAAATGAATATATATTTTTGTATATGTACAATACTTATTATGATGCTAATGCTTCATTTTAAGTAATTCTTTTAAATCTGACTATAATGAAGCAAAATGAAATGAATTCATTTTTTATGATTTTATGTTTTTCTCTGATAAAACTAAAAAATACTTTTACCTTATGGCTTATGGGAAGTATATGTTTCCCAATAAATGAGCAAGAGAGTGCATGAAATTATTGTAAAGTGAATATGGATCGAGTGTTGTGAGACAGAGAGAAACAATGCAAGAGCTCGTGCCGCCTCGTGCCTCTGTTCGTGTCACGCGCTCAACTCTAAGACACTAAAGACGGCTCGAAAAAAGACTTGACTGTAGACTGCGGAGTAGAGCGCATGCGCAACCGCAACCGCTTCGAGCGGAGAGAGGAGCGTGGAGCGGGAAAGGGGGGGGGGGACAGGAGAGACGCGCTTGCAACAAGAAATTGAAAAGCAGACAAAACGTCGCACACGAGTTGCTATTGTGGCTCAGAAACGCAGCGGCTGCCAAACGAGTCGGTTGCCTACATTTAACATTAACTTTAAACTTTATTTATTTATTGTATTTTTCTATTTTTTTTGTTGTGTTCATTCCCATTTTTGGGAGCTCGACAAATCAACAGAGTCGCACGTTTCGAATAAAACAAATTAAAAAAAGTTTCTAAAAATTTAAAAAAAAAAGCTTTGATTTTTTTCTATTCTTTTTGTTATAAATTTTTTTTTGCTTTCGAATGAAAGTGCACAATTACAATTGCAACAATAAAAATAGCAACAACAAGGAAATTGTAAACGTCCTCGCAAATGTGATCGTAAACGTGATTCGAGACTGTGATTGTGAATGAAAGTGTTGCAGAAAATCCTCGGCGAAAAAAAGAAAACAAAAACACGAAAAATGTGTTGACGAGTGATAAACAAGAATTGAGAATTGTGAAGCGAGAGAGAGAGAGAGATTGCGTAAATAAAGTGTGAGAGAGCGCGGGAAAAGAAGGAAGAACGAGAAGACGGCGAAGGAGCGTTACGGCAGATTTAAGGAGCTTTTATAGGGAGCGTTCTGATGAGCTTTTAAGGAGCTTTTTAAGGAGCTTTCGAAGAAAATTATGGTTGTTGTGCCTGCCTTGGGCGCCGCCGCCGTTTCGGTGGGCGGTTTGCTGTTCAAAGCGAGTGCCGCCTCCAAAGCGGCCGCCACAGCGGGCGTGGCAGCTGTGGGCGCCTCCAAACTGGGCCTGGCCATTGCCACGGCCATCAAACTGACAACGGCCGTCGTTGGCGTTGGCAAATTGACAATAATACCGTTTCTAATTGCCGCCATTGCCTATTATAATTACGATCTGTTCGATCCAGAGAATCGACCGTTTAATGTCAAAAAAGTGGATTTGGCCTATGATTTCATTATTATTGGCGGTGGATCGGCGGGCACGGTGCTTGCCTCTCGCCTCTCGGAGGTGCCACATTGGAAGATACTGTTATTAGAGGCGGGCGGACATGAAACGGAAATATCGGATGTGCCGCTCTTATCGCTCTATTTGCACAAAAGCAAAATGGACTGGAAATATCGGTAAGTTGAAGTCTTACACATTCAAAAGGGCCTTCTCAGTGTGTGGGAAGGTCAACGAAATAACACTAATTATAATTATTGTAATAGACGCTCGACGACAACTAAACGAAACGAAACTAAACTAAACTAAGTACACAATTGTCATTCAACATTTGCCACCTCTCGGTCAAGTCAAACACAGCACGCCCTAGTCGAGGTCTACATATCTTTATGGCTTCGAGTTAGCTTTCGGTTTGCAACTGGGTTTTGGGCTTGGATCTGTTGATGCGTCACATTGATGACTTGTCATTTGGTCATCTTAGTCAACGATGTGGCCCAATCTGTTGATTGTTCTCTGTTGAATGCAAATGAGCAGCGTTTATTGATTTCGCCGATTTCGCTGATTTCGAGCAAATTTAATTAAAATTGTATAGCCGCGACCGTAGAGATTATGTGTTAAATAAAAGTTATTTGCTGATTCTTATTTAAAAAAATGTGAATAATAAGAATACTCAAATAAATACTTAAAAATAAGAAATTATGAGAAAACTTAAATATTGAACTACAAATTGTAGAGCGTTCAAATCGTTTTATCATTGTTTGAGGCCCTCAAGACCTTGTGAGAAAATATAAATGTCACATTTATTTCATTTCACATCTTTGAATGTAATATGAATGAGTGTAGAATAGAGGTGGGCAGACAAGATCTTAAAATTTAGAATCTGTCACACTTTAACAATTATAAGACATCAATTACAAATCGAGTTCTTAGCAAATTAATAGACTCTCTAAGCGTATTAAAAGGTCTCTAGCTTTATTTGTTTATTTTTTTGTTGCTTTCATTGAGAAGATTTGGCTTCCAATTTGCGGCTCCTACGCATTGCGACAATGTTTGCCACCTTTCTAACGGCGTCTGTGTGTTGTTTGTAAAACAAATTAAGGTGTTCAATTATCGAGCTATTCATTTGCTTTGCAGACTCCAAGTTAGCAGCCATCTGTCAAAGTGTTGGAACTACTACTCGTATTTGCAAGCTCTTCGAGGTTTTCAATTTGGTTTTGGGGTTTTTCTCGCTGCGCCTATAGACAAATTTAATTTGACTGCAATAAACAAATAGATATTTTGCATTTCGCAGAACCTGTAAATACTGTACAGTGTGCACATTGTGTGATGGACAGCGAGAGAGAAGAGTCGGAGTCGGATATATGAAAGTCAAGCACTCTCTTTTTTTTTTGTTTGTCTGTTTTTTTCTTGCTGCCTACGTGACTTGACAGATATTCCAATTAAATCAAAGATATCACTTGACATCACTCTCTACTCTCCATCTGTCCGCTCTGCTTCTTCTGATTTAAATTAGAACACGCTACCGTTAGGAACAGTTGTGTATCTTCTCTTCTCATAATGAAGAAAAATCAAATGCTGATCACCTGTTGCTGTTGATTGCTTAATATTCATGAGCTGGTGTGTTGAGGTCTCTGAGCGCGTTTCAATACCGTAATCCATTTAACTGTTTAGGGCCAGTTAAAAGCCGGGTCGAGACGGCCCAGCCCTAGCTGACCACAAAAAACTAAGAGAAATAAAAATAAACGAAAGATACGAAAATTTCACTTTTTTTCGACGCAGAGAATTCCATTCTCCACTCTAAGACAACATTATCATAAACATAGGCATATTTTTCAACTCTAATTTCGCTTCGAGTAAAAACTATTTCCATTTCTATTTAATATGTTGGTATTTTTTCTTTTGTTGTCTAATTTCATTTAATTGAATGCACCAGAGCGGGGCATGCTACAAGCCAAGTTGCCCCGTTGCCCGTTGCCTGTTGCCACTTGCCGGCAAATGAATGCGAAATTTAAGCAAACATATACAAATTTAAAAACTGAGTGTCTGTGTGTGGCAATCTGCGCCTGTTTTCCGCGCCATTGCATCATTCACAGTGTGGCAGGAGGGGCAGGCACAGACGCCTTGCGGCATGCAATCGACAACAACAACTGGTTGCAATCAGCTGCAACTGGAAACAACAACAATAACAGTTTCCAGTTAATTCCCCGAGTGGGCTAAGGCCAAAAAGCCCTGTCCCCATGAGCGGCTTATCCCTCAGCAGCATCAACCAAAATACAAGTATTATTGGCATTTTTCTTTGCTTTTTGCCCTCCATTTGGTAGCCGAATTAAATATACTCTGCTTGCCACATTTAAGTTGCACTTCAATGATTTGCATGCAACGTTGCGTTGGTTAACGGTTTGACATTCTTTGGCGGGTATTTGTGTTTTGTGTAGACCAAGTAGAGTGTGAAAAGTATTCGAAAATTTAGTTTAATTCTTTTTTAACACTTACATCTATCAGAATTTTCAACTAAAACTTAACATTCTTAAAACTTTTGGTTTTAAATTGCATTGCATTTAAATTTGATTTAAATTCAAAATCTTATTTTTTTTATTACAAATGTAAAGTTTCTTTTTATCTGCTTTTATTTTTAAAAATAATGCGATTATTTTTAGTATCTTTAGTTTTTGTTTCTGCTGTCGAAGTTAAATTAAACAGTTATAGTGCACAGTTACTATTGGCAAAGTTTTGGAATTTTTGTTGGTCTTTTTTTTGTGCATTGAACTAAATTTTGAATATAAATTTTTATGAATATTAAAAATATTTTTTTCACATAGAAATAAATAAATGCATATAATTACAATCGAAAAAAATAATAAAATTGGCTGTTTCTTTTTATTATTATTTTTCTTTGCTTAATATCATACTCTAAGATATCTGTATCTTTCCTAATGTCAACTCATCATTTAATATGGAAGCCTTTTACACACAATTTTACTGTTTATTTCAGCAGACACGCTCAAAGTGCTGTAAAAATCAACAATTGGCCAATGCAATCAATTTTTATGGCACCATTTGTATATTTATGAATATTATGTTTGCGAATATTTTTAATAATGGTCAAATGTTAGGTTTGGGGGGGGGGGGGTGGGGGGACACGCATTAAAAGTGTCACTTATGGCATTCAACTACGATGTTGTGCAACTGTAAGCCCATCAACTGGCTTGCAGTTATTTGGCAATTAAAATGCTCCTAAATTATCATAAAGAGGCGTCATTTAAAATTGGTTTTTTGATAGTCCGCTTCTGGCCAAAAGCATACGCAGAAACACCTGTAGCCGCTGGTGCAGTGGGAAAATGTTTCTCACCACAAATCAAAGCTGGGCCTGGACGTGCCTTCGTTCACTTCTTCTTCTTCTGGGTTTAACAGGTCATCAATCAGTTGCATGCTGCATGCTAAATGTTGCCTTTGTTGTTGCTGTTGTTGAACTTATGTAATATATAGTAACGACCCCAAAAAACATATAAATTGGCGCCGCATTTGAGCGTGGTGCTATTAATGTCATAGGGCAGATGGTTAGCGCCCTATGGTCCCAAAGTGAGTATTTAACATCGATACCCATGGCGAATGCATTCGGATGCCATAAATTCCAAATATTTAGTTAGACCAGACAGCTGAAGTGAACGATCGATCGATCGATCGATAGAGAGAGAGAGAGAGACAGCGAGAGAGGGTTGGGTTGGGTTGGTGAGGAGAGGGGTGAGGCCTGGGGAATGCCGGCATATCCTACAACAGTTTCTCAATCTCTCAATTGTGACGCGGCCGAAAAAACCGGATCGTATATTGGTTAAAGTGGGTTAATCGGTTACAGGTTTGCTGCTGTCTCTGGAAATGGCACGAAATGAATGAAATGAAACACACACACACACACACACATACAAAAAGAGACCAGGCCGTGCCAGATCAGGCAACAGCAACAACAATAACAACAACAAAGACAACTGCAACCAGCATTGCTGAAAGTTGAAGCGGGCTGCTCGCTTACCAATTGCAATGAGCACAATTGCCAATCAAAAATACACGAAACGCAAAACCAGCAAAATCAACAACAACAAAAATAACAACAACAGCTGCTTAAGAGTCGTCGCTCGTTGTACGTGAGCGATGTGAGTGCGACAGGCTTCACTGAGTCTCTCTCTCCGAGACACAACACATACTTTGCAGATTGTCATGTGAGACAACACACACACAAACACGCACACACACACACACCCATCACACACTTGACATACACACGTAAACACATTTCAACAGTGTCATAAAATTCGCGGCATTTTTGACATATTTTTCTCCTTTTATTTGACCACATAAACAAAAGACTTAGGAAACGAACTTGCTAAAAATCAATCAAATCAGTGTATCAAAAAATGGATGTAAAATATAAAACAAACATAATTGGCAAATATGAATGATCGTCATCATCGAGATCATCATTATTATCATCATCTTGATCATAATTTAAAATTTGTTTCCTCTTTTTTTATGTCACCTAAACAAAAGACTTGGGACGCGAACTTCCTAATAATATATAGTCAAGCATAAAAAGCTGACAATAACAAATTTTCTTGGCATTCATTAAAATCCATCTTCATCTTCATCATCAACATCATTATCATCATCTTAAACGTTTTTCCAAAATATGTTCTTTTTTTACCACAAAATCAAAAGACTTAGGACACGAACTTACAACAACAATGTAATCGTAAATAGGTGAAAACATGTGTGTAAAATGCCGCCAAAAATAAATTTAAAAAAACCAGCTCATCATGGCCATCGAAATCATCATCATCGTCTCAATTGTATGTAGTGCATAATGATCAAAGCATTGAGACCTTGACTTTAGTTAGAGTTGGGAGATTTCTATTCGCATTCGTAACTCTCTTGTCTGTCTGTCAATTGCATTAACATTCAATAGTCAAGCTAAACAACGCAACAATATAACTTTTTTTTTTATATAACTCTCCGGAATATTTTGGCAAATTTTAATAGTGTTTAATAGTGTTTATAGGAAAGTCGGTTACAAGTGAATTAACATGTGCTTTGAGGGAAAGCAAGAAGAAGATAAGAAAGGGTGTAATAAGAATTATAAATATTTAGTGTTAAAAAGATTATACCAATAAACTTAATCATAATTGATTTTATGAATATGTTATGCACAAATTTCTTCTATATTAATTAATAGTTGGAGGCTATTGTCGGATCAATTTAATGAGCTTTAATTAAAGACATATATAAATCAGAAAATAATTTTCCATTTTTCAAATTTCTCACATTCCCAAAACGAAACGTTTCGGTTAATATAATGGTTGCTACGAGCTTATAGGCGATAATAACATCATATATATGCTAATGACTTGAAAGTCATATATTTATATGTCAGTTCAGAGCACCTACAAGTCAAATAATTTATAACGCTTTGCAAAAGAGAGAAGAAACAAAATGAAATTAAATTACAATAAATTGTTCAGCGACCGCCCATAAATTTGTAATGTGCAAAAAAACACAATGATTGCAGTCGAAAAGGGACACAGAAAAATTAGCTAATAATAATTGTTAACATTTATGTGCACTAACTGTTAAATGGCTAATAAAAAGCTAAAAACAAAAAAAGAAAGAAAAAAGCTAAGCAAATTGCGTCATTATGGACCTAACATAGGCCGAGAGACGCGCGTCAAGGGAAAGTTGCATAGTTTATGACACCGAAACTCTGACTCTGACTCTTACCAACTGACTCAATGTCTCGAATGCCTAAAAAGATTGAATGAGTTATTCGAGTGAAGGTGCGTACTCAATAGCTGAACTACGCCCAACAATGCGACTAAGGGACGGAGTCTCTCTCTCTCTCTCTCTCTCTCTCGGTGCCAGCAAAACAAATTAAATGCCAGCACATTAATCAGCTTCCACTTTTCTGATACACAACTTGAACCTAGAGGCGTGAAGAAGCGCAGACAATAAAAAGCACAAAAAAAAACAATGCATAAATAAAGTTTATCAACAACGAATGATCATGAACATGAATCAATAAAGCAAAAAAAAAAAAAAAACAAAAGGTAGCATACGACACTTTGAACACTTTCATATCCAAGACTCTTACTCTTCAATCTTTCATCTCATAAAGTCAGGTTTACACATTGGCTTCGATAGCAAAATATCAAATCATAATCTTTCTCTTTCATCTCTGTCATTTGGACGTCTCGCTTTGCAGTTTTCTTGGCCAAATTTCCGCACTGACATTTCGTTTCCTTTCTTGTACCCTCCAAGCAAATGCTATGGTTGGGTATGATGAACCACACAATGGTTGGTCAAGTAGTTTCCTTTTAAATATGCATATTTTTAAATGATTGAAATATCGCGTAATGTCATTTCAAATTTTTTAGAACCTTCACCCATCCTTTTATATGAAATTGGGACTACCATCCATAAAATTTCAAGTATTTTTTATACTTCTCTGGCAAACATTTACACGATTTTAAAAAATTCAAATGAATATTCGCTGCTCAAAATATACAAATGTGTTTACTTAATTAATTTTTAATGACTATCCCACGATTAAATATATGTATTTATATTTTTAATTTCAATTTATTTCGCCCTTTTTTAATACAGGGTATCTTTCTAGTCAGACGCCCTGTTAGTACAGCATTCTTAATTATTTTGTCATGGTTTGATGTTGGTTACACTTGTGCTGCAGTTGCTTAGCTCATTGTGGAGTGTTCATTGTTGTTTGTTGATTGTTGGTTTGTTGTCATTTGTTGTTGTTGTTGTTGCACATTTATAATATTTAATTTACAGATCGTGGCGCTATTAACTGAAATTTCCTGTATGTTTAATAAACGCATAACGGGCAAAACATGTATTACTAATTAGAGAGAGAGACGACCGGGGATTCGAAATGCGAACAATGCAAAAATATAAAAAGTTGTAGGCGTTTTGTACACAATTTGTAGTTAAATACTGGATTCGGTTTAAGGGAAGCCAACAAAATTCCAGTGCTCTATTACAAGTGATTATTTTAGTGAAAGAGTTGGATGCGATTTGCCCAAACTGATCAGATTTTCAAGCGGAGTCTCATTATAATCACAGTTTTTAATTTATTCTGCACTCAAATTTAATTTATTTGGCTCAACATTTCAAGTGACTTTTTCATTTACTTCTTTGATAATTAACTGAACTTAATTCTATAAATTAAGTGCAATGCACAAATTCGCTTTAGTCAAATTCTTATTAAAATCAATTTAGATCTAGAATCAATGATCGAATTAAAGTTCTTGAAAATGACTGTATTATTACGTTACTACTACTTTATTTGAGCTCCCTTTCGCGAGAGTCGCTAAATAGTACTCAGAAATAAACGAATACTTCAAAGTATTCGCTATTTCGTAAGACAAGCGAATGAATCAAATCCTGGCTCAAGGCAATCGTGTCTTGACTTAAGTTAAATGCCAATTATGGCTGGATGATGTGGATTTTAATTGAAGCTGCAACTGGAGACTCTGGTTTTTTCCCCTAATGACCGACAGCGACACCGAAGGCTATTGTTGTTTTGTGTGTTGTGTTGTTGCTGTTGTTGTTTTGTGTTGTTGTTGTTGTGGTTTCGGTTGTGCTGTAATAAAGTTGGCCCAGTGGGCCAAACAATTGTTGTTAGCCGTCTCATGTTTTTGCCCGTTTGCTTCTGTTAAACTTCATGTGCGCTTTTTTCTCCTCTCCTCTCTTCTCTTCTCTTCGCTTTTCTTTTTCTCTATTTTTGTTTACCTCTTGCCTTTGAGACGGTCAATGGCGCTTACAAAGCGGCAGCCGCTGCCGTAGGGCGTTCAATTTTGGTGGTTTAGTGGGCGTGTCCCTTGGCATCGCATTAGCTAATGCGATTTTATTGTCATATTGTGTTTACCTGTTGATTAATGATGAAAGCGCTGCCAACACATTCGCTAATTGTTTGCGTTTTCACTCTGTCTCTGTCTCTACCTCTCACACTCTCCTGCTCTCTCTCTCACGCTCTCTCTTTCTTTCTCCCTCATTCTTTTAGCACACAACCTCAGTCCACCGCCTGCCAGGCGATGAAGGACAAACGCTGCTGCTGGACACGTGGCAAGGTCATCGGTGGCAGCTCCGTTCTCAACACGATGCTTTACATCCGCGGCAATCGACGCGACTTTGACCAGTGGGCGCAATTCGGCAATCCCGGCTGGTCCTACGAGGAGATCCTGCCCTATTTCCGCAAATCGGAGGACCAACGTAATCCCTATCTGGCGCGCAATAAGCGCTACCATGGCACTGGTAAGAAACAAATCATCATGAATTGAAATTCAAAGAGCTGTGTGCTTTTTCATCAACTTACTACCCTAATAGAATTTATTACAAAGTCTTGTCTATTTCCACAATTGAAAGCTACAAACTAAGTCTGCAGCTTTAATCCACATAATTTAGTTTAAGCTTTTAAATATTTTGCTTTTCATACTAATCCAGTTTAAGAAGAGTTGTAACTTTAATAATTTTAACGAAGCCAGCTAATAGCTTTAATGTGCTTTCCGTGCACTTAAGAACTTTGAACCCTTTCTACCAGACCCCTTAGTAGTCTCTTCAGTTTCGAGAAACTGTAAAGAGCTTTACAAAGCTCTCTCTCTAAGCCATTTTACAGCTTTCATGTTCTTTCATAGCTTAATCTATGCATTTTAACGCATTGGCGTTGTCTACTAGGCACCTCAGCAGTCTCTTTAATTTCAAGAAATTGTACAATTTCAATGAGCTTTACAAAGCTTTTTCTCTCCAAGCTTTGTTTTAAAGTGATTTCAAAATTATTGAACTATTCCTTCGTGCTATAATTTCTATAAGCTATTAATTTCTTTTTTTAAATAAAAAAAAAAAATTTCAATGAACTTTACAAGGTTGCTTCAAGGTGCTTTCAAAGCTCTTCGATTGCAAACGTTTTGATGTATTTACCAACGAATTTAATTTAATGAAATGTATTTTTTCAGGTGGTCTGTGGACAGTGCAGGATGCGCCGTACAACACGCCGATTGGACCGGCATTCCTGCAGGCCGGCGAGGAGATGGGCTACGATATTGTCGATGTGAATGGCGAGCAACAGACGGGCTTTGGTTTCTATCAGTTCAACATGCGACGCGGTTCCCGCAGCTCCACAGCCAAATCGTTTCTGCGTCCCGCTCGACTGCGTCCCAATTTGCATGTGGCGCTCTTCTCGCACGTGACAAAGGTGCTGACAGATCCGCTGACGAAGCGGGCGACGGGGGTGCAATTCATTCGGGACGGACATCTGCAGAATGTGTATGCCACACGGGAGGTTATACTGGCAGCTGGGGCAATTGGAACGCCGCATCTGCTGATGCTGTCGGGAATTGGACACGGCGAGGAACTGAATCGCGTGGGAATTCCACTGGTCCAACATTTGCCGGGTGTCGGACAGAATCTGCAGGATCACATTGCCGTCGGGGGCATTGCCTTTCTCATCGATTATCCCATTTCGATAGTGATGAAGCGAATGGTGAATATAAATACAGCACTGCGCTACGCCATCACTGAGGATGGACCACTGACATCGAGCATCGGACTCGAGGCAGTTGCGTTTATCAATACGAAATATGCAAATTCCAGCGACGATTGGCCCGATATGAACTTTATGATGACCTCCGCCTCGGTCATGTCCGACGGCGGTACTCAGGTGAAGACGGCTCACGGCCTGACCGATGAGTTTTATCAGGAGGTCTTTGGTGAGGTAACAAATCGTGATGTCTTTGGCGTCTTCCCGATGATGCTGCGACCCAAAAGCCGTGGCTACATCAAGTTGGCTTCGAAGAATCCCCTGCGTTATCCGCTGCTCTATCACAACTATCTGACGCATCCCGATGACGTCAACGTTTTGCGAGAGGGCGTCAAGGCGGCGGTCGCCATTGGCGAAACGCAGGCAATGAAACGTTTTGGAGCACGATTCTGGAGCAAAGCGTTGCCCAATTGCAAGCATCTCACACTATTCACCGACGACTATTGGAATTGCTTTATACGACAATATACGATGACCATTTATCATATGAGCGGCACTGCCAAAATGGGACCACCCACCGATCCCTGGGCCGTCGTGGATCCCCAGCTGAGGGTCTATGGTGTTCCGGGACTGCGTGTCATCGATGCGAGCATCATGCCGACCATTACCAATGGCAATATCCATGCTCCAGTCGTCATGATCGCCGAGAAGGGTGCCGATCTCATTAAGCAACTGTGGCTAACGCCCAGCACTAAATATCGCACGAAACGATCAACGAAGCTCGCCAGCAATGAGACTATGGCGGAGGCAGTGCATCAATGGCCATTGCCAAGCTCGTAGCCGGCGTTGTTCGAACCGGGGCATTGCTTTAAATGACACCCAATGACACTGGCTGCAAGTGGCACTTGAGCTTTAGCTTAATCTAGTGACATCCGAAACACACTTAAATCAAATTAGTCGAGCTGTGCGCTTTTAGGTAGCTTTTTTGTGAACAGTCAATGCAATGAAGCTCACCAAAAAGCTTACATTGTTCTCCAAATTGTAACGAATTTCCTTATGTTCAACTTCCCAATCAAAGTTGATCAAAGTGGCAATATAATATTATATTGAATACTAGATAAATTTAGATCAAATTTAGATCGAGCTTTCAGTCATAAGTGAGTTTCTTTGTAAGCAGTCAAAGCAATAAAGCTCACTTAAAGCTTTAATGCGCTTTCAAAATTATAACGCATTTCCTTATATTCAATTTACCAATCAAGGCCAGTGAAAGTCGCATTTAACCTTTATAAAATTAAAAAATTACTTTACTTTAGGCCAACTTTGTGAAGAAGCAAAGCAATAAAGCTTACTTAAAGCTTTAATGCGCTTTTACGAATTTACTAATGCTCAATTTCCAGAACTTTAAATGAGCTTTGATGTGAACAGTCAAAGCAGTAAGGCTCACTTAAAGCTTTAATGCGCTTTCAATTTTTTAATGAACACCTCGAACATGCTCAATATCTTAATCAAATTTTAAATAGTTGTCAATATTTTAAGGAATTTCCCAATGCTCAATTTGCTTATTAAAGTTGTATTTAAAATTCAGGTGACACTTTCAGCTGGTGTCATTGTGACTATACTCGTAGGTCGGGTAGTATTTAGTTAAAGATAGATAATTTACACATCGTTAACTTATTAAGCCACTAATCGCTTGCTGCTCCTAATTCTGTATCGTACATTGTCTTTAGTCAATTAAGCGCTTCTTGTAAATATCGAGTCATTTATGCTAATACACTTTATTGTTTTACCTACATATACGAATATAAATTTATAAATACATATATCCTTTTTTTTTTGGTTGTATTTTTGTTATGCAAGTGTCTGATAAACATATATTAATATACTTATATAGAATTTTTTATTATATGCTTCGCCGCGTACACTTGAAGTACCTCAATTAGACCGTAAGTTGGATTCGAAGCAATCAATGTTTGAATAGTTGTTATGTTTAACGAATAAATGAATACAAATACAAATTAACTCATAAATAATAAAGTATCGTCAAAGTTCATGGTAGTTGGTTTCTTTCTCTTATCTTTCGACTGTCTGAAATGTATTTCAAGTTTTAATAAAAATTTGTCACTTTTGGTAGGATTTAAAACATATACTGTGCATTTTTTTATGTCATTTAAATTATCATCAATTAAATAATGCAAAAATTTGATAGTATATGAAGCCAATCACAGCTGGTTGTTTTTTTTTTTTAATTTTACCACTGATTGTGAAATCTTGCTAAAGAGAAATGATCATAAAACTTCACACATTGTCGAGTGGCAACATTGTGAATTAATCGAAATGCAAAATATTGAAAATACAGTTGAACTACTAATCAACATTAGTAATGTAAAAAAACATCGATGTTTTTTTTGGCGATATTTCTCGATGTTTTCCGATGTTTTTGTTGATACCGATGTTGCGCGAAGCACCGATGTTTTGGAAAACATCGCTTGTTTAATTTCTCAATAAATTACGTACTTGGCGTTAGTTGCCGCACTCTCAATTTGAGAGGTTTTTCAATGCCAAAGTAAAGTAGAAGCATAAGTTTTTAAGAAAAAAAAGCTAAAATATATTTAAAAAAAAAAAATTGAAAGGCTTTAGAACAATCGATGTAAGAAACCAACATCGATTTTTCATTTTGAAAGCATCAATGAGCATCGACATCGATGTTTCCACACAAATTTACATCACTAATCTACATATGTATGTATATTCTATATTTATCACACAAAATTCCAATTCCAATTAAAGTTAAAGGGTCCACTATCCAGTCCAATGCTTGTCAAACCAGCAAAGTTTAGCAAGTACACGAACCATTTGACAGCAATCTGATCATTTGGCGAGTACACCAACCTCACACATCAACTAAAAATGCTCACAATATGAGCTTTCATTGATTTAAAGCTGCGATCGAGTCTTTAAGCTTACCTGAAATGAAAAAAATGTTTAAATATAGTAAGCTTTTGAATAAATAAACCAATAACAATAAACAAATGGAATTTATTATTTATATTTTTTTGTGGGTTTCTATCAACAAATATAGATACATTTTTCATGAATAATTAAAATAGATGGATAATACAGGATAATATTTATCCCCTACCCGCCGAAGATTCCAGACTCTGTAGCTCTAGTCGTTCTTTGTCGAAATTTCTCTGGGATTGTGCATTTTAACATAAGTCTCCCAGTTCTTATTTACTCAAAATTTAAATAAGAGGGAACACAGGGTATCTTTCAGTGTCATACCCTCAACTAATAGCACTCAATTTTATTGAGTGCCTAAAATTTGATTGGAAACTAAAACAAGTCTCAGTCTGCCCATTATAAATGAAGGGCAAACATTTTTTGAACTTAGTTGTGTATGTAAGAAAATTAAGTCTTAAAATTATCCTCGATCCAATGCTAAACTTTGTCGCCTTTCAGGTTCAAGCCATATAAATTATCTTTAGTACCTTGGCAATAAAGGGCATAAAAGTAGCTTAAACTCCCACATGTTTTCTTAATGAGAGAGCTTAGCTTATTTTTGTTTTTATTTTAATTGGAAGTTGATGCAGTACGAGACGTACATTCAAGTGGCCTAAACGACACCAAGCTCGGGCTTGTTGACGGGCGGACAGACAATTGTCAAATAATATCTGAGATATTTTAAGATTGACTTCGATTTTTTCCCATATTCGTTTAGTGAACAAAATTGTAATTTATCTTTTTCAATAACAGAAATTGTTTTGGCAAAACTCTGGAGTAAATTCGCAAGTATTTTATCGAAACATACAGTCGGAGGCAAAATGTTGATGGTAAGTATGTTAAATATCATATATATAAAGTTCCTCATTGTTAAAAGTATGGCCTGATCCAATAGCTGTGCCAATTAGATGCGCTGCGTAAATTGTAATGTTAATGGAATTCCAAAATCAGTTACGATTACAATTGCAATTACAACTATTTTTAATTCAATGATGATTGCAATTAGCGCATTTCTTAGGGTTGGTAATACTGGCAATAAAAACTAACGGTGCATATAGCCAAAGTCATAGACAATGATATATTGAATAATGCATTTCTTATTAAGACAATGCTCAAACATAAGAAGAAAATGTAAGAAAACACCAAGTCATAAAATGTTTTCAGTTTAGAATGCTAGACTATCGAATACCTTGTACGGATAGAGTAATTTCTAAATAAAAAGTTGTACTTAAATTTCAATGAACAAGATATAATACTTATTATTTTTATCCGAGTATTATGCTATTTTCAGAATGGCAAGACGATATAAGCACAAATTTCAGTTCAAGATATTCAAAATTTAATTCTTAAAATGTGAATTTGAAATCCAATAATCGAAAATCCATCACTGATGTTATCTTTATCTTTTATAACTTTGAATATTATTATCCAATCGTTTTAAAATTTTCAGAACAGTAAGATAATTTGCTCAACTAAAAGAATATCAGATCAGTTTAACTCGATGAATTCTCAATTCTTAACTTTTATTTCCTACCATCGCTTACTATTACAAACCTTTGTATGCAATCAAAATACCCTGCTTTAGTCAGATTCAATGTCTGTAAGGTGTATTATAACACTCGCATAATGCAGGCCAATAATTTGTTAACAAAACGCGTAAAAATCAAAGTCGGGAATTTGTTAATTACCAAATCTATTTTGACCATCCAACCGACTCCTGCATGGAGTTGGGGTCGCGGAAACTGGCCATAAATCCAATCCAAAAACTTGGCTTATGGCTCCAAGGAACGCTCTCAAGTGCAACGCATAAATATTTATACTCCGTACACTTGGCTGGCTGATTTTGGCCAACGCCAATGACCGTCAAAAAAAAAAAAAAAAAAAAAAAAATGAAAGTTGCACCAGTGTCAACCGGTGGCAGAGCCACAGTTTGATATCATTTCTTTGCCTTTCCCCCTATTTCTACAACTTCGTCTGCTGCTTCTCTTTCTTCTATTTCCTTTTGCAACTGCATCTTAGCCTTGTCGGAAGCATGGCCAAGAAATATGCGAGTGTCTTGTGCGAAACCAACTGAATACAATTTATTTGAGTCGACTTTAGTTTTATTTTGTATTACAAAGAGTTCAAATTCCAACTGTGGTCCATGTCCATTGTTTGTTGTGCTTCGAAACGCCCTCCGGTGAGTGCTCCCGTTAATGTTGAACATCGGTTCAGCTCAGCTCAGTTCAGCGAATTCATCTTTGATTCAAGCCACTTGAATGACTTAATGAATCAACGTACGAATGACATATGAATGAGTGAATAAAGATACGCAAATACTTAGTTGCAAATGTGGGCAGCCAACAAAGTGGGCGCACTCCGAAAGATGCGTGTGAGGGGTTTTGATCTCTTTCACTTCTGTTTGGGGTCGTTCAACGTTTCAGTTGAAGACGTTGCACTCTAAATTGAGTTAAGCACTTAAACGTTGAAGGTTAAAGGTGTACGAATGATAGAAATAAGATCAAAAGGTACTGAATAGTTCGAGATTGAATGGGAAACCATTAAATTACTTTAAAAAGAAGATTACTTATCTAAAACTTATTTTAACGCAGTTCATATATAAATGCAGAATAAAAAAAGGAGGCAAAACCATGAACAAAATGGCATTTTGCTTGGAAATCGGATCAGTTTTGGTACAATTTTTGACTCGATTTTTTACAAAAAATTAACAATTTCAGAAAAAAAAATTTTGAGTGCTGTTTTATATAAAAAGATTTGTTCATCTAACAAACTGCTTTTCAAACTATATATTTATCTATCTTTCCATTGATCTATATGTTTGCTAATTTTTCTTTTCTCTACAAATATTAAACCCTTCCTAAAAATCTTTCACTAATTTGAAACTCGTTTCGGCTCTGAAGTAAGCTGTATAATTGCAAATCTTAACAATTGCAGAGAACTTTGAAGGGTTTAAAGGTGGCGGCTTGGTTCAGTTTACAGACAAGTTATAAATTGAGGTCTCAATGCTAGTTAGGTCTTGTTTAGAACGCATCTATTTTCTAAGTGAAGAAGTAACTCAAAACTAGTTCAGAGTCAACAAATCTCCAAAGAGCTGAACAATTTATATTTCATATGTGGGCCATGGAAATAAGTTTAAATATATTTTGGAAATAGCTGCATTTAATTTACCTGATAAAGAACTAAATTTACTATAGCTTAACATTTTTAACAAGCAAATGAAATACTCGAGTAGCTTTTTCAATTAGAGAACCAAATTGGGCTCGAGAGCTAAAACCAAAACCTGCTGGCATAAAAAATGTGTGCAATATTTGAAGTGCCTTATAAGTAAGTCTGATATGTAGACTGTTGAAATAATCAACAAGCTTAAAAGCGGAACACATAAGTATACATATTCAACTGCACTGCAATTTAAGCGATGTTTGAGCAATAAAGTCAACAATTTGTATATCAATCAATAATAAGATGATAAACAATCTTGTAATATGGTCGTGATCAGTGTTAAGCAGCCAGAGAGCTTAGACGCTGCCAAAAGCTTTTGGCCAGCACGAAAAAGCCAACAACTAAAGCAGCCAATCAACTGTCTTAAAACGTTAGCCAAAGCACGTAGACAAAGGCAAAGCTGCAGATGAATACGAAGTTGAAGACGAAGCAAAAAACGAAGACGACGACGAAGACGAAGACAAAGATGATGACGATGACGAACAACGAATGAAAACGAAAGTGCAATCGAAATGCTCATGGCAAAAAATAAAAGACAAAAAAAAAACAAAGAAATGTTATGTTATATTTAGTACGTCGGAGATTGAATACACTATCAGACCATTTAAAATTAATGGTCTTTAAATTAAATAAAAAGTAAGCCAATTGTAACATTGGCAGTGATTTTCAAAAGTTTAAAACAAGTTGAAATTGTATTTGAATCCAAAAATACATATGTTTGAAAGTAAAATTACTGACTATAATATATGTAAATTTAAAAAAATGCATATTTAGTTTTATATAAATATCTTAAAGATTATTAAGCAATAATTAAATTTGTATCCGACCATTTATAGCTTTATGATATAGCTGTCCGAGTTTAGTCAAATGAGATAAGATTTTATAAAATATCATTAAAAAATTATTTTCAAAGTTTGTAAAGGTATAATATACTTCAGAAACGTCTTGGCATTTTAAGCTTAACTTATTCATATATTATTATGTAGAATTTACAATTTAGATAATTTGTGAATTTGATTGGGGTAGTATATGAGAGAATAGCATTTGATTTATTTATTATCAACTTTTGATATTCGGCTAAATATCGACTTGAAATAAAATATAATTTATTTCAAGACATATTTTCATTAAATTTCATTTAATTTAGCTAAGTTTCGTTTTTTTTTGACGGTAAGTAAATAAATATATGATTAAGGCGTTACAAATTTAGTTAGAAAACGATAATAGCCGCGGCAAGAGTATGACAAAAACAAAAAGTTGTCTTGGGCGGGACCTGGGCTTGGACGCGGATCGTTGGGAAAGCTTCAAGCCGGACAAAAGCCAAAACCAAACCGTTGCTGAAGAAAGCTTTTCGGGGTTGAGTGGCGTCGGCGTTAAACCGATTTGTTCATTGAACAAGACGAGCCCGTGGCGTGCGTATCGTCGAGTCCGCGTCTGTCAGTGTCAGCGCCGTCGAAAGAAAATAAAAACAATAACAAAAATAGATATATATATATATATATATATATATATATATATACATATGTGTATATGTATTCGCGATCTCAAATGTAAATTATCAATCAAAATAGAAAAAAAACAACGCGTGCAATTTCAATTTGAAACAAACTTTGTCCCGCAGCAACAAATTGTTTGTTGGCTTTATTTTTTTTAAATCTTTTTTTTTTTGGTTGTTGTAAGAGAAAGAGAGAAAGAGAAAGAGGGATACAGAAGTGAACAGTCAGCATGATGTGCGAAACAAAGGAAAGTGGCAGGCCGTTGCGTTTGTGGTAACAACAACAGCAGCAACATCTGCGGCAACAACAACTGCGGCAACAACAACTGCGGCAACTGCAACTGCAACTGCGGCAGCCAACAACGTCAGCGGCAACAAGTGGAGGCAAGTTGACAAAGTCTGTTGTACTAGTACACACACACACACACGCACACACACAGACACACACACACACATGCACGCACTTGATTTACTTGTCCTAATTTTCACTTTTTGGAAAGCGTTTCTCACCACACACAAATTCGCTTATGCAACAGGCAGCTTGAATTCCACTTGAATTTCGTTAGCGATGACCGATAACCGATAACGATAATCGTTACTAATTGCAACTGCTCACAATTCGTTTCTCGTACGTTCTTATGTAACAAACTTTGTACAATTGTAAGTGCAATTCGCTTAACATTTAACAACAAAATAAAGAGTCTTACCTCTTCCATCCAACCTCTTTTGAACATACGTTCACACTTTCTACCATTTAGTACAGAGACAGGGCCGCCTCGCACCTTCCGAGCAAATTATTATCAATTTGTGCACGTCTGATGCTATAAATAGCCAATCATGATGCCGCAAACCCAAAACGTTTCAATCGAAACCAGCTAAAAGGAAAGCCAAAGCGCCAATTCCATTGCCAATAGTAATACCAAAAACAAAACAAATAAAATGTACACGTTTTCATATTGTCAAAAAGTAGATGATGTCCCTGCTTGTGGCGCCACTTTTTGCGGCGCACTCGCTGGCTAAATCAAGTGCATAGCCAAGTTAGCGTATATAGACCAAGGCTAAAGCGGAAAACGCAGTAAAAGCGTAAAAGCGGAAAACCTCACTTACAGATGTCATGCAAAAACTTGATATTATCTTGATATTATCGGACAAAAGATCAATATGGCAGCAGCAAACAGTAACAAAATTGTGGTCGATACTGCTCGACTAAGAGATACCCAGTGCTAAGTCCTAGCATGGCGTAGCACTCGAATAAAGAAATGCTGCTTCTTCTATTATCATAATTAGTATTATTATTTTTTCCTTCAAAATGGTTGAGATCAAAAAAACAATATTCACGTAAATTGTATTCCTTTTTCACATGATTTTCATATTTCATTAAATTTACCTATAAATCAATTTTCCAACTAGATAGATAGATAGAATAATAGCTAAATTGGTAATTATAATCTTGGGATAATTCATATAAGTTTATCAAGTGTGACTAGTACAACAATTTCAAAGTACTCCAACTTGTAGCACTAGGAAATAGTCAATAAATAAAATAAATAAATATAAATAATGCTATTTTTGATGATTTAGAAGGACTGAAAAGTCATTGAAAAAATCATTCTCTTTAAGATTCTTGAAAAAGCTAGTCATCTTCTTATTCAATAAATTATTAGACAAACTGCAGGAAAAAAAGAAAAACAATTGAACACATAAAATTAAATTTTTTTTTAAGAAAAATGCAAATAAGATTTGATCTAAAATCTTGTTATCAGGAATTCCTATATTTTTCCCGACATTCTTTTTATATTTTATTATTTCTTGTATATATATTCAGCTCAAGGTAATTGCTAGTGTTATTCTTTACTTCATTATTTAGATGACAAGTCGTTAAATTAAAAATATAAAACAAAATGTATGTGCATTTCACATAAATATTCAATGATTATCAGCTTATCAAGAAATTAAATCTTGGATTTATCTTTATTATGATTTGTGAAAAGCTAAGGGAAAACAGAGCTTTTGGAATGCTACAGCAAATGTAGCTGGGGAAAACGCCAGAAGATATTTCACAAATGTGCCGCAACTTTTCCATATGCAGCGCGAAAACAGTTTACAACATTTTGTGGCACTGCCAAATGCAATAATCTGCACAGTAGGAAAAGGAAAACAAATGTATTGCAATAGATTTTCGACATGCAATAGCCATTAGACTGAGGTATGCCTTTAGATATTTGGCTAATGTAGCTGCAAGTTAAATGCATATATAAATTAAAAAAAATAAATAAAAAATGTCACTGTAAAGATTATCAAAACAGATAACAAAAAAAAAAGGGAAATACTTGTACATTAACATTGTACCTAACTGCTTGATATGGAGAGAAAAAAAGAGGGGAAAAGCAAAAAGAAATATTTGTGAGATTTAAGTAGTTTTTGGCCGGAAATACGAATGTCACCTGGCACGTGTAACTAACTAACAATAAACAAACTCATTTAGCTGGCTGACTAATTAGAGACGCGTTTTGATTCAGTCAACGCCATGTGAGCGTGACTCCAGCGAGAAAGTGTCAAGACCTGCAGTTAGTTGACCCACTAACTGCCAACAAGCAAATAAGCCAACATAAAAAATAAATAATAAAAAAAATGTGGTAAATATAAAAAAAAGAGCCCATCAATTATATGCCGTAAAAGTAAGCCCAGTCATAATTAAAAGCTGTCAAATCATAATTGACAGACTGGCAGACAGAGGGAACAACTGTAGCGGTCAAAATTCAAACTGTTGGAACTAAGTAGAAGGAGATGGAGGAGAAGACGGAGGTGGAGTTGAAGTTGGAGGTTGAGCTCAGTTTCTAACAATATGTCAATTGCATAATAACTAACAAACAATCGACAACGATAATAACAACGACAGCAGCTCATCAGGGAAACTGGAGTTGGTAGTTGCCGTCTTTTTAGCCGTCTTCACATATGATGTAAAAAGCAAAGACGCCAAACAATTCAATGAATGAGAAAAGCCAAAAAATAAAAATAAAAATGACGATTGCGTCAGGGCAAAGACTGTGAATTGTGTGGATTTTGTATTTTGTGGATTGTGAATTGTGAATTGTGGACCGGCGCTTGGTGCCCCAAATCTTAACGGCGTCTGTCCCAAGGGCGTTGCATAAATTAGCGCCATGTTGCACTGTGATCAGCGAACGAACAGCGATCGACCATGTTGCGTTTGCATTTTATTAACGGCTCTTTTATTGTTTTTGTTAATCTTTTTAGCCGGGATTTAGGTTTTTTGGGTTTTTGTTTTTGCGCATTTGGCTCAGTTATAAGCGAACCGCGAAGACGTTGCAACGTGTCGCTGCCAAAAAAAGTAAATTGGCAATACAATTGTATCGTTACTTTTTGCACATGTAAGAAATAAGAAAAAAAAATTTTGTATTTCTTGAACTCAATACGATTTTGAACTCGGAACATTTCATGTGACATAGTGAAAAACAACCAAATTAAACTTTCGTTGGCTGAGGAGAGTAGGAAGCTTTATCCAAAATACAAATATTATAAAAAGAAAACCACTCCTACTTCGTAGACTGCAGAGTCTCTTTGGGATTGCTTTCACTGCTATCGTTTAAATCGACGACGACAACACGTCGATAGTAGACTGGAAAAACCACAGGCAGGCAATGTTTACCGGATGGCAGGCAATTAAAGCTGACACTGCCACCGAGACTATGGCATGGAGTCTGTTAAGCCAAAGTAGTGGGGAAGACTCGGTGGCCGCGGGGGAGGAGAGGAGCAGAAGTGGAGAGGGGAAGAAGACAAGCCAAATAACGAAATTGCATTTTACAATCATATGTACGAAATTGAAATAGAAAAATTGACGAGGATTGCGACGGTTACAAAGTTGCTTTTCCGCCTGACGGCATTGAACTTGAAAAACACGAACCGCCAACAGCAAAGAGCTTGGTAGACAAACACAGAGAGTGAGAGAGAGAGAGACAGAGACAGAGAGGGAGTGGGAGTGAAAAGAGGAAAAGATCGCGGCGCATGTCTATAATGAGATGCTGTTTTGACATCATCATCAACATCATTTAAATTTTTTTTTTAATTTTAATTTCAATCTGCGGTTTGATAACATTTTTTTTTCTTACATCTTCTGCTTCTTCGCTTCTTTTTTTTGTGCTTGCGAAAAATGTAAACAAGTTTGTTGCCTATGTCTTTTGTTCGTCAATGAGAAGCGATCGCGTGTAATGCGTGTATGTATGTGTGTGTGTGTATGTTCATGCAAATGCGCCAACAATTGACCACCGATTGGTCAACGTCATCGCTTCCGCGCATTTGGGCCGTTACTTAAGTACTCTAAACTAGTTCGAGATGCTTTTCAAAATGTTGTTGCATGCAAATGTGAAAATACGTTTGCTACACTTCCTGCTGAAATGGTTACAGCCCTCATAAAATGCCATTTAAGTTTGTCAAGAGGTATTTAATGCATTGCATGATAAACGACAGACTACATAAAGTATATGGGCATTTTCAGAATCTGGATCAGGAATTTAAAAAATTAATCTGAACTTAAAAAATGTTTTTATCTTTTTTAAAAAAAAAATTTCTTTACATATATTTATATTCATATTTGTCTATTTATTTCCAATATTCTATTTTATTGTAATGTTTCTTTATACAATATTATACAATCGTGGAAGTTTTTATATAAAAGAGCATTTATTTATTTTAGCTTAAGACAATGTTAAAGATTTGTTTCCTGTATAATTACTTCAACTGATGACTTATTGATCTTCCGATTTATCTTTACAGTTCTGTCCATATTGCCATTGAAATATGGGCCAAGAGATATCCCAACAGCAGCAGCAACACCACAACCATAACCACAACCACAACCACAGCCAGAACCACAGCCAAAACCACAACCAGAACCACAACCAAAACCAAAACCTCAACCAGAACCTCAAACGTGCACAGGCGAATCGTAAAAGCTACAAGGACCCAATATATACGCCAGCCAGCAATTTATCGAGCAGCTCAAGCACCGACGACTACGACGCCAATTATCGACTGAGGCATAAATATAATCTAACGAAGCAGACCTACGAACGGGCTAAAGTTCCTGCCAGCACCCAGTCGGACAGTGATTCGCATTACGTCAAGCTGAACGGCAAATATCTGCAGAGAAGTAGTTCGCAGAGTTCCGATAGCGGCATCTACAATTCCTCCTGTCATTGCTCCTCGTTGTCGTCGCTATCGGCGGTTAGCAGCAGTTCAGCGAGCTCCAGCAGCGGTTGTCCCAGTTCCCTGCTGTCGAGCAAGTCGAGTCGTTCATTGGACAAGCAGAAACATTATCTCAGTCATCATCTGTATATTAAATCCTATCTGGATATCTTGGAGGAGGACGAACGGGCGCGTGCCCATTTCAAATCCGCGCGTCCGGGCGGCATTCGTAATTATACGCCCAAAATTTTAGGTGGCGGAGACTCAACAAATTCCACACTATCCGCCAGTGCGCCCGCTTCGAGCTTCGGCTATCCGAATCAAGCGGCTAAACAGCGGTCTAGCCTCAGTTCGAATAGTTCAGCGGCAGCTGTAGTTACTGGTCGAAATAGTCAGGACGACCCTTGGATTTGACAATTACTGAAACATGGGGTTTGGACCAATGACGTCTTTGCTTGGTATGATCCCGCTACTGGCGATCGGCATGAACTACTATCGTTATCAAAGCGCCGATCCCGAGAACAAGGTTCAGGAGCCAACACTCGTAAGTCACTTTAATTATCTTTAAATATCCACTCAAAGTAAGGAATCTATATTTCCTCTATGCCAAATAAGATGTGTAACTTATTATTTGAATGGGTTGAGATGGAAACCTATTGAATTTGCTGTGTAAAAGGAAGTAATGCTGTCAGATAATCAAATATAGCGACCTTTCTATTGAGTTACCTTTAGGATTAGAAGTTACTTGGACAGCATGAAACTATGTGACCAACTGCTCATCTAAGGGACTAACGAGATAGTACAGATTGATAAATACTCGTTAGAGTACCCCAAGTTTTTTGTGCCTCCTCTACAACAAATCGGCACAACCTAAACATAACTTTCTATGGAGTTACCACTTTGATTAAGAAAGAAGGGTAAAACAAACTTCATAATGGGTTTCCCCTTTGATAAGACCTTCCTGACAGATAGTTTTGCAACATAAAATACAGTTTATGGAAAGTGAAAAGAAAGGACAGAAGGGTACACTGACCTTCCTAATAGGTTTACCCTTTGATTAGACCTTCCTGAGAGATAGTGAAGAGTAAAACGACCTTCCTAATGGGTTTACCCTTTGATTAGACCTTCCTGAGAGATAGTGAAGGATAAAGCGACCTTCCTAAAGGGTTTACTCTTTGATTGGACCTTCCTGAGAGATAGCGAAGGGTAAAGCGACCTTCCTAAAGGGTTTACTCTTTGATTGGACCTTCCTGAGCGAAGGGTAAAACGACTTTCCTAATGGGTTTACCCTTTGATTAGACCTTCCTGAGAGATAGTGAAGAGTAAAACGACCTTTCTAATGGGTTTACTTTTTGATTGGACCTTCCTGAGTGAAGGGTAAAACGACTTTCCTAATGGGTTTACCCTTTGATTTGAAGGATAAAGGGACCTTCCCAAAGGGTTTACTCTTTGATTGAACCATCCTGAGATATAGCGGAGGGTAAAGCGACCTTCCTACTTTGATTGGACCTTCCTGAGTGAAGGGTAAAACGACTTTCCTAATGGGTTTACCCTTTGATTAGACCTTCCTGAGAGATAGTGAAGAGTAAAACGACCTTCCTAATGGGTTTACCCTTTGATTAGACCTTCCTGAGAGATAGTGAAGGATAAAGCGACCTTCCTAAAGGGTTTACTCTTTGATTGGACCTTCCTGAGAGATAGCGAAGGGTAAAGCGACCTTCCTAAAGGGTTTACTCTTTGATTGGACCTTCCTGAGAGATAGTGAAGGATAAAGGGACCTTCCCAAAGGGTTTACTCTTTGATTTGACCTTCCTGAGTGAAGGGTAAAACGACTTTCCTAATGGGTTTACCCTTTGATTAGACCTTCCTGAGAGATAGTGAAGGAAAAACCGACCTTCCTAAAGGGTTTACTCTTTGATTGGACCTTCCTGAGCGAAGGGTAAAACGACTTTCCTAATGGGTTTACCCTTTGATTAGACCTTCCTGAGAGATAGTGAAGGATAAAGCGACCTTCCTAAAGGGTTTACTCTTTGATTGGACCTTCCTGAGAGATAGCGAAGGATAAAGCGACCTTCCTAAAGGGTTTACTCTTTGATTGGACCTTCCTGAGAGATAGCGAAGGGTAAAGCGACCTTCCTAAAGGGTTTACTCTTTGATTGGACCTTTCTGAGTGAAGGGTAAAACGACCTTCCTAATGGGTTTACCCTTTGATTGGACCTTCCTGACAGTTAGTTTTGCAACATAAAATACAGTTAATCAATCGCTAATGTTTTCAATCCGTTGCAGATAAGGCGCCAGTATGACTTCATTGTGGTTGGAGGTGGTTCAGCTGGCGCTGTGGTTGCCAATCGCCTGAGTGAGGTGCGCAATTGGACGGTGCTGTTACTCGAGGCGGGCGGCGACGAAACGGAGATTTCGGATGTGCCAGCACTAGCGGGATATATCCAGCTGACCGATTTGGATTGGAAATACCAGACGACACCGTCGTCAACGGGACAGTATTGTCAGGCGATGCGCGGCGATCGCTGCAATTGGCCACGTGGCAAAGTTCTGGGCGGCAGTTCGGTTTTAAATGCCATGGTCTATGTGCGTGGCTCAAAGAACGACTACAATCATTGGGCCTCGCTGGGTAACCCTGGCTGGGACTATGAACATATGCTCAAATACTTTTTGAAATCGGAGGATGTGCGCAATCCATATTTGGCTGCAACCGATTACCATGAAACCGGCGGCTATTTAACCGTACAAGAGTCATCCTGGCGCACACCCCTCTCGATTGCCTTCCTGCAGGCGGGCATCGAGATGGGCTACGAGAATCGTGACATCAATGGCGCCAAACAGACGGGCTTCATGCTCACCCAGAGCACAATCCGACGCGGTGCCCGCTGCAGTACCGGCAAGGCCTTCATCCGTCCGGTCCGTCTGCGCAAGAATCTCGATGTGGTGCTCCATGCGGAGGTTACACGCATCATTCTGGATCAGCGAAACAAGCGGGTCCAGGGCGTTGAGTTTCTCAAGGATGGTCGCAAACAGATTGTGTTCGCCCGCCATGAGGTCGTGATCAGTGCCGGAGCACTCAATTCCCCCAAGCTACTGATGCTCAGCGGCATTGGACCGGCGGAGCATTTGCAGGAGCACAATATACCCGTGATTTCGGATCTGCCCGTGGGCAACAATCTGCAGGATCATGTTGGCCTCGGTGGCTTAACCTTTGTCATCGATGCCCCGCTAACTGTTACCCGATCCAGATTTCAGACCATACCCGTTGCCATGGAGTACATACTGCGGGAACGCGGTCCCATGACATTTTCAGGGGTCGAGGGTGTTGCCTTTGTCAATACCAAATATCAAGATCCCGCTATCGACTGGCCGGATGTACAATTCCATTTTTTGCCCAGCTCCATTTGCTCGGATGGCGGTGAGCAGATACGCAAAATTCTCAATTTACGCGATGGATTCTATAACACGGTCTATAAGCCGTTGCATCAAAGCGAATCATGGTCAATTCTGCCGCTGCTGCTGCGACCCAAGAGCACCGGCTGGGTGCGCCTCAATTCGCGAAATCCACTGCAACCGCCCAAATTGATACCCAATTATTTTGCCCATCAGCAGGACATTGATGTTCTGGTCGAGGGCATCAAGTTGGCCGTCAATGTTTCAAATTCACAGGCCTTTCAACGCTTTGGATCGCGTCTGCACAACATCCCATTGCCGGGCTGTCGTAATTTCGCCTTTCAGTCGGATGAGTACTGGGCATGTTGCATTAAGCAATTCACATTCACCATCTACCATCCAAGTGGCACATGCCGCATGGGACCCAGCTGGGATGCCACCGCCGTTGTCGATCCCCGTTTGCGGGTCTATGGCGTCTCGGGGCTGCGTGTGGTCGATGCCAGCATTATGCCCACCATTGTCAATGGCAACCCCAATGCGGCAGTCATTGCCATTGGCGAGAAGGCCTCCGATATGATCAAGGAGGACTGGGGCGTTCGACGTCCGCCACCCGCAGGGAAGGACGCCATTAAAGTCGCTGCTGCTCCAGCTGGTTAAATTAATTCCATTTAATGTGTCTGACCTATTAATTTCATCAACTAGTCAAATGTGTGTATGTAATTATTAATAATATTATTATTATTATCATTGGTACCTAATTTTTTTTTATTTCCTTTTTTTTTTATTTGGTTGCGGTTGCAGCAAAAATCATTTATATACTTGATTTATGAATATCTGTACATCGTTTTTGTTAAAAACTTATACAGCTCTTGCTATTTATTGATATTATTACTAAATTATCTATGTATTGCTGTTGTTTGTTTAATATTTACTAAACACAAATAAAAACTTCAACTTTAGTTAAGATCACAGCCAAAAATCAACGGTTTTTCTCAACACACTGAATAAATGGGAAATTCCCAGATATACTATTTATCGAATAGCATATCCCGAAATTGTCATGACATTTTACATATTTTTTTTTAATAAATTATTTTTTTAGACATAAGTTTAGATTTAAGAAAATGTGAAATAATTTGTAAATTTTTATTTTTATTTAAATATAAAATTATCTGACATGTTCTACCCAAAATAATAATAAATACAAATGATACGTTTAAAATATATTTGTTTTATTGTATACAACGTGCCAATAATAAACAGTTTTCAAATCGTTAAAAAAAATTATGACGACTGATTTTTGTGACTGAAAATTTAAATTTCTGACATGTCAAGTACATCGACATATCATAATTTTATTTTTCTTTTACAATTTCTAGAGATTTAATTGATTGTAACTCTTCTTTTCGAAATAAAGGCTTCTAAATATACATTAAAATTTAACTCTTTTTTAATACTTTTATGTACTTAGGCAAAAGTATTGTTTTTTGTACAAAATGCAACAAGTAATTTTAACTTTTGTTTTTTTATTCATCTTTCACCAAAAAGTATGCAAAACTATTTCACCATTTGATTTGCATAAGCAGCGAGTACACAAACCAGTTGCCGCTACTTTAGTTTAGCACGTACACACACCGCTTAAGCAAACTGTGCAAATCTTCTCAATGTAAAGACGTGAGCGATTTTGGGGCGTTTGCTTCCGCTTTTGTTCAAAATGAAAAGCCTGGCCAAATGTCAAACAATCAAAATTTTTGACTAGCAATCAAACGAAATCATCATGCAATTTTCGTAGCTCAGCATTTCCTGATTGCTGCTATTGTTGTTATTGCTGCGTTTTCTGTTGGCCATTTGTGCCAAGGTTAGACAGAAAGTTGCGCATTGGCGACATTTTTGGCATCGATCACGCTTTATTTCGTAGGTGTCAAGCGTCGGGCACAACGTTAACGTCAGTTAGCAGAGGGCAGCTAATGGTCTCGATCAATAACCCAATTGGTTGGCCAATTTCAATTGCAAGTCGCAGTCGAACAATTTCCCAATTAACAATTCACAATCTGCAATTCGCGTGCACCCATAAAACAAACTGTTGAGCTGGTCATAAACCACCCAAGGCGTGTCTTATATAAGGCCCTTTAGCAAACCGCCCAAAAAGATCAAATAAAGAAGAAGAAAGCACAAGAAAGACAGATTTACTTTGGCACGACGAAGATTTGATACCCTTCCTGATAGCCCTGCATTCAATTTATGATTAATCATTCCTATGGGAGCTATGTATATGAAATAGTAATCTGATTTTACTCAAATTTGGTCAAGATGTAAGATTAGTTAAAGTACTATCTAAAAAATGTATCAGACTTAAGGGTTAATTTTTGACTTATTGCAATTATGTATTTTATATGATATAGTAGTCCGAATTTAGTCAAATTTTTTTAGACTGTCTACGACAATGTTTTAAATTAATTAGATATCTGTGAAAACAAAAATGTTATTCATACTAAAAAAAAGCTATTAATTTAATAAAAAACTGTTATTTGATTGATTTTTCCTATGTTCGCCATAAGTATATGATACAGTCCTAGTCCAGCTTTAATGGACCTTTCATCCAGTTCGTAATACATTTATAATAGCCTCGGCAAGGGTATACAAACCTTAAGCAAATATTTGATTTGATTTAAGCGAAATGCCAAGTCATAGCCGAGTCAATAGCTTGGCGTACGTGAGTCCAATGAAATGGAAAGTGTTGTGCGAAAGAAGCAACAGCAGAGCAGCCGGAGAAGTCGGAGAAGTCAGAGAAGCAGCTGCGAAAGCAAATAGCCAAAGAGTAAACATGATAAACTAACCGACGAAGATGAGATGAGATGAGATGAAGCCGAAGTTAAAGACGATCATGATGAGCATGAGATGATGATGACATAGTACACGGCATAAATTGTGTGCGCAAAAGTGTCTGTGGTCAGTGCGGCCACAAATTTAGGTCATTAATCGGCTGAGAGGCTGGCCAAGAGATAGAGACAGAGACAGAGAGAGAGAGAGAGGGAGAGACAGAGAGAGAAAGAGAGACAATATAACACAGAGTTTGAGCTGGGAACGAAATAGCAATTGACACATTTCGCAGTTGGTTCATTTTGTTGTTCGTTGTTTGGTTTTGTTTTCGCTTGAAGATGGCCCCCTTGACTGGCATTTAATGTCTACATACATATGTGTACATATGTACATATGTATGTACATACGTGTGTTGCAAGCTGAGTTGGGCGTGGGTTTTTTTCTACTCCTCCACCTCCTCCTCCTCTTCTTTTTTCGCTCTTGCCATGAGGATCAACATTGAGCGAAATATTACAGCACATGTGATGTGGTAAGTTATGTTGCAAGTTTTTGAAATGGTTCGAAAAGCCAACCCCCCCAAGTGGAAAGCGCATAACTGGCAAATGGAAGCATGTTAAGATAAGACAAAAGCAACCAACTCTTGAGCGTCATTTTGTTCATCTTAAGAAGGGAGAAAAGTGCTGAAAATAAATTGAATGCTGATCGAATATCAATTTCCGCTGTTGAATATTTTGTAATTGACATAGCAAAGAAAATCAATTTTTTACTAAAACTTTCTTGCTTAATTTTTAACACCCAAGGCTAATAAATTTGCAAGTTTACGAAAAGACGTTAAAGCTGAAATAGACGGAACGAAAAGGCTTAAACTCAAAAACTTCCTGACCAACTTTCCTAAACACTACAGTAAAAAAATTGGTCAATAAAATTTTCGAATTTAAAGGCATGAAAATAGCAATTAAAATGCAACAATTATTTTATATTGCTGAGGAGTTTTGTACTGTTTAAACAAAGCCGACTAATTTTTAATTTTGAAAAAAAAAAAAAGGTAAATTTCAACATTTATTTTAATTTATTTAGGGTTGATTAAACGAATCATTAGTCAAGTGTTTGGATCATTTCAATTTGTTGGATAACACCCTTATGGTAAAGTGATAATTTTGAAGAAAACAAAATTATAAATGTGTAAAATGTAGTCGGGTTAATTTGTTTTTTTTTTCTTTTGGCAGGCATTTTTGGTTAAATCAAAAGCAAATCTATCTACAATTCCTGTCCATGACTATCCCATAAATGCCGCAATACTCTCGCCAACAACAACGACACAAACAACAACGATGACTACATGTGACGACGTGATGTCGTACACATTTGACGATTCGAACGAACCAAGAGAGCCAAGTTAGTTAGCGGGTAAAGCCGGCAAAAGCAGCTGTCTTCAGATACGGCACGAAATTGAATAATGTCTGCTTAATTTCGGTCAATTATGCCGCCCGACTCAAAACCGAACCGAACCAAAGCCGAGTCAAGGCGTGGCCAGCTCAGGGGTCGAAGAGGGGGAGGAGGAGGGCAGGGGAGGGCGTTCCAAATGTCGAGACATGTAATTTCGGTTGTTTTTTTTTATGGAAGGGGAGCTGAGTGATATTGGGTGAGGAATCTGGGAAGCAGTTGCGAGGCATTGTCAAAAAAAAAAAATTTATATATACGTATATATTTGAGCAGTTCAATGGAAATGCTTACATCATGTACGAGAAGGAGGAGGAGGAGGAGGAGGAGGAGGAGAAGGAGATGGAGATGAAAGGTGTCAGCTGGGCCAAAGCACTTGATTTGGCTCGCGTAGGCCCCCAAACTCCGTCCGCCTGTCAGTTTGGCAGTTTTTGGTACCTGCCCTTTAGTCAGAGCTAACTCTTTAACTGATCATTAATTGGATGCGGTTGCAAGTCAGACCTGCAACCAGCTTTGAACTTCACTTCATATTGCTTCCTGACGTTCACAAAGCGAAAGTTTTCCGTTTTTTTTTTGCGCTACACTTTTGCCAAGGGTATTTGAAGTTCTATATGAGCTGTGTTGTACATTAAATGTAATTTTTTCATTTATTTATTTATTATTTAATTGTTGTTGGCTACATAGAATAATATGATGAACAACAATAAGGTTAAAATAATATAAATGAATAAAATTATTCTTTAGTATTATATTTTAACTAATCAGGTAAAATTCAATTTATAATAAAAACAAATAAACAACACATAACATATTATATTAAAAACTTGAAAAATCAAATCCAAAAATTCTGCTTTAAGTCCTGAAACATCGAATCTGACCGTGTCAATAACCTATGTAAATATACATATGTATAATTAGGGTTTAATTAAGAACCTTTTTTTTTTCTTTAAGCACTTTGTGTTCAATTATTTTTGACTAAGCTTCTAATTATTTATAATAAAATAATTAATTCATTAATTCTTGGTAATTCTGCTTAGATATTTATTTGATATAATATATTTATTTATTTTATTTTGATTTTGTATTGCGTATCAAGCTGATCATTAAATTGTTCTCAATTTAAAATCGTTCAACTAAGAAGGGTATATAATTTTCGATCTTTTGCTTCTGATTCCTTCTTGTCTTTATATGGACTTTGTTGTGCTTTCAGGGCATTTCGCATTTCATTTTTGCACCACCAACGAAATGGATTTTGGCATTTCGCTGCTTGGAAAAGACTCCCACTTGGCAGACCTGTCTCTACCCTCTTCTCTGCCCCCGCCTTCGTTTTCCTTTTTTTTCTTAGTTTGTACTAATTGCTCATTAACACCCAACGAGGGCAAAAGCGACAACAACAACAACGAGATAAAGCAGTCAAAGATTTCAACAGCAACAGCAACTAAATCTTCAGGTGTTTCTTTTTCTTTTTTTTTTTGCTCATGATTACATAAATTATAGCAACAAGTTGACAAAATAGCAAAACTAAGCTGAAGCATTTCTGCAATTGCCTGCCAACAAGTTGCCACCATGTTCCCAGTTGTTGTTGTTGTTGTTGTTGCTATTGCTGTTGCTGCCACAATTTTTCAGCTCCTCCAGTTGCAACATTGCAACCAAAATGGCACAAAAAGAAAACCCCAATTTTTAAGTTTTGCAAATGTTAATCAGTTAATAACTTTATAACTCATTATACCCTCCAGTCTTAAACAACGCTTACGGGGTATTTTAAATTGTCCGAATAAAAATAAAATTTCTGATACGTAGATTTAGTTTTTATTGATTTTATTTTAATTTGTATATTATTTAATACAAAAAAAAGCAATTAAGTCATTAAACTAACCAAAGGGTAGCGTACAGTCGAGCATTTCAGTTTTTGTCAGGAAGAGTCAAAATGGGAATGCGTCTGTAATTCGCGGAATGCGGTCATGCAAGACCAACAACAACAACAACAGCAACAACAACAACAAAAAGAAATTGTGGTAGCAACAAGTGTGCGTAATTAAACAATTCCTTCCTAATTATTTTATTTATTCATATTTCATCTTTCAGCCAGATTTATAAAAGTATTCTACTAGCGAGCTATAAAGAAAACATCTTCATATATTTATATATATATATATTTTTTTCTATTATTTCTGTAATTTTTGCGATAGCTCAAATTAGCAATTTCATATTTCTTCATAGTAAAGAACTATACATTTTTAATTTTTGCTTAATCGTCGAACTACAATTTTTCTGCTGGTTTCCCTCTGTCTTAAATGTATTTTTTACTCCTTCACCTTTCTCTATTATTTTCAATATTATATACAAATATATTTTTATTTCAACTATCGTTTACCAAGTTAATGTTTCCTTGACCATAGAATTAAATCGTCTCTCTCTTTCCCTCTTTGCTGTCTACATCATTCTCTATCCTTTTTCATTTAAATAATGCTCATTTTATCTTGACCTATTAGAAAATGCCTTTTTCTTTGATTATTCTTGATTATAGCTAGTCTACTCTCTCTGTCTCTCTCTCACTCTATCTTTCTTATTATAACTATTATTATCAATATCATGATCATTCATGCTCATTGTGATTATCTCTGATAATCTTCATCCGACTCTCAACTTAATCTGACTAAGAACAAGTTCCTTCCTTTCTCTGTACAGTGTATTCTCGTTCCACTTCTTTTGCTCATTTCCTTATTTGTACGGGTATCTTCTTCTCTCTCATCTTTCTTTTCTCTTTTTTACTACCTCATCTTTTTCTATCCTTTTATATATTTTTAAACTTCACCTATCACCTTGAAGCATTCTTCGGCAACTTGTCTACGCTCTCTCTCTCTCTCTCTTTCCCTCTCTATTCTTTTTCATCTTCTTTGGCATCATGTTCAACATTCGCTTTTGTCTTATCAGCATATCGAACATGTTGCGTCTGTCTGCAAACAAGTTTGATGACGATGTGCCAATAATATGCAACAGCTGCTCGCTCGCTAACCATTTGTCGCTTGTTGCTGTTGTTGCTGTCGCTTTCGTAGCAATTGTTGCTGCTGGTCGATGTTGCTGTTGCCAAAGAGTCGGCGATGCTGACGCTCGTCGCGGTTAGCCCGTTTGCCCGTTTGCACGGATTTCGCGTTTACCTTTGCGTTCAGTTGAAAACGTGCAACGCAGCCGCACGGACGCAGCGCTTCCCACAGCGATTACCGATTACCAATTACCTATCGCCGATTATCGATAAGCGATTTATCTATTACATTCTACCTGCTTTTTGTTTTACTTTTTTTTTTGGTGCGTGTGCAGGACACCTCGGAGATAAAGAGAACACAAGAATTCAGCGCTCTCTTTGCCGCCCCAACGAAACGTGTTAGAATTTCAAGTAAGCAAAAACCGATTAATCGATAGCATTTTCAAGTGTTTAAGTGAGTGTGAGTGCGAGTGTGTATCTGTGTGTGTGTGTGTGTGTCTGAGTCTGTGTGTGTGAAAGCAAATGAAATCAAAGTGAAAACCCTGACGAAAAAGGCTGATTATTTCCGCCGCTTAAGCGTTGCAGTTGAGGAACAGCAACAGCTGCAACAGCAACTGTTGCAGGCAACAAGTCGCAGCAACAGCAAACGGAACAACAACAGTTAGGAGCACCCTTCACATGCCCAACTGCTTGCTAAATAAGAAAAAAGGCACTCAAGTGCAACAGCAACAGCAGCAGCAACATCAACAGCAGCAACAACAATTGCTAGCGGCAACATTTTGCAATCGCCCACAACAAAGCTGCGCTACAAAAGGAAAAGCAAAAGCATTTGCTTTTTTTCTAACTAGGCTACAGCTGAAACAACAGCAGCAACATTAATAACAACAGCAACATGCTTGGATTAACAACAATTCTACGTGCAAGAAACCCATCAAAAACAAAAGAGCAAACATTGTCAGTTCAGGCTCTAACTGTTTGCGAATTATAAGCGTGAACGGAAAATAAACAACGCATTGTTGTTGTAATTGTTGTTATTGTTGTTGCTGCGGTCGCTTGTGTATTCTGTTATTGTGGCATGTTGCAATCGCAGGCTTTCTAACATGAACTTTACGCGCACAACAAAGAAAAAAGAAACAAAAGACTTAGGACACAAACTTGCAACACACAGCAAATTGCAGCAACAGCAACTGTTGCAATTAACTGAGGTGTTGTTGCACGTAAACAACAGCAACAATATCGATTTGCCGCTACGCATTCCGGCTGTTGTTTTAATAAACATAATATTGTTGCTCGTTGCAAATGTTGCTGTTGTTGTGCACATTGTTGCTGTGGTGATTGTTGCTATGGCTGTTGTTGCTGTTGCTGTCACATTGGCACATTGAACTCGAGCGTGAACTAATTGCTGTTTCAATTGCTGTTTCAATTGCTTGTTGACGCCTGTCAAGGTGACTGACACCAACAGCTAGCAACCTACAACCTACAACCTAGAGTCTCAATCAACATCAGCAACATCATCAGCAACATCATTGACAACATCGTCATGATGTTCATTATGATGATGAGCTTCTTTGTTGGCCATTGACTTTGGCCTTATGACCAAAACAGAGAGTTCAGCTTGTTTACACCAAATTAACGCAGAAAATCACTTTAATTGTGCACAACATTTATTTTTGTAGACCCTGCAAAACAAAAAAACAATTTAGTGGGTATATTGAGCTTGTCAAACAAAATATATATGTATTTAGAGCATAGAAGTCTTTAATAATGATATGTATATTTATATTCTCATACATCATTAACGGTCTATATGCATCACCTAGAACTTGGAGACTGTAAGAGCTAGACACACCAAACTTGGTATGTTGGTTTCTCTGTACTCTAAACAGATGGAGTTTATTATAGAATTTTGTGATGTTACCTTCCGCTACAGGAAAAAAATAAAAAAATTTAGAAACCATAAGAGCTAGAGCCTTGAGTTTTGGCACACATTAAAAATTTTGGATGTTCTACAAATTTCTTTACAATCAAAATTTAATCTTAAATGTTATTTCACAGGAGAATGAAGTTTTTGTTCATGTGTATTGGGTTCTATTGTTCTATGCATCTGTGCATACGTATTAATATGTAACGAAACGTAACAAATTTAAACTGTTCAAAAAACGGTCACAATTTTTTAAAATCAATATTATAAACAACACAACTTGAAAAGAATTACTAAACAACAAAAAACAATTTTTAATATAGTCAATAAGTACAGGGTCTTGGAATGTCGGGTTTTTTGTTGACTAGCTGTTGTTTGCTATTGTCAAGTCAGTGTCTGTTTGTATGTGCGTGTGTGTGTTTGTTGTGTTCGACATTCAAACTTGACATTTTGGCCGCTTGGCCTTCAATCGCCGGGAAGCCCAGGAAGTTAATTGCTAATTGGCTTAAACACAAACTCTCTCAACCACACAGACACACATACTTAGACAAACTTTGGAAAGCTACTACAATAGCCAGAGTTGCAGCTATTGACCAAAGGTGCTCAACCAACTGGTTTACCTGCCACAGTGTTATGCCCCAATATCCACAATGTCCACAATGTCCACAATGACCACAATATCCACAATATCCACAACATCCACAATCTCCACAGCATCCATTCGTTGTCTTTAGCCGCCTCAATAAACTCGTTTTTGCCGTTGACCCAATTTCTTGCCACTTTTTTTTATATTTTTTTCGACATTTTTACAAATATATTTTCATTTTGGTGTTTGCCTTATTTTATTTGGCACAACAACAACTGAAGAAATATCAGAAATGCGCGTGCGCTTTTGACTCCCAGTTTCGGTTTCGGTTTCGGTTTCAACAGCGCGTAGCATGCCACAATGTGTGGCAATGTGGCCAGAGCAGTCGCTAACGGTAATCTGAATGAGCCAAGTGGCAAAGCTGGAATTGTAGCTCGTTTTGATACCAGCCTTCTCAGCCTTTGGCCTTTCACTGAAGCTCAGTAGAGCGGCAAAAACCGAAGAAGAAAAAAAAACGTGCCACAATAATACCGACTTTGAAATACTATGCAATTCAGCTTATAGGAAAACTCCCGATTCTTATTAAGAAAATAAAAAAAAGATTATATTAAATAATTTCATTTAAAAATGTACAACATATTTCAATCGCAACATGCTTCAATTATTTCACCACAGAATTCATAATTTAATTTAAATAAACAGTCTACATCTTTTTTCCGAACGTTGACTGAAAGTTTAATAGTTGGAAACATAAAAAAATGTAGTGTCGAAATAAATTCTTTAAAAATAAGTATTCTATCAGACTGCTTTTAAATTGATTTCAATGTCTATAAAAATATCAGTAATCTTTAATGTCCAAAAAAACATAAAAATATCACCAAGTTTTTGAGTTTAACTTGCGATTTCGTATCATACCGTTCAATCAAACTTAGCTCAACTATTAAATTTGTTTTCTTTGTTTTGGTTAATCATTTAACTTTCATTGATATTACATCATTTTTGTTATTTCAAAATATTGCCAATTATATTTGCAATCAAATTCAAATCGAAACTTATTAAAAGATGTATTGATAAATTTATAAAATTAGGGGAGTAAAGAGTGATAATAATAAACATTTTCAATATAAAAACGAAAGTCAAATCAAACAAAAGTAATCCGGTGTTATGTTTGATAGACATTTCAATAATTAAATTTCTGAACTTTGAGAAATCTATAAAATTTTATTTGATTAACTTGATAGCATTTCCTGGGCAATGAGAAATATAGAATTGAATTTCACCAGGGAATTTAAAATTCAATATTCTATTTGGATAGCTCGATAACATTTTCGGGAACAAGGGAACTAAACAATTATTTATTACAATCTTTGGATACATTTTTGGAATTCCCATTTCGATACCTCAAAACAGTTTCTAAAAAAAATAAATAAAGTGAGCTTCAATCGTAATGTTTTAAATGCCATCCCAGCCAAGTAATCAGTCCTTTGTTCGATAACTCGATAACATTTCCCGCTCCCGGTTACACATTCAGTTTTTCTGTCTTTTATCTTAAGTATTTCAACAATTTATCTATACAATAGGCCAGAGTAACAGGTAGTTTCTCATCGTGCCTGGCGCATCAGGTGTGCGTGTGTTTTAGCCATGATTCATACACGTGGCGCACAATTTTCTCACCCACTGTGCGGTAATGGTGTAAACCGCAAGAAAAGAAAAAAAAATTTGTCAAAAACAAGAGCTGAACTGAGCTGTAAACTGGATAGGCAGCCGCATGTTTCAACACCCGCAACAACCAAAAAAAAAAAGAAGAAAAAAAAAACCGGCAACAACTGAGTGACAACAACAACAATATCGATAACAACAAAATAGCGACAACAGTTGCTTTGGTCCGGGAGTTTAACGGCTGATCGAGTGAAATGAATTATGCTCGCTTGATATATAAATAAATAGACAAAACATTTCGTATGTAGATTTGTAGATTTACCAATCGAGCGCGCCAATTATATACCAAAGACAACAACAACCACAACAACAGCAACCACAACAACAACAACAGCAACAACAATAACAAACAATTTGGCTGCTCTTACATCAGAGCTTGTAGATATTGTAATAAAAAACCGAATGGGCCGACAACGATTTGAAAGACAAACAATAACCACAAATAAAAAAGACTCTACCTTATTGTTGTTATGCTAATTGTTGTTGTTGTTGTTCTTGTTGTTGGCCATTACTACTGTTGTTGTAATGCAGTTGAACGGCACTTTGCGTGTCTCACATTCATTATACCAAGTCGCAGTTGCCATCGTTGGCTTTTCAACACTTCACGATATTGGCCGCAATACCGTCAAGGTCGCAGTCAAAACGCCAATGGCCCTTAAGCCACATTCACGAGGGGGAGGCAAATGAGGGGCAAGCAGCAGGTGAGGGGGTGACTTAATTGGGGAATACGGGTGTGTGTGTGTGTGTGTGTGTGGGTTTTTACACTGATGCAACATGTGTTTTGGAAATGCAATCGTTGAATGGAATTGAACTCAATATCACAACAATGCTTGCATTATTGAGGTCGCCAGTGCAACGGTTAACGGATAACGGTACCAAAAACTTAACCTCAAAATTACTGTACTGTTCGTAGCATAAATAATAACTGTTACGTTAGCACTGAAGATGGTATTATTAAAGGTATACGGATTTTCATAAAAACGTGTGCTAATTTAAAAAAAAAAAAAAAATTTTAAGTTCTAAAGCTTTAAAAGTTTAAATATTAAATAAAAATTAAAAATTAAATTAAATAAAAATACATGTATTTTTACTTAAATCTTTACTTTATCAATAAATAAATACTAAACACAATTTCTAAAAATACTAAACTTCTCTGTTTGCAGCTCTCCGTCAAAACTCTGTCAAAGTCCGTGCTAAACAGGAGGAAACCCAATAAGCGGGTCGGATGGTTAAAAGAGCCACGCCATGCACAGGAGAAAGAGACGCTAGACAGAGAGCGAGCGAGAGGGAGAAGAAGAGCAAATCAAATAGAAGCAATCAACACATAAACTCACATCAAGACATCCTCACATAAGGTCAAAGCAAAGTCCATTGAATATGGTGCTCAATTTGCTCTTCATAACGACGGTGATCAAGTCGACATTTGGCGTGGTAACAACTGGATTGTGGCTAATACCATTGCTATTGGCCGCGATAACATATTATCGTTATGATGCCGTCGATCCGGAATCTCGACCGTTGGATCAATTGAATCTGTGGCCCGAATACGACTTCATAGTGGTGGGCAGTGGATCGGCGGGGGCGGTGGTCGCGAATCGATTGAGCGAGATCCGGAAATGGAAGGTGCTGCTGATCGAGGCGGGGCCTGATGAGAATGAGATATCGGATGTGCCATCGCTGGCGGCATATTTGCAGCTCAGCAAATTGGACTGGGCCTACAAGACGGAGCCATCGACCAAGGCCTGTCTGGGCATGCAGAACAATCGCTGCAATTGGCCACGTGGTCGCGTCCTTGGCGGCTCCTCCGTTCTCAACTATATGCTCTATGTGCGCGGCAATCGCAACGATTACGATCACTGGTCATCTTTGGGCAATCCGGGCTGGTCCTACGATCAGGTGTTGCGTTATTTCAAGAAGTCCGAGGATAATCGTAATCCCTATTTGGCCAAGAGCTCATACCACGGTCGGGGAGGTCTTCTAACCGTACAGGAATCGCCGTGGCACACACCATTGGTCGCTGCCTTTGTCGAGGCGGGCACCCAGCTGGGCTACGACAATCGCGACATTAATGGCGCCCAACAGGCGGGCTTCATGATCGCCCAGGGCACCATAAGGCGCGGCTCGCGCTGCTCCACGGCCAAAGCCTTTTTGCGACCCATTCGACAGCGTCCCAACTTCCATTTGTCGATGAACTCGCATGTCACCCGCGTCATCATCGAGCCGGGCACGATGCGCGCCCAGGCCGTGGAGTTTGTCAAACACGGAAAGGTCTACCGCATATCGGCTCGACGGGAGATCATACTCTCCGCGGGTGCGATCAATACGCCGCAGCTGATGATGCTGTCGGGTCTGGGACCACGGAAGCAGCTCGAAAAGCATGGCATCAAAGTACTGCAGGATCTGCCCGTGGGCGAGAATATGCAGGATCATGTCGGCATGGGCGGATTGACATTTCTGGTGGACAAGCCCGTGGCCATTGTCCAGGATCGTTTCAATCCGACCGCGGTCACGTTTCAATATGTGCTACGGGAACGTGGTCCGATGACGACCTTGGGCGGCGTCGAGGGATTGGCATTTGTGCATACGCCATATTCGAATCGCAGCATCGACTGGCCGGATATTCAATTTCATATGGCGCCCGCATCGATCAATTCGGATAATGGGGCAAGGGTTAAGAAGGTCATGGGCCTGAAGGAGTCCGTCTATCAGGAGGTCTATCATCCCATTGCCAACAAGGATAGCTGGACAATCATGCCGCTTCTGTTGCGTCCCCGTTCGAGGGGCAGTGTCCGTCTACGTTCCGCGAATCCCTTTCACTATCCCCTCATCAATGCCAACTACTTTGATGATCCCCTCGATGCGAAAACTTTGGTGGAGGGTGCCAAGATCGCCTTACGCGTCGCCGAGGCGGAAGTCTTTAAGCAATTCGGCTCGCGATTGTGGCGCAAACCGTTGCCAAACTGCAAGCATCATAAATTTCTATCGGATGCTTATTTGGAGTGTCAGGTGCGCACGATATCGATGACGATATATCATCCCTGTGGCACGGCCAAAATGGGACCATCCTGGGATCCCGAAGCGGTTGTCGATCCACGTTTACGTGTCTACGGCGTTCGTGGACTGAGGGTAATTGATGCCAGCATTATGCCAACAATTAGTAGTGGTAATACAAATGCACCCGTCATTATGATTGGCGAAAAGGGCGCCGATCTCATCAAGGAGGATTGGCTCAAGAATCCCGAGTATAAGGTCAAACGTCGTGATATCTATAGTGATAGTGAAGCGTCAGCGAGTGGCAACATAGTTAGCATAAGTAACAATAGCAGCAACATTGACAACATAACGCTGACAGCAACAGTCACAAATAGTTAGCAAAAAAAAAACCACAGCAAAAATAAGTCCGATGACAACGACAACGACATTGGCCAGGTTTGCTCAGGGGTCAACTAGCTTTACCATAAATTCCACAACGGACAGACCTATAGACAGACAGACCTATAGACAGTGTTTGCCATTGTTTAAAATTCCAAAAAAAAAAATAAACAGTTTGCACTGTTCGTTACACACAAAAGAAAAGACAACAATGAACAACGAACATCGAACAACAACCACAACATTCACTTTCCCAGACTTACAACAAATCTCAAATTATGTAAAGAAAAAAAGCAACAGCATGAAATCGAGTCATAGTTATGTATATCTTCTGTACTCTAGTTAACTAATCATAATTATTATTATTGCTTTTCCCCCAACTATTATTTTTAATAATTTTTATATTTTATTGTATTTTTTTTTATAGTATATATTTAATGTGTAATTTATAGTTGCAATTTGTATAAACATTTATTGACTATTTGTAAGCAGCATACGCCCATATTATTTATACAATGCATAATCACAAGAATTCTATTTAATAAACTTAATTAATTCGCGTACAACATTAACAGCAAAAGCGACAAGTCAATTTATGTCAACTGCCTAAAAGCAGGCAACACATTTTGTTTACAGTCATCAACAGGGCGTTGTCTTAGCGATGACATCACGTACAATGAATAAACTCAACACAGATAAGAAAATAGGTGAGTTGAGTTGAGTTTTAGTTGAGTTGAGGTGAGTTGACTTGAGTTGAGTTAGGCTGTGCAGCAGTGAACTAAGTCGAGGTGAGTTGATTGATTTACGCGCTGATTCTGAGTGGGGAAAATTAACGAATGCAAATTGTGCAACTTAAGTGTGGTGAGTTAAGCTAAGATCAATTCAACAGACATTGAAGGCGTTGTGGGGAGTAGAGCTGGCCAGAAGAAAGTTCTAATACTCTCTAACTGCAAAATTTAAATTGGTTAGGAAATGTAAAGGCAAATATACTAATTTTTATATCCTGTGCCCATTGAAAATGGTTTTGGGAAATGTATGTAACAGGCAGAAGGAAGCATCTCCGACCCCATAAAGTGTATATATTCTTGATCAGTAGCAACAGCCGAGTCGATTGAGCCATGTCCGTCTGTCTGTCCGTCCGTCAGAGACTATAAGAGCTAGAGACTTTAAACTTGGTAAGTACATATGTTCCTAGATAGCGGCCGCAGATCAAGTTTGTTTTAAAATTTAAATCGGACCACTATATCATAAAGCTGCCATGGGAACGATCAGTTGAAAATCAAGTTTTAGTATGCTTGAGATATCTCAGGCAAACTGACAGAATATGCATCTGGGATAGTTCCATACAGCTTAGTCAAATTTGGTTGATATCGGACCACTATATCATATAGCTGCCATAGAAACGATCAGTCGAAAATCAAGTTTTAGTATGAAAAACATTCTTGTTGCTTGAGATATCTCAGCCAAACTGATAGAATATGCATCTGGGATAGTCCCATTCATCCTGCTCAAATTTGGTTGAAATCGGACCACTATATCATATAGCTGCCATAGAAACGATCAGTCGAAAATCAAGTTTTAGTATGAAAAACATTCTTGTTGCTTGAGATATCTCAGGCAAACTGACAGAATATGCATCTGGGATAGTTCCATACAGCTTAGTCAAATTTGGTTGATATCGGACCACTATATCATATAGCTGCCATAGAAACGATCAGTCGAAAATCAAGTTTTAGTATGAAAAACAATCTTGTTGCTTGAGATATCTTAGCCAAACTGATAGAATATGCATCTGGGATAGTCCCATTCAGCCTGCTCAAATTTGGTTGAAATCGGACCACTATATCATATAGCTGCCATAGAAACGATCAGTCGAAAATCAAGTTTTAGTATGAAAAACAATCTTGTTGCTTGAGATATCTTAGCCAAACTGATAGAATATGCATCTGGGATAGTCCCATTCAGCCTGCTCAAATTTGGTTGAAATCGGACCACTATATCATATAGCTGCCATAGGAATGATCAATCGAAAGCCAAGTTATAGTACGAACAACTTTTTTGTTGTTTGAGATATCTGAGCCAAATTGACAGAATTATTCGATAGTCTGAATGCACATCTCTAAAAGGTTAAGGGAAAAATAACATTGCCTAGTAGATAGGCGCAGCCATTAATTGTCAGCTACGAGTACATATAATACAAACGAGACACGCAAATGCAAATGCAAATTTGATTAAATTTCAATTTATGACGATTGACTTTAACCTCCGACCCAAAAGACAGATGGACAGAGAGACACGCTTGTATCGATTCAATGGATGGTTCAAAGCATTGACGAAGGGCGCATAACCGATAAATTCAACTTTGAACTTGAGTAGAAGACGCGTCAAGACGTTAACAACGCCCAGCATTTCGGCCATAAATCATCTCAAGACCTCTTTAATGGCCTTCGTCAATAATTTTCACGTCCAATACAATCGGAAGCCGGAAGTTTGTATTAAGCTACATGATTGACTCACTGACTGACTGACTCACTAATCAATGCAAATTGTTTTGAGTATTTTTCCGGACTTAGAACGGAAATGTTTGTTAACGTGTTAAACGATAAGTCCCTGCCCCATAAATCGCCGATAGAAACAGAAGAAATATTAAGCATAAACTAATAATTGAAACTGGCTCGGAATCTTGCAAAGAAAATGTGTTAATATTTGCCGAGGAATCTAAATTAAAAGTTAACAACTCTCAACAGTTTTACAGCTAAGTTTTGTTTATTTTTTTTACAGACGCTTAACGGATTGTTGGCCATTCAACCAGCCAGTTGAAGGCTGTATCGATTGCTGAATGTATTTACCAGTTATCATTTGTATACCCTGTAGCGATAATCTAATCGGTTCAACCTCATCATGATTGGATCTAATGAGCTGCATACAAATCGATATATAAAGGAATCTATTCGTCTATGAAGGGATCTATGATCGTCTGTCTGGGAATAACTATTATTGTACTCGAGTCAATTTATCTGTTTCTTGACTTAAAGCTAAGGAATGTTAAACTGGAAATGTGAATTTGTTGTACTAGTTCAACTGTTTGTAAACAAGCCTTGTTTTGATAAACATATTAAAATCTTCAGGCCCATTAAAATTATTGAAAACCCCATACTAATTTAATTAAAAATGCTAGCAATGATATGGTGTGGTTTGAGATGATCCATTTTTGGAAAATATCAGATGTGCTTTTATATTTAGAAGATCTTGATTAGTTCTCACGATCGTCTTAAATCTTCAACAAAAAAACATGGTTAAAAAATGTGAGTGCAAGGAACACATTGAAAAGAGAAAAACTACATTTTCTGGTCTTTTTATTTTGTTATTTTCTTTTTAATAACATATAATATCACAAATTGTTATCGACATTTGGACAGGGTATCGCCTAGACGCGCTTTGTTTCTGTTAAGCTGATTGCTTCATTAAGTATGCGTATATTTACAACTATTACGTATACGCCCCGATTGACAAGTGATCGACAATTGATGCTGGTGTTTCTTTTTCTCAATCTGCAGTCGCTGCTTCCACTTGTCACCAAAGTTTGCCCTTCGCTACTTGAAACACAAGCTACCAAAAATTTGGCAATGCGAAAAGCGAACCAAAAACCAAGATCAACTGGGTCAATGGCTGGCGGAAGTGATGATCGTCGTCGTCTTCTTTATCTTGTTATTATTATTATTACTATGGTTTGTTATTCTTTGTTATTGTTGTTCGATCTTCTTTTGGTCGCTATGTGCCACTTAGAGGTTAATAAACTTGTTATAGTCTGATATATAATAGTTTTCAATTATCATTTGCATGCGAATCCGTTAGAGACTCACGCAGTCAGTCAGTCCACCCAGTTGACCCAGACCTAGTGAACTTGATCTTTAACTTACCCAACAATAACGAGCTACAAATACTACTCACAAGAATTTCATGGCTAAGAAGTTTGAACCAATCACATTTCGAGTGCTCACCTGTAAAAGAAAGAGAAAACACGATCGAGATTAATAATAATCAAGTATGGCTTTTGGAAATTACAACATCATATACAAATTAATATTAATGATTGTCTGTCTGTCTGTCTGTTTGTTTGTCTAATTTTCATAGCCGGAAATGTTTTTTCGTAGCTCTTACAGAACTTTGATTGACCGGTTCCTCCAGCCTCCGGCTGACTGCACCCAAAAGAGTTTTGACCCTGTATAACGATGTATTCTCATAATTACAAGTATTATCATTATCAAGTATTAACCGGTTTCATAGAACTCTCGATGTTTTTGGACCTTGACTTAATTTAATACCTTACGTCATGTAATTACCATATTTCTTAGTTGTTGTTCTACAGATGATATTTAATATGTTTACAGTCTTAAAACAAAAACACAATTCGTTAAAATCGATCAAAAGTTCAAACAGCTTATCGACTAATTGATTGTCCAACAATGACACATATGTTTTGGTTCATCGAATTGGTTGAATAACATTTCCATACTCAATTTCGATTTGCCTATAAAACGCGTAATTACAATGTGAACAATGTTAATGTACCATGATCTCCTCTGATTGAAACAGCTCACAATCATCAATAGTCAGTCAATTGTCATTCAATTGACTTCGACTCGCAATTATATTTTTGCTCAGCTCTAAAGCACATTAAAGTGTGCACTTATTTGATATTTGTTAATGTCTTTGATCCAAAGCAACTGAACTCAAAAAACTCAACTCAACTCAACTGAACCAAAAGTGGAAGTAACGTCAATTTAACAATAATAATAACAAATAATGATCACAAATATTTGTTTATTTATCTATTTATATTTATTATTATCTCAAAATATACACAGAGTTCAAGTAGTTGAACAATGGCAGAATTGAAGAAGGAAGTTCATTAAGTGTTTTCACAGCTGTCAAATCACTTTTAAAGATATCAAGATATACGATTTATTTTATGCATCAAAATGTATAAAGAAAAGATATGATTTCTGGTGGATATTTTTCAAATATTTAAAAAACAAAATTCCTAATGCAGGGCAAATATAGATTCAAAAATTAAAATTCGAAATTATGAATATGCCAATGAGATATCTTGAGAATGCAGTTTAGATCACAAATATAAAATACTGCAAATCCAGCTGCCTGGGATACATTTTCAGTTAGAGATACATTTTCGAAGAATTTCCTCTTCTTGTTGTAATTTTTCAAAATATTAGTATTTCAGAAATTCATTCTGCACCCGGCGAGATTTAGTTTCTGAAATTGTTGAAATATGTTTCGTTTAATTTCTCCATAGGTATAAAAATATTCAAAATAATGATACACTGTCTGGCTTATTTGCACTTAGGGGGAATTTCCCAAATTCTTGATATCGAAAATTATTTAAGCAGGTGTCAATTCAATTCCACTTGGAGAATTAATTCAAAGGCGACATTTAAAAGATGCAACTAAAACTGGAATACGAAACATGTTTTTAGGAAATACAATCGAATTGAAGTGTTTATGAGATATTGTTATTGGAGCTTGAGTTCAGTAATATTTATATATGCCAACAAAAAATATGCAAAGCAATCAAATGGCGGGCTCTTGGTTCAGATAATCCGGCGGCAGAAAATCCTCAGTTGCAGCCAAAAAACTGATGCCACGTGGACGCTGGCCAGGATTATCCCAACAATGTTTGTACCAAGCGGTCTGTTGACGGCTCAAACCGAAGCCAGCGGCAATACGAGAACTGCAATACATCAGGCAGCGGGTCAAGATGCGCAGAGCACGATCCCAACCTTTATCCAAGTCCAACTCTGGCAACTCCTCAACATCCTGTCCTCCTCGCGGACAGTCAACGGTTAGCTCAACATTATTGGTTAATACTTCAGGTGTCGATTTGGCATGCAATGCCAAATCCACTTGATTTGTGGTATTCGTGCCATTGATGCTCAGCTCCAGTTGTTCCGGCTTCGATTGCGACTTGGGCTGAGACTGAGACTGAGACTGAGATTGTCCCTGTCCTTGTCTTTGTCCCTGTCCCTGTCCACGTCCCTGTCTACGTCCCTTTTGACTGCTGCTGGACATAGCGATGTTTTGGGTTGTGCACTCAAATTGATTGCCTTTGAGATTTTGATTGTGAGAAACTTTGACAACTGACTCAAACCGCTTTCGTTAAGAGCGAAAAGTGAACATTCATAACAGGCCTACTCCAATTTCTAGATTCATTTAAAATACGACAAATCTGCAGAGAAATTCCTGCAGCGATTCCCAAAAATACATAATGATTTTAAAATCTTCATTAAAAAATCCACATGAATATCTTGTACACATGCTCGCAAAATTTCATAAACATCTAAAAAAAATGGAGTACAACTAAAGACGGTATGAATTTTTCACAAATTCAGTAAAATTAAAAAAAAATACATATTTTGTTTGAAAACATCTGTCATGAAAATATCTTTGTATAGAACCGTTTATTTTTCAAAATTATATTTACTTTAAGAAACCAAACGATTCCAATAAAATAAACTGCAATAAAAGTCAAATGTTCAAGTTTTCATTCTGATCTGTAAGAATTACAAAATTAAAATAAATTTGGAAATCGGAAATGAACAGAGACCTTGATATGCTATTACACAAATATTTATGCATATTGCATAACATTATCAAGCCATTCATTACGATGCCCTATAACTAGTCTTTTTTTTTTCTACTTCTCTACCAAGAACCTCTAACATTCTCTCTATAAGTTTAGGCTACATTCTTGTTTTTCGTTTTTTTTTTAGTATCTTTCGTGGTTTTTTCTTGTGTGTTGTGTCTGACGACCTTGTGATTTTATTTTATCGATTTGCTTTGGGTTATTACTGCGGCTAAAGAGGCAAAGTGTGAGTGTTATTTTTGTTACTTTTATTTTTTATTATTTTATGGATTTGTTGTTTAGTCATTCTCATAAGTCAACGGATTCTGCTTATTCTTCTTGACGACAACATTTTCGTATTTGCAAAATGAATATGAATATTTACGACCATTAACAATATCGATGTGTAGCGATGCCTGAAATCTAGCTCGAATTGTAAATACACTCAAGCTTAACCTCATAAATATAGTGTTATATATTTGAATTTGTTTTCTAATTGACAGAAATTGAAAAGATAAATAAAGTCGCTTGAATCGCAGGTTTTTTGCATTAATATAACAATTGAAAGATTTTAATAATTGATTAAAATATATTTTGTATATTATATAGTACATAAAGTTAGTCCACAAAAAATGTGCTCGGTAAAGATTTCGACTAAATTGCATGGAAACAGACAGACAGACAGAGCGACAACTTTGATCAAAAACCTGATCAACAATATGTATATAGACACTCTTTAGGCTCTGCCACGCCCCTTCAATGCACTTCAGACCTCATGACACACTTATAATACCCTCTACAAGGACAAAAGAAGTTTGAGAGCTACAAATTGTCTATTTAAGTGCAATCAGCGATTTGTCAGCTTAAGATGCCAATAAAATGGATGAAAAATAATACAAGACACATAAGAATGATAGAATGTGATGAACATTGAGATACCCAGTAGTCACAATGGATTTAAAAAATAAACGAATCTACTATATTATATAGTCTCTCAGATAAAGTCGATAATCTAACGATATTGAAAATTTCAACTACTTTCATTTATAATACCTTCTCTACAGTTAATTACATGGTATTCAAATTAAAAAATACAAGTCTTTCATATGTAAATTTGTGCTCATAAAAACACCTTAACCATCAAACGAGTCGCGCCCAAAAGTGACCAATCAAGAATTTTGTTGTCTGTCGCCAAAAGAACAATTCAAGGGGTAAGCGAGGAGAATGGGGAAGAGAGGGGCATTGAAACCGACAAGTCATCATTATAGACTCATTAATTGATGAAACCCAGAAGAGGGAGCTCGATGCCGACAGGCTAATGTCCTAACTGGTCAGGTTAGATTTCTTGGCTAGGGAATTCCACAATGTAAGTCTACCCCGAAAAACTGCTAAAAAAAAAAACGGCCGAAAAAGGCCTGAAGACTGTGTCTCAAGTGCGACTTGGCAGTTTCGTGTTTCGGAAAAGTCGGTCAAAGACAACAGCTTGTTAGATTCTTGAAAAGAAGCAACAACAACCACAAACAGTACGTCTATCGATTGTACACACAAAGAAAAAAAAAAAAAAAAAAAATACTTTAATTGCCGTTAGACGACGATGGCGCGCAACACGTTGTTGCAAGTTGTTGCGAAATTGCGCACCAATTGGCGTCGCTGCCTTGACTCGAATGCCGCCGCTTGAATGTCATCGATTCTGGCCACCTATTCTTGGTCATCTACCCAGTGGCTCTGTCAAGAACTTGACAAGGTTCCCAACCATGTCACAAAAAGCCACAATTCAAGAATGGTTTTCATACAACTTTGATAATGGATTCCCATGAATTTTAAGCTGGTTTATCCCCAAATGTTCGTGTTGATAAAATAAATAAGCAAAAATTAATTATGAAAGTAAATATTACTCGTAAAGATTCGATATTCGGGTTATTCCCTTTCCCAAAAGATCTCTTGAATCTAAAAGATAGTTTATTCTTTAGGAAACATTTACTTTACTAATTTTACCAGAATTAAGCATGCTCGATAGAAATACTAAAGAAGTTGTGTACAACAGTTTTCTTCTTATTTGTTTCGCTTGAGGTAAATTTAAAATCTACTTAAATTATTTAAATCCTGGTAAATCAACTGAACAAAATTCTACTCTATAATTTTAAAAATTTTCTATAGAAATACAGATTTATAACTTTATGTACTCATTAAGACTGTGAGTAAATGATCACTTATAATCACTGCTATGGCTTTCATCTAATTTAGACCCTGTACTTCAAAAGTACAAAGAGTCTATGAAGTTTGTCAAAAAAAAGTATGAGTAACAGGAAAACAAGTAAAGTATATATACATATATCGTTGAGTTCGAGTCCTGCACTAAAATATATTTCGTATCTGTAATGTTTATTGTGTTATTTGTAATAGGGTCTCCAACAGTCGTATTGTCTCTGCTGTAGCCATTAACAATAATTTATTTAGTTTTGACGTAAACAAAATTTTTTTTAATTTTTTGTAATTAGGAGCTTTTGCCTTTTTTAATTGTCAATTTAATAATAGGTTTGAAACCACGTTTTAACGCGTAACATAGATGCACTTTTGGTGTAAGTAACTAAAAAAATATATATTTTTAATAATATATTGCCAGATTGCATTTTGGCCCTGTGCTAAACTGTTGGTGCATTGAACTTAGATCAAAGATTTTAAATTATAAAGAACAGTTGCTTATTAACTTCAATAGCTAAAAAGTACCTATGCAGTCACAAATCTAAAGTTTGAATTCGAGTTTGGAAAACAATAATACAATACTCTGCTAGAGTATCACATTTTCGGCGTACCGATGATAACGTTCTTCTTTATTTATTTTCTTGATTTGAAATGCCTTTCAACCTTGTAAGCTCTTTTAGTCTGACATGTAAGTAGACAACAGCCCACCGAGATTTGAACTGTTCCAGTGTAGTTTGAAAGATCTTAAAACAACTTAAAATAAAATTATATATTTTAGTGTGTCATGTGTATTCGGTCGAGTGGCTCACGTTGAGTTGCCGCCCAAAAATTCTTGCCTGTGGTTTCTCTATGTCTGCTCCAATCCGGAGGCCATTCTGTCTTTTTGTAATTCCCATGCAAACGGAAATAATTAAACAATGTAACGAGTATTGTGTATATGTATTTTGAGGCCCTTGAATAGGCTTGAGTTGATGCATTAAATTGCCGATTCATTTAATAACAAAGTTACTCCAAACAAAACTGACTAAGCAAGTGTCTCTAGTTGTATTTTGAATAGCACGAGAGCAATTCAAAATACAGTCACATTTATAGTTAACGTTCTGTTCTCCACGAGTTTCAAATTGATTCAATAACTAGTATAGAATATTAACAACTCTTTGCAGTATTTTAAAAAACGAATCTTAAATTGCATACAATTATAGTATTCCTTGAATTATTTAAAACAGTTTAAGATTTTTAAATTAAATTTAAAATAAATTTGCAAATATACTATCAAGTTTTATAGTTATATTTTCCATTTATTGCGTAAATTTTTAATATTAAACAAAATTTTAAATTAAAAAAAAGTGAAATAACGTATTTGTCATTTTAAGCTATCATATCTTACTCTTTTTTTCAATAAAATTATTTTAATTTTAACAAAAGAGAAATAATTTTTAAATTTAATAAAAAACTATTATTTCCGTTCAATATTTATTTAATGTCGATACTTTTTTGTGATATTTTTGAATAGTATATAAATGATAGTTAAAAAGGAAAAAAAGAAAAATTGAAATTCATGTGCAGCATTTAATTTTTCATAGTTAACTTCAAATTTTTTGGATATTCTGACATGTCGATTAAGCACAAGAAATAAAAAAATGTAAATATTAAAACCAAATTAAATATTCCAATCAAATATAAATATTCAACGTTGTTATCAGCGTAAACGATGCCATCGTCTTGAGATATTGTCATAGGTTATGGTCTCTCACCTTATCTCTCTCTCTCTCTATCTCTATTTCTATGTATTCTATATATAGGGAACTGGGGCATTAAATTTGTTTATAACTTTGTGATTTTATAGAGAAATTGAGAATTGAGTTATTCATTTATTCATACAGACACTTGTTATTTAATATAGACACTGTCCCTGCTCGACTTTGTGACATTCTTGAGTTATTGTCCTAGGTTAAGGACACTCACACTCTCTTTCACTTTCTCTCTCTCTCTCTCTCTCTCTCTCTCCGTTATTTCTCTCTATCTTTAACAAAATCTCTAACTATATATAAAATTTGTTGATAACTTTGAGTTCTAATGAGTGAAAATTGCAAGTAATTGATTATTGATTTAGTCGTGAATTGAAAAATTCAGACACACACACACACATACACACCTGTTTTCTAATATATACACTGAAAAAAAAATTCCGAGATAAAATCAATCGAACACGGTGACCGAAGTTTGATAATCCAAGAATTGGTAATTAGTTAAGCCAAGTACAAAATACTCTCAATAGAATTTGTGCAGTTAAATAAAATATTTTAGATTTTTTTTACTAGTTTAATCATGATTGGTTATCATTTTATCCGCTTATTGTGTGAATTTAACAATAATATCCTGAATAAATGCGTGGAAAAATACATACATGCAAAAATCAAAGATTCCTAACATTAATTATATAAACATTAAATAATAAATAAAAAAAATGTTTAAATTATATAATAAATAAAAATAATAAAAATATTATATACAGATATTGATTATATTTCTCATATTGATTATATTTCTTGTTTTTTCTTCTTCTATTTTTTGCAGTTCTTACACGTAGTCTTGAATTTAAATATGATTGTCTTGCAGCGCCAGGAATCAAATATAAAAATTAATAAAAAATAATTTTAGAATGAATTTTTCTCTATGTGTATATATAGGTAGATACCCTGTCCCTGCTCTCCACCATTAGTTCATTAGTAACAATGTACCGAACACTATTAAAAATTTTAATAAAGAATAAGGGCCAGGTTCGTAGTGGTTTTAGTTGCTTGTCGTAAGCGCTGCTGTCTGGATCTTAACGGAAATGCGAATGCAAATCACATTCCTGGCTGGATGGAGCCTCTGGTGGTGGTTCAGTGCTGCAGCTGTCGCTCAGAGTCTCAATGGCAATGCGATCTTCGATGCCCTCGAGTTGATGCGACGCGGCGCATCTCAAATGAATCTCGAGGCGATGGACGAACGCGTCAAGCTGCTCGGTGAATATGACTTTATAGTGGTTGGAGCTGGCACCGCCGGTTGTGCTCTGGCCGCCCGTCTCTCCGAGAATCCCAGGTGGAAGGTGCTGCTCCTCGAGGCGGGTGGACCCGAGAATTATATGATGGATATGCCCGTGTTGGCGCATTATTTGCAATTGGGTAAAATGAACTGGAAATATCGAACTGAAAGATCCGCCAACTATTGCCTGGCCATGCGGGACAACCGCTGCAACTGGCCGCGCGGCAAAGTGATGGGAGGCAGCTCCGTGCTCAACTACATGATGTATACGCGGGCCAATAAAATGGACTATGATCGCTGGGCCAAGTTGGGCAATCCCGGCTGGAGCTTTGAAGAGCTCCTGCCGTATTTCCGAAAGTACGAAGGATCACGCATACCCGATGCGGACACGGGTCACACGAGACCCGGTCGACGCGGACCAGTGAAGATCAGTTACTCAAAGGAGCGCACACCTGTGGCCGAGGCATTCATCCGTGCCTCGGAGCAGGCGGGTCTCCAACGCGGCGACTACAACGGGGAGCAGCAACTGCGAGTCTCCTACTTACAGGCGAGCATCGACAACGAGACTCGTTGGAGCTCCAATCGTGCCTATCTGTATCCGTTGAAGGGCAAACGTCGCAACCTGCATGTGAAGAAGAATGCTCTGGTGACCCGAGTACTGATTGACCCGCAGACAAAGACCGCCTATGGCATCATGGTGAGCGCCGATGGACGCCTGCAGAAGATTCTCGCCCGGAAGGAGGTGATTGTCTCGGCGGGAGCCATCAATACCCCCCAGCTGCTCATGTTGTCCGGCGTCGGTCCGGCCAAGCACCTGCGGGAGGTGGGCATCAAACCCATTGTGGATCTGGCCGTGGGCTACAATCTGCAGGATCATACGGCGCCAGGTGTGACCTTTGTGTGCAATGCAACGTCACTGAAAATGAACCACATACTGAACAGCGATTCCATTGGCAATTATCTGCGTGGTCGTGGTCCCATGCGAATCCCTGGTGGGGTCGAGGCCATTTCCTTCTATGCCCTGGACGATGAGGAGCGTGCCAAGGGTTGGCCCGACACGGAACTATTTTTCTCAGCCAGCAGCATACACATGAATCCCGCATTGCGTTTGACATTCGGCTTGAAGCCGGAAATTTACGAGACCATTTTCGGGGATTTGGAGCGCACAGATGCCGACAGTTTCATGATCTTCCCAATGACACTGCGGGCCAAGAGCCGAGGTCGCATCAAGTTGCGCAATCGGAATGCCCTCGAGCATCCTTTGATCTATGCGAATTACTTTGCCCATCCCTATGATATGAATATCACAGTGCGTGGCATTCAAAAGGCGGTGAGTCTGGTCGATATGCCCGCTTTTCGGGCCATCAATGCGAGGGTATTGGAGAAAAAACTGCCAGGCTGTCGCCATCTCACCTGGATGAGCGACAAATATTGGGAATGTCATGCTCGCCACTTTACCTTTACGATCTACCATTACTCGGGCACGGCCAAAATGGGACCACGCTCTGATCCCAGTGCCGTTGTCGATGCCCGTCTCCGGGTCCATGGAATCAACCAATTACGCGTCGTGGATGCCAGCATAATGCCCTATCTGGTATCTGGGCATCCAAACGGGCCGGTCTATTTAATAGCCGAGAAGGCCGCCGATATGATCAAACAGGATCACAACTACAACAACTAGACCAATAAATATATAAATTCTTGCCACTTGAGATCTCATAATGCTATGACAGTTTAAAGTTTTTGAAAAAGTGGAGAGTGTATTTTTTCAACACTGATAATATTTTATACCCGAAACTTGAACGATCAGTTCAAAGTAAACTTTAAGTATGTTTTAATTTGCTATTCAAATCTATTTCGATTTTCAAGATATTTTTACAAAATTAAATGATCGTATTTATTTTGGAAAGACGTTACTATTTTTTTATTTTAGATCTCCAGTGTATGAGGTCTTCGACGTGTGAAAAAGATAAGTTTTCCTGTCTCATAAATTTGTTGTTGCTGTGGGTTGACATATTGTTGTTAATAAAAATGAGTTGCACGCGTGTTCCGCATCGATCGATCGATCGATGGATGAATCGATTCGATACGATGCTATTCGATCAATCAATGATCGTTAAGAGTTGGCCCTAAATGTGCCCTTTTGACGGTGTTTGGCAGCCTGACCGACAGCTGGCCCGTAAACTGCACAGCTTTTTAGTCTGCGTAGCTTCCGCAATTTGGTCAATGCTCGAGTTGCGATCGTGTGAACGATCAGTGAGCTCAAGTCAATGTCAAAAACAACGAACCAACGACTGAACGAACGAACGGGCTTGGCTTTCAATTTTTAATGTGAACGTGTCCATAGTCATGTCAAGCTGAAGATTCTTGGCAGCTAAAAATCGTTAACACCAACAACAACAGCCGCAATATTTTTAAACGATCGTTGATCAAGCCAAGAGCCGAAAAGATTCGCAAAAGCAATTCGGCAACGTACAGATCGGCGGATCGGCGGATCGTCGAGTCTCGGCGCTTATATTTAATATTAAATTGAACTTGGCTAGAGCGATTGTCAGCATTACTAGTTACGAGTCCGATTGGGCAAGATCACAAGCGACAGCGAGAAAGACAACGGCACGGGCCACAGACCCAAAGGCAGCGTCTCTTTCATTTTTTTTGTATCTGTCTAAAAGCAGAATTTTCCATAAATTAAATTCGATTTTATTTTGTCTTTTTTTTTCGGGTATCATTTTTTTTGTTTTGTTTTTTGTGATTGTCGTAAAGTGTTCTGAAAAGTGTCTAGCATGACTAGCAAATGGAATTTGTGTCTGCTGATCGCCGGTTGTTTGTCTCTGGTCGCCGGCCAGGACGGCAATGTTCTCTTGGAGACTTTGAATTTCCTGCGACGCGGTCAATCGGACGTCGATCTGGAGAACTACGACAATGCCCAGCAAATGGAGAGTGAATATGATTTTATTGTCGTCGGTGCTGGCACCGCCGGTTGTGCTCTCGCCGCCCGTCTCTCCGAGAATCCCAAGTGGAAGGTGCTGCTCCTCGAGGCCGGCGGACCGGAACGTCTTATCATGGATGTACCGATTGTGGCGCATTTCCTACAGCTCGGCGAAATGAATTGGAAATACCGCACTCAGCCATCGGATCACGCGTGTCTCGCGATGAACAACAACCGCTGCAATTGGCCGCGTGGCAAAGTGATGGGAGGCAGCTCCGTGCTCAACTACATGATGTACACGAGGGGCAATCGACGCGACTACGATCGTTGGGCTGAGCTGGGCAATTCCGGCTGGAGCTGGAAGGATGTCTTGCCCTATTTCAAGAAATACGAGGGCAGCAGCGTCCCGGATGCCGAGGAGGACATGGTCGGCCGAAATGGACCGGTTAAAATCAGCTACGTCAATTGGCGCTCCAAGATCTCGGAGGCCTTTGTGGATGCCGCCCAGCAGGATGGTCTCAAGTATCGCGACTACAATGGCCGCATCCAAAATGGAGTCGCCTTCCTGCACACAACCACCCGCAATTCGACTCGTTGGAGCTCCAATCGTGCCTATCTGTATCCGTTGAAGGGCAAACGTCGCAACCTGCATGTGAAGAAGAATGCTCTGGTGACCCGAGTACTGATTGACCCGCAGACAAAGACCGCCTATGGCATCATGGTGAGCGCCGATGGACGCCTGCAGAAGATTCTCGCCCGGAAGGAGGTGATTGTCTCGGCGGGAGCCATCAATACCCCCCAGCTGCTCATGTTGTCCGGCGTCGGTCCGGCCAAGCACCTGCGGGAGGTGGGCATCAAACCCATTGTGGATCTGGCCGTGGGCTACAATCTGCAGGATCATACGGCGCCAGCTGTGACCTTTACAACGAATGTGACTTCGCTCAAGTTCGAGGACTTTGCCGATCCATCGTGGCTGACGAGGTTCAATCACAGGGAGGGACCTTATGGCTCGCCAGGTGGCTGTGAGGCCATCGCCTTTTGGGATCTGGATCATGAGCGTGAGACGGATGGTTGGCCGGATATTGAGCTGTTTTTGGTGGGCGGATCAATGTCCTCCAATCCGGCAATATCCCGTGCCTTTGGCCTCAAAAAGTCCATATACGATTCGCTCTTCGCTGAGATTGAGGAAAAGTCGCTCAACGCATTTATGATCTTCCCAATGATATTGCGACCCAAGAGCCGTGGACGCATCATGCTAAAGAGCACGGATCCGTTCAAATATCCTTTGATCCATGCCAATTATTTCTCGCACCCCTATGATGTGGATATATCAGTGAGGGGTCTGCTCAAGGCAGTCAGTTTGATGGAACAAAATGGCTTCAAGGGCATCGATGCCAAGCTCTGGGAGCGAAAGATACCCACCTGCAAGCAGCATCCCTACAAAAGTTGGGGCTACTGGGCCTGCTACGTCCGGCACTTCACATTCACCATCTATCACTATTCGGGCACCGCCAAAATGGGCCCCAAATCCGATCGTGCTGCTGTCGTCGATGACCGACTTCGGGTCCATGGCATCAAGAATCTCCGAGTGGCGGATGCCAGCATTATGCCCGAAATTATTGCCGGACATCCGAATGGACCCGTCTTCATGATAGCCGAAAAAGCCGCCGATATTATCAAACAGGATCATGGCTTTATCAAATAAGCATCATAAATCACTACACTAGCTTTAGTTTTCACATCAGGTTTAAGCTCTGTTCAAAGCAAACTAAGATTCTATTCTTTTCAATCATCAATCTCTGTGAACGGAGCTTTAATTAGTTTTTTGTCCACTTCTTCGCATTATAATAATGAACTGATTCTAATCTAAGCTAGTTTCTAAGTAATAAAGAAATATGAAATACATATATTTAGTTAACAAAAACATTCGCAATTTTTAGTTCCCCCAAAAACAGGTTTTATGAACGAAAAGATTGCGGCTTAAATTACAGATAACGTTTCAGGTATATCGACTTAACAGCGACTTAACATCAATGTTAAGGTTGATGTTTAGTTACTGTTGAGATTATGAGTAAGCTTTTCCTTTTGCAACAACATATTTAATTACCATAAATTTACATCAATTAACTTGTGTAACACATTAACTTGTTGATTGTTAGATTTTGGGAAAACCACTTAAAAACCACGTTCTTTTAAATACCGCAGTTTAAGAATAGACAATTGCTGAACTAATATTTACTCAAAGGCATTAGAAAAGTTTGCTCACCGCAAAAACGTATCAATTTGTGATTTATGTAAGGAAAATATCTATAGGTTTTGCAAAGCAACAAATCATTATTTTCCTAAAAAAAAAAAAAATTATAAAAACAATAAATAAATAAAACTTTGAAGGTGAAAAATTTACGACATAGTCAAAAATAATTAACAAACTTTTTTTATTCTATTCAATAACAGATGCTTACAACGAAAATAAAAACATTGCATCAAAAACAAAAAAAAAAAAAAAAACTCATATTACATTACAAAAGAAAGTAAAAAAAATAAAAAAATAAATAATGATATCATAGCAGATCATTAATTAATTTCCACCTTAATTACACTACAGTTACCGTCCTAAATGCATTTGGGATTCACAACCAACTGACATTTAATATTGACATTGAATTCCAATTCATTTGATTTGATTTTGCCCGTCTATTTTGTATCTGTTTAGGTTTCTAACGCGTTTTCTGTCTCAATTTTCAGTCTCTATTGTCGTTTGTTCTCATTGTTTCCCACCTGGTTTTATTTCAGTATTTTTTTTTTTTGCTTTTTGTTTGCCAATTTTCATGCTAATCAACCAACGACAACAACAATGACAACAACAAAATGCTAACAACATTATCATTAAATTGAAAGGCATGAAGTCGGAGATTTCGCCCAAATTCAAGTGCCGACTATTTTGATTTATTTAATGCTGTGTCTCGACTTTTATTGTTGCGGAAATGATTTTACCTCACTTGAATACCCTCTATGCCGGCTTCTCAAAAACTTGTTTATAGTAAAGTGTAAGCAAACAAAATGTACTAATTTGTTTAATTAAACACAGTTTTCTTATCTTAGGTACAGGGTATTTGCTAGTTGCACGAGCTGTTTTTATTTAATTTGATTGCCTATGCACATAATTGATGCACATTTGTGTTAACATTTCCGACTCTTTATTACTTTGCCGCAGATTCAGACTTTGCCTTGATTTGGCCAATCAACTCAAGTACCTACATATGTATTTATATAAGTACATGTATGTATAACTATGGGTATGTGTTCTCATCAAATATGTACGTCAAATTATCTAATCATCCATCATTTTAAGTCATTTCCTACGCGGCGCGTAAAATTATGCATTAGAATTAATTCGATTTTGTGCTTGATTTGAAAAGCTTCCCTAACGCAGCTTAAAGCTCTTAGCTAAATCATTAAAAACTTTACTTTACTATACCGTAAATAGCCCGATTATAAGCTTAATTAAATAGAAATATAATGATCTCTTAATAAATAAATAATCATTGTCTATATATTACTATTTATTAGATTTGTTTGGTATTTCTCTATCAATGGCATTTGCAAATGTATTGCATACTTTTGATGAAGCTTAAAAGCTCAGCTTAAAAAAGCTCGTTCTTTTCATATTTTGAGTTTTGAGTAAGTTAATTTGAGGCAGTAGGAAGTAGCTAGTAAAAATAAGTAAATAAATAATACAAATAAATTAAGTGAGTAACAATAAAGGGTAAATTAATTTATAAAAAAAATGCATTTCTAGCATTAAATTTGTTGAGCAGGATATTAATTAACTTTAATATTCACTTTCCCATTTTAGTTCTGACCTCATCCAATGTCATTTAAGTTGATTTGAATTCTTTCATAATTATTTGTAAGTTGTCTAACAACGCAAAACCTTTATTCTCACAACTTTTCCAGGACCAAGTTTTGAGAGAGAGAATGGTTTGAATGCAATTTTCATATGTGGTTGCTTTGCCCCCTCTTTGGTACTCAATGGCGTCGTTTTCATTTTCATTATCAAAGCATCAAATATTCATGGTCATACACTTGGATGGAGTATTTGGACAGTGGCCTGGGCAGAGTTGGATCAAAAAGGTTGGTTACCCAGTTGCCAGATTTTCAAGTGAATGTCCAGAGAGTGGGATGCAATTGAATACTTATTTTTCAATATGCTGGAAACCAACAAAAGCGGCTCATCAACCTGAAGGGGGGTTTGTGTGGTTGGTCTGAGACCTGAGGGGTTGTTCCTATTTTGTTGCTGGTTTCCGCTGCAGTTGAGCTAACCAAATCCAGCATTGGCAACGTTGACAACCCTGCAAAAAGGTGAAGAAAGAGCGAGTGGGAGTTGCGAGTTGGATATCAGGGAGTCCAGGCTTAGGGTGGCTGTCAGTCTAATGCCGTTTAATCTCCACTGATTCCGCACGATGCGTTCCAGTTTTATTTTGTATACTCTTACAAAGGGTATGTTCATTTTATTTAAAGAACATTTTTGCCTACCGACTAACTACATTTGATAGAGTTGAGGTTGGCAGTACACTTTACATTTTTCGTTTGATTGTTCTAAAACACTGCATTTGAAAATTCAATATATATTGAATATTCAATATATAGGTGAAGAAATTAATATTATAAATCTTATATTGCAATAATACAAATTAGTTAAGTCAGCAACACGAAAAAGCAAATGTGTCTAATTAACGCGGTAACAAATATATTAAAATTCTATGTTATTTCAGAATTTCATATAAATTATACCAATTTTAATTGCGTAAAAAAGTTTAAATAATATTATAATAAATTTAAAATGAATAATATAAAAATTAAATAGCTTTATATAAGTAAATACGAATATTTTGAGATAATAGTAGATGGTTGCACTTAATGAAACGATAAATATTTTCCTCACATTTCTAATCAAGAATGAAATATTTTCTAAAATCACTTGATCTATTGTTGTTGGATTTTCGTAAGCTTTTTATTTATTAAAAATAACTATCTATCTTAACTATCTATATTTTTGCACTTTAGTTGTACCCTTAAGAATAATCACATATTAAGTTGTAAGTAAGAAGAGTATGCAAATGTTGACACTCCCCGAATGTAGATTGTGTTGTTCTGTTTTTTTGCTGATACTCTGCTGGTAATTATGTTTTCTTTCAACTTCGTCATGGGAAGCAGAAAATAATAATAATAATAAAATACTAGTATTTTATGGGGTGGCTTAAAGGGTTGCCAGCTGCTGAGCCTCTTGAACAAAGCGAGACAGAGTCAAAATAAGAGTCATAATTCGAGATCGAGTCACAAAAGAAGTTGCGAGTTTTTGCAATTGCCTACAAGGGTTTATAGCTTTCGCAGTTGAAGATAGAAACATCATAAACAGAACCAGAAACAGAATCAGAATCAACAGTTAAAGAGCTGAAAGAAAATCTGGGCAAAAAACATTAGAGAAGCCATCAAAATGCCAAACGTCTGACTCGAAGAGCCAACTCAACTCAATTGGAGAGTAGGGAAGAGATAGGGGAGATAAGTCACAGCTAGATAGAAAGCGTTAATAGGCAGCTGGTAATAAAATGAGCTGAACCTAAAATACAATAAAGATGAGCTTAGCACCAAACCAAGCCGACCACAGTGGTTCAAATGCTATTGATAACGGCAACAAAATGCCATTTCTTTAGATGAACTAAAAGTTAAGTTAATTTTGCTTAAAGTGACCATGAAAAGCATTTTATTGTTATAGAAAAAATTATTAAGAGCTTTGAAAAGCGCTAAGTTGTTTAATTATCAGCTAAATGAAAGAATTAATGTGACCCTGGAGGACATAAATGACAGTGTTATCATGAAGGATATTAAATATGGTAAAAACCAGCAATAGGGAACATGGAGGACATAAACAACAAGTCAAGTATACTGAAAGTTATTAGAGCTTCAAATGAAATGCAATCAGAAAGAAAATGATTAAGAACTGACAATTCTTGAATTAAAGTGACCACGGAAGACATTAAAGCCAAGTGAAGTTAAAAAGACTAAAAAAAATATAATTCCTAATTTTACCTTGTAGAAAATAAAATAAGGTAATTACCACGTAATATATAGACGAAAATCCCTAAAAAAAATGTGACTGCGGAGGACATGAATAAACTTACAAGCTAGCAATGGAGGACAGTTAAGTATCAAAATCAAATATTATAACAAATAATGAGCGAGAAAATAAGAGAAAACATGAAAAGAACTTAAAAAAGATTTTTTAATTTTCAATAACTCCATTAAAATCACTTTGCACCACTGTGCGAAGTCAGCATTCAAATCGACATGGACCAGAAGCCAAGTGTAAGCGACACAGTCGCCAGAGAATAAGCCTAGAGTGCAGATCATCGAGAATATGTGCAGACAGCAGCTTGGACAGTTGCCAATTCTCTTGGCCTTGGCCTTGACAGTGGCAACAACAGTGTCAGCAGCAACAAGAACTAAAGAAACAACAACGACAGCAGGAACACAATACAATATTGAACAATTGAGACAACTTGGACTGGGAAATACGATCAAACTGCCGCTGTACACCGATTGTAAGTACTATAGTTCCATTAAATTTATAAAAAATAAAAAAAAAATAAATAAATAAAAAAAAAAATAAAAAATAAATAAAAAATAAAAAATTATCAATAAATTTATACAAAACAAAAAGTATTAAAAGCATGGTATACCCAAATAAAGTAAAATATATATATCTCTAACTAATTCATATATATAAATGTAAAGTTAATTATTTGTTGTATCTTCCACTAAATAAACAAACAAAAAAGTGTTACAAATGAAAAAAAAACAAAAATATATTGATTGTAAACAAAAATATATTTTATTCAATGTTTTGTGAGTAATTGAAGATACAATGCAAGAACACACAACATAAAAGTATCTTCAAATACAGGAATTTATTGAAATAAAATATATAAGAATTATAAAAATAAAAAAAAATAAAAAAAAAAATATTGTGATATCTTAATTAAATCCAAGAAATAAATTATCAAATTAATTCCCATTTTTGCTAACAGTGCCTCGATCTAATTATGACTTTATCATCGTGGGAGCCGGAGCAGCTGGTTGCACTTTGGCCGCGCGACTCTCGGAGAATCCAAACTGGAGCGTCTATCTTATTGAAGCGGGCGGTGTGGAGAATATCATGCACCTGGTGCCGTTGATGGCGCCCTCTCTGCAGTTGACCGCCTCCAATTGGAACTACAAATCCGTACCACAGCGATTCGCCTGTCGTGGCATGCATAATAAGGAGTGCGCCCTGCCCAGGGGAAAAGTCTTGGGAGGCACAAGTTCGATTAATTTTATGATCTACAATCGTGGCAATCGACGGGACTTTGACGCTTGGGCGGAGCGTGGAAATCACGGCTGGAGTTATGCCGACGTCCTGCCCTATTTCCTGCGCAGTGAGTCGGCGCAGTTGCAGGGATTGGAGCAGTCGCCGTATCACAATCACAGTGGACCACTGAGTGTGGAGGATGTGCGTTTTCGCACCACCTTGGCCCACTCGTATCTGCGGGCTGCCCAGGAGGCGGGACATCCGCGCACCGACTACAACGGGGAATCCCAGCTGGGCGTGTCCTATGTGCAGGCCACGACCCTGAAGGGGCGAAGACACAGCGCCTTCCGGGCCTACATCGAGCCAGTGCGGGCGCAACGCAAGAATCTGCACATCCTGACCATGGCCAGGGTCACACGCATCCTCATCGATGAGGCGACCAAGACGGCCTATGGCGTGGAGCTGCGACACGCCGGCATTCAATACCAGATCCGAGCACGCAGGGAAGTCATTTTATCGGCAGGTGCCTTCAATTCGCCGCAACTGTTGATGCTCTCGGGAATTGGACCGGCGGATAACTTGAAGGCCATTGGGATTCCCCTGGTGCAGGCATTGCCAGTGGGCAAACGTCTCTACGATCACATGTGCCACTTTGGACCCACGTTCGTGGTCAATACGACGGGTCAAACACTCTTCACATCCCGCCTGACGCCTGACAGAATTGGCAGCTTTCTGGCTGGACGCGGCGACACATTGATCTCCAGCATTGGTGGCGTCGAGACGCTCACATTCATCAAGGTGCCAACGGCGAAATCACACGCCACACAGCCGGACATCGAGCTCATCCAGGTGGCCGGCAGTCTGGCCAGCGATGAGGGCACATCCCTGGCACGCGGCGCCAACTTCAAGCCTGAGATCTACAACAAAATGTACCGCGATCTGACGCGACGTCAACAGGATCACTTCAGTTTTCTGATCATGCAGTTTAAGCCGCAATCCGTGGGTCGCCTCTGGCTGCACACGCGGAATCCCCTCGAATGGCCACGCATCGATCCCAAGTATTTTAAGGCCGAACAGGATGTGGAGCAGCTGCTGGAGGGCATCAAGGAGTCCATAAGGATCTCAAAGATGCCGGCACTGCAGGCGATAGGCGCCAGATTGTTGGACATTCCCGTGCCAGGCTGCGAGAGTCATCGATTTGGATCCGACGACTACTGGCGATGTTCGATTCGAACTCTGTCCTACACGTTGCACCACCAGGTGGCCACCTGCCGCATGGGACCTGCCAGTGATCCGACAGCGGTGGTCAGTCCCCAGCTGAAGGTGCATGGAACGAGGCGACTCCGCGTCGTGGACACCAGCGTCATCCCATTGCCACCCACGGCACACACAAATGCGGCGGCCTTCATGATCGGCGAGAAGGCAGCTGACCTCATAAGGGCCGAATGGAATTGACTTACAACTCAACTCAAGTCAACTCAACTCAACTCAACCGACTGTTCTAATTTAAATACACAATATATATTTATATACGAAATTGGGTCAATAAAATGCGAGTCGAAAGCTTAATGAATGGGAACAAGTCTAACGGGTTTTCAGCTTTTACAAAAACCAATAGACGGCAATGATTTCAGTTTCGGAGAGTGAAAACATCTGATGAACCCGTAAAAAATTAAAAGTGTAAACATTGTTGTAATGTAATGCATATGCATTTTTTTTAATTAAATTTAATATTACTGTTTTTTTGCAACTCTTTTAGGCTATTCCTACACATATATATTATTTTAATACTTTAATTTAAATGATGTAAGTAAAATTCTTAATATATTATTTGCTTTACTAAAGGGTTCGTTTTAATCCTCAGTAGATATATATCTCGCTTCCTTAAATATTTCCATGTTTCTTTTAAATTGTTGAGTTCTTTCGACTCTCTAACCATTTTATACCTAAAAATATTAATCTTTCTTTCTTTATATCTATATTTAAAATGGTCTTATCTTTTACTTTTTATCTTAAAGTATTATATATGAAATATTTCATTATTCTTAAATAAGAATAGTTCCTCCCAAGCAATTTCTTTTTACGTCTAAATATATATTTTTCTCCCATCCTTAAATCTTCCTGCCTACGTTTTATTACGTAGATTATCTCATGTGTATATCAATTATAGTCAAACAAAATATTAATGAGTTTGAGAATAGATTTATAAATAAGCCTTTAAAAATTATGTATGCTTAGTTAGAAGTATATTGTCTAAGCTCTGAATATATTGAATTTTGATATAAAAATAACCTAATTTAAGTAACAATTAATCAAATGAATATTCTTATATTTTAAATAGATTTTGAAATGTTTAGTTCCTGCAAGGGCATCACATTTTTTTTATAGATATATTTATGTTATGTTTAACATGCTCCATTTGAAAGACCATTAAAGAGTTCTGGAGTATTCAAAGATAGGAGAGAAGAAAAACACAGCTCGATTTGCTTTTAGTCACACGTGATTATTATGATTAAATCATTCATTCAAGCCAGAACCGAGTCCGGGCCTTAAACCCGATTCGTAATTGACTTTTTATTTCATGTTGGAAGCTTTTTGTTGAGCTTCTTAATGTTCAACATTGTTGACTTATAAGCGTCAATTGCGTTTTGGTTCTTTTCATTGAAATGTATCACGTGGCGGTGCTAACAACTCTCTTGGCCGTCGGCTCCTTGGCGAATCCTCGACTGTTGGAGCAGCTGCAGCAACTGGGATTGGCTAATCTTCTGGAGCTGTCATTGCATCCGAATGGTAAGTCATAGACAGTCAACGGCTGATCGAAAGTGATCCAAATCGTATTCCTTGAAACTCGCATTTGGATGCAAGTTCATCACCGAATAAATAAAAGCGCGATTATCGAAATTATTTCAAGTGCCAAATAAAATTCGACCCATTTCCACAAAATTATTACGAATGACAAGTATCAAATTTGATAGAAAAATATTCTCTTCATTTTATTTTATTTTTTTTTGTGTCAAAACAGGGAAAAGTGTTGATAGACTGTGCAGTGTAAAATGGTATTAATTGGAAGTGACCAGTCCAAATTTGTCTATCTTATTCAGATTATTACATATTGAAACTTATAACTGTATGTAAAAAATTAAACAAAAAATTTGAAATCTATACAATTTTCAATATTATTGTATGGTATCAAATTTTGGTTAATTTTAGTTTAGATATTTGAATTCCTTTAAAATTTTAACATTTTTAAGGGTCCGATTAAAAAAGAAAAACATATTTCTTTTTAAATTTCCCAGAACTATTTAAGTGACGTCTTTTTAATTGTATTTTTGAAATTCTTTTAGTTTTGAATTTAAAAAATGGATACACCATTGGAAATATTTTATGTAAAATCTTTCCAACAGTCATAAATAATTATTCCATTACCGTTATTTCGATCCAAAAGTGTGTTTATCAGAATGTCTAGTAATATAAAAAAAAAAAAAAAAAAAACCGAGTTTTTAGTTTTCTTTTTTTCAAGTATGCTTAAATTATTAAATGAGTGAATCTCTTAATTTTTTGTTGAAGTGCCCCAACATCAAGCTAGCTATGACTTTATCGTCGTTGGAGCCGGAGCAGCTGGTTGCACTTTGGCGGCGCGTCTCTCGGAGAATCCCAATTGGCGTGTGGCGCTCATTGAAGCCGGCGGCGTGGAGAGCTTGCCACATTTAATCCCGGTTCTGGCCGGGCATCTGCAGTTGACCGCCTCCAATTGGAACTACAAATCCGTGCCACAGCGATTCGCCTGTCGTGGCATGCATAATAAGGAGTGCGCCCTGCCCAGGGGAAAAGTCTTGGGAGGCACGAGTTCGATTAATTATATGATCTACAATCGTGGCAATCGACGGGACTTTGACGCTTGGGCGGAGCGTGGAAATCACGGCTGGAGTTATGCCGACGTCCTGCCCTATTTCCTGCGCAGTGAGTCGGCGCAGTTGCAGGGATTGGAGCAGTCGCCGTATCACAATCACAGTGGACCACTGAGTGTGGAGGATGTGCGATATCGCACCCAGATGGTGAATGCCTTTGTGGCCGCCTCGGTGCAGGCGGGACATCCGCGGACCGACTACAACGGGGAGTCCCAGCTGGGCGTGTCCTTTGTGCAGGCAACCACCCAAAATGGACGTCGGCACAGCGCCTTCTCCGCCTACATTCGCCCCATTCGCAATCAACGCGCCAATTTGCACATTTTCGCCTTTTCCCGTGTGCATCGGGTGCTCATCGAGGATGCCACGAAATCCGCCTACGGCATTGAGTTCGTTTACAAGAGGAAGAAGTATGTTTTCAAGGCACGCAGGGAAGTCATTTTATCGGCAGGTGCCTTCAATTCGCCGCAACTGTTGATGCTCTCGGGAATTGGACCGGCGGATAACTTGAAGGCCATTGGGATTCCCCTGGTGCAGGCATTGCCAGTGGGCAAACGTCTCTACGATCACATGTCGCACTTTGGACCCACGTTCGTGGTCAATACGACGGGCCAAACACTCTTCCCCACACGTTTTGGCATTGCTGACTCATTGTCCTTTTTATTGGCTGGCAATCCAGCGACGCGTCTCAGCTCCATTGGCGGAGTGGAAGCCTTGGCCTTTATTAAGTCACCCAGATCAGAGTTACCCAAGAATTTGCCAGATCTTGAGCTGATTCTTGTGGCTGGCAGTCTGGCCAGTGATGAGGGCACAGCTCTTAAGCAAGGCGCCAATTTTAAGAACGAGATCTATGACAATGTCTTTAGGGATTTGCAGAGAAGACAACAGGATCATTTCACGCTGCTCGTCATGCAATTTCATCCCAAATCCGTGGGTCGCCTCTGGCTGCGTGATGCGAATCCCCTAAGTTGGCCCAAAATTGATCCCAGGTACTTTATAGACCCCGACGATGTGGAGCAGCTGCTGGAGGGCATCAAGGAGTCCATAAGGATCTCAAAGATGCCGGCACTGCAGGCGATAGGCGCCAGATTGTTGGACATTCCCGTGCCAGGCTGCGAGAGTCATCGATTTGGATCCGACGACTACTGGCGATGTTCGATTCGAACTCTGTCCTACACGTTGCACCACCAGGTGGCCACCTGCCGCATGGGACCTGCCAGTGATCCGACAGCGGTGGTCAGTCCCCAGCTGAAGGTGCATGGAACGAGGCGACTCCGCGTCGTGGACACCAGCGTCATCCCATTGCCACCCACGGCACACACAAATGCGGCGGCCTTCATGATCGGCGAGAAGGCAGCTGACCTCATAAGGGCCGAATGGGCATGAGAATCAGGTAGAAGAGTAGATATGGAAATGGTATGGGGAGGGGGGTGGGGGTTAAAATGCTTCAAGCTTGTTATTTGCTTTGGGCAAGTTAATTAAATGAAATCGCCTAACAAGCCAAGTTTGAGGGTTGGCCAGAGATTCCGAGTCAGATTCAGAGTCGGAGTCGGAGTCAGAGTCGGAGTCGGAGGCTGAGTCAGATTCAGATTCAGAGTCCAGGTCTGAGCTAGAGCCGACGCAGAGTGCATTCACCCAGTTCCAAGCCACAAGGGTTGATAAACAACAACAACAACAGGAACCACAACAACAATGGGTACAAAATCTAACAGGGTTGTTTGGTGACGGCGGCAGTCATAAAATAGTCAAAACATGAAACTGCAAACTTCACTGCGATGCTGTTGGCTGTACCCCCAAAGCAACACTGTCAAAGAGAGAGAAAGAGAGAGTGGGAGAACGAGAGATAGAATAAGAGTACACTGAGAAACAAAATTTCCGGCATTCCGGAATTACTTAAACCAAGTACAAAATACTTGATTCAAGTACGTACGGCTGTTTCAATTCCTCTGCGCAAATATTTTGATTAACAATTTTTTCAGTTAAATCAAATGTTTTACATTTTTTTTACTATTTTATGCGCATATTGTTGTTTATTTAACAATAATATTCTGAATAGATACTTAAAAAAAAACATTCTAAAATCAAGAATTTTTTAACTTGCATTTTAGAATGGATTTTTTTCTCGGTGTAAGAGAGAGAGAGATAGAGGGCGGTTCACAGTGGGGGGAGTAAAAATGCGGCATATTAACTTTGGGGTTGAGCATACAAGTGGTTATCAGTGTGCAAAGGCTGCGGATGTTTTTTTTTTTTTTTCTTGTTGTCATCATCATTTTTCTTTGCTTTTAGGCCGCTTGTTGTCAGCCTGGTTCTTATGCAGCAAAAAAAACTCAATTTGCATCAGACAACAACAACTACAATGAAGTATATCATTCTTTTTTTTAACACGAAGCTTTTATACTCTTTAATATTTATTTTGATTTACTTACTATTAGTTTATGCTCTAAGACCCATTAATCATAGTCTAGTTCAGATTTAGCTAACAACAAAAACAAAACATTTTGCGTGCAACATATTTTTTAGTTACCTAAATGAGAACTTGTAAAAATGGATCGAAGTTTTATAGAAATAAATTTAATATTACTATAATAAAGTAAAATTATTTATTGTTATATTTTTTGCCAATCTTTTCCTGATTATAAAGTCTAAATATACTTGACCAAATAAATATACTTGGCCAAATTCAATATCAAGCTTTCAAGGAGTTTAAACATTTTTATAATTGGTTGTAAAACGAATACTCAAGCTTTCAAAAAAATTATATTGCAACACTATACTAAAAATAAGAAAGATTAAGAAAAATTTATTACAAAAACAAGTAACATAAACAACATTTTTATTAGAAACACTCCTAAATTTAGAAAATGTAAATAATATGTAAGCAATTATATAAAATAATGTAAGACAATACATAAAACAAATTTCAGAATATTCTTTGTTTAGAATTGTTTTTGCGTCTTCTGCAGTTTAATCCGCATTTTAATTGTCAATGAAAGTTTACTACAAACAATTAAAATAAAGTTTTTAAATATTTTATATTTATACGAATAAAAGAAACAAACTATAAAAAATTATATAAAGAAGCTAAGAGTTGTTTTGGTTTAATTTTAATTGTAATCGGTTTATAGCACATTTTGCGTCATCTTTTTAAACTTCAATTAATGCAATCACTTACACAAAAGCCATTCCTAAATTAGTTTGTTTGGCAACACACACAAAACAATTTATTTAAGAAATACAATAGCAGAAAACCATTTCGAAATTGGGACATTATCGATAGCAAAAATTTTTAATTCTATGAGATGTTTTGAAAGCACAATCAGCATTAATACAATTCAAATGAAGACTTAAATATGTCATATGAATTCATCACAAAGTCTCTCGAAGCACTTTTGAAGTTGTAAACCGGCTTTGGTAAGGGTAATGACCATAATTCGGTTCATTAAGTGGCCCCTAATAAGTCTTAAATCTTAATGGTGCAATGACTAAACAACCTTATGACTTTGCCGACACTTAGCACATGCGAACAAGTGAAATATCAAATAAGGTTAAAAAAAGAAAGAACAAAAAATAAGTAAATGTGGATGGGTCAAAATAATTCAGTTTGACATAGCTAGTGGACCCAAAAACAAAGAAAGAAAGTTTATCTTAAGCAAGATTATGATTTAATACACTGTAAATATTAAAAATCAACTTATATCTTAATTAACATTGCATAAGGATATATGTATGTACATATATGTACATATCTCAAATGAAATGTACTTTATTTAATTTGGCTAAAATATTGTGAAAAAATAAATAGATTTTCATATTATACAAAAATGCAAAACAAATTAAAAACAAATTTAAAAATATGTAAAATTCCAAAAAAATATTTTAAAAAATTTAAAAATTAAATTAGGGCGGAAGAGAAAACTGAATTTATTTAAAAAAACAATGATAATTAATTAACCGCTTGAATCGGTTTCCTAACGGTGATTTCGGTTCGAAATGAGTCGTTGCAAAATGAAAACACCCTCTACAAGGGTATAAGCACCGACTACTGACCCCAAGCCACAGGTGCATTCTAACTGAGCACCACAGAGTATGCAACACAGAAAATGTGGCAACTGTTGTCTTTCAACAATGCGGTGGGATTTCGCTTAATTGCTGCATTTGAAATTAGTCAACAACAGTGATGATCAAAGAAAACAGGGGAAAATGTCTGAAAAACTCTCTCTGCTTCTGCATTTGACCCTGACAACGATAGAAGAGTTCTGAAAAAGTGTTATTGCCTGCAGAGTCGCGATAGTTTTTTGATTCGGATCAAAACTTTGACGTATTTTCAACATTCTCCCATTTGAAGAAGTGAATGTTGGCGTACTGGGAAACTATTTTCTTCTTTATTTCGTTTTCAATTTCAAAAAGTTCCAAAATTGGCATTGTAGAATCATTTTGGTAATTGTAAATTTAATCTAAAAAAGGGCCAGATTTCCGGATAGGAAATGTTTAAGATTTTTCCCGGCTGAAGCAGTTAAAAATCCAGATAAATCTATCCGGAAAAAGGCCAAATTGGCATCACTGGTCAACGATGCAGTTGTATATGCTTATGTATATCTTTGTGTGTATGAGTGTGGGACCACGTAATGATATAATTACAACTCACCTGAAACAATTAACGCCTCATTGGGGCCCGTTGTGTGTATGTTGCCCATGTTGGAAGACTCTGTGGGGTATGTCCTCCTTTTTAATCACTTGAATAGAATATACGTTTACACGTCGTATACTTATCAAACTGCAAATGCGTTGAGTTCACAATAATGCTGTACCACAGAAAAAAATATTCATTTATACAAAAATAAAAAAAAATTAACAATTAGGAAAAGCTTCAGTCGAGCACACGCGGCAGTATGATACCCTGTACCAGTATATATGTACATATATAACAGTTTTTTTTTAAGATCGTCTGCTTCTTATGTCAGCCAAATTATCAATTATTGGTATATTTATATTTTATTCTTAAATTTAAAAATTAATTTAAATAAACTCAACAAGTTGTATATTTTATCAAATTTCTCAACAATCAAAGCTGGTTTTAGAAGCACAGAAAATTGCTTAAGTGCTTAAAATTTACAAATTATTCCTGATATTAAATTTACAGGGTCTTACTGTTATATACTCTAAAATAAAATGAAAATATTTCCTGGTACAGAGTAAACCAAGTAAAAAAAAACACAAATAGAGTGCACTTTTGCTGAAGGGCTGGCCCTAATTTTACGTATACGCTCGAAAGTATGCTACACTTTATTTGATTTAATCATTTTGTTTGCTGCCCGAGAGTATGCTACACTTTTTATTATATCTGAGCACGATTTTGTTTTGTTTTGTTTTTGCTTTTGCATTTGGGGCGGCGTCGTCAACAACAATAACAATAAGTAAATACAACAGCAACTTGTTTTGTGTAATTTACATGAAAAACAAAAGCAGTTGTTGGAAAAGGCACACGATTTTATCGATATTCTAGTTACCCGCATAGCTATTAAACATATGTGTTCACATGTATATATGTATAAGATTATAAAAAAGCTCAAACGAGTCCCGTGATAATTAAATTATTTTATTTCGACACAAAACTTTGATACGGTAAAAAAAGCAAACAAAATTAAAAAAAAATCAGCAAAGAGCAAAAAGGCACACAAAATAAAATTAGAACAACAACAACAACTACGCGTATAATGGCGTCCCAAGAATAGCTTGCTGGCGGGGCAGGGCAGCATGACGCAAACATCGAAGCAGCGACGCGACTGCGACGCGACGTCATTTATATTTGGGAGGATGGGCGGCATGTGCTATGCGCGCGGTTCGTGTGTGTTTGTATGAGTGCGTCTAAATGTATATGTATATGTACGTGTGCGTGTGTTCTGTGCGAGTGGTGCTCAAAAAACGCAAATATTCAGAGCAACAACAACGCCTTATCATGAGCTCATCATCGGCGTGTTTTTTTTCTTTTATGATATAGTACACTACTTTGTTTGTAAAAGACAAGACACAAACATCATAATAGAACAAAAAGCATGCAACAATAGAAAACACACAAAATACATATATGTATATATATATATATATATACACACACACACACACACACGAAAAAAAGTAAAATAAAATAACCCCTAGTGGATGGCGTAGTTGTTGGTGTTATTGGTTTCTGGTTGGGGTTGCTGCTGCTGTACGCAAAAATTCTTATTGGACGTAAACAGTGTTGTTTTTTTCCCGTTTACTTTAAACTTGCTTAAAGTGATTTTGTTGTTGCAACTGCCGATCCGACTTGAAACACTTTTTCACTCGTTTTAGCGACTTAAAGCCGGCAAAAAAAAGAACCGCGCAATGAGAGAAGCGCGTAGCAGAAACAAGAATCTTCGGGGATTCGATTTCAGTTTCACCCACACATTAAGCTGAACAATAACAAAAGTAGCAAAAAAAAACTCGTATTGAATTGACTGCGACAACTAGTTGCTCGCACACACACACTCGCAGTCGCAAAGCACTTAATTGATTTTTATTATTATTAACTAATTGAAATTCATCAATAAACTATAATTTATTCCGGCACTTTACCGCAGAACTCCGCAATCGAATGGGTAATGTTTTATTTTTATTCCGTTTATCGATATACCAGTTGCATATCGAAATTAAATGCGTCAGAGTGACCAGCTAAAAACTGGTTATGGTATTCTTTTTACAGTGCGACTGATTTATGGCAGTATTACATCGATTGCTCTTGCATGGCCACACTTTGAAAATTGAATAATATTGAATAGGAATAAAATATCAAATAATTTAAGGAAAATGTTGTGGTTTATGTTTTTCTTTATTTTTAAAAATTATGAGATAAAATAAAGTTAAATGAAAATGGTAATAAACAACGCAACTTTTATTTTTAGTATATTTGGGTAGTATTTCATTAGATTGGTGATAAAAAATGACAACTAAAAATCGCTAATCGATATATCTAATAGAAAAACAGCTGCTCAGTAATCGAAGATTGTTATTTAAAATGTCTTTTTGAGAATGTAAATAGAAGAAACACAAAAAAAAACTGCATGAATAATTATCACACGCTGGGGCGTTGTTATATATGCAACCACGCCTTTGTGGACAACAAGGTGTTCGAGCATATGTTCGAAAAGCGTTTCAATGTGCACAGCAAGGAGCAAAGCACTTTGGCCGCCATATTGGCCATGGTTCTGGGCCACAAGCTGCAGGAGCAGCAACTGCATTCGCCAGTAAGTAACCGCAATTGAGTCTCTCAGTGATTCAGTGTTTCTTTAACTGTCTCAATTTGCAGTTTGTGTGCAGCACCTGCAAGGTGAGTCTGCTGAATTATGAGGATTTGGCGCGTAAGTTGTTGCGGCTGCGTTTGGAAATCATTGAGACACACAATCAAACATTGAATTTATATGCGGCTAAAGTGAAAGAAGAAGTTAATGATGATGAGGAGGAGAAATTCTTGGACGAACAATGCTATGAGCAGTCGAAGGAAGCTTACAATACAAATTTAATCGAGAATGAGCATGAAGACCTTATTGAAGAATCCGACGTGGAAACGGAGAAAGACACCGCAGATTTAAAAGAGGCAAACTCCGAGAACTTGGACATTATAGAAAACTGCTCCGATGCCTCCGACTTGGTAGAACGCTGCTCTGTGGATTCCGATTTTTCTAATGATGACCAGAGTGCCGAAGTGCTAAAACCAATCTCAGGTGGGAATCCTTGCTAATGCCTAGTTTGTACGACAGCTTTAGTCGATATCAATGTTAGCGAATTGACTTGCACCGCCTTAAATGCGCTTATTATCTTTTAATATACCCTTATCCTTGTTAAAACTCTAACAAAACATGTAAGGCATTTAGAAGGCGCTTTAAACCCCGTACAGTGTATATATTCTTGATCAGCATCAAGAGCCGACTCGATATAGCCATATCCGTCTGTTTCTATGCAAACTAGTCCCTCAATCTTGATGACATTCGTTGGAGTTACGTCTTTTTGGTGCAGGCGGTACACATTTCAAAACTGGCCTTATAGGAGTACTATATCATATAGCTGTCAGAGAAACGATCTTGGGAATATCAGCTTACTGTATGCAAGAATTTTTTGTCTCTTGAGATACGTCAACCAAACTTTCAAATCTTTTATTTAGCATTGTCTTACACATCTTAAAGAATTTTGGCTAAAACCGGAATACTACATCATATAGCTAGCTTGGAACGATTGATCTTAAATTAAGATTCTTGAGATATCTTAACCAATCTCACAGATCGAAAATCTTAGACATCCTGATAAAATTTGGTTAAAATCGGTACACTATATCAAATAGCTGCCATGGGAACAATCTTTAAAAATTAACGATCAGTCTAAATTTAAGTTTAGTATTTCTTCTTTTTTTAAGTATAGCATAATATAAATCAGGCTAAGCTGTCTTATAACCACGGCATAATATAATTATCACACTTATTGATTTTAGACTTGCTTGTAGATGGCACCCCAAAAGACTCCCCACGAGGCTCAATGAAGGCTCAAGGACGTCGCGCCTCTCAGACCGAGTTCACGTGCTCGTATTGCGGCAAGGTGTGCGCTCGTCGCGTTTTTCTCGAGGAGCATGAACGCATCCACACCGGGGAGCGTCCGTTCAAGTGTGAATTGTGCGGCGCGACTTTTGCCCAGCGCGCCAATTGGCGATGCCACATGAAGGTGACGCATCTGAAGGAGTCCAATTTCAAGTGCCTGCTTTGTGAACGTGATTTCAAGCGTCGCCGTCTGCTCGACAATCACATCAAGTCCGTGCACACCAAAGAGCGTGATTTGAGCTGTGATCAATGCGGCGCAACGTTCACCAGTTCCATCAACCTAAAGAAACATCAATTGTGCCACACGGACGACAAGAACTACAGCTGCCAAATTTGTGGCAAGAAATTTAGTCGCGCCGAGAATCGCAATATGCATCACTTTGTACACAGCATAAGAAAACCATATGCCTGCAATGTTTGTGGTGAAGGCTTTATGCGTAAACAAAAGTTGATCCATCACAGCAAAATCAGTAAACACGATAACCAAAAGATTGTGAGACTCAAACCGCTTTTCAGTGCGGCCAACAGTGACAAGCTGCTGTTGCAACAACGTCTTCCAAAAGCTGCAACAGGCGATTGAATCCCAAAAAATTATTGAGACTGTACTTATTCTGTGAAATCAATCCTAACTATAATTACAAAAAAATATTACACAACTGTTATGAAAAAAGAAAATGCAAATTAACAAAATTGTATGCCATTTTAAATATTTTTTTTTTTTTCTGTGCTAGTTCTTAAATACAAACATTTTTGAAGAGGGTTTTGAAACTGCGTTCAGTCATATTTGTTTCAATAGCTTTATTGTTTACTATCCATTTCCCGTAGAATTTTCAGCACATCGCCTAGTTAAAAAATATTTAAAATGCCCTAGTACATCGTTTTCTTCGATTTGAATATCTGTATTCTCTTTTCCAAATTCGATGTCTCTAGCTCTTATAGACACATAAATATATCAACTTGATTCTTTATGCTAAAGTTATATGCTTTACAAAGTCTGACACGCCTCCTTTTGCCTTCGCTGTTAGCAAACTTTCCAGACCATTTGTACTTTTTTAAGTACAGGGTCTCAACATTTCATTCATTGATTGGCCGCCATATCAGCTATTCCTTTCTCTGTCTATCTTATGTCTGCTGTTGCTGTCTCCCTTTCACTCTATATTTTGAAGATTATTTATTCTGCAATTCTCGATTTATAATGACGATTCAGATATATATTTTTACAGATACTTCATCTATCTCTCAATTCAATTGATAACTGCTAAATTGGCAAATATTTTTGTAGCTAGTAAACAACCTGCAAGAGAAAGAAACAAGATATTAAACAGTGTTGTAAAGCGCTCTGCAACTGCCAGTCGAGTCCACGCTTAAACAGCTGATTCACTTTTGCCTCACAGCTGTTTTCTCCCTGTCAAAATTGCAACTTTACCCGCCAGAACTATTCAGTTTTATGCAGATAGAGGACTTGATGGCATATGAACAAAGCTAAGTTCATTTTCAAAATTAGGGCATCGGTTTTAGTAAGCGGCAGCGTTGACTGAAGTTAACAAATCCGGCTTTTTCAATTGACAAAACGAAACTGACTTTTTTTGTGACACAAATTCCTTAGGCGCAAATGAGAATCCATCCATCAAATAAAAGTAATACATCTCTTTATTGCGTCACTTTGCGGTTCCGCTAGTCTAGTCTAATAAAAGAAGAAGCTTGGCTGCATTTTCTGGGTGTGGGTGGAGTTTTAGCAGTTTCATTTGGTCGGCAGAGCCTCAGGAGTGTTTCCAATCTTAAATACACACACACATTTGCAACTGTATCTTTAGGTTTGTATAATTAAAAAAAAAGTGTTTGTTTTTAGTTTTGTTTAACACCGGCATGGGCGACTGGCGATGTTCCAGACACACACAATTTCTTTATTCAGAACGCAACATCTTCTCCTTCTGACGCTGCAGCTTCTTCTTGGAGAGCTTCTTCTTTGTGGGCTCATCATCGGCGGCCTTGGCGACAACCTCCTCCTTCTCGGTGAGAATGACCTCGACGTGGCACGGCGACGACATGTAGGGATTGATGCGACCATGAGCACGATACGTGCGACGACGCAGGCACTGAGCGCGATTCACCTGAATGTGATCGACGACCAGGCGATCGACATCGAGTCCTCTGTAGTCAGCATTTGCCTCCGCATTGCGCAGCAGTTGCAACAGGAACTCGGCCGACTTCTTTGGCCAGCGACCCTGTGTCGTCTTCCACTGCTTGGCCTGGGCACAACGGCCGACGCCACCGTTGAAACGGCGGAAGGGCACGCACTCCTTCTGATCGACCACGGCCTTGAGGAAACGCTGGGCACGACGCAGTGACATGCGCTTGATGGCCTGTGCGGTCTCATGAGTGTTCTGCAATAGATAGATACAAACATATAGTTAATATAAGCATAACTGCGATTTATGGTTTCTTAGCTGGGCGTGTTTGTTTGTTGAGTGTGCCACGCTACAGGTAGAGACGAACGCATTGAACGCGCTTCGCCGCTGTTTTAACATGACTTGCAAGTTTGTTTTCGGCGCAGACATTTTCTCAATAATTACACGCATTTATGTGCAAACATCTAAATTAGCTGCTGCGCCAGAAGATCAACAATTGGTTGGGGAACTCGATTCGAATTTATTTGGTATTTGTGAGTAGTTGTGTAAAAGCATCGATGTTTCTACAACTCTAATTTATTTAGTATTTAAGAGTGCTTGTTTAAAAGCATCGATGTTTCTACAACTCTAATTTATTTAGTATTTAAGAGTGCTTGTTTAAAAGCATCGATGTTTTTACAACTGTCACATTTTGACTGAGAGGTTATGAATGCAAATTGAATTAATTAAACTTACAAATGAATATATATAAAATCGAATCAAGCTTCAAGCTCTATATTAAATTTGTGTCGAGCTACAGGTAGAGACGATTGCATTGAATACAACTCGCCGCTGTTTTAACCCGACTGGAGTTTAATTTCGGGCAAACCATAAAACAACATATTCGCTATATATTAAAACGAATATATTTTTTAAGTAAAGCATGCCCACAAAAGTCTCAATGATGTTGTTGTTGTTATTGCTGCTGTGCACAAGATTTTAGAAGAGCGCATCGTTGACTTTCGACTGCGCTCAGCTGATGAACTTGTCCAAAATATATTATTTATCTAGCAACAATGCAAAAGTGAAACGCTGCACTTAATTTGGCAGACAATACACTGATTTATGTTGCAAAAACAGACGCACACACACACACGCACACAGAGACCCCACATAACCACACTTTTGGCCCCATCAATGTCAATAACAACAACAACATTGAGCGGCTTTGGCGTCCGTCCGTTTTGGTCGGTCTGTGCAGGAATCAACATGCAAACTTACCTTGAAATGAACACGTAGATTTGGACCGCGCGCCTTGCACGACTTGCTGGCGTTATCTGGCTCACGTGAGTAACGGCCCATTGTTTAATATCTACAAATATATAGTAAATATCAAATCAAACTTAAGTCACTTTCAAGTAACAAGAAAAAAAATGTATATGCACACAGAAAAAAAAACAACACAAAGTTTTTGCAGTCAATTCATGGCTGTTAATTTTCGCAATTCGGGCGCAATTTGTTGCACAGCGTATGCAGCACTTAATATTCTTTCATATCTAACGCGTTTGGTTTGTAAATACATTGATATTTCGACGATGTTTTAAAATTTAATTGCGGCTTTGCCAATTGAGCGTACCTCCTTCGTCGTGTACGAAACCGGAAAAGAACCTTTGACAGAGAGTTGGCGGCCATGCTTGATATCGGCGTTGATCGTTATCGATATGCACACAGCAATGCAGTGTTGCACAGTGTTGTGTGGGCAAATGTTATCGCGCACACACGCAGTGTTGTATGTGCAGCGCATAGCAGACAGCTTTTGTTTGCGTGCGTGCCCGGCAAATGCGCGCTTTTTGAAAATTTGAATAGTCTTCCGAATTATGAAAATGGAATTTAGAGCAAGATTAAAGTACATATTTTCATTCCATTTCATTTCCTTCCGCCGCATTGAGGCAAAATTAAGCAGTAATATGTATATAAGTCGATTCATATGCGCATTCAGTTGTACAAATTGCTTATGAGTGGTACTTGGCACAAACATAAAACGTTATTCATTTAAAGCTCTCACTCACTCACTCGCCCAGTCGTTTAGTTAGTTGCTTCCCCACAATTTCTTTATTACAATTCTGCCATTTTGATATGTACTTACAATGCAAATTAATTGAATTAATTCAATTTGGCTGCTACAACGTTCCGTTGATTTTTCTTTGCTGTTGTCTCTCGTTTTTTTTCTTTCCTTTTTTAGTTTTTTTTTTTATTTATTGCTACTAGTGCTAGTACTACATTTAAATTCTGCATACGTATATATTCTTAGTACTCGTACTTAGTTAGTCAATGAGCATACTTGATATAATTTCTATTGCGGATTTCTATTTTTCTTCAATTTTTGTTTGCTTGTCTTTTTCTATTTTTTGGTGAGCACTTGAACAAAATAATGCAATAAATGTTGTAGCATATAAAAAATGTTTTTTTTTTGTCATTTTCGTTTCGTTCTTTTTTTTTTGCTGCTGGGAAAGGAGCTCAGCTTGACTTGGGTCGACTGACGTCGTCATCAGTCACCGTCATCCAGACAACAGACGACACAACTGAGACAAATCTAATTTACATGATCGCTCGCATTATCGTCCATTGTATTATAATCATCATCATCATCAGGCAGCTCGACATCGACATCGACCTCTGCCTGCACCTGCGCCTGCGCAGCTAACCCCGCCCTCATACCATTGTTATTGTTATTGTTATTGTTATTGTTATTGTTATTTTCTGTTATTGTTATTGTTATTGTTATTGTTATTGTTATTGTTGTTCTTGTTGTTGGACTGTGTGGCGAGTTCAGTGGTTGGCGCTTCCTAAGTGGATGACACTCAAGCTCATTGAGCGCTCCAATGTGATGGAACGAGAGGCAGGCTGGAGCTCTATTTGCATCTGTATCTGTATCTCAAACTGTATTTGTATCTGTATCTGTAGCTGTATCTGAAGCTGAGGCAGGCAGCGCTGCTGCACCTAGGCTACAAATTATAATACGAGTAAACATAATACAACAACACTAGCATCAACAACAACAACAACTACAGCAACAGCAACAACAACAACAACAACAACAACAAAGCTCGCACAGCGCACTAAACAATGCGAAAAATGTATCTCAATTTTTTGTTCGTTTTCAATTTCTGTGGCCAGTTTTAAAGTTCAAGCCGCGACATTAACACACGAAATCTGCGATTATCCGTGCCACGATATACATACATACATACATCTATATATATATATTTATATATATATAAATCGAATATACACCTATACCTATACCAATACCAATACCGATATTCTAAATTCTGCAGCCATCTCTTTCGCGCGTCATTTGAATTTCGATTTCTTCTTTTTTTGTTGTTTAACGTTTTTTAGAGCGTGAAGCAAGAAGCGAAACAAATATTAAAAAAAAAGCAAAAAAAAATCAAAAAGTCAATTGATCTATTGCAAAATACTCGAAACAAAAATTTAAAACAAATCAACAAAAAATAAAAAACAAAAAATAATAAAAGACATAAAAGACATAAATAAAATTAAAACGAAAAATACACATGCATAAATAAATAAATAAACTCAAAGAATATACACACTAAAACTTTAGTAACGCTAAGCAAAGAGGGGAAAATAAAACAAAATTATATACAAATAATTTATTGAAATTATAAACAAATCAAAGCTTCCCTTATTGCAAAGGAAATTTTTTGAAGGAAAATTCTTGTAAATCAAGAAAACAATAAATATTTAAAGATAATCACAAATTTTTATACAAATTCCAATGTGGAATTATGAAATCATAACAAAGCAAAGGAAACACATAACAAATACAAAAGCAACAACAATAATAACAAAAACAACAACAACAACAACACGAACAACAAAAGCACAACGAGAAGAGCATAAAGAAAATTTATTAATTTGATTTTAAGCAAAAAAGAAATATAAATATTTTGGTTTTGTATAAAATTATAAACAAAGAAAAAACACAGTAATACAAAAATAATTAAAACATCTATAAGTAGGCTATGGAATGGTATTTACAAATTTTGATGCTTACATGTTTGTTCTTATTCTTATATAAATTTATTTGTATGAAGAGCCCGTACTTGTTCTGAAATTCGATAGAAAAGTTATTTTTATTCTTTAACCGATTTTTAATATATACGCTGTCTGATAAAACATATGTCTGATTAACATAAGTAGTGTTTTTTTTTTTTTTTTTTTGGGAAATTGTTTTTCTTTAAGTAAAGTATGCCTTTTTGATCTCTTATATATAACTATTCGACTTTTCTTAATACTAGTAACACAAACAATTATGTGTTACCAATCATATAATGTGAAAGCAAATTCCACACGTGATAAGCATCTAAAATTTCCACCTGTATGTGTAGGCAAAAGTTGATTAACAAGTTGGGTTTGTTGCTGAAATTTATCAGAAAGAAAATCAACTGTTTTTAACAGATTTTCCACCAATATGTGTAGTTTTTTTGTTAGCCAAAATTTGAGTTAAATATTTAACTTTTGAAGGACACTCGTTGTGGATCAAAATTCAACTCTTAGCCAAACAATCCTCGTAATCTTGGCATAACTTACCACCGCAGGGGATTATATATATAACTATTTTGAAAAAATATTCAAATTTATAAAATAATACAAATTTTTAAAATTTTTTAATTTAAGAAAAATAGCGAATTGCAGGGTATTTTTAATTCTAGCTGACAGTATCCATAAGACAATATTTTAAACATATTTACTGACTGTTTTGGTTCATTGGCCCTTTTTGGCCTTTACGACAAATTTATGTGTGACCTTTAGTCAAGGCTATCAATATAAACTGTGTATTAAAATAAAGTTATATATACATACACATGTATGTGTTTTTATAGATTTATATCTAGGGGAAATTATCGAAAAATGTCGTTTCTTTGCATTTAATATTCAAATGGAAATTGATTTATTTTTCTTTTTACAAGATTTGCATTCAAATCATGGGAAATTTAAGTTAAGCGAGCGAACTTGTTATTATTAATATTGTTTATTGCTATCTAACATTTAAATTAAAGCACAATAAATAGTGATATGAATATAATTAGCCATATATAATGTATAAATAACCAGTTATATGTACTATGGGAAAAAGGGCTTCAGAGCGTGACAATGACGCAAATATCGAAGCCTTTGAACAGGTTTTTTTTTAAATCGGAATAAATCAGATCTGTGGGATTAGAACGTCAGTGTGGAATCCTCAGACATCATGATCAACAATCTTATTTATATATATATATATATATATGTGTGTTTATGCATGAACAACTTGACTTGTGCTTAGTCAAAGGTATAAATCTATATATCAATTGGTTTGGGATATAAAGGCGTCATCAATGTCATTCTGGTTGATTCTGGCTGATTCCAGTCGAAGCAGCATCTGTTGCATTCACATGTTGCCCCAGTCATCCAACTCTCTGCCTCTTTCTTTCTCTACTCTCTCTCTCTCTCTCTCTCTCTCTCTCTCTTTCAATATCTTTTTCTGTGTTCATCCCTCAAAAAGCTCGATCGACCGTGGCAGTTGCCCCAGGCTGAATCGACCCCCAGCAATATGCTAGAGAGAGAGAGAGAGAGCGAGTGCGAGAGTGAGAAAGAGAGAATAACTAACAAACATACAAACATAAGTACTTGATAATCAGGCGTCGATTTCCGCGAAACGTGAAAACGTGAAGCCAAAAAAAAAAAAAAAAAAAAGTAGCCGCGTCACGTCGCATTCGCACAATTTTCACCAGTCTGCGAAAAGTGAAAAGTTTTTGTTTATTTATTTATTTTTATTTTTTTTATTCTCGTTTCTGAGCGTTACGCACAAACAAACAAATCTTGAGTTGTTAACATAGCCGAAGATTCTATTCACTAATGAAAATGCCAGCAAAGACTTTCATAAAAAATATGCTGTTTCAATTCCACTTTATTTCACTGTCTTCCAAACGTAATGCCTAAAAAACTCCCTTAAACTAATAGCTATGTATGTGTATTTTTACTGATTTCAGGGACTTTCATTTGCATTTTTTTACAATTTCATTAAATTAAGAAAGGTTGATTCTTGTTGACGTTCTTTAAATTAAAGATTTTTTTCATTTTATTCAATTACATTTTGGTATCTTCAGTCAAACTAAACAAACAAAATCAATGTGAAGAAAATATGCCACAGTAATATGTATCATCGAAATCTACGAAAAACTATTATTTGAAACTTTTATAATCATTTTGGTATCTTATTATTAAAAGAAGTGGCTTGGCAAAACACAAAGAAAATTCCTTAAGGTCTTTAGCTTTAATTTTAATAAACTTTGAAACCCTTTAAAAATGTCTAAAAATAGTTAAATCAGTATTAAAGCTACGATGTTTTAGTGTATTTGATTCCTGTTCATTCCATTTTCTTCACTTTCTGCCCAAGCTAAGCTGTTCATTCGAGCACCCTGACATTTTTGTTCAATTCCATTGTTTCTTTGAAAATCTGAGCTTGATTTCAAACCGAAATACCCAACAATAGGGTATCCAAAACATATGGCTAAAGTCGACACTGGGACTGGGCCACTTGAAGTCGTCCGTTGTCCGATGTCCGATGTCGTCTGTGGTATGTCCGAGCAACTGTAGTATATAGTATATTTATTTATGAGTAGACATGCTCTTGGTCATGTTGTTATTTTGTTTTTAATAGAATTAATGGTTCGATATGTGATCTATTTTTGGATGACACTTCGATTTTTGCCGCTCTCTGACGCAGTTAGGCACGGAAACTAGTTGAACCGGTTTAAACGGGTGTTTCTTAGTCGGAACTACTTAGATATATGCAATTCTATAGATTATGCAACTAAGGACTGTAAATAAACTTAATAAGAATAGAGCGAAGACGGTAACGAATCGACCTTCAGGTCGTATTGATTGTATTTGTAGGGTATACCAAAAGAAGAATTCAAAGTAAAAAACTGCCAAAAAGAAATATTGAAAATACACGAAATAAAAACAAAACAACAACGAATATATGAATGTGTGTTCACATATAAAACTCGAATTTTTCTCATTTTTCGTTGCTCAATTTGAAAACATATTTTTCTCTCTCGTTCTCGCTTTAACTATGCATTGCTCTCTCACTCTATTTTGCCTGTAGCTCTTTCGATTTTGTTGTTTTTAGAGGCACTTTTCAAATTGTTTTGCGTGATTTTTCAATGGAAAAATACCGACCACAGACGCACTCTGTGCCCGAAACTCAACAAGAGGCCCAAAAGGAAAATTGTTGTTTGCCGTTTAAAAGTTGTTTGGTTTTTAATCGATCGTTAAGTTCGTAACGTTCTCTCCTTCGTGCGTTTCGTTCGCTTCCTTGTGCGTTTCGTTCGCTCCTTCGTGCGTTTCGTTCGCTCCTCCGTGCGTTTCGTTCGCTTCTTTGTGCGTTTCGTTCGCTCCTTCGCTCGTTTCGTTCGCTCCTTCGTGCGTTTCGTTCGCTCCTCCGTGCGTTTCGCTCGCTCCTTTGTGCCGTTCGTTCGCTCCTATGTGCGTTTCGTTCCTTGCGTTCGTTAAGTTCTCGCCAGTCAGCTTTCGTTGTAACTTAAATCCCAATGATCATTCAAAGTGCAAGTTTCGTACGCTTCAGCTTTCAAGCGCTGATCAGGCAAAAAATATCCTCACGTGCTGCACACTGTGATAATTTTCTAACTGATATACAAATACACATGCATACATACATACGTACATCTGAAAGATATAGATAGAAGATAAAAGCATTTAGCGTTGAAAAGATGCGTGAAAAGTGGCGAAAAGTTGATTTATTTTCATTTTGTTGTTATTTTTGTTTGTGTTTACAAATCTAACAACAGGATTATATACATATTTAAGAACTATTGCTTGAGCACAAGTAGGTCAAGCTGTTTCTTATAATGGCCAGCTAAATTAGTTTTTAGATTTGTATAAATACGAGTTGAAATATATGTAAATACCATTCCTAATATCCTAACTATGGGCATCTTACAACCTGCTATGGTTTAGACTCTACTTCCTCTATCTGAAAATTTATGATAATTATAATCAGAGCGCATCGATAGTTGCCAAAGAGAAAGGAACAACATATCTTCAACTAAAATCAATTAAAAAATTTGAATGGAAGCAACATTGAAGCACAATTATAATAACAGCAAAAAAATAGCAGGCCCACAAAAAAGCTGCAACAACAACAACAGTAATACAATTAACAACAATAACAATTATATTAAACAACAAACGCGACATTGGCAGTGCCATCAATATTACAGGTAAGCAAAAACAAAGCATGAAGAATGGAGAAAGCTGGACAAAATAATTAAGTTTCATTCCTGTTTCATTCAAAGACATAAAAAATGTTAATTTTTTTCTTATATGACAGCATACAGGCACGGTAATTAATTAAAGATTTATTGTAAAAGTTACAAATGAATGATTGCTTTCAAACTTTTTTTTTAATTACTCATAAAAAGTTAGGCTTATTATTTTGCCGAAAAAATGTAAATTAAAAAGGGATATACATATGTACATATATTCTTTATCAGTCAGCCAAGCCGAATCTTTATAATTATATAAAATTAAAAAATGTTTCAATTTTAAGTTTAAAATTACAGTTTTTTGAAAAAAAAAACCACAAATCAATTTTTATAGAGACATTTGAACTTTTCAAGAAGAATTTTGCAATTAGTTAGGAGACAATAGAACGAAAATTTAATTATTCATACATATTTTTCAGCCATTGTTATTATTAATTTTTTCAAAATTGTTATACTCGTATGACAGTTTTCAATCAGTTTTTCCCCATGGAGTGGAATTCTTTCAAAAGTGCATTTTTCAAAAAATGCTAATATATTTGGTAAATGCGTTTGATTAAAAAAAAACGGTTTCAGGGTTCAGTTTGAGTTCAATTCTTGGAATCCCGTAAGTTATTAAAATGTCTACAAAGTGTTGGAATTGCGGCACTGACACGTGTGTGTTTTTTTTTATGGGGAAATTCCCTTACTAATGAGCAGCATTAATAACGCGCAATTTTCTCTATTTCTAACTTACACAACTAATGTTGATCTAAATACCCTGTAGCAAAAGAAAAGATACGATTGAACAGTTGAAAGATTCGTTTATTCTCTTGCTCTCAGGAGTTCAATTTGAGAAATATTGGTATTTTTCTTAACGGAGTAACTGCTAGTCGAGCATGCTTGATATGTATATAAGTCGTTGTTGGTTTGATTCTCTATTGACTCGATGATACATTGAATTAATATGCAAGTAATTACGACGAGTGCTAATAGCGGGTGAGTTGCTTTACATAAAAATGCATAAAATAACGCCAAGTGACAAGTGCCACGCCCCTAAGCCCACTTTCCACCCCCTTTTGGCAAAGCTTTTCTCCTCCTTTGCCATGCAATTAAATCAGTTTAGTGCGCATTTGCAAGCGACAAATGAAATGCTCATAAATTCAGTTGCTTGGAAATCAAAATATTTACCTTCAGATATGACGATTTACTACTTGCGGAATGTTGTAAATTGAAATTATTGACTTGAATTCGATTGGATTGGGCGGGAATTACCGCACTTGTCATTGCACTTTGCACAATTTGTTGTTTATTTACAAAATTGAAATGAGAAACAAGCGACAAACACGAGCAAACAATTGCAATGTCTCTCATTTGGCAAGAAAGTAAATCTTCAATTTTATCATACCCTGTAATCAGTAAAAGAAATATTAAAAATGTGCTAATTCAATTTGATATATTTTTTTTAACGAAAGCAATCAGGAATGTGTTTTGAAGATCCTATAGGGAATCTAACGTCATATCAGAAATGTAATCAAGAAAATTTTATAATTATAAAAAAAATATTCTTCTAGTCTTTTTGAAAATTTGTATTTTATGATTAAAATGTTGTTTATCTTAATCGAATCGATTGGCAACATTTTTGCATAGTTACGAATTTCTCAGAAAACCTACTTAAAATTTATATTGCTCGAATTTATATTGATCAATGATCCCGAAATAAAGTCGATTGTGTGCACTTTTTTTTTCATTGCTATGTTAAATACAGGGTATTTACCAGTCTCTCAGCGTACTTACTTGTTCATTTCGTTTCTCATCTTGCGAATTTCTTAGACTTTCCTATTCGAATTCGATCAAGTTCAATGCTGTTTTGTCACTTTCCCTCGAGCCTATTTATTTTTATGAACGTGTGTGACGGCTTTTTATTTTGTTTTCTTGTTGTTTTGCCAAATTTTTACTCAATACTCGCCGCGTAGGCGAAGCAACCAGCAGATTGTTGCGTTTATTGGCAGCACGTATACGCACCGTTGTCGTCCGACTTATTTCATTTGCGTTTGGTTCGAACCGCTTTAAGTTGGTGCAAATCAGAATGCGAGACAGAATGGAACGAGAACACGTATCTCAGATCTCAGCAAACTTTTCTTTTTTCCTCTCTCTCTGTCTCTCTCTGGCTCTCTCTGTCGACTTGCAATGCCCTTCGGTTATGACTATGCATACATATGTGTATGTATGTATGTATGTACCGACTCTGACGATTTATCCAGTTCCATTGTGTGGTCGGCAGCCTCCGTTAATTGTGCAATTAGCTGCATAATTACATTAGCTTAACACAGATCCCCCAACCAACGTATTTAAGGCACAGGCGCATTATTTCTTTTGGCACATCATAAAAAAAACAAAACAAAACAAGAAAAAACAAAGCATCGCTATCGAATTAGCTGATGCCACTGAAAGTTTCATTTATTTGTTTATGCCACACTCATTTAATTCTCTTCTGACACCTTGATGAGCTTTGCAAAAGCCATTGATGAACTCAACCCAAAGAGGAAGTCTCAAAATTAAGGTAAACTCAGGTATCAATCATCATATTCGATGCGGTGGCGTATGCGTAATATAATCATAAAGTTTCGTTTAAAATTGCATTTGAATGTCGATTTATCGCGAGCATTTAAGAGATTTTCTATACAAATTTAGAAGTATGGAAACAAGCAGAAAATGTTGAATATGGATATTATAAACATACATTTACATATGCAATTTAAAGGACACATTAAAATCTTTACTATATTTTTGTAGTTGGTTGGAAATAATTAATAATCATTTTGGTTTCGAAACATTTCCAGTTTCAAGAAAATAAAAGTATACAGTCTAAATCGAAGTCAAAAGTTCTGCTAGTCCAAAATCTGGAATTCCATGTTATTTTTTAATTTTTGTTTAATTAGAAAATATATTAGCTTGTTTTACCATAGGAAATATATCGTTTTAATGGATAGGTACTCGATAATATTTATCGAGGACGAAATGAGTTGCTCTACAGTGGCCAACTAGTGCCAACTATATACATTTCCAGCACTTTGCGAGTGTATTTATATCCTAAGATATCATTTGAGTTTGCATCCATTGCCCTCTTTATCTTTATCGACATCAGAGCTGAGAACCACTAAATCATCACTGCAGGCAAATAAAATAAACTTACAAACTGTTTAATCGTAATATTAATAAAAAACAAATTAGGGAAATGCATGAAAGGCAAACACTCGTGTTGCCATTTTATAGAGATAATATAGATAATTGTTATTATATTATCAACAAACACAAAATACGCAACTTCAAGTGCAAATGCAGTTGCATTTTATATTCGCCATAGATCTTTATTGGGGGGACTCTTCTGAGGTGGAGACCCGAGTCTGGGCTTGTTTGACCGGTAGCCACCAGTTTGGATTGTAAAATAGTACGAATATTATTTGCTAATGATTTATACTTAGTTAGCTAACCATTCAACTGACGTCTATTACAGTACTATTTCGTTTCAGATAGAAGATATAGAAACGGAATTAGTAGCGCCCTGCAGATAAACAAGACGAGCGGTAAACATTTTAAATCAAATGGCGAATGCACAAAAAAAAACTAAACTCGAAATCTTATTTGCATAAAGCGCAAACAAAGCAAAAAAAAGAAAACAAAACAAAAAGGAAGAAGATGACTGAAAAAATAACAATAATAATAAACAAGCTACAGCGACATGTGACAATTGTGATATTGTTATTGTTTTCCTTTCTTTTTATTATTGTTATTGTGTTTGTTATTGTTTGTACCTTGCGTATATTGCAATATACGATCTAGCTCCGAGTTCCACAGCGTTATACCCTATACAAAAGCTTCTCTGATTTGTATGCTCACGATTACATAAATAACTCGTACTTAGATTAGTATTTAATCTTTATGGAATGCTATTTCATATATAGTTGCATTCTGCGCAAATTTAGATAATATTTCAATTCCTCTTCTGATCACTTCAAAAAACTTTATTACACAAAAAAAAAACAGAGCCATACTTGACTCTTTATATTTATCCGAAATATTAAAGTCAATGCTTAGTGCTACTAAGCTAAGCACTAATTTTATTATTTTCCAGTAACAGTAAGTTAAATTAGCAATTTGGTATTCGGAATACCCTGTACAAATTTTTAATCCAAGACAGAATAATTTCCTTCCATTAAAAATGGCAAAAACAATTCTCCAATAATTTGTTTAACCTGTTTAACTGCCCACTTACTTACATCTATAATTGAGCAATTGATTTTCATTAAAAAAAATAGTTTTTTTAATTCCTTTGTAATACTTTAAAAATTCCTTCAAAAATAATCACAAGCTGCCATAGTTCCGCTTAACTATTAAGTTTTTATAAGTCGCAATATTGTCTCATTGGAAATAAGTTCGAAATTCCATTGAGTTTCATTTGAAATTCCCTCAACAGCCTTGAAAGCTGGCTCACTTCTGTTCAACCAAAAAGTATTCGTTAATCATAACTTCGTTTTAATAATAAAATAATTGTAATAATAATTCTAATGGGTGTTGTTTAGTCGTGCATACCTTTTATAACTTGCAGTTAACAATTGATTTTCATTGAATTTTTATTATACTTCCTTTTTTATACTTATTATATAAATAAAAAATAGGGTATTTGCTATTTGGGCATACCTCTTAAATTTACGAGCTTAAGAATTTGTTTCCATTTGAAATGCTTGTTATTCCTATCTGAGAAAAATGCATTGATAATTCTTAAAAAATATTATTTAAAATTTTACAAATCTTTCTATTAAGGAGTATTTATTAGTCATGCATACCTCTCCAAGCCACAAGCTCAAGGATTTACGTTTTTTTTGAAAAAGCTTACTTAAAATAAATACTGAAAAAAATTGCTCTCGCCAGCTCTAGTCAGCTTAAAAATTGGCTTTCATTACTAAAAGCTTCTAATGCCTTTCTGAAAAAATGTCATTACATTTGAAATAGTAAATTTATGTGCACAAAAAGTATTTATTAGTAGTGCATACCTCTCAAAACTGCCAGCATAAGGATTGGCTTAAATTGGAAAGGCGTTCAATATATTTCTTTAAAATTGCAGTAAAATTGTATTTAAATATTTGTACTATTTTACCGATTTTGTATCTAAAGGGTATTTGTTAGTCGTGCATACCCTGGCAGCTGGCCGACAGCTACTGTTTGGCGCCTAAACCCAGTTACAAACTCGATTTGAGTTTCTGCAGCAACAAAAGGGAGCGAATAAATAATGCAATTTATTGTTGCTGTAATTGTTGTTATTGCCATTGTTGTTGTTGCTGTTGTTGTTGTGATTCGGTCCTCAGTCAGTCGGTCAGTCAATCTGGTGGCATGGGCCCTATTTAGTGATCAGATCAATTGATGCATAACATCGCCCCGTTGCCAGCTACCGTTTCAACCGATGACGTTGTCGAAAGGTTCATGGACTGATTGTCATCGGTTTGAACCAGTTGCTGCCAGAAAGAGACCAAAGACAGGCAGAAAGAGAGAGTGAGAGGGACTATGGGAATTGATTTCAGCTCAAGTCCCCAAATGAATGAGTCACCAAAATGAATTGAATTGAGAAACTGGCAGACGACGTGAGTGCAAATAATACAAATATCGTTTGCAGATATTCAAGAATATACTCGAATGTACATACATACATTCATATATATTCACATATTCACATACGGGTATACTCGTGAACTCAGAATATTCCCTTGGCTTAATTGTTATTGAGCATGCATCATTAATAACGCAGTCTCAGTTTGATTGAGTCCATTTAAGAAACAAACAAACCACAAGCCTCATATTGAGTCAGCTTTCAGTAGTTAGTTCCTTGTTTTCAGTTCCGAATTCAGTTTCGAAATCGTAGTTCCCCAGTTCCGCAGATTCAAGTAGCTAGTCACTAGCTTCTAAAACTTTATTTCCTAGTTTTCCACTTTTCAGTATTTGGTTTGAAAATTTTAGTTAAGTGTAATATTTTTTAGCTGTTTCCATGGTTCCCAAATTCCTTGTTCCTCAATTTCTAGTTTGAGTTTTCATTTCTCAAATCCTAATTTGTTAGTTCCAAGTTCCTCCGTTCGCAGTTCGTTGTTCTTAGTTTCTCATTTCCAAGTTCCTAATTTTCCAGTTGCCAGTTTTCAGTTCCTTGTTCGTATTCCATGTTTTTGTCTGAATCCCAAGTCCATAATAAATAAATCTAAACATAGCTAATTTGTGACTGTATGATCACTTAATGACAGTTGGAAAAATTGCAGATAGACAAGTTTTGAATGCTTTGGTAGCTAATCTTAGTGCGCATCTCCATTTCGATAAAAACTTTTCCAAAAATAACTCTTTATTACGACTCACGTGACGTCAATGAGCAGCCAAATAAGAAGTGTACAATCTTATGATTATTAAATAACAGATCATAAAGTCACTTGTTGTTTTACCTCGTCTATGTTTGCAATGATTTCGCACAAATATTTGGAAAGTCAGGGGAATTCAAGAACGATTCTCAAGATCAGTTGTTGATTTTTATGCGAGTACTCAGTCAAATTTAAAGCCTTTAAGTACTTGACAAGCTCATCATCCATTATTGACAGATTTGATTTTGATATTTTTAAAAAATCACAAGATCCTTTTCTATTATTAAGTTTAAAATAAAAAAAAAAATATAAAAAAAACTTTCCCCAGAATTAATCGCGTTTGAGCCTCACGTGACGTCAATGATCATCTAAATAAGTATTTTATATGATGTTATGTTCTTATGATCTAACAATGACAGTTCATAAAGCAAAAGATAGCAAAAATATTTCTAATTGTTGGTCCACCCAAAGTGACAGCTCGAAAGTGTTATTATTTTTCTAGTCTATTGTAAATTCCCCACAGAGATTAAAGTAAAATTCCCCAAAAAAATATGCTCCATGGAACTTCACGTGATGCGAAAGAACAAACAAATGATCAACTGATCTCCTAATTATGATGATCATTAAGTTGAAAGTCAACGTAAACTCTGTAGAAAACTGACACATGTTAGCAGATCTTTTTTATAAGCCCACTGATAATGACTGACAACTGAGAAATGTCTTCAAGATCAGTAGCTGATCAATTGCTGAAATTAATTCGACAATCAGTTGAGACTGATCAATAAATCCAAGAACGTTAGTTTGGTTCAGGGTGGATAATTTAATTCAGAGCTTAGGTTAATACTGATCTTCCTTTATCAATTAATGATCTGCCATTATCATTTATTGATCTCTTCTGATCATTCAGTTGTTCTGTTTCTTTGACAGCTAAATTAAACCTCTTTAGCTGAGATTACCTTAAATATAAGATCAATAATCGAACAATTGCTGAGATCCAATAATAAATCAATGCCATAAACAGATCGCCAAATGATCTTGGTATAAATAATAAATAGTTCAAGTTCAGGCCAAGTCGGAGGCTTGATTTCGAGGGCTTTACTGGTTCTCACACGTGGCTGGGGATCTCAGCCAGTTGATTATCCATTTATCAGATAAACAGACTGCGATCTTTACTGTATTTTTATATTTTTATTTATTTTTTGGCTTGTTGTCCCGTGTGCTGCTGCTGATATAATATTACCCGTAATACTATCCGGGCCATAATTCATCAGTGGCACAAGCCACAAAACAACATCAACAAAATTATAAGCCGCAGCATCATAAAACATATATAAAATTGTGTATATTGGACTGACGTCAGGCCCTGGAGTCAAATAAGTAGTGATATAAAGTATAATGATAATAAGAATATTAATACACCCATAGCCAACTACAATATGAATAACACAATATCTTGAGCTATGCAAACAACGTACATTGTACAACTTTGTGAAAGATACGGAGATATATGTACATATTTCGGAAACTTTTGAATGCCTGAGAATCTTACGAGTATGCTGTTTATTCGACATTGAGCGGGGGCAGGCGAAATTCGTGTCAGTCAAAGGATGCGAACAGGGCCATGGACAGACTCGGGCAGAGCTGTCAGTTGTGTCAGCCCTGGTCACGAGGGTGCAGGGTTGACAGCAACTGTCATCAGCCCGGAATACGAAATACTCGGCAATTGTTTGCCTCTGCCTCGGCGTCGACAGCTGACAGTGGATAAATATAAACAACTCTTTGCTATCCGAATTCTCTTAAATATTATTCGCATTTCAAAATTCAGATTCTACATCCACTTGCCACACAGAATTGCCCTGCGATTCTTTCGGAAACAAATCCAATTTGCCCATTTGACATTTGCATAAATAACACTGCGAAATTCAGAAAACTAACAATGATATTTCTAGCTTTGATCTTTTTTGTATCTAATTATTTCAAATCAGGACTCCGAATCAAAATATACTATATTCGAACTCCGAATTGCTAACAAACATTTCGAAATGCCTACATTGGTGACTGTTTCCATAGAATTTGCACTTTGAATGATAGAAATAACTCCGAATTGTTAAATATGATAAATACATTTTTGGGGTGACAAAAAATGTACTCCGAAATATCAAAATATTTTTCAGAACCTTCTCGCAAATATGTATTATGTACTTCTAAGCAACAAAAACTAAAAAAAAAAGATAAATATACACAATTATTACACATAATTAACACATTTTAGATAATTATCTGTGAAAATGAATATGGTGCGTATAAAATTGTAAATTCTACAAGAGATTAGTTCTAGTCATTAACTTAATAAAGCCTAACAGCTTATGTTAAGCTTACACAAATACTGGGAACAACTCTTCCGAATTGTTGTTGATAGAAGCTATGAATCTAAAGCAACAAATGTGCTGGAAAATACTCCGAATGATTTTGCCGAATGGAAATGTAACAATTCTTATTGTTGTAACTGATGACAATATACTAACATATCCGATAAATTACTCCGAATTTTAAATGTTGCTGACTTTATGTCTTTCTATCGGATTAATTGAAAGATATTTAAGAGATGTCTTTTTGCTACTCCGAATTTTTACTCCGAATATTTACTCCGAAATATTGAAATTTTCCTTTTTTATAATTTTCAGGGATTAATTGAAATAATATATGCAATATAATAGCCAATGAGCTTAAAACTTCTCGGAAAAACTATTCCGAATTTGAAATGTTGCTGTTTTTTTTTTGGTGTGTTTTATCTGATTAATTGAAAAATACATATGTATTATCTGATACATTATTTGCATAGCCAATGAGCTTGAACCCACTCCGAATGTGAAACTTTGTAACTTTTGAGTGATCAATTGCAAGAAATGTCTAATTAATGTGCACTTGGCATTACAATCAAAGTGTACACTATTGAACTTGGCATGCTCGATTTAATTTCCATTTCTATTACATGAGAATGAGCTAACACCCCGCTGCCCATCTTAACCCGCTGACGCCTCATTTGCAGTTTGTCACTTGTCGTGCTACGGGGGAAAACAAAAAAAAAACACTTTTGCAGCATAAAAAATGTTGATGAAGCAAGACAATTACGCAGATCTTTTGCCGCTGCACGCCGCAGGCAGTAGACAGTGAGAAAGACAGACAGATAGACAGACAGACAGATAGCCAGATAGACAGACAGATAGATAAATAGTAGGCTGGAAGGGGAAGTGTGGGAGGTTGAATGTTGGTGGGTGTTGTTGGTCATGAACAGCTATCAGCACGCAAATATCGTCCGAGACAGGCATAGTAAAAGATACAGATACAACACAGACATAAATATAGTATATTTATATATTTTTTAAATATATGTACATATATAGATATATAAAGCTATTTCTGTTATGCCTGGATATTGTTGACGAGCTACCAAAATGCGCTTCCCCGTCAGCACTTGTCCATCAAAATTGTAGACACTCTGCCCCTCGTCGGAGACGTTGACTTTGCTTGTACACTTTTTAACCACTTTGTGTGTGTGTGTGTGTGTGTGTGTGTGTGTGTTTGAGTGTGTTTCTGGGCAAGAGTCTGGGCCCGAGGAGATAAGCACGAGCCCCAGTGATAAGCATCAGTCGTTGTCGTCGGAGATTCAGCGAAGTTGATGACGAAGACGTTCGGCCCGATCCCGAGATAACGTCAGTAGAACTGGAGGCTAAAGGCAACAACTGCCAGAGAGAAAAACGCAAACAGAGCAAGAGCAAGAGAAAGAGAGAGAGAGAGAGATAGTAAGAGAGAGAGTGCCCAAGAGCAAAACAAAGAAACGATGACAGCTAACAAACATAGATTTCGCCGATGAAAAAGCATCAAGATGAAGACGCGAAGAGCAAGAAAGAGAGAGAGAGCAAGAGAGAGCGAGAGAGAGAGAGAGGGCGAGAGAGTGGGAAGACAGTGAGAGGGATTTGGTCAAGGGAGGCCGCCAGTCCGATTATAAAAACGTTGCCCCGGCGCCAAACTGAACGCATTGTCCCATCGCTTTTGGAGCTGCGTGGAGCTCTCCATCTAGTGATCCGATTTCAACTATATATAATCCCAACCAAAATACCGTTAAATCAAGCCGCTGTCTAACGTTCACGTGCTACAACATATACATATATATACCTAAATATATATATATACCATCAGTTCCGGAAGGCAGAAAGAGCCATAAATTGTCATTGCGACAACAGATCGTTGAGATCAACAAAAAACAGTAGGTGCGTAAACATACAGATCTAAAAAGATCCTTTCCACATCCACATCACACACCCAAGTCCAACAGGATAAAGGATACACAAGATCACACAATCCTACACTATACCAGATATTCAATCAGCAAAATTAAAACCCAACGCGCGTCTTCCTGTTTAGTTAACAATGTAAATAATCAAAGAAAACAATTCGAATATTTTTTCGTTACAATTTCATAAGAACAACAAAAGAAACTTCTTCCGGAGACATTTCACCATATTTTATTTGCTTTTCACTCACTTTTTTGTTGTCCTTATTTAGCTTTGCATTTAAAACTCAAGACCCCAATGCATTACAAATTAATTATGCAAAATAAATTGTCGCTAAATTATGCGACATAAGTGAAAACGAAAGCGAAAACAACAAAATGTTCAACTCTGTCGGCAATCGAATTGACAATGTTCTTAAGTAACTGTCAGTGATAAAGTGACCAATCAAGTGTATTTTGGTATTCTCAAGGACTAACTACAAAGGTTGCCTGAAATCTTCAAGGAACGCATTCCAAAAAAATATTCATTAAGTTGTCCAATGGAGTAACCTTAAAGCTATCCTCAAGATCTACAAGCTGAGATCAAAGATCACTTTTATAAAATGATCTCTTCAGGATCCTTTTGGAAACAAACTTAAGCTAAAAGATCTTACTGATCACGCCAAAACAATTTCAAGAATAGAGCAATTGAGAATTGATGTCTCCTAAGGAATACTCTGATAATTTCATTAAAGATCCCTAAATATTTCTAAAAAATCTGAGAAAAGTTCAGTTTGAAAAAGAACTTTTGTGCGTCACCTGTGATGAGTAATCAGCAAAGAATATCAGTATCTTCTGATTAGCAACAGATTCCGTAAGATCACTAGTCTTTGCAGCGGTCAGCGAAGTTTAGATTAAAGTATCTTTTAGCAGGCTCTAAAGATTACTGATCTCTGAAGATCTCAGCAGAGTTACAAAGTAGCTAATTTAGTGATTCGTGATCCGTGATCAGTTTTATTCTGATCAGTGAACCTGATCATAAATAACACTGCTGCTAACTGTCTCTCTTTATCTCTATCGCCATAACATACTTTGTTGCTAGAGACTTGAGTCAGCAGCGAGGGGGATAAGATCAAGTCTCGATCGGCGATCTGTTTATGAATGATGCTCAATATTTCACAATGCGGTTCACATTACTCATGCAGTTATTTACTTAGAGCTTTCGGAAGCTTTCAATAACATTGTTGCCCAATCAATGAAAATACATTTTTGTTGTTTACCCAATTTCAATTTCAATTTCAATTCAAGTTCCCCATTCCCACTTTAAGTTCAATTTCGTTTTCGTTTACACATTTGAGATACAATTTTTTTTGTGAGCATTTAGCTTGAGTTTTGTTTTTGTTTCGCACATTATTTTCAATTAATTGAACAATTAATTGAAATGTTTGCGCAGAAAACGAAACGAAACAAAATTGAAGGAAAAATACTTTGGAGAATAAATAAAAGAAAAAGAAAAAAGAAAAAAGAAAAACAATGTGCAGAACGTCGAAGAGAAGTCGAGTCAAAAGGGCGGTTTGCTGCAAGGGGCGTGGCCCAATTGAGAGTCCGCCTAGCTGAAAGAAAGAACTAACGAAAACCGATTCGAACGAGTTTTTTATGCGCACGCAGTTAAATTATTCAGCAAAAGATACAAAACATGTACAGCTGCAGATACAGATACAGATACAGATACATATGTATATGTATCTACAGAGTATTTTCGCCCATCGTTGTTATTGCTTACGGATTATTGTTATTTTGTTATTGGATTTTACATTTTTTTTAATGTACTCGCTGCATTAAACAAACGCCCCAAAAAAAAAAAAACAAAATGGACCGAAAAAAACATCAACAACAACAATAAACAAAGTACCCCAAGACAACAAACCATAAGTTGATCATTTGCTTATCGGCAACAAATTTGCTAAAGAAATGCTAAAATAAAAAAAATAAAACATTCAACTTCAATGATCTTTCCAGTTATTTCACAAGGGTATTTTTACACCCTGTTGAAAAGCCTTAAATTATAATATTTTAGATATTTATATATATTTTTTAATTTATAACTAGATTAACTCTTCTATATGCTACTATATAAAGATTCCATATGTTTTTACTCATAAGTCAATAACCAAGATGCCATTTAGTATTGCAATTGATATCAGACAAGCTCATGTGAGTAAAGGGTATCTATCTGTCTAGCCAATTAAAAAATTGGTTTTATTGTTTAGATTTCAATATGCATATTTATATGTTTTCATCAGCAAAAACTTGTTTTTTTTTAAGTGTTATTCAATATTTCGTTTCAGAATCTCTGCAAAATTCCGCTCAGTTCGAAATTTATTAAAAGTTACTTAAGTATTTCAATTGGAATAAAGAGATAATTAGAGGGTATCTAGCTGGTCAAGCACTGGTAATTCGAATGCATATTCAGTGTTCTTTTGTTTCTTTATTCTATTTTCATAATTACGTTGTCAATCAGGTGAAATAACAACAACCACAAGTGGAATAATCATTAACATTTTTTTTTTCTGAACAACGTTGACAATCGCTAGACAATTGTATTTCGATTTTGTTGTTGTTGTTGTGGTTTTTTAAAGCCATTTCTAAACATTTGAAACACTAATTAATTTAATTATGGCCACATATCAACAAAGAAGTAAGCCCGTTGAATGAATAGTGAAGAGAAGACACGTCTTCCAATCGATATCAGAATTGAGGTGTATTATGCAAAAGTCTCTTCGCACTTCATAAGCACAGCTTATGTGGTATTCTCGAGATGAATGTTTCCATAATTTAAAGCACGTTCCAGAGAACTTTACTTGAGACATACATATGTATGTACACAATCATCTCTTGCTAATTTTTTTTTTAATTCAAAACAGAAAAGTTTCATCTCCAATTCCAATATTTGACAATGCTCTACATAAATCTTTTTGGCTTAAAAAAAATAAAATGATATAGAAAATAGAAAATAGAAGAACACGCGTGGCCATAAAAGACCCAGAACATTTTTCTATTCGGTTCCACACTCGAATTGACGTCACAGAGATGTGACATATGTATATTCGAAAAATAATAGAAACAAATCGCACAGCTGTTTGTTGAGTCACAATTTAATAGATTTGTTGTTTTCCAATCAAAAAAACTGATACTGAAAATACTATCTGTTTAGTATTGTGAAGAAGTTCAGATACCCTTCCTGCACTTGCTAAATTTTTTTTTTTTTTTTTTTTAATTAAACTGGAATTTGATAAAAATCAGTAACAACATTTGCAAAATCTCAAAATTTTGCCTTAAAAAAATGCATGTCTTATGTCTCTGACAGCCCATCAGCCCTACGTCCCGTGAAAGGGTATTAAAAAACCAAAATTCCAAAAAGTCTATAAAAAAAAAAATAGTGTTAATTGAGCAGCAGAAGAAAAAAAACGCTATTGAGAGACTTGTAATTATAGGGACTTATAATTTGAGGGAAGACAGCTCAGAATCTTGGCTCATTCCAAGTTCCAAGTATCGTATCATCTCGTTTAGGTTCGAGTTACACTGAGTCACATGGTATGGACACACGAGATTAATGTGGCATCGATTAAAAGTGTATCAATAATCGCTTTGTATATATGTATATAAAAATAACATCAACAGTATCTGTATAATAATGCCTATTATATAGTATGTATATGTATACAAATACTTATTCTTTGATCAGTTAAGTCTTTAATATTGTTGCATGTATTTTGCTTTAATTTGTTGATGCATCGAAATGCGGGTTTCTTTCGCTCGTTCTCTCTCCTTCTCTTTTTCTGTCTCTGTCTCAAACTGTTCATTTTGTAATCGATTGTCAATCGAATCGGAAATAGTTCTTCTTCAGCTGAATTCTATAATACTTATTTAGAAACAAATCAAGTGTCAAGATCATTGCACCTCCCCATTCCGATTTGTATTCCAATTTTCAATAACAATGCCTGGACTCTCTGTGCTTATCAGCATTCTGTTTGTTGTCTCAACGGACCCCGGAAAGAGACAGAGACAGAGACAGCGAAAGAACTCAATGTCCAGCAACAACAGCAACAGCAACAGCAACAACAATATCATTAACAAAAGAATGCAAAAATCATTGCTGTATGTGTGTATGTGGTACAGTTGCAACAGCATCCACTTGAGCCGCCCATTTAGTATTATTGTTGTTATCTATGAAAGACTCATTTGCATTACAAATCTTATTGCCGCTCACATTTCGAATATTAATTGAGCACCAGTCCACTTATAGCAAAGCAAAAGTATTTTTGCGTTCTACAATTTGTGTTTAACAATATATTTTTGAACAAAAACTGAAGCTGAAGTTTTAATTAATAGTTCAATAAGAAGTTTGGCAACGTTGCTTAATTTGAGCATTATGCTGATAGATTGGCATTTTAAATTTGTTGTTGACTAAAAAGTGACAACAATAAATATTCATATTAAAATTTAAAATTTTAAGTTGTAATGCTTTCGATTAATGAGTGCGATATCTTTCGCATATATCTAAAGAGAAGTTTGGCAACATCGCATATCATAGTGATATGATTATATATACTTTAATTCAATGTTTTTCTTGGCTATGAGTCGAGTGAAATAAATCGATGAACGTGAAAAATCGACGCCATATATTTCTTGTTTTGTTTCCTATATTTATCAGTTGTATAAATTATGTGCAACAAGCAACAGACATGAATTTTATGAGTTCTAAAAACAGTATCCATAAATAAACTGACAAATTAGGAACCAGGTTTTGATTCTCTTTTTAATATTTGAAAAAAAGGGGTCTAGACCTCAAGCCAATTTAAAAATTATCTCGAAACTTGGAATAAAAATGTGCAATGGCTTGATTCAATGTGTGCATCGGAAACATATAGTATATTATTTAATTCTTGTGCCTTGGATTTAATATGTTTTTCACATTGTGTTATCGCTTTTCCCACAATTTTTTTTTTTTAATTGAGCAGCCCTTAAATTTTTGTGTTGCAAACTTTATTATTAATTGTTTTTATTTATTAATGAAAAATTAATTATTTTATTAATTTTTGATATTAAATCAAATTATATAGGATCAAGAAACTTTTTCTTCAACAAAAATTCACCAGAAATTTAAGAAGCTAAGAAGAATTGTATTTCTTAGTTGCAATTTTCTATATAAAGAAAAAAACATAACCGGTTCAAAATCGGAAATCATGCCAAACAAAGGGTTAAGAATTGGTGCAATATCATGATAACGCGCCTCGCATAACTAGGCAACAAAATGGGGAAAAGCGATCGACGCGTCGCGCTGTCCAATCGGTTAAACGGTGATCAGCGACGGCGACGACGGCGACGACGACGACGACGACAGCGACGACGACAGCGCTTATCAGCAGTTAGTTAAGCGACGCGTCGTCGCTCGTGTTCCATTGCCATTTCGTTTCGATGTCGCCAATGTGTTGGTGAAGTGGTATTGGTGTTGATGTTGGTGTTGGTGTTGGTGCATTGCTGTTGGTGTACTGTTGTTGTTTATTGTTGTTGTTTATTGATGCTTACTTCGCGTTCGCTCCCGGCTCAGATGTTTTTTTTGACGGCTCGCTTGTAGTATTTAAAAGCGCGCGCGTAACGCGCCTCAGATACTTTCCACTGTTTGACGCGTTCGAACGTTTAACGAGATCGCTCCCGTTAGCCAAACACAAAATAAAAAGTACAATACACGTAAAAAATACAATAATACAAATAATAACAATAAGTTAAAGTCAACAATAATAACAAAAGAGTCGGACGAATAAACGCGCTTTTAACATTAATATTTTTTTCCTCGTGATTTTGTTAAGTTTGGCAAATGCCGACGGCATCAAATTGATAGTTATTAATGTGGTCGCCAGTTAAAATTAAGCTGCAAGCCAAACTGACAACAACAATCGAAACAACAGAGACAACAACAGCAGCAACAACAAGAACTATTGCAAAAATTGTTAAAAATCAAAATATAAACAAACACTTGCTGCACAGCTGACACAAAAGTTCAAATTGCACTAATTATAATAAAAAAAAAGAATACAAATATACCTATATATATATATAATTAATTAGTTAACCAACGTACTCAAATCAAGTGACAGGAACAAAAAAATATAACTTTCAACTTTGTTAAGAGGAAAGCGAAACAAAAACAAAAGCGGAAAGAAAAACAATCGCAAAACAAGTGCAAAACGAACTTGAGAATTGCAGCAACAGGTAAATTGAAAAAAAGCTCAACAAAACAAAAAAAGACATAAATAAAATTGCGAAAATAAAAACACACAACAAAAGCCGAAAGTAGAAAATTGAAAATTGAAAATAGAGAACTGCAAATCTTAAGTCTCAGGTCGAAACATCTTTCAACTTGTATTAAATTAGCAACATCAGCAAAAAACAAAGCAACAAAACAAATACGCAGCTCGAAGATGACATACCCTGTAAACAGCGTCGAGTTAGTCTTAAGTAGCTCCAACTCGTCATAATATTTATTAAAAAAAAACTTTATAAATATTGCCAAAAATGCAAATTGAGGCATCGTTTTTTGCATTTATTTTTGTAAAACTTTTTGATTCAATCCGATTGCACTGACACTTACAGGGTATACAAAATGCACAATTCTTGATATTCATGGCAAATTTGGGGCTTTGTTTTTAACAAGACTGTATTTTAAGTTCTTTCTCTTCGATTTACGAGCTACTGCCAAATTGACTCGTAAAAAACTTGTTAACAGATATACACACATACATACAGACATACATACAGACATACATACAGACATACATACAGACATACATACAGACAGACATACATACTAGTTTCTAATTAAACGCCACCTCTACTTTCTAAGCTAAAAGATAATTTGTTCTGCCTGTTACATTAGCATACAGTTGTAATAACTAAATATACAATATATATATGTATTTATATATATTTCTTTTTTTTTTATTGAGAGAATTACACAGCAAATTGTTTAAGTATAAATATTCTCTGTTTATATTCGTACTAAATTTCACTCAACATTTTATTCAAAATTAAATCAAAGAAATCTGCTCAAGTTCTGCTAAGATGTTCTTAAAGGTTGACTGTTTTTTCGAGTTTTAATTAGTTTGAAATAATTAAAAACATAAAATGAGGTTTGACTTTAAAAATTTGTATCGCCTCCCCCTTTTGATGAGGTCTTACCCCCAGCCCCCCCTTTGCTAACAAGCTGTTCAGTTGACATTGAAGCGAATTCGAGTCTGAGTCTCAGATTGATTTTATTCTATTCCCCCTCCATTCGCATAGCAAGAATTAAATAATGCGAATCATAAATAAATAAACTCGAATTGAAACTGGAAACTAATATTATAGCCATATTGTGTGTGTGTGTGTGTGTGTGTGATTTATGCTTTCTTTGTTGACTGCATTTCATATCCGTACGATAATCAATTGTCTATATACATAATTGTATGTACATATATATATACTATGTAGAGATGAGAATCTCACGATTATTACATTTACATGCTTGCCAACTTTGGTGTCAACTTGACCCACATCACGTGTACTAACTTGGCTTAGTCGCCTGTTTGACTGGTACCAAGGCCAATTGACTTGTAAGCCTGGTGAAGGGTGAACATTTTGCGGAAGCGTAGGCGGAGGTCAAAGCAATTGAATGCAAAAAAAAAAAAAAAAAAAAAAAAAAATTGTTTGTTATAAATGTTAATATGAAAGATAAGGCAGCGAGCATAGTTTTTAATCGTTTTATTAAGTAATTGCATTGTATGAGCGCTAATTAGCGTTAATCATTATGTAGATAGGCATTGAAAGGGAATTGAAGCACATGCATAGCAATTGAAATGGAAATTGAAATTGAAATGGAAATCAAATTGAATAAAATACATAATTAATTTCTCTCTCTATCTCTCTTTGCTCACAACACAATCGCTCTCTCGCTCTCTCTCTCTCTCTCTCTCTCTCTCTCTATCTCTCTCTCAATTGAAATGGAAATTGAAATTGAATTGAAAAACAAATTGAATAAAATACATAATTAATTTAAATAAGTTTAGCGCTCTCCCTCTCTTCGTTCACAACACAATCTCTCTCTCTCTCTCTCTCTTTCTCTCTCCCTCTCTCTCTCCCTCTGACGCTGTCTTGCTGTTGCAGCTGATTTTAAAAGCTCGTTTTGAGTTCGGTTTTGATTACGGTTCCTGTTCTCCTTCATTTTCTTATTATCTTGGCAGGTTCAATGTAAAACAACTTAACGTACATAATTGTTAATGTTGTTATTCTTATTATTGTTGTTGTGGCACTGCTCTTTCACTAAATATACATACATAAATAAAGTGAAAGATTGCAACAGTGCTTGTTGTATGTGCTCGCGTGCTCAATAAATCATCAATTAGAACAACAAACAGGCAACAACTGTCAGTGCTCACTGTCACACAATCAACGGAAATCGAAAGCGAAATTAAACTGCAAATGAAAAAAGGAAATACACATACAAAATTCGATCAAAACATTTTTTTGATGTTCACCATTCACATTAACTTAAATTATTGATTTCTTAAATTTTCATTTACAAATTTAAAAATAAGTCTTATTATTTTCATACTCTTAAAATTAGATCAAAATATGTACACATATATTTAACGAAAAATTCGAAATACAAATTTATCTATTTATCAGTATATTTCATAGTCAGTAAATTTATAACTCATCCCTAGTATTCATCACAATTTCCTTAGGCAATTCCCTAGTCACTCGTACTTCAGGGATGTGATTGAAAACAAAATATTTTATTCAAAGTAAAATGTTGGACAACAATTGAAGATTTTCGGCAAATATTCTATAAAAGCAAATATTCTAAAAAATTGTATCTTACATTACTTGTTTATTTAATATTAAATTCGACTTCAAGGGCATGAAATATTTTTTTTTTGGAATTTAAATCATTGAAATTGTATTCAAAAATGTATTTTTAATTTTTTGGTATTTGCTTTAAGGCCATTCGACGGTATTGATTTGAAGTGCCGAAACAATTGCTAACTGTTTGCCCAAAAATTGTGACTTTCTCCGAAATAAGAATTTAAAACGGCCAACTAGTTATGCTGATAAAATACTTGCTTCAATTTAAATATGCTCACAGCGATTCTTTAGAAATGGAAACAAGTTTTTGCCACTCGCCTTGGCAACGATGCGACGCATCGCATCAGCAGCCGCAGTTAACAGCACATCAGCAGAAGCTGTTAAGAGTCGTTAACATTGCTCGAGAAATGAACAGCAGACGATAATCAGCGGATTTGCTCAGTGTTTTAAATTAGTAAATTTATAAACTATTATGAATGCGTCGCAACGCGTCGACAATTACGGGAATACGAGTATATTCATGAATGCGTCGCAATGCCTGGTTGAATATCTTTTTCATTATCATTTCTCATTTCTCATTTTTTATTTTTTATTTCATTTCATAGAATGTATCTTTTTTTTTTTTTTTTGCAATTTTTGCACGCCTTCCATTTGGTTAATTCGCTTGTCTATTTTTGGGCATAATTTTTTATTAATTAAACAATTGGGGCGTATATTTTGGTGCTTGTTTGTGCTGTCAATTTGTCGACTCTCTCTCTTTCTATCTCTATCCATCTCTCTCTCGAAGGTCGTTGATCATCATTGTACATTGTACATAGAGCACAATTCATACATGCATATATTTGTATTTGTATTCCATTTATTCATTTTCTTCAATTACACTTTAATGGGCCATTAATTTAGACACCCAATTGAACGATCGGTTGGCTTGATTGAGCGTGGGGTCGATTTGTATTGGTGCATTCTTCCCCCCCCCCCATTCTTGGAGGGTCAATCTCTGCCCCACTACGTACTTTGGCACTTGCTGGATAGCACTTAAATATGAAAATACACTGTGTGTGTTTATCGAACATTTCCATCTCAATAAATATATTTTTATTTTTTTCGAAAATTGATTTATTATTAATTTCTGCTCTACTTTTCATTTTGATTTACAGATCACTAAAGGGCCAAAGCAAAGCCAACAACATAACTGTACTTTACTAAGCACTCGAGCTTGGCAAAGTCAAAAAACAGTTAACGAAACCGAACCAAAGTCCCATTGAATTTCTCCTTTTTTTGCTACGCGCACAAAAACCAAACAAAAACTTGAACTATAGAATGGTAGAAGGTGATTCTGCAAAAAGTAAAAGCGAATGTGAGTATGCAGTATATATTTAAATATACATATATTTAAGGACACCAAAGTTTAAAATAGAATTAAAAAAAAAAAAATTATTGAACAATTTAAAATATTATTTAACATCAACTTTAATTGGTCAACTTCAGATATTAGAATTAAAATTATTTAAATTAAAGAGTTACAAAATTCGATTTGAAAGTAAAAATTTGAAATCATCAAAATTTATTCAACGATCATTTAGATAATTAAATTATAGAATTACAAAATTATATTTGAAATTAAAAAATAGAAAGGTATATGAAATCATTAATATTAATTATAAATATTTCTTGATAATTTTTTTGATCAATTAGTAACAGCTTTAAGCTTAAATAAAAAAATTGAAACATTTTTCTTTAAATTTAGTTACTTTTAAATGGTATTATAAATTCGACTTCAAATAAACAAAAGTTGAAATGTTTTGTTTATTTATTATTGAATTAAGCAATATTTAAATACTGAAACCCGAATCATCATAAGTGATTTTTACTCTATGCTAAATGGATTAAAATTAATAATAATTCGTTCCACAATTTTTTTTCGTTTTCCTTTTGTTTTTAGCCTATAATGTAGAAGTTGGCCTACAACCGAGCTACAATCAGAACAACGCAGCCGCAGCAGCTGCCAACGCTGGCAACAACGCAGCAAGCAATCCCAATAATTCGACGAGCTTGAGCGGTTCGAATACGAATACGAATTCGAGCTCGAATTCGGTAACGCATATTGATAATCGGGCGATAATCCAACCGTATTCGCTGGGCACGGGCGTTAAACAGCCGGAGTATCAGTTTGCGGCGGACAATCGCGGCTACGAGCCGGAGACGACAATTAACAATGGCAAAAATCAGCATCAGGACGTAGAAAGAATCGGCGGAGGCGGTGCCGGCGGAACCGGAGCCGGCGACAGTTCCGATGAGACGACGACGGCCGATAATCAACAACATCAGAAGCAAAAGAAACGCCGCAGCAAGACACCGTTACCGCCACCGACCCGTCCGATAGTTGCCAACTTTGAGCGGGCCATCGAGCTGTGCGACTATGGCAAATTCCATTATATACTGTTGGCCATTTGCGGGCTGGTCAGTACATCGGAGGAAATGGATGTCATCTCGATGTCGTTCATATTGCCATCGGCCCAGTGTGATCTGAATTTGAATACCGAAACGAAAGGATGGCTCAACTCGATCATTTTCATCGGCATGATGGTCGGCGCCTATTTCTGGGGCAGCATCGCCGACAGCTTTGGCCGCAAAAAGATTCTCATTGTCATCTCGTTCATGAACGCCTTCTGCATCGTCGCCTCCTCGTTTTCACAAACCTATGGCTACTTTATGTTCTTCCGTTTCCTCAACGGTGCTGCGTAAGTACAAACTACACGAATTTCTTTATATTTAAATATTTTTTTTTTAAATTTACTTAAATGGAAACAAATAGTTCAAAACTGTTTTAGCCAAAAGAAAATAGCATTGACATTAGAGAAAAAAAAAAGAAATGCTGAAAATATTAATCAAACAGGGGGCAAAAACAACTCAACCAGGATGCTTGCAACATTTTGAAAAACTTTTCTATGCACCTCATTTTGGCTCTTTTTTCCAATTACTTTCAAAAGTGAATAGCAATTTTATATGCAACATTTTCCTTCTTAATACGATAAAAAAAACTTATATTTTAAAACATTTTATTTTTCAATTATTCATTATAGCGAATACATTTTTTATGAGCAATATTTTTCTTCATTATCCAATCATTGGAAAAAGAAGTATAGGAAAATACCAGCAACTTTTTTGTGTTCACAAATTATGCCCCTATTGTGAAATATACGTGCATATCTAGGGGAATTATTATATTCCCTATTGTTCGATCGTCTTCAAAATCAATTTCAAAGTTCTTTACGCAAAACTCAAATTAAATTGTTCTACTACAAGCCGCATCCAAAGGGCGGACAATGACGGTCTAGGCCAATTTGCAATGCCGTTTAAGCCGATAACTCATAATAAAATCATTTAACAGACATCCCAATTTGGCAACATTGTGCATCGGTTGCTATTGTTGTTGATCGAGTGACACATGAACATGGACAGTATACGTATGATTGTTTTGGGGGCCGAGGTGTTAATTTAATTAACTTTGTTATAAATAACAACGAAATATTTGAGCCTCAATATCGTGACTGTTTATGCTAATTAAGAGTCTCAGCGTCTCTGGGCATCGAACAGTCAGTCAGATATATATGATCTCCTGTATCAGACATAAGTATTATTATTTTATTATATTATTTTACCTCGTGTGAATTGGTCTAAAATACAACTAAAAAAAAAAATATAATAAAAATTGGGGAAAATTTTGCTTGCCTTGGCCTTTTGGGGCTGACTCAAGCATTTTAACTTATTTATTTGCAGACTGTGACTATTCATGTTCATGTTCCATTAGTTTTGCCAATCGTTTGCTAATTGCTGATGCGAATTGGCGTTAGGCATCGAAATTTACACACACAAAAAAACATTGATCTGGCCATGACTCGCCAGCGTCACGTTTTGAGTTAGTTAGCTGACTGCTCTGACACTGTAATGTCAACATGCCATAGCAAGCAGCCTGCGAATGTGAGCTGCTTCGATTACATGTCAAATTTCACACGTACTTTACAGCAAGCAGCTTGCAAATGTTAGCAAATGTCGATTACATGCACAGATACACATGTGTTTTATAGCAAGCAGCTTGCTTGTGTGTTTGAAAGCCGTTAAGATTTCAATTTAAATCTAAACTGAATAAGCTTTATAACCAGTTACTAAAAATAATGGTTACTGCTGAAAAATTTTAACTAATAAAATCAACAATATGAACAAATGCAGTTTGTGTTTAAAATATATCAAATTGTTTGTAAAACAATCTAGTGACGAAAAAAAATTGCATGCCCCAAAATGTGTGATATTAAATGTTGTGTCAAATGATATGAAATTTTGTATTAAACACAAAGTTTGGCATACCTTTCACATGCTTCGTGATGCTTTCGTCACTAGCGTGTCTGATAGTAATATAGCCAATAAACTAATATACTTAAATGAAATAAAATGTATGAATGATAGTTATTAATGACTTTAAATTAATTCATAAACAAATTTAAAGTAAAATTATCATTGAATAAAAAATAATATTGATGGGAATTTTGTAAAAATATAGTATATATATGTATGTAAAATATAGTATATATCTAAATAAATAGAAATTAAAGTAAAATTTAATATGTATATTTAAATGTAAAAATTTAACTAAAAGGATAAAAAGTAAAATTAAAAAATTTAGAATCAGGGGTACTCAAAAAATTCTTAAATGAACCAATCAATATTTTGCTTTTGTAATTATATACATATATATAATTTGGTATTAAAGTATAAAAATACTTAAAATTTAAGTAAGGCTATATAATTTATTTAACATTTAAAAACCGATTGTATTTTTGTACCGATATTTGTTTCCGTTTGATTCAGTGATTGTAATTAATCAATATTTGTTTTTGTAATTATATATATATATATATGTATGTATATATAATTTGGCATTAAAGTATAAAAATACTTAAAATTGAAGGAAGGTTATATAATTTATTTAACATTTAAAAACCGATTGTATTTTTGTACCGGTATTTTAGTTTCCGTTTGATTCGGTGATTGTAATTAATCAGTATTTGTATTTATTTTTTTTCTTTTTGCAGTCTGGGCGGCAGTGGTCCCGTCATCTGGTCGTATTTCGCCGAGTTCCAGCCGAAAGCGAAACGCGGCTCGATGCTGAGCTTTATGGCTGCCTTCTGGACGTTTGGCAATCTGTTTGTGGCCGGCTTGGCCTGGCTGATCATTCCGACGACGATTGGTGTGACATCGACGTACTTCACATACAACTCGTGGCGCATCTTCCTGCTGGTCTGCTCGATACCATCGTTTTTGGTTGGCTTTCTGCTCTTCTATTTGCCCGAATCGCCGAAGTTTCTATTGACGCGCGGCAAAAAGGACAAGGCCTTGGCCATTTTTCGCGGCATCTTTGTGACGAATACGAAAAAGAAGCCCGAGGAATATATGGTCTATGACTTGGAGGTCGATGAGAAACTGAATACTGAGAGCTCTCAGGGTATCAAGGGCAAATATCATCGCATGATCACTGGGATGGTGGACCACAGTCGCGATCTATTTAAATCGCCAATTTTGAGATTCACACTTGTCTCGATCACCATCAATTTTACATTCCACATTGGCTACTATGGTCTGATGATGTGGTTCCCCGAGGTGTTCAATCGCTACGAGGAGTTCGAGAAGACGCATCCGCAGCAAGAGGCTGATATCTGTACAGTTACCGAATATGTCGTTAATCAGAGTCGTCTGGCCACCGACAATGGCACCTGCAATTCGGATATTCCCTCATCGGTGTTCATGGAGTCCCTGATCACGCTCGCCTCCGCCCTGCCCGCCAATTTGTTTGCCATCCTTGGCATGGATATGCTGGGACGTCGTTTCTTTTTAATTGCCGGCACAATGACCGCCGGAATTTGCTCGGCCCTCATGTATTTGGTGCGCAGCTCATTGCAAAACTTATTGGTATCGGCCGTATTCAGTGGCGCCATTTCAGCGGCTAACGCCGCCCTGGACTGTCTCATCACCGAAGTATTCCCCACTAAATTGCGGGCCACCGGAGTGGCCATCTCGATGGTGGCAGCCCGTTTGGGCGGTATCATTGGCAACATTGTGATTGCCCAGCTGTTGGATCATTTTTGTCCAGTGCCGACTTTCATTGTCTCTGGACTGCTGATTGGTGGTGGTCTCATGTGTCTATTGCTGCCCAATACGACGCGCAAGGAGCTCAATTAATCAAACGTTAAATATCGATAACAATCGATGTGTATCGATAACAATCGATTTGTATCGATAACAATAGCTTAGCCCAATGACCTCCCCCCCCCAAAAAAAACAAACCAAACATACAATATATGAAATGATATCTTAGACACACCTCCAACCCCCCCCCCTCCCCCTTATCCCGCAACACACACCTCTATATATCCCATATCTAAGGCCCCCTCCCCACCACAATAGTCGGCTCCTACATTTGAGGAAGCGGGAACGTGTATTGTTTTTTTTTTACGTATGTATTTACACATAATATATATGTATACTGTATGTATAGTGTGCCTCTGACATAATACGATTTTTTCCCGATTGTCAGTAATTATGATTAATGATAACGATAACAATTTTTTGTGTATAGAATTTAAGTGCAGAGCAAAATGCAATTTGTTTCTTATTATAACTACTTTTTTTTTTGTTTCTTATGTCGCTTTTAACGTGTCTATCGGATTTTAAATGCCCAAAAGCCAGCGATAAGATATAGAGCCGATAATCGATAACCGATAACCAGTTAATAATACATTTTTGGCAAGCGCCGGCGCCGGCTAAATCAGCAGGAGAGCAGGTTCTGGTTCGGCTGGAAGAATGAGAGAAATAATAATAAGAAGAAGAAGAAAAAGAAGCGAAAGTAAAATCAGATGAAGAAGAAGAAGAAGAAGCGGTAGGAAGTGAAAGTTATTGAAGGATCAAGCAGGGATCATCGTGTGAGCAGCAACGCCTGCTGGCAGTTATTGTTGTTATTATTATTATCATTATAATTATTATAATAATTATTATTGCTATTATTAATGCATGTTACGTAATACACATACATATACATATTACATACATACATATATATAAATCCGAAGCAAACACAGTGTTTTTATGTAACAATATATACATTTACTATTATTATTATCATTATCATTATTATTATAATAATTATTATTGTGTTTTTTTTTTTGTTTTTGTTTTTTCGTCGTATCGTTCTTTAGGGCAGAGCACAGAAAGAAAGAAATATTTGTAAATTTTAGTTACATATGTTATAAAAGAAAAAGTTATTCTATTTTATAAAGCAATGAAAGCATATAAACAAAAACCCCCAAACACAAAATAAACACCATTAAAAAACAAATAACTACAAAGCAAATATGTTTTTTATTCATCTTTATTTTCATTACCAACATCAAATTTTACAGCATCTTTTTTTTTAACTTATTCTTGATCTCTGTTAAGTTAAATAAATTGTAAAACAGTAATTAATTTAATTCAATGACCCAATCACATTAATAATAGAATTTAATATGAGTTTAGGCAAACATTTAGCTTTTCATTAAATTATTAAACAAATTTTGCAATCCAAAAAAAAAGGCCCAAAAAATCCTGATAGTAAAGTAAAATTTGTTCAAAAGATAATACCTTACATCTAAAAGTGATCCCAATTAATATAATTTCAAGCATTTTGATAAGCTTCTAGGAATCGTTAAGGCTTCTCAAAATTCACTGGTGATATACTCAAGTTTAAATAAATTTTTAATTTGAAAAAAAAAACATTACTCAACTCTCTAATATACATTTTTTTTAATACTTGCCATGGAAGTTGTTTTGGAGACGTTTTTCGTATAAAGTAAAGATTCAGATACATTCCTTAATCTTATCAAAGATTTCTCCCCCCCTACCCCGGCTGGCAATCAAGAGGATTTTGAAAGATCATCCTAAATTCAGATGTATCTTAATCATGATCAGTGTGTGGGATCAACGTCTGTTGAGCTTCTTCCGCTTAATCCGATAATTGCAATTTCTCACGATTTCCGAATCGCTAAAGATCAAACGATCCAACTATGTAGGCAGCTAAATACAACTGTCTATTTGGCTCTGGCTGTAAATGTATTTGTATCTGTATCTGTATATGTATCTGTATCTGTATCTTTATCTGTATCTTGTATATCAATCTGCATCTGTTGTGGGCTGAGCGCACACGCGACTTACCTAATATTTATTTGCTCAATGAATATTTGCAGCTGCGGTCAAATATTGGCAAAGTTCGTCAGCCAACCAGAATTAACGTTAATTAAATAAACCTACAGAAAGAGCCGAATAGACACATTCAATAGATACATACAAACACTGCGATACAGATACTCACATACATACGAGTACATCAATCGATGTCGCCTTCTTTGCTAACTAGACAACGAAAGTGACCCCAAAAAAAAAAGTCATGACAAAAAATACGGACAATGGGATAGTTTTGAAGAAATTTAGCAGTGGAGAAAGCTCACTTCAATGCATAAGTGTAAGTATAAAATTCAAAATATTTAAATATATATGTGTAAGAAATATTAAGTATAGATTTGACTGGATAAATCTTTTGACTCTCCATTAAATCGGTTTTCAGTAAAACTTCACAACTCAGTAAAATTTGCTAATTTACAGCACTAAATTCAATAAATTAATAAATTCAGTTAAGATGGAAAAAAAATTGTCGAACGAAATGAAGAATATTTGAATAATTTTAAGGGCAAAACCAAGATAAAAATGGCATTCCGCTTGAAAATCTGTTTGCATTTGGCACAGTTATTAAAGTTTGAACTTTGATCCCGCAATCATTTTTTTGTTCCATTCGGCATGATTTAAAAAAAATAAAATAAATTGTCTCAGTATCAAGTATCAGTTTTAAAAAAATTGCTTGCAAGCAAAAACCTTGAGATTTCAAATGTACTTATGAAATTCTAAAATGTTGCATATTTTTACTAATTTAGATATCAACAAGAAAATATTAAAATGTGTTTTTTTTTATTTTAACAACAGATTGAAGAAAACCCGAATGGATTGCTGAAAAGAGCTAGAAATAATATATAAATTATTTCATATTTCATATATTCTATGTTCTCTGAACATTTAATATTTTTCGAGTTTTCTTGATTATTGTTTACTTTAGTAATTACGTAATCAATTTAATAATGTCAATGTATGTTGCGTTATTTTGACATTTTCCTAATAAATGAAAGACAGTTGAATTTGAGTTGTATTTTTATTTTTATTTTCACTAATTCGCAACGTTTCTTCATTAATTAATTATACATACATAGTTTCTCATAATTTTTACAGCATTGTCTTTTTTTTTATTTCAATTTTTTTGTCGTTTTTGTTTGAATTAATTTTTTTGTTTCATTTTTGTGTTATTTTTATTTATCGACTTGAACAACTTTTAAACTTTATACAGCATTTTTCAATGGGGTTTCGCATTTGTTATACATATTTATTGGTAGCACATACATACATACATATAGTTAGATACATTGGTGTATGTATACTAGGTATTGGTATTGGTAATTCTATAGAGTCGACGATGCCAAAAGAACAAAGGAGGACGACGCAATGTGGCGACCCGGTGGACGCCTTGACGCAGCACGCAGCCTGAGGAGAAACCATGAACAGTATCAACTACAAGTATATGTACAACGATTTAAGCTCGGATCTCGGCTTGGACGACTCGCGAGTGAGAGTGAGAGTGAGAGCGAGAGCGAGCGAGAGTGCTCGCTCTCCGGCATATATATAAATATATAAGCAAGCATTTTTGTGTTATTCTCTTTGTCTATATATTTAATCGTTTTGCGGTTTGTTTTTGTGCTGCGAGTAGCGCGATAGAACAAGAGAGAGAAACAGAGTAAGGAAGTGTTGAGAGCATGAGCTTAACGAAACAGCCGAGAGCTTAACGAAACATGGCGGAGCCCAAAGAGCGAGAGTATGGCATATCGAAAAGGTGGGAGTCGTGAGCGGGAGTGAGTGGCAGTGTCAGGCGGAGCAGGAGCGGGAAGGTACAGGTGCAGGTGCAGGTGCTGGTGCTGGTGGTGGTGGAGGGGGTAGGGCATGTCTACCAAGCGTATTTTGTTCTTTGATGATTATTAACATGTACAACTTGAATTCGGTTTATTACATATTACATTTACATAATAATACATTTTTCTTTTTAATTTATTGCTTGGTTCTGCAATTTGCACCGCCCAGAAAAAGTATGAAATTGGTTTAGCTTACTGCTTATTAGATCATTTTCGCATACAATCAGTTTTGGCTTAAATAAATAATGATGGATAGAGATTAAACGTATTAATTAGTTTGTGATTAAACAAAATAAAAATAAAAAATTTTGTTGTATTTATGCGCCGCATAATACGTATTCGAAACAAACGAAACGGGAAACAAAATATATGTAATTGAATTATTTAAAACGGTAATAATGTAAACGATCAGAATCGATATATGCTAAGCATTTGTTCTTAAAAAACAAAGGTTTCGGGACGCTCATGTTAAAAAAAAGAAATAATATTAATAACAGGCACTCAAATTAATTACAAAGTGTTTTAGGATCGTACATTATTACAAACTACTACATAGCACAGATACATTTACAAACGGGTGCCGGATACGGAACCGGAACCGGAAGTCGGGCAATGCTTACAAACTCGACGTTACAATATTTATACTTTTGCTATTTCAACTGGGTGTGTGTGTGTGTGTGTGTGTGTGTGTGTGTGAGTGTGTGGGTGTATCTAGTCTATTGCGATTTATAGTTTAATAATTTTTTACTGTTTATTATTTACGGCAAATTTATAGTTCGATAACACGAAGTGGCATCCTTTCAAGTTTACTTATGATGTTAGCTGAATATGTAGCTGAATCTGCTTGTGTGTGAGTGTGTGTGTGTTGGTGTGTAAGTGTGTGTGTGTAGCGAGTCTTCTGGGATCAGTTGAAATCGCCATTGAGTTCTGCTGATCAACACGAAGAGAAAAAAATGTTTATATGCATATATATATATATATTTTATATAGTATGGTTTAATATAACTTTTTCACTTATTCTGAATTTGTTATCTTGTAACTGCATTTCGGTTTTTTTTTTCCATTCATTATTTTTTGACGGTTTTATGTTTATCTGTTTATTTGTATTTATTTTTTTTTTCTGTTTCCTGTTTTCTCCCAATTTCCACTTCCACTTGCCTCCTTTTCCAACCATTTATCGTGCCTCTCTGTGTAGTTTTAATTTCCATTTAAAGTCCTTTTTTACCTTGTTTATTTATTTCTTGCACTGCCTTTTTCTCCATCTTCAACTTCCTTCTCTTTTGCTGTACTGCTTTCTGTTGTTGTTACGGCTGTTACTGCTTAACTTCTAACTGCTAACTGTTATCTGCTACTGCTACTGTTAATGCCAATTGCTAGTTACACTCCGATTTCGCATTCTGCCTTAATTATCCAGCCAGGACTCGCGTCATTCTGTATAGTCCCACCAATCCTTTTCATATCCTTCGTGCACATGATTGAGCAGGACTGTGCATCGCTTCTCACAATATCTGCAAATTCATATATATATTTACATATTTAAATTCATTTGATTCAAATCTATAATTAAAAAAAATACCAAATTTATACCTGTATTTATCCTGTACTTTCTGTTTAATATCAGCCAGATTTTCGGATGTAATATCACGTTCCAAATACTCGGACAGCTTTTCTGTTGCCGACTCCAAATCCTTTTGATTATCCTCAAATATCATGGATTGATTGTTCTTTTTCAAATAATACGCAAAGACGTATGTATACATGAGAGTCTGACGACATTGGCAGAGTATATCGACAGCCTTTTTCAGGAATTGCACCTAAAATTCAAGAATAATTATTGTTTAGTTTTAGTAAAGTTACAGAGCTTTTAAAAAGTTTTTACGCACCTCAATCCAGGACATGTTATGCTGTTGCATTTCCTCCATTTTTTGCTTAACAGATGCATACAATTTGTTCTCAAACTTCATGGATTGCATGTGGTTCATGTAGCGATTATAATAGTGCAAATATCTGCGAAACAATTGAACTGATTAGCATGGAAAATTGAAATGAAATTTGTGTATGAATGAATCGATCCAAACCTGGCCAGTGATGAACGAAGCTTTTCCTGTGCATCGCGCGCGGCCTTCGCCTCGTCCTCATCGTAGCGATTGCAATTATACCAGGATGAGCCATGGGGCTCCCAGGAGCCGAGACAGACCCAGCAGAAATCATGTTTACAATTTTGATTTTTGCATACCATGTGATTGCAGCCGCCATCCTTTTCGATGGTGACACTGCATCTGGGACATTCTTTGGTATTGGCCGCAATCCAATTGGACGTCTCCGAGTCGTCGTCACACTTCTTAATCCATTTCTTCAGCCAGCGACACTGCACGGGATCGTGCCAATTTTCACCGCAGGCAAAACAGAAAACATGACCGCATTTGCAATGAACGCGACGAGATTCCGCATATGGAACCTTTACGGCATAGGTGCAATCGACGGACGGACACCAGCGCAACAGTTGATTGCATTCAACAAAACTATTGGTGATCAACTGCTGATATTTGACCTTGACCCGAACATCGGGCACCAAATTGGTAACGGTCACATCATCCACCAAAATATCACAGCCGTGCGCGGCGCACGATATTTTCTGGCCGAGACCCTCTGTAACGATTTTCGTTGTCAGATATTCCCGCCAGCAGTTTAGGCAAAAACGATGACCACACTCCAAGCCGGTCATGGACTACAAAATGCAAAATGGGAAATGTGAAAGAGTATACATCAGTTGAGGAGATCCGCAATCTAGTCGAATTTCCGACTATAAAATACCCGTTACTCAATTTATACATCTATTAATTGTATCACTGCTTTAAACTCTGAGTTGATTAAAAACTTAAAACGGTCATAACTATCGTTATATTAATCTGATGTTAATGCGATTTAGTTGGCTTATTAAATATTCAACACAAAAATTAATTTGATATTTTGAAAACACAATTTGTGTGTCCTTTAAAAACACACCAATTTTAGAGTCTCTAGCTCTCAGTGATATATACAATGATTAATTACATATCTGTTTTAAACTCTGAGTTGATTAAAAAATTCAGCAGTCATAACTATCGTTATATTAATCTGATGTTAATGCGATTTAGTAGGCTCATTATTAAATTTCTTTTATATTTTGAAAACACAATTTATGTGTGCTTTCAAATACACACAAATTTTAGAGTCTCTAGCTCTCAAAGACGGAAAGAAATATAAAGTAAACGTGATCTGCTTGGAGTTCATACGTGCTACTTTTGACTGCGCTAGCTCTCATAGTTTCTAGGAAGCAGGTGTTTTATGCAGATTGATAGACGGACAAAAATTACAAAGTATATATACCCGAAGTCTAAGCATAACGGGTATAAATATAAACAAAAATAGTTATTTGTTTAAGAATCTTACATCTGGCGGCAATAATGAGAAGCAAATCTCGCACTCCTCGCACTGGCTTCGTGTGGTCTGCAATATAGAGAAAGAGAGAGGAGAGAGTGTTAGAGGGAGTAAGCATGTGTGCAGTGTATCTTTATTTGCTTACCTTTTGCTGCACGGACTCGGCTGGCTTGTTAAACGGATTTATGACGTGTGCGCATTTGAAGAACTCTTCTGTATTATCATCGCTGCCATCAAAATATTTCTCAAGCAGCTTCTCCTTGTCCCACTTGAATTGATTCAGCAGTATTCGTGTTATGGGCGTCGATAACTACAAACGAGAGCGAGAGAGAGCGAAAGATACAAGGAAATGAGAAATTGTGTTGTTGATTAGCATTGCAGTTTGTAAAATTAAATTGTGATTAATTCTTTTGCTAATCAGTCAGCGATAAATGACGATCTAAATCAAGAGGTATTTATGTACAGTATGACAAGTAATTGTTTTGACAAAGAAAAAATATATATTTAAATTAAATTTTTTATTTTTAAAAATAGTTATATTCATCTTATTACTATTTCTCATTAAAACTAAAGGGCCAAAGAAAATCTGTGGTTTCTTTCTTTTTGTTACAACAATTACTTGACTTACTGTATGTACAGTATAATAAAAGTATTTCTTCAGTATATACAGCCAATGAATGAAATCATTTCTTATAATTTAAATTTATTCCAAAAACCTTAAGCAACTTTAATAAAATGAGAAAAAAGAATAAAGTTAAACTCAATGGATCTCATTATTTTTTTAAACGGATTCTAAGAACTATAAGCAACTATAATAAAAACAAAAGAATAGAAAAATCTTAACGTATTTTTTGGTGTTGTCAAAACACTTACTTGATATAGTGTGTACATCTGTACTATATTTACTTATGACTCACTCACCTTTAGCACACGATTAACCTCATCGATTATCTCGCGCTGATACTGCACTATCTCATCTGTGGTTAGCACCTTATATTGATGGTCATCAGTGTCCAATTGACGTTCCGTCGAACTGGGCATATCCACTTCCATTGCAAAATCATCATCGCCATCATCGCCCGATGATACATTACCAGAGTCAACGTTGTCCAGGAAATCGTTATCGTTATCCGAGTCCATAACTGCTATTGCGTACCTTTTGACTAACTTTTTTGTGCTGGTGTGTGTGTGTGTGTATGTGTGGGTGTGTGGGTGTCGGGGGCAGTGGAGGAAGTGAATTGGGCTGCTGTCTTCGATTGATTGTTTGCCTGCCTGTTTGCCTCTCACTCTCACTCTCGCCTGCTCTATCTTTTGCTTACGCACAAGCTCTCGCTCACGTTTCTATGCCTGCTGTGAACTTTTCTCTTGCTGATGCTGTCTGCGTTGTTCCTCCTCCTGTTGTTGTTGTTGTTGATCCCCCTTCTCGTCTTACTTTACGCGCGCTTCACTTCTCACTGGTTGATTATGCTGTTACTGCGTATTTTGCACTAGTGGAAATAAATGTAAAATATTTATATTATACATATGAAATGTAGTTACACACAAACAAACACACAGCAGTAGCATATTTATTACATAGACAACAGCAGCAACGGGCGACGTCACTTGACCTTCGTCGTTTCTTTGGGCGCTTGAGCAAACCAAATCACCTGCTTTTGAACAGCATTGTTGTTGCTCTTCGTATAATATATATACATATGCACACGCGTACACAAACAAATTGTGAAATTTGTTTAAATTTTATGTAATTTAATGAACTCACACATATAAACTAATAAATATTTTGTAGCAAACAGCTGTGCAAATAATGCAATTACAGCTGCTATTGCAAATTTGACAGAGTGCTGTTAACTAACAGCTTGGTTCCAATTCGATTGAACTAGTTCGAAGCTGTTGTTTATGCACCTGCTAGCATCTTCATTGTTGTTTTTGTTGCTGTTCTATTTTGCCTTTGCTGTAGTTGTTGTTATGCAGACCATTTTACAAAAACAAAACATAAACTTTTAATCAACAATTTTCTAATAGCTTTTGTAAAAGCAACAAATGAACCTCGAGAACCTCTTTACTTATGCCTCAAAATGCTTGATTTTTTCTTTTGTTTTGTTGCTTTTTACTTCGTCTTTGTTTTTACATTGCTATATATATGATTATATGTATACGTATGCATGCACATACATATGTAATTCAATTCAATGGCGCGTCAAGCGCTGCAAAATTAAAACGCCATAAAAAAAGAGTCCAAGTAAATGAGACTACAGCGCTGCACAGAAAAAAGCAAAGGCCACAATGGACACAACACAACACTAACATATACGTATGTCTATATGTACGAATGTATATACATATATGTATGCATGCATATACTTACATGCACACACATGCATGCTATGTACACGTTTGTGTGTTGCTATTTTCCAATTGGACCACAATGTCATTTAACCCAAAATGTCGTAGGTTTTTCGTTTTCTTTGCAGAGAGAAATAAGTTCAAATATCAATAACAAATACATAGCACATTGCACATACATTCACAAGAATTATACACAATTATGTGTACATACATATGTATGTACATATATAGTTCACACACGTATGACACAAAATCAAGGCAACACACATTTATATACATATATACAGACATACATCCATAACACATACAACAGCTGCAGCAGCTCACTTTTCTAATGGCTTTTACACACTTCTCCCGTTCCCGTTCGACATCAAACATATGAACATTACTTTACGTGGATTTTTCCATACTTTTATTTACTTTTTATGTTAATTGTAACAATATTGCGACTAGAGTTTGTATCGAGTCGTTCAGAGTAGAGGTGGAGAACTATCGATGCCACTATCGGCACTATCGATAGTTGAGCGCTATCGAGGTGCTATCGTGTGTGTGCATTTGGCCCGAGATTGGAAATAGCGAGGTGGCAACCATATTTAACTACTTTTAAAAAAATTGCTAAAAATGGTTTTTGCCTAATTTTGAAGCTAGAATTTTGAAACTTTCACAAACATTTTTGTTGTAATTTTTGTAGATTTTTCACAAATTTTTCTAGAGTTTCCTAATTAGTTTCTTTACTACGCGAAGGGTGACGTGCACCAAATGAATTTTAAATTAAACTTTATTATTTTAGAAAATCTATAATTTTGTTGCAGTTTTAAATTGTACTTTCATTGAATAATTTAATTTTTTTCAAAACATATAAAAAATGTACAAAACAAAAGCATAAAAAGTTGCAACCGTGTGGCAGCTTTCGCTCTCAGAAAAAGTTTTGATACGTGGCAGCCTTATAATCACAAAAAAGAGTCGATAGTCCTTTGTAATTTTAAAGCTAGAATTTTGAAATTTAATACTGAATTTCTGCTAGTTTTGTCAATTTACGCAACAAAATTTTGTATTTAAAATGCGTACCTGCAAACTTTGTGCTCTGACAGATTGTGGTTGTAGAGCGACAAAGCAGAACATAGGTTGCATCAATATGAGCTTTAATGTTTGGACATCATATGCGACACTACTAAGTTATGACACAAACCCAACGTGCCAACAACTAGGCACAGCCAACTTCGCGTAAAACAATATTTCGCGCACAGCCAGCTTAACATCAGTCCCAACAATGCAGCCAACTTCATGCGAGTTTGAAATTTGACGGTTTTAAAATGGCGGAAGGGAATATACATACATACCATAAAAAGCTTACGGAATGAGTTTACTGCAATAAATCTAAATACATATGTATTGCATTCTATAAATGCATTTTCAAATCTCTGCTGCTCTTATTCATGTCATTTCATCATGCCAATCGTCTTTCGTGCAGCTTTCATGAAAGAAAAAGAGACAGAAGCATATATCCCTCTACTTCATGATCGCCAATTGGAAAGAGTAAGAACGATGGTCGGTCCTTTTCTATTGCATGGTGCACATGACGTGCATTGACGTCAATTAAGCTTCCATTAACTAGTTTAAAAACACATTTGTATAAATTCAGTTTTTTAAATATATTTTATTTTTATTCCTAGCAATATATATTCGAAATTTACTTGTTAAGGCGCGTAAGACGTTACAATTATTTACTAATTTTAATTTATTTAAATTCTTTTTTTCTCAGCACGTAAAACATTATCATACGTATTTTTTTATACATTTTCGTTTTCTTTTTTCTTTTTTTTTTGTAACATTTTACATGCCTTTTTTGTTTCTTGTTGCTCTTATTCTAGGCTTGTAAAACGTTACCATCCTACTTGGCATTTTTATACATTTTTATTTCTTTCTTTCTTTTTTTTATATGTATATATTCTTGTCCCGCTTTTATTCGTGTTATTTTCTCCGGATGACAGACATTATTCATCCGGCCTAAAACAACACTAAAACCTGCTTATTTAACAATCTTTTTTTTCTTTTTTTTTTCTTCTTGTTTTAAATGCATATCTAGATCGTAAAACACTCAGATTTTATTATTATTTTTTTTAAATCTTTTGCCTTTTGATTTTCTAACTTCGGAAATCGGTGTGCACATATTTCTTCGCGCGCACACCGATTTCTAAAGCTAATACGATAGACATTTCTTTACCCTTATGCACATCAGTTATCTAAAATGGAAAAATATAAGTAAAAAATATTATTAGCTTGAAACGTGTCAACGAAAAGCTTCTTTTAAGAATTTTGCTATTCTATTGCACGCACACACACACACACACGCTTATTTGGGCCAATTTTATTTAACGATTTAATATTTGTCAATCACAAATTTATCCATTTCGCAGCTACAATTGAGCGCTTACTTTGTAAGTAAATGCAACGTGTGCTTTTTATGGAGGAGACCTAAAATAAAAATATAAAAAAATAATTATTAATAGGTCACCTCCATTTTGTTTTTCACACACACGCATACATACATACACGTGCATTGGATGTATGCACTTACCAATCGACATCTGACTGTACCGCCAAAAAGAAAAAATCACTTCCTTTTTTTATATAAAGATCCATAATACTGACATGAATTTTCTTTTCTAATGGCAAATTTAATACAAATAATAATAAGGCGCAATAGCCAAATAAATAAGTTAAAAAGTATGTGTGAGTGTCTGTATACTAAAAATTATTGACTTTGTGTGTGCGTGTGTGTATACGTTTAATAAAACGACAAAATTAAGGGTGAACAATTTAAATAAATAAGCACAAAATTTCGTGTCCGTTCTTGCCTTTCGTACAATGACAAATGCCATTGTGTTAAAGCAGTGCTGCCAACTCTTCAGGGCTTTAAAAAGCTAGATCTTCATTTAAAACAAGCTAGAAAAAGGCTAGGAAAAATATGTTTGCCGTATGGCAACCTTGGCAAAATATGGCTGCAACCGTTTGGTGGTGGCAGCCAACCATTCCAAAAATGAGCTTCGTTATTTTAGATAATTTATAACTCTTTTGTCTTCTGAAAATTGTACTTTATTGAATAATAATTTAATTAAAAAATAAACAATGCAGATTTAAATTTCGCGCCGCGAGACAAAAATCAATCGCGGATCGTTCACAATAAATTGGAAACGTGTGGCAGCCTTGTTTCACATCGATAGTTTTGATACGTGGCAGCCTTGTAAGCAGAGGAAAAGTCGATAGCCAGATAAAAATCCTTTTCTGATATTTTCTCTTATTTTAAAGCTAGAATTTTAAAATTCTGATAAGCTTTCGTTCGATTTTTGTTGCATATTGATGGTACACCGAAAGTTGGCGAGCTCGCAAAATTAATCAAAATTATAATTATTTTTTGTTTATTATTTATTTGGTTGTAATCAAATTACAAATTATTGTAGCTTATTGCTAGTGAATTAAAAATTTAAATTCGTTTCGTTCAGTTCCAGCTCATCGATGTGAACCATGCTGAATTCAGTTCGTCGATTACGTGACTTAATACCCCTATTGTCACTATCGATAAAGTCGATAAGAATATCGATGGACCCATATAATGGGAATCGAATCTTCAAGATTTTCGATGTTTGTTTATACTATCGATACAAACAGCTGCGATAGAGCAGCAGGAAAAAAACAAGAGTATAACAAAAAAAAAAAAAACAAACCGACTAGAAAGTAGAAAAACATGACCGTTTCAAACACCGTGGACCAATACACGATCATGTCCGGGGATCGTTCAAAGATAAAAGATTTGCTCTGCAATCGTCTGACAGAATGCGGCTGGCGGGATGAAGTGCGATTATTGTGCCGCAACATATTGCTAGAGAAGAGCGGCAACAACAGCGTCACCGTGGAGCAACTAATATCGGAGGTGACGCCCAAGGCGCGCACGCTGGTCCCCGATGCGGTGAAAAAGGAGCTGCTGATGAAAATTCGCACCATACTGGCGGAGAACGAGTCAGACATTTCGAATTAAATTTAATTTAACAGCTAAATAGTATTTAAGCCTATAATTTCTACATGTTCGTATCGTTATTTGCATCATAAAACATCAATTGTCAATAAAACTATATACAAAGTGGACAGTCTGTCAGCAAGGAATGCCGTGAAGGAGTGTGTGTGTGTGTGTGAGTGTGGGAGGGGGGGATGCCTTCCTTCAGATGGGACAAACGGAACCGTTGCTTATGAACTGATAACTGCCGGATACATCCGATGTCGTCGTTTGCTGTGTTCCCTCCTCCTCCGCCATGAGCTGCATTGGTGAACCCAATGCGACAACAACATTCTCAGCAGCTTTGATAACCGTATCCATGGTTGTTGTTGTTGTTGCCGTGCCCGCGGTGGATTTGACAGTGGCAGCAGCATCAGCTCCAACTCCAACTCCAGCGTTGCCTCCACTGGGCTGTGTGTACTTGCGCACCCATTCGGTGGGGTGCATCTTCTTCTTGTGGTTGTGCATGTTGGCGTGCGACTTGAAAGTGCGCGTACAGAATGGACACGAGTACAGATCGATGCCCGTGTGCGTTGCCATGTGCTCCTTTAAAGAGAATCATCCATTTATTAGTAAATAATAAATAAGCAAAATATAATATAAAATTGACTACCACAAGCCGAAGACTTAAAGATCTTACATTAAATATATATAATAACAGAAAGCTACATAATTAAATTCTTCCCCCCAAAAAACAACTGTCTTATTTAATTCAGCTGCGATATCTTAAAAAATAAAAATGCATAAACAAATAAAATGTTTCACTCAACTGCAAAATTTTTTCAAATTTTAAATTGGTAAAAAAAAAATTAAATAAAAATATAGAATATATAAATCATTGGGTTTCAATTAGGTGTTGGTTAACATAAGTTTTGAGCCACTGTAGTAATTCCATTTCACACAAACTTAGTCAAGATGTATATAATCCATATATTAACACGCTACGCAAATCTCATACAAATATTTGTATTTTTCAGAAAATAAACAAAGTTTTTACAACTAAAACTTAATTTTGGCCCAATTTCGTTGAGAAGTCTTAAAGAAAAAAAAAAACGATTTTCATATTACAACTTAATTTTGGCTCGATTATTTCTATGACAGCTATGATATATTGTTATATTGCTGAAGATGTTTATAACATTATTCAATACACAGCTCGTGAGTTTTGTTGAGATTTTTTAAGAAATATATTTCGTAAGCAAATCTTAATTTTTGAATCAGCATTCCGCTGAGAGTTTTTTGATTTAGTAGTCAACCAAATTTGTTCAGAATATTATGATAAAAACAATCTCCAGAAACAACTTGGATTTCTTAAATTAAAAACTGATTTTGAGCTAAGAATATATATACCATATATAATCTAAATATATAAAATAAATACTACAAGTCTAAATCGATCTATCTTCTACTTACTGCAAGGGCGCGTGGCAGTTTGAACTCCTTGCCACAGAGCGTGCAACTGTGCCGCTTGGTCGAGTGATGGTACCGCATGTGGCTGCTCAATGCGACGCGGGACGCCTTCTCGGCGCTGCACAGGACACAGCGATACTTGTTGTTGCCCTCGCGATCATCGTGGCGGGCCAAATGCTTCCGCAGACTGCGCTCATCGCGCAACCAGCGACTGCACAGATTGCATTGCACCTCGGCGACGGGACCATCCGGATGCAGTGCCTTTTTATGGGTTAAAAAGTTCGCCTTGGACCGGAAATTGACGCCACAAATGTCACAAATAATTGGCGTAAAGTCCGTCGTGTGCATTCGTTTTACATGCGCCGTCAGCTCAAGTTTTGTGCGGAAACTAAAAGAGACAGACAGAGAGTGCGAAACATTGAGTTAGGGTAATCAAGAGAGAGAGAGAGAGAGAGAGAAGGAGAGAGAGCAGAGAGAGAGAGAGAGTACACTTTCCAAAATACTAATACCTTTTGATCTGATTGGGGCTTTCTTTTGGGTTTTCCCCATGAAATTAAAATAATGTTTTAATTAAGAAGGCATTTGACCGACACAAAAAACCGATGGAAATAGGACGTGTTCTGTTTTCATCGGTGAGCATCGGTGAAAAGCCGACGCTTTTTAAATTCTGAAGTTTCACACGACACCGTCGGTTTTTTAACAAAAAGTGTGAAAAGGGTGAAAAAACGCTCTTCGGACGGATGCTTTAAAAAATGCTCGTCTGACGGACGCTTAACAAAAAGAATCGGTGAAAAAACGCTCGTCTGACGGAAGCTTAATGGCATAAAAAAACAGTGTCTTATACGTTCTAAAGTCTGTGGGAACCACGTACGTTTTACTGCATGTCTCACATGCCTCCGGACGCTCGGTGCCCTTGTGGCCCTTGATGTGCATGGTGAGCAGAAACTTTTTGGCGAAACGTGCCTCGCAAATGGCACATTGATGCACCAACTGTTGCTGGTCGGAGTGAAAGCGCAGCATGTGCATGTCCTGGCTGTTGCGATTGAGGAAGCTCTTGCGGCAGGGCTTACAACTAAAATACTGCGGATCCTTGTGATAATGCAAATGATCGACATACAGGGTGCGCTTCTTATAACGATTGTTGCAGCACGCCATGTAGCCGGTGCAATTGTGTTCCGCGCGAAAGTGCCGCTTCAGCTCATTGAAATTCTCCAATGGCGTCGCACAGAGACAACAATCCAATTTGACATTGGCGGCAATATAATCATCCATTTCTTTGATGCTGCTACGCTTGGCCGCCAGCTCTGGAGCATCTGGTGCTTTGGCTAGTTTCGGTTTACCCAATTGTCCCTTGGGCCGACCGCGTTTCTTGGGCTTGACTGGTTTGACCGATTTCCCAGTCTTTACTATTGTCTTTGTCACGGTTTCCTCTTCGGGCGTAGCATTTGCTGCATTGCGTCGCAGTTCACGGGATTGTGCTCGTGTTGCCCGCAACGATGAGGCAGACAATTCAATCTTTTTTTTTTTTGCTGCTGCCTGTCGCGTTTTTCCTTTAGTTGGCTTGGACTTGGCTTGGACGGGGGAATTCATGAGGAATTCATCGGCGAAGGCATCGCCATATTCCTGTTGCTCGCTGCTGTTGCTGCTGTCGTCGCTGTTACAGTTACGCGTATTGTGCGCATCGATTTCGGGCTCACACAATATGTGATCCTTGATATCAAGATCATCATCATCGGCATCATGATCATTATCATTATCGAAGGCCAGCTTTGATCCAAGTGGCGACTCGGTGTTCCAGACAACAACAGCTGGTTCGGGCGGCGGTTCCGGTTCTGTTTTCAGCAGCATCTGTTGCTTGTCCAGCACCATCAAGCAGAATTGCTCGAATTCAGTTAAATACCGCCAACATGCTGTGCACAGTCGATTCGATATGATATCGTTGACAGTTACCTGCCGATTTACATGTATATTTTTTAATTAATTGCACATCATTTATTTTCATCGACACTTTACCTCAAGCTGCAAATATTTCGCTATCACCTTGGCCAGACCGTGCTCGGCATCGCTAAATATATATACGGATATTGTGTCGTCCAAATCGCACAGGCACAAACGGCATATCATTCTTGGTTCAACTTTTTCTTTTTTCTGTTTGCTAATTCCCTTAAAAAAGTTATATTTGGGTTTGCCGCAGCCAAATCTAATCCTGCAATGTTGTAGTAAACAAGTTCGATTGAACTACACACCAAAGTGAGCGAACAAACTGCGTCCAGTGTTGCCAACTGTTCAGGGTCTAAGAAAGCTGTTAGCATTAGAAAAGTTAGAAAGTTTGCAGAAAGGTTCTTTTTTTAAATTAATTTTTTTTTTGCATTTAATCTCCAATTTACCAGCTAAAATCTTTTTCCATGCAACTTTTTTTTAGAGTTTTGTGAAATTTCATTTCTTTTATTTTTTAAATTAGAACTTGTCAATACAAATTCAACAACAACTAGAATAAATTACGAAGTAAAGATGTTAAAAACTTAAAAGAAGGTGTCTAATTTAACAATGCCTTAAATTATTTAAAAGCGACTTTGGAAACCAACAAATGAAAGATTCTATCGGTAGACGTTGTTTAAAGTTTGTAGTGAATAAATCGTAACCTTGTAAATAAATTCACCATGCGGCTAGCGACAGATTTATTAGAGTTGGGATTTTCAGTTCAATTTGCTGAATAAGCTCAAACATTCATCGTAATGAACCGTTCACTTGAACTTTTTCAGAACGAAACGAGACTACTCTATTATTTAGTTTTGTACATCGCTAAATCAAATACGAAAAGAGGAGCTGATTTTTTTGTTTTTTTTTTTATCAAGTGCAAAGAAAACTTGTTGGCAAAATGCAAAAGAAGCCGCTAAACGCAAACTCGCTGCTCGATAAACTGCATCGGGGCGCTGTGTACGCGTGCATCGGCGTCACGCTCTACGGGACGTACATGATTGGCATGCGCTATTATCACTATTACACTGTGATACGGCCGGAGAAGCAGCAGGCGGAACTGAAGCTGTTGGACGAGGGCGCCCACGACAAGGCCAAAGAGCTGAAATACTAAAAAGCATGTTTCTTAACTAAGTTTCTAATTGTTTGTTAAGTGTTCACAAATAAATAATGAACCAAGTATTCACATTTCCCTTCTCTGTTCACATTTTAGGTAACTTGTTGTGTAATGCCATTCTATGAACTATTGGCTCGAACCACAGGCCTTGTTTTCGTTAGAACAATGCGCCCATAAATCCGTTAATACCGTCAACAACCCATCTACGACGTTGACCAACAAAACGCTGTCAATGTGCAATCAATAAAGTTGCTGTCATCTTTTGTGATTTGGCATCGTGACCAGCGGCAAAGCCATCGATGTGAACTTTAATTACTCTCTGTCCACTGCAAAAACGGCAAAGCCATCGATGTGAACTAAAATTGTACTCTTTCCACTACAAGAGAATATCTGCATTTTTCTGCGTTTAGTTAACATTTCTTTTTTTGGGAATATAGGGAAAAAACTATGTTCATTTATTTTTAAAATTGAAGGAAAATGTCAAAAAATTACATGTATGTTTTTTTTATGATTTTTTAAAAACGTACATTGTTAGACAAAAATCAAAAGTGTTTTTCCAATGCATTAAAATGTCAAAACATATTTTATTAAAATGTTGCAAAATGTAGATAACTTTTTGTAGTGGAAAGAGACGAATTGCGATGTTGCAGCTGCGCGGGACAAACAAAACTGGGCAACTTCCGCCTGCAACTTCAGCTGCAGCTGCAATCGACGATGTTGTTGTTGTTGTCGTTGTTGTTGTTCATGTTGCAGTCGTGCATTAACCTCTCGCAATGTTTTCAATATACATTTGATAAATATATGTATATTTAACAATATTAAGAAACCCAGAGACAATGGCGGTTGCCACCCACTTTTTGTTTTGGCCCAAAGCTCGTTTGCCAATTTGCTGCATTCAACGATGTTGTTGTTGTTGTTATTTCTTCAAGTCCCTCTCATTCATATCTGACAATAGCAATTACGAATGCAAAGAGAAACAGAGCTGCAACTTCGTCTCTGCTGCCACTGCGGTCAAGGTCATTCTTCTTCTATTACGACTGCAGCTCGATCCGCCCAAAGCTCGCTCTGGGCAAAAAAAAAATATATATATATAAATAAATCCGCATTGTTAAGTCGTGCAGTTTCGATGGATTCGATAAGAGTTATTAGCCCAGTACCCAAATAGGCAACAAGGCTTTTGAAGTTGTGACCTTGAACTTTGGCTCATTTACCAAAACTGGTAACTCTTCAACTAGTCCAAAATTAAGTTATATATTCTAAACACTTTAAATATAATTCAGTTAAAATTGGGCTCGCTCAATGGCCAAATTACTTTTTACAAAAATTAAAACAAAAATTGTTTAAAATAAATAATTTTTGCTTTTAATTAAAAGATTGGCAATAGCTTAGGTGTCTGAATGCGTTTGACTGTAAATATACGCCCCTTCTTATGCCACGCCTATTTTTATTTTGTTCTTTTTTTTATCTTACAAACTATATTAATATTTATTTTTTTCTAATTACATATTTTTTATTTGCCCTAAAATATTTTGAAAAAAATCATACAAAACTTTTAAATGACGATCAACAATTTATTTAAAAAAGAATACGCTTGTGATCTTAGTGTGAATAAGTATTTGTATATTTTCCACTCAGTAAAATGTTTTTTTTTTTAAATTATTTTTTAATTAATGGTGATTAAATTGGGTACTGGGCATCTAACTGCCGAGCATCTCGACTGGAACGTTCTAAGTTTTTCTTTTACATTTTTTTCTTCATTGCAAATGATCTGACAGCCATCTGACTGAAATCGTTCTGAAGCCTCGGGCATTGCAAGACTTGCGGTATACCCTGTAATTTGAAATATCTTAGCCAAGGGTAGTTTCTATCTTAAGTAAACATATATCAAAATTTAAAGAATTTTTGGTTAATTGAGATTCTAAATTCAATTGAACTCCTAATAAAAATTTGGAATTTTTCATAATTTTATTTTGAACTTAAAAAATTTAAGTACAGTTACGTTGATGAATATCTAAAATTATTAATCTCTGAAAAACTATTTGTATCTATCGCAGTCGTGCTTCCTTGCAGTTTGTTATTGTAATTGATTGTTTGTGTTGTTGTTGTTGTTGTTGCTGTTGTTGCTGTTGATTTAATTAAAAATGTCAAAAACAATTGTGGAATAAATAATTTCGAAATTAAAAATGCATTTCCCACGGGGTTTTTTGCCATTTGACTTGCCACACAGCGAGTCACAGGAGCAACCGAGATACATACACTGAGTCAAGTAAGTGTTTGGACTAGCGCAAAATAAACGTGATTTCTTTTGAATTTTTATAAATAGTTCAACTCAATAGATCTAGTTTACTTTTTTGTTAAACTTCTTCTAAAAACTATGAGCAAGTACAATAATAAAAAACAATTAAAAGAAAAACAAGAAAAGATTTTATTTTAAAACAAAAAATATGATCATTTTTAAAATTTGTCAAAAAAGTTAATTATTAAAAAAAAAAGCAAACTACAGTCCCCAACTCAAATTACGAATATCCAAGAGAAATGTTCGAATTATGAAGACTTCGACTTAAGGAATTGCTTTTTTTTAAGTTTATTATGTTTATTGTCACTCGATTCGAATTATAGAATAAGATTTTTTTTTAAATAAAATATTTAGACTTTTTTAAGTGTCAAAAAAGTTACTTCACTAACTGTATGAACATATGCATAGGCATTCGTAGTCGCGCCCCTAAAAGTGGCGCAGCTACTCTCGTATGTTGCATGTTGCATGTGGCATGTGGCATGTTGCATGTGGCATGTTGCATGTGGCAGCTATCGCATGTCAAGTGAAAGCGACATTTGATCTGAGTGTGGAACGCATTAACTGTGTCAACATGTGGATCGTGTTGCACCCTAAGATTGTTGCAATTGTTGCAATTGTTGCGACTGTTGCAACAGCTTCCGTTATTGCAAAAATTACTTAATCTTTTTATTTTTGCCCAAGCTTGCCACAATCAAGAGTTCTAAGCGGAAAACGTTAGTTGCAACGCCCACAAGCTTTAGAGGGTAGAGGTAAGAAGTGCAAGGGGCGTCAGGGGGGTGGGGGGAATAGCTGACCTTTTGGGGTCTGTCGATGAGACAAACACAGACAATATTTGATTTCAGCTCAAGTTTGAAACTGAAGTCTCGTCATGCATTGAATGCTGCAGACTGCAACAATTGCTGTTGTTGTTGTTGTTGTTGTTATTGTTATTGTTATTATGGCTTTTGCATAATTGTTAACTGTAGCACAATGGCTCTAACTATAAAAGCCCTGCAATGCTGGCTAACAATCATCAATTAAGCTTTAGCTTCAGCAGCAGTCGCATCATTGTTTTCCACATCATCGATCCTCAGCATCCTCAACATGAAGTATCTGGTAAGCAATCAACAAATCAGGGATCAAAACTATTTTCATAAAAAGAAAATCCATCTTTTTTTTCAATTCATTTCAAATAAATAAATTTACAAATCAGTTTAAAAAAAAAATTGCAAAATAACAGTTACCTTTCAGTTTTTAAATAATAATAATTCAACATTTTTCAAAATTTGTCAAAATTTAAAATGAGTCCTATTTTAAATTTTCATTTCAAAAACATTTAAAAACAAGATTTTCGCATTTCAGTATTTAAATTAAATAAATAATGCAAATTTAAGGATAACTCTTATTTGAATTTTTCAATTCGAAAACATCATCAAAAAATAAATTTTATTTATCGGTGGAAATCAAAACGAATTAAAAAACATAAAGTAAATAAATATTAATATATTTCAACATTTTTCAAAATTTCAAATGAGATTAAATTTTGCAAGAATGACTTCTATTTTAAATTTTCAATTCAAAAACATTAAAAAAAGATTTCAGTAAATAAAAAAAAAATTAATAAAATTTTTAAAAATTTCAAATAAGAATTTGAAAAACAAATTAAAGAGTAATGAATAATAATATAATAATTCGAAATTTTTTTAAATTTAAAATAACACTTTCTGTATTATTATATTTGCCAAACAATGCTTAAAATTAAATTGAGAAATAATACAAATATGTGCACTAAAATTTTTATTTTAAAATTAAAGGCACAAAAATTAAATTAAGCTAGCTTGCATTTATTTTATTCTATTTTATTTTTTATTTTTTAGTATGTTTTTGTGATTTTTGCCATGTGCCTGGTTAACTGCCTGGCGGCCATTTCTGAGCCCGCAGCGGCAGCTCCCGATGCCGAACTGGAATCAACGGTGGCCGAAAAGAAGACGGAGAAACGTGGCATTTATGGTTTTGGCTATGGACATTATGGCCACGGCTACGGCGGCTATGGTCAAGGACATGGTCATTACGGCGGCTATGGCATTGCCAGTCCCTATTATGGCGGCTACGAGTATGTGCATCATGCCACGCCCTATTATGCTGGCCATCATGGCGGTTTCTACCCGTATCATCATGGTCATTACGGTTTCTATTGAGAGCTCGCATTCCGATTTATAGTATAATTCATTTTATATTATCGCCCACATACGCTCATCGCTGCACAAACAAACTTTTCATAAATAATAATTTTCGTGTTTTTTTTTTTGTTTTTGTCTCCTTTGTATCATGCGCTACGAATAAACAAATGCAACTTGAAAGCTTAAGCCAAAGTATTTGATTTCGCGCCATTCAAAATGCAACACTGCAGTTAGTGTGGAATAACAGTGACGTGTCGAGCAGCAACACTGATTCGACTACAATCGACGTATCGATTGGCGATTGTCTGGCGATATGTATCGATAGGCATTGCTCTCGCATTTTTGTTGTTCATTTTTACGCTCTTCGTTGTCGGAGACGGTTGTTTCTTCTTGCTTTTGCTTCGTGAAGCAAAAGAGCTCAGCAAATTAAATTGACACACAATTTCAATTTGAGCTAGCAAAAGGAGTCGAGTTCGAGCTAGAAAACTGGTGTGAACAGCTGTTGTTGCAGTAGTGTTGGGTAACTTTTTGTTGTTTTTTTTTACGTTGTTTTACCTACGAACTACGCGTGTAGTAAAGTGGCAGCAGAAGCATCAACAACAGCAGCAACAACAACAACAGCAACAACAACTATCGCAGTGGTGAAAAGCAAGTGCGAAAATACCAGCAAACAAGCAAAAAGCTGACCAAATTGTGGGCGAAACAAAAAAAAAATTTATTACCAGCAGATGTACATAAGTACATACAAATATACATTTATAGTTGTGGTAGTACTAATACTAGTACTAAAAAAAATGCGAATCTGTTTGTGAATATGTGAAGTGACAAAAAAAATTAGAAAAAAAAACAACAAACACACGCACTCATACACGCATACAAAAAGTCGTGAATTCGTCGTCGTCGCTGCTTTGGTGTTTGTGTACACACACACACACTTTCATACATACACATACGTACATGTGAGCTCCTCTAGTTGCGATAGAAAGAGAGAGAGCGAGAGTCGTTGTCTTTAGTTTCTGTGTTGCTTTTATTTTTGCCAGAGTATTTAATTTTTTTTCTTGTGTGTTTTTTTTATAATAATTTTCGCATTGTGAAAAGATTTTTTTTTGCTCAACGCAACTTTGGAAATCCGTGCGTTCGTGTGCGTCGCGCGCGTTGGCAGCAGCAGCAGTAAAAACACAAAAACAACAACAAGAATAACAGCGAAAATAAAATCAACAACATTTATAGGCCCGTCGAACAGTTCGCGCCACTTTGAAGAGGTATGTACATATGTACGTCTGTATATAAGCAAGTATGTTGTTGTCCAATTCAAAAAAAAAAATCTTATTAGATCACAGGCATTTGTGCGCCAGTGTGCGTGTGTGTGTTTGTGTGCGTGTGCGCTAAACAGCCGTCGTTGCTCAGGTTCAGCACGACGACTTCTTTTTCGTCTTCTTGTTGTTATTTTCTTTTCTTTCATTTTTGCTACTCACACTCATTTCGCCGTTATTTATGTAACAAGTGTGTGCGTGCTAAATGAAGTGCTGCTGCGCTGCCACTGCCTCTGCCGCTGCTTCTGCTTCGATATTGTTGTTGCTGTGTATGTATTTGGTGATTTTTCGCCTCTCGCTATTTGTTGATTGTCGACGTAAAGTTTGTAATGAAGTTGGCATCGCAGTCGCTGCCATTTCTTCTATACAATGGGTCGACGTCGACGTCGATGGCAACGGCGACATCGGCCGGCAACGCACACAAAAAGCTTCCTCCAGCATCAACAGAGGCAGCGGCAGCGAGGAGCAACGCAAAGCGCATTGAACTGGTTAGGTTCACTTTGTCATTCAGTTATCAACATAGACGATGGCGGCGGCTCAGCAGACAGAGCGAGCTCAGAAAAAAATAGCACCGTTTTTCTTTTTCTCTGCCTTTATTGGTCGGACGCGCAGCAACAGCGACGTCGGCGTTGGCGACGCATCATTAAAACTTTGACGATATTTCTTCAATTGATGAAACAGTTAGTTTTGTAATTGTTTTAAAGATATGAAAAAATTAAAATATTTGTACTATTTGTTTATAAAAATAAATGGATTTTTTATTTTTTTTTAACAGGCTCTAAAAACCACAAGCAACTATAATAAAATAAGAAAATAAATAAAATTAAAAAAGTTGTTATGTGTTGCAAAATAAAATGTGTGAATTTGTTATTTTGTCAAAACAATTACTTGACATACTGTGCGTATGTAAGCTGTTCGCTTAGAGAGGGAGGGAGACAAAGGTGCCAAAAGAAACAGCAAATACAGCAGTAGTAGCAACAACAACACACACATTTTAAAGCTGCTCTTATAATCTGCGTTCGCGTCGACGTCAACGCCGACTGCGCCGTCGGCATCACTGCTCTTGTATGTTGGCTGCTGAAACAACAAAAACAAGAAGAAAAAAAACGTCATTTGATTTTATTGTCGTTTCGTTACGCATAGCTGCGATGCCGATGTCGACGTCGCTGCCTCTGTCGCTGCTTCTGCCGCTTGTTGCGCTTTTTTTTTTATTTCAATTGTTTTCATTGCTGTTTGCCTTTACTTTTTGTTAAGCGACGTTTTCATGCGAAATTCCTAGCGGCAGCGATAAAAATAAATAAAGAAAATAACGGAATGGAATTCGTGTAATTAATGTAATGCCAATTACAATTACATTGCCCCGCCTCCCCCTCAACGCTTTTCCGTCGAGCAACAACAATGCTCAAATTTAAGACCCAACCACGCTCAAATATTTGTTTCAATTTTAGCACACAAAATATACATACATACATATTTATGCAAAAACGCAAAAACTGTAAAATAATAAATACATACATATACTAACATACGGAATCCCCTCCCCGTGAATCCTTCCGTGAATTCTTTTCTACGTTCTACTTTAAGGCAAGAAACCAAAAGCTCCATTTGCATTCAAATGAAATGAACCAAATGCGATAAAGATTCATTGTTTCATTATACTATTCGTTATACACACACTTTCTACCAACATGTGCGTGTGTGTGTGCGTGCTACAGTGAACACTCATTTAATGAAAATCTTTGGGAAATTACGTTTAGTCACTTTTTATGTTTGTTATGTTATGTATATGACAGTCGAACTCGAACTTCTGTAACTCGAATTTTCTCAAACTCGAACTAAATCGAGAGGCAATAAACTTATCAAACTTAAAACAACAAAGAATTGCATAATTCGAGCTTTTTCTTTGGATAATGGTGATTCAAGTCAAGAAAGTTGGACTTCTTTTTTAATTATCATATCAGCTTATCAATCGTGCTCAATTATAAACTTTGATTCAAATAAACTTTTGTCAAGTTGCTTAGATGATTATACTTTTATTCTAAAATATTCAAATATTTATTAAGCTTCAATTGTTATTTTAAATATCTTAATTTGAAAATTGCATTGCATTTCATTTAAATCAGGGACTGTTAATGTCGACTTTTAAAATTCAAATTTGAAACAATTAAATAAAAATTTTCATAGTTAATTCTTATTTAAAAATGTATCTTTATATTTTGCTAAAACCAAAGTTTAGTCAAATCTTGCGGTCTCCATTTTTTAAATTTGCTTTTTTTTGATTAATTTTGATAATACAAAATTATTAATATGATGAAATAGCGAAAGAGCATTGCAAATTCCCAGGCAACTTAAAATCACGTGTAGAAATATTCTTCAATATTCTACTGAATCAATGAGATATGTATGTATGTAAATAAATATTTTGATGAAGCTTATTTTCTGAAGAAATTAAGTAAATTGGACTACCGATAACCTAAGCTTTAATATTTGATGTTTTTTGTTAATGTGATTGTGATTGCACTAGACAGATTTCATTGCATTTATTATTAGTAAGGCATTTAATCGATTTTGAATTAATTTTTGATGCATTTGTTCCTCTCTAAATTGGTTTGCTTGTTCGAAGGAAAAGAAAATTGACACATGACTCATTTAAATTGATTTTGCACTTGGTGAACTTAATGCAATCATTATTTATTAGCAATTTCATTGGTTTATATTAAATTGTTAATGCACTTGTAAGGGTTAGACGCCACTCTAAAAACGTTTTCTTAAACTAGATTTAAGAATAAATTCGTGAATCACTCAAATTGATATTGCACATGGCTGATTTATTTGCATTAATAATTAATTAGCAATTTCATTGATTTTCATTTAATTTTTGATGCATTTTCTCCGTCTAAATTCAATTTGTCGTAGGCAAAGAATAAAAATAGTTTCTGAAACACGCCACTTGGTAATTAATTGTATTAAGCATTAATTAGAAATTTCAATGATTATCATTAGTTTTTTTTATGCATAAGGGTATTTCCCACTGCTATCCCATGAGTATAGAAAAATTTCATTTGGTTTTGTATTCTACAATATGTGTGCTATTCTGGCGTCTGTTTTGTTGATTGTGTATTATATTTATTTTTGCTCTTTATTCACTTGGTTCTTGGCTATTTGTTTGTGTAATTAGTAAGCGGAAATTGTCTGTGTGGGTGTGGATTTGGATTTAGATGGTATACAACCTGAAAGTTTGGTTGGGTCCAATGCAGTTCCTATAACTATGGTTAGATCTGAAGGTCAAGGGGCGATAATCATTTAATCGTCTTTCGTTATTCGCTGAATTATGAATATGATAATTCCGTTGAATGCACCTGTGACCCAATTTATTCACCTGCTACAAATTGCTGCTGAGTCATAAACCGTATTACATTTATATTCAACATGCACGCTCAATTTGATGACTTTTTTTCTTTTCTATTTTCTCTTTCATTGGCCAATTGCAGTTTTTCATTTTCCCATTCACAGCTGGAAGTTGGCTATTATGGCAACAATGGGTGGAACAGGGAGAGGCGCTTGTTTGTTGTACAGTCATTCAGTTGGTATTCTAAAATTGTTGATAAACACTAAAGGAAAAAAATACAAAATACAAAACACAAAACACAAAAAAAAAACAACATTGATCTGATATGGCAGTCAATCTTAACTTGTTTCAGAAAGATAAGATTGATATGCTCGAAAAAAAAAAATCATTTTGTTGATCTATTCTTGAATGAGTTTCGTCATTTCATTAATCACGTGTTGCCATTTATCGTTATGAATACGAATTTTAAATACTTCCAGTTCAATTTCGGGGAAAAAAATGGTAATTTCTGAGAATGTGATACAGTCGAACTTCCATAACTCGATCTTTTATATTGCCCCTCGACTTAGTGAAAAGTCGAGCTATAGAAGTTTGAGTTATGGAAGTTCTACTGTACATGCACATTTATTTTAAATATATTCAGATTGATTTTTGGCATCATTCGGACATAGTATAAAAGTATTATTTGTTCTATATCCACATGACAATTTTAATCTTTATCAATAAAGTTTACAATTATATGTAAGATGATTTTAACAACTTTGTCATGATGAAATTCCCGGGGATTAAAAGAACATATGTAGCTAAATGTAATTTCTCCCAAACATAGTTTTAGTTTAATTGTTTCCAATTACATATTTTCATAATCTAATTTTGAACTGTTTGGTTAATTGTTTACCTTGTGAATTCAACATAGCGAGGGATCACTGTACTCGTACTCAATAAGAACCACATATCAAATTTCGATTACATTTGGTTCTATCAGATATTTGAAATCACTAGATATTGTATTTTAAAATGCTCTTATCAATTCGGAAAATTTTCCGAAACCCAAGCGAAGTGCAAAGAAACAAAAGAAACGTTGAAGAACAAGAAGCAGAAGCAGCAGCAACCGACTGACTCTCAGCTTTTCTCTCTCCCTCTCTCTCTCTCTCTATATCTGACTCTGTCACACATTCGGTGCTCGCCAATCGCTTATCAATTTGTGACGTTTGCGATGCTTGTTCTCATTGTTGTTGTTTTCCATGTTTAATCTTTTTAAAACATTGTATATAGTACATACTTATATACATACATATGTACATATATTATTAAATTTCTTTTCAATGAATTCAAAAAATAAATGTATTTTGTATGTTGCATGCCTGCAAATTCGCAGACTTCAGATAAATGAATGAATCAAGGAATAATTTTACATAAAAAAGTCCAACTGGACAATTCCAATCAGAATAATGAATGTAATTAAATGTTTTCAATTTGATCTCTTACAGATTCCATGCAAAATGTCTAGTCCTGACGATAGAATACCGATACATGGTAAGTAAAAATGCTCATTGTCTGTTAGGCTTATTGGGTGGTTTGGTTCATTGGTTGCTTGGGTCGATAGGCTGATTGATTGACAGGTTGTTGTACGCAATAACAATTGAATACATACATAACTTAAAATGTACACGAAACAAAAGCTGACAAATACACACACAAAGCTGCAATTTGTATATATATGTGTGGGTGTGTTTCTCACAATTCCAAAAATAACTGTTAATAAGAAGACAAAAGCATACAACGCTGCCAACGCAGCTCAGTTACAGCTTAGCTCTTACTGACTTTGCCTTTGGCCGCGCTGTCAGCGTTGGCAGCGCGCAGCAAGCAGAGGGCAGCAGGCAGCAGGCAGAGCGACAGCTAAACAACAAGAACATTGTCCATGGTCGGGTGACAGAAGCAGACGAGAGACCCAAGACTAGCAAGTGGTTGTGACAGCCAGAGAGGGAGAGAGAGAGTAAGTGTGTAAGTGTGCATTCATCCATGTGTGTATGAATGGTGAAGGAAGCAGTGTTGCTAAATTTCAGCATTAGAAATAGCTAGATTTAAAAAAAGTAAAAGCTAAGGCAACGCTTAAAGATATTAAGCTTAAGAACCTATGCACCCAAGACACAAAATACCAACTTTTGGCTCTTTAATGTAAAATGGCTAGATCTAGCTAAAAGTCCAACAGTGTTACAGGACTAAAAATCGAATTTGCCCAAAAAATGTGATACAAGTGGCAAAAAAAATTATTTTAAAATTGTCCCATTTTTTTTTATTAGTTTTTTAATGCCTTTAGTACGAAAATTCAGATTGAAGGCTAAAATTTAAAATAAATTGTTGAAATTAGATTTAATATCTAGAAATTATTTGAGCAATGTGTCGTTCTCCTTAATTTTATTTCTATCACTTTAAACTCTATTTTGAATATTAGATCAAATCTTCTTACGTTATACATATATCCAGTTATTTAATCATTTTAAAAGTATTTACGCAATTGATAAAAATGAATTTAACGTAAAACAATCTGATCGGATGTACAGCTAAAAAATAGCTAAAATGACAACACTGAAAGGAAGTGGGTTGTTTCTTGAGTTTCCTCTGACTAGCTTAAAGCTTCAACTTTCGTTGTTTTTGTTGCTGCCTCCACTGTCAATGCCAAGCACGTGCAATAACAATTTGCCTGGCCTTGCTCCTCTCTCTCTCCCACTCTCTCTCTCTCTCTCCTCACTCAGTTACATTCTCTCTTCATATATTTTGGAGCAAGCTCTCTTGCCGGCGCTGCGGCTACTGCTGCCTTTGTGTCTGTTTGTTTGTATGACCAAAAGCAAAAGCAACTAAAACAAAAACAATAACAACAACACGAACACAACAACATTCGTTTATCGATTTTATTCTATTTTTAGCATAACAAAAATTTACTTGCCTTTGAAAATGTGTAACGACGACGCCAACGTCAAAGTCGCCGCCGCCAGCGTCAGCGTCAGCGCTGGCGTCAACGCTAACCTTACGGCCCCTTTTGGGTGCTTCTTCTTCATCGTTACGTTCACTTCTTCAACGTTTTGCCCCATCTCCCCGCGTCGTTTTAAAACTGTTACAACAATTGCCACGTGCAGCTGGCAAACGCTGCCTGGGACAACGTCCAATTGGAAGCTTATAACTCACAACTCTCGCTCGCTCTTTCGCTGGCACGTGGAACGGACACACAGACATTTTATTACATATACACACATACATATCAAAGCTTTTAGAGTTTTTATGTTGTATGCATGTGTGTTTGCGCGTGCTTTACTTAGGCAACAACAACAACAACAAGAAAAAGAAAAAGTGCAGAGTACAACGGTATCTCATGTAATCTGAAGCTGAAGAAATGTTAAGTTCTCAACCTATGCATGCAGATGCATGATTACACATGAATATACGTGATTATTTATGCATGTACATACAATATATACAGTGTGTCAATAAAAGTTTAGGTACATTATTAATTACCGAAAAAAGTACTTAATCCATTTTATTCACCAGTATTACCAACATTTGAGAGACATAAAAAAATCGAAAAAAAATACATTTAAAAAAAACAACAATATCTATGTTGTCGTAGGTTTATAAAAATCTTGTAGAGCCCGGTATAAACATAAGATAATGCATAAGAACAAGATGAAACAAATTTGTTATTTAGTCTACTTATCGATTGAGTTTATTCAAAAATTTTGATGCTACGACATCTTGGCCTACAAATAAAAAATTGGCATTCCAAGATCAGTTCTTAAGCTATTGAGTTGAGGCTTGGTATGATAAGTATCTTGGGAGCGATAAGTCAAGCTCTAAACAATTTTTATTCAAGTAGAAAAAATACATATTTATTTTTGGATTTTAGAGCATTAAAAAACCACTCAAAATACATTTTTTTTAGGAATCTAGCAAGTTGTAAAAAATAAATATCCGTTTAAATTCTTATTAATTAATTGCTTTTTAAAATGTTACCCTCAAAAGTTATTCGAAATTTAACTAGAAAATTGGAGGTGTGCAAATACTATTTGAATTGACTGTCTGTAAGAATACTTTCAATGTTATTAAAGCGAAATCATACATATACATACATATGTATGTATACTCTTGTACATATCTGATAAGAAAAACAGTGTGTGCTGGTGGAAAGGGGGAGGGTAGGGATTTTAGCTGTTGACATGTGCTTAGTGGAAGTCGTATTTTGTGCTGTCATTAAGACGCAGAACTTGTGCCTTGACCCAACGCTCTGGCAAAGGTCATGCCCCCCAAACCAACCCCTATTGGCATCAATGCTCGTTTATTCCAAACCCCCCCTCCCTTTTATTGGACCACCCGAGCTATTGTAGTTGTATTCCAAGAATAACAAATACTCAACTTTGTGTGTGTGTCTGGGTCTGTGTTTGTGTGTGTGTGTCGTTATATAAAATCGTTAGCTTTATATATCGTATAATATTTGCTGCCCATTCCATTAACCAACCACCCACCCACCCTCTTCTCTTTCTCTCTCTCACTCTCCCTCTCTCACTCAAACCGCTTCATTTCCCAGCTGCTGCTGCTGCTGTTGCTGCTTCTTCTTTTTCTTCATTTTCTGTTGCCAGTTGATTTGTGTGTATATGAGTCTGTCTCTGTGCGTGTGTGTGTAATCATTTCTAAACTGCGTTGTTGTTGTTGCTGCTTTTTGGCTTTGCATTTGTCAAGGTGAAACACGCACACACACACATACACATGCATATGTATGTATAACGAGAGCGGGAGTATTTTGCTTACACACACACACACACATGGGGGACTCTCACCTAAAACTTCGGAATAAGCCCGAAAAAAACACTGAAAGAGCCACGCCCACTTATTATATATGGCCCGCCCCAGAGGCCCCCAAATTGCTATTGCCGCAAAGTGTGTCTATTTTTAGACGAGCGCTGGAAATTTTTTCCAACACATATATTCACACACATGCACACAGTGTTGAACACACGCATATACAAGTGTCGTCTGCTATCACTCAAAACAAAGTAAGCAAAGAAGTGGGTCTGGTTATTAATTATTGTTGTTGTTCTTATTAATATTATTATGTTTTATATTGTTAACTCTCCCTTATTACACATTGTATTCATGCATATGTAATTGGCTAGATTTGTCATTTTAATTTCCAATTGGATTTCAATCTCAATGTCGTGCTTGTTCCAAACACGTGCTTCTTGTTGTTGCTGTTGGTTTCTATGTCAACACAGAATTGACCTTGGCGACGACGACACACGTCGTTTCAAACTTCTTGCAAACAGCTGACTGCAGTCGCAGCAGCAACAGCTACAGAAGCAGCAGCATTAATCACTCTCTCTTTCATACGTACATACTTTGCATGCACCTGCAGCGCAGCATGGGCATCGACAGCGCAGTCAGTGTATTGCTTACAAGTGTCACACACAACTAACACACACATACGCAAACATCAGCTGCAGCTGTTGCTTAAGCGACGCTCTCATTGACACACTCTCTCTTGCGTTTTACTCTCACCCGCTTCACTATGCGCTCTCTTTGGCAGTTTGCAGGTTCTTGCTGTGTTTTGGTTATGTATTTTCCAACACCCTACGTAAGCGCAGATGGGGTATATTTGTTTGAAAATTAATTAACTTAATGTTATATGTAATCATATGCTATATTTTTTTATTATATTGAGAATAAGATTTATTTAAGAAGAAACACAAATTTTTTGTATTATATACAAATATAGTGTTACTTTGTAGTGCAAGTTCTTAGGGTATTATATGGTCGCTCATAATATATTTTGTGCGCCTTTTCTGTTTAGTTGTTTGTGCAATGTGCGCGAGAGTTGTGTTGCGTTTTTGTTGTAGCTATTGCTGATTCTGCTGCCGATGTTGCTGCTTCTAAATATATACTCCCATAGCCATGCACGATTTATAAAAGCTGCTATATATAGAACAACAGGTCACGGCCTATTCGGTCAGACTTTTGCATAGATACATATGCGTACATACACATGTATGCATTTTACATACATGCTGCATTTTTATATTTATTTTGTGTGATTGTGTGAGTGCACTGCATTTGACTCTCAGCGTTTGTATGTAAGCACATATGTATTTTACCATTGTTCTTGTTATTGCTACTATTGCTATTTGCCTTTTGCTATTCTTTCTATATATAGAGACAGGCAGCTCCTCTCTCAGCAGCAGCCCAAAACTAGACTTTGCCTGACTGGCTTTGTTGTTGCTGCTGCTTGATTAATTTATTTTGCTTCACTTGTGCTCTGCCATAAGAGAGCATAAGCGATTCAATCAGATTGTTCGACCGAGACAGCAACACCACAGATGTATGTATGTATATACATGTTGTTGTTTTTCTGGCAGTAATTGCTAAAGCTGCAATCCAATTGGACATTTTGCTTAGTCATAAATGTGCGCGCAATTAGTTGAGTCCAGGCGATTGTCTAATTGCTGATCGACATAGCGAGAGCGGGAAACATAGAGATAGAGAGAGCGAGTGAGAAGGAAAGTGTGCGGGTGCGTGGGAGAGAGAGAGCAACAGATTGAAGTCGATTGACTCGCTGCCAGCAGTTTATCAATGAATACTTTGTGTTTTGACTGCACTTTGCCTTGTGTCCATTAACAGCGACAGCGACGTCGCGTCGTCAGTTTGTAGCGGAATATTTTTTTTTTTTTTTTTGGCGTTTATTTGCGCGCCACAAAAGCAAATCAAAAAATTAGTTAGACTATGCTAAAACGTGTAGCTGCAGCAGAGATGGAGTGCGGTAGGTGGAGAGCCGAGAGGGAAGAAGGTGGAGAGATGAAAAGTAGACAAAACGGAACTGGTCGCTGGCTTTTTTTTTGCTTTTTTTGTTTGTGTTGTGGCCTTTGTTGTTGTTGGCGTTGATGTCGACTGTGACTGCGACGTCGTCGTCGTCGTCGTCACGTGCGCGTTGTGCCCAAGCAGAAAACGCAAAAGCAAAAGCAACAGCAATAGCAGTGAAGCACAGAGAGCGGTTATCTAAAAAAGCGCTCGGGCCGGGCCCATGTAATCGCTGTAAACTTGTACAAGGTTACTAAAAATAGCCACACAGAGACATACACACACATACACACACACACACACACTTACTTGAATACAAATATACGACTCGGCTTGGTTCGTCTCGGTAATCGGCCTCGGTGCGGTGGAGATAGAGATGAAGACAGAGCGAGTGAGAGAGCGATGAGGGGGAAGGGCAAGGGAGATGGATAGTGTGTGAGGTTGCGGGGCACAGAGCACATGTTAAAATTCGTTTTAGATGTATTTTTGAAAAGCGTCTGATAAGCGCGGCCCTATCTATATAATCAACTCGAATAAGCCTAACTCACCCGCATACACACGCACGCATACACACGCACGCTCACACACACACACTCACAGTAGTGATGTAAATTTGTGTGGAAACGTCAATAAAAACATTGGAAAACATCGAGAAATATCGCCAAAAACAACATCGATGTTCGATGCATCGATGTGTTATTTTACATCACTAGCACACAGCACACAGCGTCCAAATCCAGTCGTGTGTGTGTGTGTGTGAGTGTGTGTGTGTGTACATTCTTCTTCATTTGGTATTTTATTTGGTAATTTAAGTTTTTCATAATACGCACATCGATAATTAACAGTATATCGATGTGTAATATTATCGGTAATATTTATTTTAATATTTTCATAAAAATAGTTAGATGATTAAAGATATAAATGTAGGGGATAGTTTGGAATTTCGTTTACTTATCGATAAAATGAACATCGATTTTTCTAATATATATATTTCATATATTGTACATAGTTGTAAGGACACGCGTAATATATAGAACGAATTATGTTATGTTATCGATATTTCTGTAAATTTTCAATTCAATTTTTTAATTCCTACAAATGTGTGTAAAATGTGAAAGTAGTATTAAGGTTCGGAATATAGATATTTTATCGATAGATTATGTAATCTATCGGCTAATGCGAGTATCTTAAAGTGTTGCCAATTGTATCAGCTGTAGAAAAAGTTATCTGTTTTTTTGATATTTATATGTGATTGATATTCATAGTGAAGTTCGAACCCGGAATTGCTGAGTTGTCTTAATGATTCGCCCACTTATCGATTCGTAGAATCTCATCAAGCAGAGTGTGTGAGCTGATACTATAATATTAATTAATCTTTTTTTAGTTTTTTTCTCAATCGGAATTTTTTTTTTATATTTTCGTATAAACTCTACGTAATACTCGACCAAACATTTTATTGCAGATCTGCCGCCGGAAGCGGTAAATGATGAGCGACTTTTGCGTATAACGCCGAGCAGTTTATCTCTGGACTTTAAGCCACATCCAGTGGACATCGATCAGCAAATCCTGGAGGTGAGTATCGATCCGAAAAAGGTGTCATTAATCATAATTAAGCATTTCTCTAAAAGGATAAATGTACAATATTGTGTATATTTCTTACTTTTTTTTCAATTCCTCTTTGTTGCGCATTCTTAAACGTTTCACTGATAAAATTGACGGATGAGATCGTGTATTTCTAACAGAGTTTAATAGATACAAATAGTTTTAAAACGGATTGAGCGTTTTCTGCTGTCTACCCTCTTCAACCTGAAATTTTTTGTTATCTATTGTCTTTCTTTGTTCCGCTGCTCTCTGTTTTTAATGTTCGCCTGTTTGCTTTGTTCTCCTGTGCAGATTCTTCAAGATCTTAGATTTGGCCGCTCAGCTCCTTCTCCATTATTCTCCATTATTCCTTATTTCTTCTAGTTTTTCTTCTTGTTTTTGTTTTGTGTTTTATTTATAAGACTGTTTCACTTGCCATCAGGCTACTCTGTGTTTCCTTCCTTCTATATTTCTAGTATACACGTTTATACCCTCATTGTGTATATGTGCAGTGTTTTGTCTAGTTAAGATCATTCACATTATAAATATTTTGAATCTTGGTCTTTCAAATCGATGATACTAAGAAATGCGCATTGGGAATTATTTGGCATTGTTTATTTTATTTTTTTTTTCTAATAAAAAATAATTTGTTTAAACTTTAGTTATCTTTATGCTTTTTCATGAATTTTAGCTGTAAATATTTTTCAAATAGCTAATAAAGTTGATTTATTTTTATTGAATTTCGCTGAAAATGATTGACAAGCATGAAAAGGGTGTGCAGAATTCGTTGCACTTGCTGTGCGTCGTTTTCACTTCTTGTTTGCTTCTGGTTCTAAATATAAACGCGTGTACAACTTAATGATTCTATATTTATTGTTTTCTCTACAAAAATATGTATGAGTATTTTGCGCTTTTCTTGTTGTTGTTGTTGTTGTTTTTTTTTTAAATAAAACGGCGATTGTGCTAAAAATAAAATCCAATGCGAGCCAACACACACAGCGAGAGAGAGAGAGAGGGAGAGCGAGAGAGAGAGAGAGAGACAGTGCAGTGCGGCTATAATGAGCCCGGAAATGATGCTCGAGAAATTGGTTAAATGCTGTTGCGTTCATAGCGAGTGCTCACTGTACATAGACAACTTTGTTGTGCCAATGAGCAACTGCAGCCGGACACGACCTCATGGCCCAAGTCAAAGGCAGCGGCGTCGACAGCGACTGCGACGCCAGCTGAGGCAGCAACATGTGCTGCCTCCCACCTGCCACGCCCCCTCAACACCCCCCACCGACCCGCCACTCCAAGGCGGCAGCATTTGCGCCTTGCTGCCTTGTTGCATACAATTTATTATAGCCCGTTTTTATTTTTGGGCTTTAACTTTGTGCATTTTCTTCTTCTTCTTCCTCTTCTTGTTATGTGTTTTGTTTTCTTTTGAATCTTTCGTATTTTTGGTTCAAGTGTTTCGTTGTTGTTGTTGTTGCCAAAGTGTTGCCTCAGCTTTTGCTTCCACCACCCTCTTTGCCCTCCCCCTTCGCTGGCATTTGCTTGGCCTTTTTTGTTATTTTTATTTTTTTCCTTTGAATTTATTTTTGTGTTTTATAAACTCTCTGTGGGTTTTATTTTTAACAAACACAAATAGAAAAAAATAAATACCAAAAGCATGACAGAGACAGCGCATTAGCGCTAGAGGGAGAGAGCACTATAAGTATAAAACTAAAAAAGAAAAAAACAAAAAAAAAAAGAAAACAAAAACAAAATAAAACAAAAAACTAATCACTTCTATATATACATATATGCTTTATAGATTCTCTGCGCTCTTTACTCTTTCCATCTCCCACCTCCATCTCCGCCCACTCTTCGCTTTGTTGGGATATTTTTAAAAATCTGTGGCACGAGCAAATTGTAAATTAGCTACAGGCCGATGGTGAGGGAGAGGGGGTTAAAGAGTGGGAGAGTGGGAGAGGGTGGGGTAGGGGGTGCAATTGTAGCCAGATTTAACCAAATAGATCATTACAAGAAGGAAAAGAGAATAAGAGATTGCGCGAGAGAGAGAGAGAGATAGCTAGTGAGAATGTGAGAATTTGTACTCAAAATGGCATGATTCATTTTAGCAACAATTTCTTATTGATCTCAAAAGCGGCATTTCGAGAATTCAATTGAAACTGATTTGGTAACAAATGCATCTCATAATTAGCATTATCATTAGCAATTTCATTAGCAATTATAGTGAGTGAAATCGAATTTTAGGAGAATTTCATCATTATCATTAGCATTAACATTGATATTAGCTTTTGTATTTCCATTAAATTTAGTCTTATCATAAGCATTATCATTGGCGTCAGTTTTGATAAAAAATTTAGATCGCATTGACATTGTAATAATCATGTAATTTTGACTTATCATTAGCATTGGCATTTTAATTAGTATTAGTATTTGCATTGCTCGGACTATTTTTAATGCCAATTAGCAACAAGATAAGTATTAACATTTGCTTTTGCATTTAAATAATTTACCATCAGCATTAACATTACCATAGATTTTTAATTAGCAAATAGCATTAGGTTTAATATTAGCATTGTAATCATAAGCGCTGATAAGTTCGATTGCTATTATTAAATAATCATAATATTTATTATTAGCATTACCATTTCCATGAATACAATAGGAAATATAACTATTATTAGTATATTATTAGCATCAGCAATACGTGATTAGCAATATTATTGGCATCAGCATTATTATTTTCATTAGATTAGCATTAGCATTAATTTCACCACTTAGCTTTGGCATTAGCCCCAACACTGGAATTAACATAATCATTATCATTTTAGAATTATCATAAGCATTAGTATAACTTCATACTATTATATTAGCATTAATGTTAGCTAAAGCATTAGTATTATTATTAGCATTAATTAATTGGCATTGGCCCTTTATAACTGGAAGTAACATTATTACAATCATTATTAGTATCATTATCATAAGCATAAGTATTAATACATAAAATTAAATTAGCAATTTCATTAGCAAAAGCATTAGTATTGTTATTAATGAATTAATATTAGCTTTGGCATTGGCCCTTCATAACCGGAAGTAACATTATTATTATCATTAGAATTATCATTATTAGTATTATTAGCATTAGCATTAGCTTCAGCATTGCTAGTAAATTGTATATATTTAACTTGGCCAACTGCAAGTTTTCTATTTATATGGGCTTGCCTGTGTGTTGTCTTTGGCCCCCGCTATAATTATAGCACAGGCCTTTGATAATTATAGCATTGGCCAAAGCCAGCAACTGGTGAAAAGCGTTGTGCAAGGCAAATGTCGTGGGGGGAGGGGTGAAGCAGTCATTCTATCGATGGGATAAACAGAGCGAGGGAGGTAGAGAAAAGTGTGGAAGGGGGAGTCAGGTGCATTAGCAGATTCTAGGAATCCATATGCTTACATACATACATACACACATACATATGCAGTTTGATCGCTAAGCGAGAACGATTTAACGATGAATGCCCGTTTGTCTGCCGCCGCACTGACCATGCAAGAGCGACAGAGAGAGAGAGGGAGAGACCGAAAGCAAGAGAGAGATCGAATGAGCGAGAGAGAGAGAGAGAGAGTGGGAAAAGAGAGCGTTCGCTAGCAAGCGCTACAGCAAATAACTGTATCTAAATTTGTGTTTATATTTGATTTTTGCGCCAGTTTGCCAGTCGCTTGAGTGAAACTGAAATGAAAGCGCGTCCAACGAATGCCAAAGCCAAAAGCAAAAAGCAGCAGAGCAGCAGCGGCAGAGCAGCGACCGCAGTCAATAGCAATTCAAATTGGAGCATCGACAATCCAATTGGAATTGAAATAAACCAATTCAAGCTAACAATTCTAACTGTGCGCGCCTCGTCTCGCCGCGATTGTGAAAAATCAAAGTCAATCAAAAACATAAGAACAACAACAAGAAAGCGCATAGTTTATAATAAATTCAAAACCAAACAAGTAACTTATACATATGTATTAATACATAGATAAAAAGCTGCTGGCATATACACAAAAAAAAAATTAAAAAAACTACTAGCAGAAAAATAAATAAATAAAGCTAAAATCGGCGCATTTTTCTACAGATTATTTATTAGTGAACAGTTCTGAGTAGTTTTTCTATTATTATTATTTTTTTTCTTGTGGTTTGTGTTTTTTTTTTAAATTTACTTTTTGCCCAAATGCTCTGACTACAAAAGTTAACGAAAAGTGCCTGCCAACAAAAATAATAATAATAAAAATAAAAGCAACAACAAAACAATCCAAAAACCAATTAGAAAACAAACCAACAATAAATAACACAAAAGTTTTTCAGTCTCTCTCTTACGCTCTCGCTGAGAGAGCGCGCGCGTGTGTGTGTGTGTGTGTGTGTGTGTGTTTGTATTAGTGCGACTTAGCGTCACGTTAAGGTCATGGAAACATATCAGCAGCATGTACGTAAAAGAGAGCAACAGCAAGTCCAGAGAGAGCGCTCAAGTGTGTAAGGAGAGCGAGAGTGGGAGAGCTTGGGAGAGTATCAAAGCAATGCACAATAACAAGAACAACAACAACAACTACATCAGTCATCAATTTATGATCTCTGGCAATTTGTGACGCGTGATTTGCTTTGCTGTTAATTCACTTTGTTAACTGTGAGCTGCTTAAACAGTATCCACAAAATCAACAACTTGAACAATAGAACTTGTTGTTGAAATACATGGTTTTTTAATATTCATTGTTTATAATATAAATAACAGAAAGTTTTCTTAATAGAACAAAAAGGCTGTGCACTTGAAATCAATATATAAAAATTCACAGGAATATAGTAAAACTAGATTGTACGTTTCGCTGACTACATCGATTTATAATTCTTTAAACATTTTTTTTTGTTTTTTAATAAAACGCGATTATAAGTGAATACAGTGTCTCACAGCGTTTTTCATCCAGTGCACTTTTTACTATGCTTGGTTTTTATTTCTGCTACAGATATTATATACATAAATGTATAAACAATTAGATGAAAATATATTGCTCAAGTTTAAATATTAATAAACAACAGAAATCTGCATTTAAATTTTGTTTTCATTAAAATATAAATTCATTAGTAGAGTGTCAAATAAGCTGAAAGGCACTGTGTTTTTTATTTGTAATCCTATCTTTTTATTTGAAACCTTTGCTTTATTTATTAGTTTCACAAAAATACAAAATTCTTTTGTTTTTTTCTTTATATAGGATATTGTCAAGGCTTCTCTGAGGATCTAGAAACTTGATCTTCAATACCTAAATTCTGACTTTGAGATATTGTTATGAATATATCAAATAAATTATTTTATATAATCCTTGGAGATCTCCAGATACAATATGATTTTTAGTCTTTGCTGAACTCTGACGATAATGTAATCAGAATTTCTCCAATCTCTTTTGATCTGTGAGGAGTTTATTTTATACTCGTAATGGAAAATCAACGTTGACAAATTGTTTGGCATGTGAATCGATCCGTATAAAGTCTAACAATCTACTTGGTCCAATCATTCGAATGAGCCATCCAATTGGCAATGCGTCACATTAATTGGGAAAAGCGCGAGGAGATTTCTAATGATGATTACTCACAATAAACTGCCCACGAGACATGCTCTTTCTCTCTCTCTCTCTCTCTCTCTCTGTCTCCTTTTTTCAGTGCCTAATCACTTCCTGATCTTTATATAAATATCATATGCCTAAATTTGTATATATATATGTAAATAAATTTATTTATATTCATATTTGTTTATGTCTTCGCTGTTCCCTTGATTGCAGCTAAAAAAGAATCAGGAGCTGCAAAAGCAGCGTCTTTTTCACACGTATCAGGAACAGACGAAGCAAATGGAACTGGAGCATAAAATGCAATTGGAGCACAAATATCATGTGAGTAGACGAAACGATAACGAATCACAATAAAAATAAAAAAAAAATATGAAAAAATATTAAAAAAACAAAATAAAACACAAATTTGAAAATCCTTGCAGTCAACTGTAGATTAAAAAAAAGGAAAACAGTTTCAATTAAATTACTTGATTTCTTGACAACAGTTATATATGTACATACATATGTATGTATGTATGTTTTAGTAATCGAATTGCATGTTCATGTATAGAATCTATAAGTTCCATACATCTATTTTAAAAAGGCTTTTAGTGGCTGTGAATCACTAACAAAAAATCGCCTATAATTTCGTACACTTTGTGAATTTTTTGCTTTATTTTGATACACAATTAAAGGGTGTTTTTTTTTTTTTTTTGGAGATACTTGTAATTCAAAAAAAAAATACGATTTCTTTTGTAAGAAAATTACAATAACCTCTGCAAGGGTATATAAAATCTTAGAGAATCGTGTCGATGCAGCTCGTTGATAAAGCTTCTATTTGATGTTGTTCTTGTTGTACATCGAATTGTTGTTGTAGTTGTTGTTGTGGTCGTTGCTGCTGTTGTCGCGTGGGTAGCAAAGAAAATAAATAAATTATCATGTTGCCCGGCATTTGACCGGAAGTGCCGCCCAGTGATGACTAACAACAGCAACAACAACAACAACAACAATATCTGACGCTTGACCAGCAGCAGCAACAACAACAATATCAACAACAAGAAAATACAAAATATAAACATATAAAACAAATAAATAATACAATAAATAATACAAAATATGTAATTTTATTATTATATATATATAAAAAATACAATAATACAAAATTAGTAATTTTATTATTACAAAATAAGAATAAAAAAAAAACAAATAAATAAAATAATAAACAAAATATGTAATTTTATTATTACAACAAAATAAATATAAATTCAAATAAGTAATACAAAAATTTGTAAACGATATTTCTATCTACCCTTAAAAAAAAAACAAACAACAACAACAACAAATTCTCTCGAACTTACTGTAATTTATTCAGTTTGCGGTGCATTCACATGGCGCTTTCCAGGAATTGCGGGAACAGAGTTTGGTAACGGCAGCAGCCGTTGTCGAGGAGCAGCATCGCCAACAGCAGCAACAACACCAGCAACAGCAGCAACAACAGCACCAGCAACATCAACACCAGCAACAACAGCAGCAACAACAGCAGCAACAACAGCAGCAGCAGCAGCAACAACAACAACAACAACAACAACAGCGAGAGAGAAGAGAACGTGAAGTGATGAAGAGAAAGGAGAATTGCAGCGCCAATGCGAGTCCCGAAGTCAAACAGATTCTCAGTGTAACTACTCGATCTCTTTCTCTCTCACTATCCCCCTCTTCCCCTCAGATCTCTGTCTTGTTCTCTACACAGTCTCTTCTTCTTGTTCTTCTTCTTCCATTGTAGAGCTTTCTTATGAGCCGCAAGTCACAGGCGGTGGCACCAAATGGCACAACAACAACATCTCCCTATCGCAATCGGTAAACATTGAAATATTGTTTTTATTTTAAATTTATATTGGTTATCGATATTTATTTAACTCCGCTTTATCTTGATTTATCCAACTGCCAACAAAAAAGTAGTCGAAACCACTCAAAACTTGTAACTTAAAACGGTTATCGGTTATTATCGGTTATCGGCAAAATTTGTAAATATCGGTTACGTAACGATTACTGGTTATTTGCATATTTCGGTTTCAAAATACCGGTATGATTTCGGCATACAAAACAAATTTTAAAAAATGTTTAAGATATGTCTATTTTAAAAGAAATATTTAAAAATTAAGATCTTTTTATTGAGATCAATATAAAAATTAAATAAGTTTTAAAAAACGAAGATTTCACCTTAACAACAAAATTTAATTTTATGCTTCACCCAACCGGAATGAATCGGTTTCTTTACGGCTATTTCGGTTAGAATATTTTTGGCTTTTGGGTTTCGGTGTAATAAAAACGTTTTGTTTCGGTTAACAATTTCAATCGGTTAATACCGGTAACTTGTAACAAAATTTTGAATTAGCTATTTTTTTTTTAGATTTTTACTTAAATAATTTTTTTTATAAGTCATATGACGGAAAATTAAAGTATATTATTTAACGTATTTTATATCGATAATATCGATATACCCATATCTCTTTGGTCTAATATAATTATTAATAACTTATAGGTATATTATTTTTTAATGGTCAATTCAAAATTCAACCAAAAATGAATCAATATGAAAATATATAAATATCGATAGCCAGTCCGATTTGAAGTGCACATCTCTAATTTGTGATGGCTTCGGCTTTCTTTCTTTCTTCTCAATAGCGGCGTGGTGAAAAGCTCTTCGGGAGAATCGCTGCCGGCGGGTACCGTTACCAGTGCCCATCCCTATAAAATACCACAGCCACCGCCCTCACTGCTCAAATATGAATCTGACTTTCCGCTGCGAAAAACGGGTAAGTTCTCGATCAGCCCCTGCATGTCTGTTGATACCAACCCGCTAGCCACTTTTTAGCCACGTTAACTAATTTAGGGTTAAGTCTCTGCCGCTGCTTGACGTTTCAAGTGTTGTCAATTGCATTGCTCGTTTAAATACTAAAAAAAAAAATATAATACTGAACATAACTTACTTAAGATGTAGAGAAAGCCTCTAGAGAGAGAGAGAGAGAGGGAGAGAAATAACTTATTGATCAACTCTCGATCATGCCAATAGAAAAACTTTAGAATTATCTTGGAAGCAGGTTTAGTGAGCGTTTAGAAAAAAGGAAACTTGGAATAATCCTGCAGAGAGATCATCTAGTGATCAAAGAAAAAAAGACGAGAACATTAAATTTTGTTTCATAAAATGAAAACTTAGGAAAATGCCTGAGTATATATATATATATATATATCTACATATATATTAAGATTTTATTAAGAGCTTGTAGATCAACTGTCTTCGGATAGTTTAAGCAATTTGCAGTTGATGAATCTTAGGGGAAATATTTTGTCGGTCTTATTACTGTTCAATTGAGTATCAACTTAATTCGAATATTAATACAGCATCTGAAAATTAGCGCTCGATCACTGTTCAATTTAAGTTAAAGTTCAGTTCATTGGAGTTTCTAAAGTTTAACATGCCAATTAAGATTAAAAAGAAGAAGGCGGGAAGTCTTCATAAACTTTAACTCTCGATCATTGAACAGTGAAGATTCGGTTAAATTGAGTTTGCAATTGGAAAGATTTGTATAAATAGTAAAATATGCTTCCAGAAGAAAAGTTACTGATCACTGATCGGTGATCAGTTAAGTTATAGGTAATTTTAAACGATCAGGGGAAAAAATACAGAATAGAAAGGAAGGTATTTTTTTTTAAATAAATATGGTCAAGTATTGAGATCAAAGATATATAGTTGAAGAACATGTTTCAGGTAGAATAGATTACACAATTAGAGATCACTTATAGACTGAAATGTAAGACCAAATGAAAGAAGAAGAAGGTTATCAATATTTGTAGGAATCGATAGAAGCATGAAACTACTTATGTATATACTTTAATGATGGATAGTCATCATCGCTGACAAGTGAAGACTTGAACCCAAAATAGTATATGATAGCTTTTAGACAGACCAAACACAAATACATACATATTTTAACCATTTAATGAATGAGTGTTAACTAAATGAACCCGAACCCAAACCCGAACAGCTTCGGAGCCAAATCTGCTGAAGATACGCCTAAAGCAGAGCGTGATCGAGAGAAAGGCTCGGATCGGAGGCCCGGCGGGGGCGAGGCGTCACGAGCGATTGCTCCAGGCCGCCCAGCGAAGGCATCAGAAGAACTCGGTTCTCACAAGTACGTATAACAATTTAAACACAACACACCACACACACTCACACACACACACACATCAGGAGAAAGGGAGAGGGCAGAGTGATGGAGTGATAGAGAGCGAGAATACTCAACTCTCTATCTAATGAAATTCCACAGGGAATGGCAACGACAACGGGAAGCGGTAAGAACCGCTTGGAACCACTTGGAAAGCGCTTTGTTTTGGACCCCACAATTTCCATGATGAGAATTAAGATGGAAATTGAAATTGAGTCAATTACATAAATGTTGGAATGTTGACAGAAGAAAGCAATGCGGGAAGGTCAAACGTTGGTTCAGTTTGTCTGAGGAGACGGATAAATGGATATATGGGTGGATAGATGGGTGGATAGATGGATGGATGGATGGATAGATGGATGGATAGATGGATGGATAGATGGATAGATGGATAGTTAGATGGATGGATGGATAGTTAGATGGATGGATGGATAGTTAGATGGATGGATGGATAGATGGATGGATGGATGGATGGATGGATGGATGGTTGGATGGATGGATGGTTGGACAGATGGATAGATGGATGGTTGGACAGATGGATAGATGGATGGATAGATGGATAGTTAGATGGATGGATGGATAGTTAGATGGATGGATGGATAGATGGATAGATGGATGGATGGATAGATGGATGGATGGTTGGACAGATGGATAGATGGATGGATGGTTGAATGAATGATCGTTGCCTAACAGTTTTCGTGATCCACTCCTTGTGAGCCAGCAATCTGCTTATGAATACAATATATTCGAGATCATCTCTTATAATGTTCCAAAATAATATTCTTGAATGATCAGAAATAACTCACAATTTTGGTTATCCCGGTTAAAGTATCCCCCTAAGCATTCTCTTTGATCTACATATATATGTATTTATTTTTCTTTCTTATTTTATTTCTACTATTTATGTTATTTGTATTCTGCGCTCAATTCCTTGATTTCTGAATATTTCGTGAAAAATTAGGAATAACTCCTTAATTGATTTACACATTTAGAAGAACTCACTTCTTACTTCCTTGTTTTTGATGTATTTCAACTAAAATTTACTTTTAAATTTATAAGGAATTTATTTTCTTATAGATCTTTAGTAAATCTCGAATAGTTAGTATAACAGATCTCATTAACTTTTTGTTTCTTCTAAACTCTTTTATATAGTTTTGCTGAAAAAAAAAACATTAACTTTTTGTTTCTTCTAAACTCTTTTATATAGTTTTGCTGAAAAAAAAACAATGAATAAGATATTATATTTTTTTGAAGAAGACACACGCATATCACTTTGAAGGTATCTGTATATTTTGAAGACAATCTTCTCGCTAGAGATTTTATTAAAATATATATTGCCATGCAAAGTCTTCTCAACACTCTTTTCCATGCATTTTTTGTCGAATTTGTTCCTTATCAAGTTTGCAAATTAAGTTTCGCTTTGAGGGACGGCCTTCTTGGGCATTCTCTTTTGTTTTTCCTATTCTGAAACGTTTTACACAAACATGCACACATGCAGACACAACGAAAGCTGGTAAGGAATATATATGCCCTGATTTGAAATTGTTGCTTTTACAATTTTTCTAATTTTATTCTTGTTATTATGTATGATTATTATTATTGTTGTTGTTGTTATAATTGTTGTTGCTATATTTACTTAAAATTAACCCAATGCTGCCCTACGTTATTTTTGTTGTGTGTACTTTTTAATCGAAACCTAACCTCACAAAATTTTGCCATTGCCTAATGCTAAATGCTGCATCCAGCTAAAAAGCTCCATGTCTTCCTCTTCTTCTTCTTCTTTGTGTGTCATTTTCATTAGATGAGCAAACTGGAGCTGGGAATTTTTGTTTAATTTGCAAATTGATTCGATACGAGTTTTAATCGATTTCTTTTAAAAGAATAAAACAAATATATAATTAATTTGATTTTATTTTTAATTTTTACATTGTAAAGCTCTTTTACTCGTATTCTTCATATAATTTGATTAAATTTAATTTACTTCTTGTATCGATACTATCGATATACATATGAATATTATTATTTCAATCGATTAATTTATTTAAATACTAAAGTATTACGATCTTTAAAATATTTTTGATATATTTATACATTTCATGACAATTGCATTAAATATTTAATTTCATCACACAAATTATAAACACCAAAAACAACAAATATCGATTTTCATCGATTGAAAACCCGTTCGATAACCAGCTCTAGGGCAAACAGAAGAAATCGATTGAAATTCTTCAATTCAAGCTGAATTCTTTCCAATTCTGTAGACTGCAATAGTACGCCGGATTCGGGTCCAAATTCGCCGCCCTCGTCGACGACGCTGTCGGTGGGCGTGGTCGGCAGCAGAGGCTCCCCGACCAGCGCGCCCATCCAGGAGGAGAACGAGGAGGGCAGCCAGTATCAGCCGGGTCAGAGGAGCAGCATCAACGACCTGCCCTTGTTCAGCTCCCCATCGCTGCCGAACATCTCGCTGGGTCGTCCGCATTTAACCAACGCCCAGGCGGGCCAAAACAACTATGCCATGTTCGCTGCACTGCGTCAGCATGTGGCGGCCGCTGCCGCGACGGCAGCGTCGGGCGGTGCGGGCAGCGGTGCAGTTGTTGCTGTTGCGCCGCCAGGTGGCGTTGCGGTCGGCACAGCGCCCACCTATTACAGTCCACTGGGCTTGCCGTTTGGCCGGCAGGCGGCGCCACCGCTGGCCATGATGCCGTCGACGGGCATCGCACCGCAACCATCGCCGGTGGTGCGTTCCGCGTCGGCGACCTCCACCTCCTCGTCGCAGGCCTCGCTGGTGGGCGATGTGGCACCGCCGCAGGCTCATGCCGCCTCCACAATTTTGCCTTCATCGTCGTCCTACATGCAACTGGCCACTGGCGGCGGCGTCTCCTCCGCCGCCGACGCCTCTGCCGTCAATCTCCATGCGGCTGCGGCGGCGGTTGCCGCTGCCGCTGCTGCCGTCGCTGCTGGCGGCGGCGGTGGCGGTGGCAACTTGCCGCCCACAAATAGCCACGGCCATGCCCTGTATGGTCATCATCATCATCAGCATCATAACGCGCACTCGCACGGTCATGGGCACGTGCCCATCACCGACGCCCAGGTGGCCCAGGTGCATCTCCATAAGCAGGGACACCGCCCGCTCGGCCGAACGCAGTCCGCCCCCCTGCCACTCGGACATCCCATGCTCACGGGCGTCGGCCAGCTGAATGTGGCCCAAACGCACTACGAGAACAGCGAGGTAAGTTTCAACAGTTTCAACTTTAAGGAATCTTTTTTTTTTAATTAAAAAAAAAAATACAAAAGAATGAAAACTTGGATTCATTATTTGTCCACTTTTTTTAAATCATTTTCTTCTTCTTCTTCTTTGAAAAGGAAGAATTTTTTGTGAGCTCCTGGATTAAAAGCTGCTAAAATCTCAATCAATTAACGCTCGTGCGTGGTTTGTCCAAGAATGTTTTTTGTGGAAATCAATCGCAAAACAAATCATAACATTTTTAATTGAGAAAGTTATCAATCTCCGGATGTTTCGTTGATTATTTAGATCATTTGTTAGTTGAGCAGTTTTTAAAGGCATTGTTGTCAATTTTCACATTGGCAATGTTGTGAAATTTCACATTGTCAATAAGAAATTTAAAAAGAAATAAGAAAATTATTTTGCCAAGTTTTACCATGGCATTTTTGGCAATTATCTCAAAGGCAACGATGTCAAGATTCACAAAGACATTGTAGTCAAATTTCAAAACGGTAAAGTTGGCGATTTGCATATTGCAACGTTGCGAAATTTCAGAGTGGAATTCTTGCTAAATTGTTCTATGTTAATGTGACAAAGGCAATGTTGCCCTATTTCACAATGGCAACGTTACCAAATTTCTCATAATGACAATGTTGCCCCATTTCACAATGGCAACGTTGCCAAATTTCTCATAATGACAATGTTTTTTAATTTCACAAACTTTACGAAGACACTGTTGTCACATTTCATAATGGCAGCGTTGCCAAATTTCACAATCGTTTTGCTCATATGATTTGCCCGTTATTGATTTCGATTTTGTTGTTTTTTTTTCAGGCGGAACGTCAGGCCTATGAACACCAGGTGCTCACGCAGAAGCTGCGTCAAACGGTGCTCACTCGGAGTGGCGCCGCCGCCGCCGTTGCGCAGCAGCTGCAGCTGCGCGAGGAGGAGGACGACTCCGCCGCCGAGGTGATGGATCTCACCGATAAAAAGAAGCCGCCCAAAACGGTGCTGACCAGCACAATCGCGACCAGCACGTCCCAGAATCTGCCCGAGGCACTGGCCGCCGCTGTGGCGGCTGCAGCGGCCGCCTCCTATCGCGCCTCCAATGCCGGCAAGTCGAGCAAGCTGCGGGATCAGGAATATCTGCAGCAGCAGCGCGAGTTGCTCTACCTGCAGGAGGAGGAGATGGCCAAGGGCGTGATGCGTCCACTGTCCAGGACCCTGAGCAGTCCCCTGGTACCGCTGGGTCCCCATGGACTGAGCCAGATACCGGACACGGGACAGCAGCCCTCGCCGATTGTTACATCCTCGTCGGCCGATCATATACCGCCCGTGAATCTAACGCTGCCCCACAAGCGCCATCTGTTGGGCAGCGCCTATGCCGCCCAGTTGCGTCAGCAGCAACAGCAGCTGCTCGTGGAGAACAGCAGCTCCGTTTCAGTCTCCTCCGCTCCCGCCTCGCACAAGAAGATCACAACGGGCCTGGCCTACGATCCGCTGATGCTGAAGCATACGTGCAGCTGCGGCGACAATGCACCGCATCCGGAGCACAGTGGCCGCCTGCAAAGCGTCTGGGCGAGATTGAATGAAACGGATCTGGTCAAGCGTTGCGATCGCTTGCGTGCCCGCAAAGCGACCCAGGAGGAACTGCAAACGGTTCACACCGAGGCGCACGCGATGCTCTTTGGCTCGAATCAGGGCCAGCTGAGCAGGCCGAAACTGGAGAGTGCTCTCTCCGCCAGCTTTGTGCGTCTGTCCTGCGGCGGAGTTGGCGTCGATTTGGATACCACATGGAATGAGCTGCATACGGCGACAGCGGCTCGCATGGCCGCCGGTTGTGTCATCGATTTGGCATTTAAAACGGCCAAAGGCGATTTGCGCAACGGTTTCGCCGTCGTCCGTCCACCGGGCCATCATGCCGAGGCCAATCTGGCCATGGGCTTCTGTTTCTTCAACTCGATCGCCATTGCGGCGAAACTGTTGCGTCAGCGTCTGCCCGAAATGAAGCGCATCCTAATCGTTGATTGGGTTAGTTAGTAATTCGAAATATGCCCAGAGAAACTCTCTTCTAATTGCGGATCTTCTCTCGTTTCTTGGTTCCTTTAGGATGTCCATCACGGCAATGGCACTCAGCAAGCATTCTACCAAAGTCCCGACATTCTATATCTTTCCATACATCGACACGATGACGGCAATTTCTTTCCCGGCACGGGTGGCCCCACTGAGGTGAGTTTATTTATTAATTTAATGTCGGGATGAAAAAACAAAAAAAAACGTAAGATCATAAAAGTTGTAATCTATAAACTGAATTAATCTTCAAATTAAAAACAAGCTTAATAATAATTGAGAGTTGTTTAATGTTTACAATATAGAAAAAAAAAGGCGGTTGATGTTGTTGAGTCTCTTAATAAAAAAAAAACGACACAAAAATATAATTTAAAATCAACATTAAGATTAAATAATATATATTTAATTTACAAAATAAATTACAGTTGAGTAAATGCTCTAGAGTCGCTTTATAGTAAAAAAAAAAAAAAAAAAAAAAATTCAACATTAAGATTTAATAATATATGTATATTTAAATTACAAAATAAATTAGAGTTAAGTTAATGCTCTGAGGGGTCTTTAAAATGAAAAAGAAATTAATTGGCCCAACATTTGTTGCAAGGATTTTTGAAAAACTCAGACCAATATAATCTTAAAACTAGTTAGTTGGTTCGACTAGTTAAACATAATAATAAAAAGGCTTTAATAGTGTGCGGAGCAAGCTCGAAACTAATCGTAAGGCAGAGTTCTTCTTCTACTTCCCAAAAATATAACTCTTCCACATGCACTTAGTTTAATCTAAAGTCTGTCAATTGGAAAAGTATTTTCATAGATTTTCGATTAAAATTGAATGTTGTAGTATGCGAGAAAAGTTGTTAGACTTAAAAGAGAGCTAGCTTAAAATTTACTAGATATTCAATATTTTCTGGTCTGCATTATTTCCATCAGCCTCTTACAAATCTGTCTCTTTCTAACACCATCTCTCTCTTTCTAACACTATTCTTCTCTCTATCTTACAATGGTTATTCCTCATTATATCCTTATCCTTATTCCTTATTATATCCTCATCTTATTCACTCTCTTCATATTCCTATTTAAATCTCGCTTTACAACCATCTCTTTCTAAATTGTCCCTCTCTCTCTCTCTCTCTCTCTCTCTTACAATCCCTTTTCCACCCTACATTTTCTGACTCTTTTCTTCCTTTATCCTCATCTTGTTGACTTTTATTAAACATATAGGTTTGTCTATATTTAAATCTCGCTTTGCAACCAACTCTTTCTAACACCATCTCTCTCTCTCGCTCTCTCTCCCGCTCTCCGTCTCTTTCTCGCTGCAGTGCGGCTCTGGTGCTGGTCTCGGCTTCAACGTGAACATCTCGTGGTCCGGCGCACTGAATCCACCGCTGGGCGATGCCGAATATATCGCTGCATTCCGTACTGTTGTGATGCCCATTGCCAGGTGCTTCAATCCGGACATTGTGCTCGTCTCGTCCGGCTTTGATGCGGCGACCGGACATCCGGCTCCGCTCGGCGGCTACCACGTGTCGCCGGCCTGCTTCGGCCTGATGACCCGCGAGCTGCTCCAACTGGCCAACGGCAAGGTGGTGCTGGCCCTCGAGGGCGGCTACGATCTGGCGGCCATCTGTGATTCGGCACAGGAATGTGTCCGTGCCCTGCTCGGCGATCCCGTCGCCACGATTGCCCAGTCCGAACTGGAGCGACCGCCGTGCCAGAATGCCATCAATACGCTCCAGAAGACCATTGCCATACAGGTGAGAATTGAGTGACAATTGGGGGGAAATTCTTCTTTTTTTCACTCACAGTTTAGAAGATGAAACTATTTTATTTATATTATAAATTATATATTTTTATTTTATATACACATGTAATTAACAACAACAGCCCAAAATCTATTTAAGAAAAATTGCATGTATATAACGGTTGCGTAACGGTTTTTTTTTTTGTATGTTCCGGTTTCGAAATACCGGTATGATTTCCGTTTACAAAACAAGCTCAAAAATGTTAAAGACAAACATTCAAAAATTTGCAAATTTAGGATCGCTTTAGTCAGGTCAATATATAAATTATAGAAGTTATAATTAAATTTTGTTTTAAAAAAAAAGATAATTACATTTTAACAACATAATTTCATTTCGGTTTCTTAACGGTTATATTGGAATAATTTCGGTTTTTTGGGCTTTGATATAATAAAAAAGTTTTGTTTCGGTCACGGTTTCTGTTACGGTTGCCAATTTCAATCGGTTAATACCGGTTAACGGTTACGGTTTCGGTTTTAATCGCTGAATTAAAAATAATTCCATTAGAAATCGACAAACTCAATTGTTCATCGTAGTTCATTTGAGTTAGTTTCGACATTAATTAATTAAATGTTAAAAGATGAGATAACATATTGGTAATGTTATTAGAAAATGTAGGTACAGTCGAACTTTTATAAGCCGAACTTCTATAACTCGAATTCTGTCTAACTCGTACTAAATCGAGTGGCAATGAACTGAATAAACTTAACAAAAATAAAGAGTTAGGAAAGTTTGACAATAAGTGTAATTTATAGTTTATTTTTTTTTTAAGAAATTATCTTATTTGAAACTTTTTGAAAACGAGCTAAATTAAAGAAATAAATTATTTAATAAATATAATACAATAAATTGAATAAATCAAATATTAATAATCGACTTTACTGTTCTTTTAAATTGAAAATTGAATGGTTAACTTTATAACAACCTGAATGATTGTAGTTTGTAATTTTGCAGTTAATTTAAAATTTTTTTTTTGGAAATTTTAAAATTTTTCAGAAATAACAAATTTGAAAGTAATTAAATGAAAAAATGAAATTAAATGAATTTTCGTATTTTGTTTAGCAAACACACTGGCCCTGCGTCCGTCTGCTGGAACACACCGTCGGCCTGTCCGCGCTGGAGGCGCTGAAGATCGAGCACGACGAGTCCGAAACGGTCAACGCCATGGCCGGTCTCTCCATGCAGTCGCTGCACAGGTGACCCAGATAAATCCCACTCAAGTTATCGTAGTCAATTGAAACTAATCTTTACTATTTTGTTTTTGTTGTTTTTTATAGAACACTTTCGCGAGATGATTCCGAGGAGCCGATGGATCAGGATGAAACCAAATAGACGCACGCCGCTGCCAACGCCGCCGCCTGCTCAACGCACTCTAGTTATTGTTGTAGTTTAATTGTTGTTGTTTATTGTTGTTGATGTCATTTGTTGTCATCGTCATCGACGTCGATGTTGCTGTCATCATGGATCGTCAGTTCCTCGCCTATTGCTATACTCTCACTCTATCTCACTCACCCACTCACTCTCTATCTCTCTCTCTCTCTAGCTAACTGTCTGTAATTTATATACACTACACACACACACACACGCACGCGCACACACAACACAGAAATACAAATACAAATACAAATAGAAAAAGTTGCCTTGAAGCAAGTTTAATTAATATACTTAAATGAAACAACAAAACAACGTACCATCGAATGAAAAGGAAATGCAAAAATGCGAAGCAGCAGAGGAAGAAGACAAAGCAGAAGAAACAGATAGAGTAGCCAGCAAAGTAAGAGAAAGAAGCTGTGAGGAAGAGTTGAAAACCAGGCCGAAAGTTCAAAACGTGGCTGGGCCACTTAAAAAACAATTATATAAAAAAAACTAAAACTGAAACTAAAACTAAACAAAAGAAATATATACATAAAGAGAAAGTCTAAAAAGAACAGAAGAGACGACAAGAGAAGAGAAGAGAAGAGAAGGCGCAACAAAATAGCAAGCGAAGAAATTTGTAAGAATCAGAAGAGTTATTTAACTGTTATATAGAGACTATGTATAACACAATAGATTAGTATAATAGTTACAATAAAGTAGAGTGTATGAATGTTTACAATACGCATATAGAAAATGAAATGAACTAACGAAACTTTTATGAAATGATGTATGTAAAAGTAGTGCGTACATAAAACATACTATAACTGTTCTATACACACACCTATATATATATATATATATATATACTAAATGTGTATATCTTTATATATATAAAATACTATATAAAGCCTGCATTTGTTAAACGAATATTATATAAATGTTGAACGTGCAAAAAACTATTTTTTACTATTATTATTATTTTTTTTTTCGATTATACATTTACGTTCGTTGTGTGTATCATCACTATTATTATTATTATTATTTTGTTTATGTATATTCTTTTCATTTTATTGTTTTGTATGAATGTTGAGAGATGAAAGAAATGTTGGATTAGTTGTAGCTCGATTTATACAGAATATACGATATATATGAAACAAGTGTATATGTTTTAAGCTGTAATATGATATGTAATATGATACTATGTAATAATAACAAATGTGAAATGATTGTCAAACGATTGTCTAGAATCTTTATTTATTAACTATTATTATGATTATTATTATTATTATTATTACAATAATTATGATTATTATTATTACTATGATTGTTGTTGTTCTTGCTGTTTTTCATTTTTTTGTTGGGTGGCTCACACAGCACAATCTACATATGTGTGTATGTATTTTCTATGTATAGATTGTCAACTAACGGTAAAACACGTACAAACTACAGTTACAATATTCATTGTTTCGTTTTTGGCTTTTCAACTGTAACTTTTACAACTAGAGACTATAAATGCTAAAAAAAAAAACAAAACAAATTGTTAGAGCGCTTTTTGTACAATTCCTAGTTAACAACATATGTATAAATGTGTGTGTGTGTGTGTGCATGTTTTAAGTACAGAACGAAACGATCAAATCTAAAGTAAAAAAAAAAAAAAAACGTACAATCAAGGCTGCTAAATGAATTTTAATCTTGGACTGGAAATCTTACTCTTCAAATAATACATCAGAATATTAAGTATTTTGTTTGAAAAACAATTGCATAAAATAATTTGCAATTTTATTACATATTACTCTTAAAATAATATTCTTAAAATTGATTCTTAAACTAAAAATATAAATAAATTTTGTTAAATATTTCTATGAATTGTAAAAGTTGAGAAAATATGTATAATAATTATGTTGAATTGAATTGAATGGAAAAAGAACGAAACATTTTCGAGGTTTGCAGCCTTGGTTACAATAATGATCAAATATTAATGATAATATGTTCATAGGTGTGTTTGAATGAAAATATGAAATATGTGTGTGTGTGTGTAGATATAATGATAAATGATAAACCTGATCTAATCACAAAATGCTGTTGTTGATAAAGCTGCTCCGGCGAATTGGGCTGGCACCCAAAGGCAAAACAAAAAAAGGCAGCGATAAAGATGAATTCGAATAAACAATAAGTTGGCCGAAAGATCGCATGTTAACCCAATTGTTTGTACATATTGTGTGCATGTATGTCTGTGTGCATATATGTGTTTGTTAACTGTAAATTAGATAGTGCGAATGTGCGTGTTTCGTGTGTGTTAATTGTTTGTTTGTAAAATATGTTAAATGAGCACAACGAGATAACGAGCAGGAGAATTATGATAGAAAACATAATGTTAACAACAGCTTAAACAATAATAAAATCACAAAAAAAAAGCAGAACAGAAAAAACATTGCCATTTCCAAAACGTTCTTCGATGATCCGAAAATGAAGTAATTTGAAAGTCGTTTTAATTTAGAATTGCTTTGGATATCATATTTATTTTAAATATTTTATTGTTCTGCTGGAAATGACGTTTAAATGGAAATCAAATTGATTGATTGTACATTCATGTGTTTTTTTCCATACAAAGTGTGTTCGATATTATGTATATGTACTCGTTCTTGGGTTATTTATGGTGTTAAACGGGCCATAATTGTTACCAAAAAAACAAAAGTAAAAAACAAATACCCATAAAACAGTTAACACAAAGACGAATTATTTGAGCTTATGCGAAGTTGCTCGGTTTTAAATCGGTAACAGCTCGTCAAATAGTATTTGTCGCATTAGTATAAACATACTTATATATACATATACATACAAATGAAAACAAAATGTCTGTGTCGCTTTTCTATATGATAATAAAACTGAATAACAAAATGTAAATTCATTGTGAATGGAATTCGAATTTTGGCGCCATGTCTCTAATTTGAATATTGAACACAGCGCAGTATTATTTTCCAAAAATCACGAAGGTCACACTGTCATTTCAATGAAATCAAAATGGAGTCCTTTCACTGTGATCGACGTTTTCACTTGATTTAGTCCTTAATGCGAGCTGGTCACACTGATCTCGTGTTATGGTTTTATATGGCAAATCGAGTGTTGCATTAAAAAACAACAATCAATCTACAAATGCTAATAATAATATAATAATTATACTCTGGACCCAAGAAGAGACCTTTTGCACTTAAAATTGTTTATTATAGTTGAGATTTCAATTCGCCTATCTTATCGCTCTGATTTGGCCACACATCCATATGTAAATGTGCGTATGCGCTATTTTATACCCTGTGCTAAAAGTGGGCAAAGGTTGGTTAGTAGAGGGCATGGGGTGACAGCAACAGAAAATCTCAGCAAACATAACTTGAAAGAATTGAAAACAGTTCTTTTAATAAAATGGCACTTTCTTTCATTAACTAATCAGTTATATATATATATAGGTTTTCTGGATATCCTAAATTTTAACAATTATTATTAACAATTATATTTTTTTGTATATATTTTTTTAATATGTTTAGCCAAAATTATTACAACAATTTTTTAAAATTAAAAAGTTGAAATACAAAGTTCCTTTTTTTATTTTGTGTATAAGTAAACTATTTGAAATCCTTCTTTTTCCTTTCAAAAAAAACCTGACGTTACTAATAGTTTTACTACCACTACTTACTACTACTAATACTTTTGGATCTGATTGGGTTTTTTTCCCAGTCCATGCAACAAATGTTAATCACTTAATCATTTGTTGAACACCCCCAGATTTTGACACTATTCAGCTTAAATTTCATTTATATATTTAAAGTCATTAATTAATTTATTTTAATTTAATTTCTAAAAGTACTCTTGGTCAACTGTTCTAAGTTGACATTAAATAAATAAAGAGTCCAACGTAAAGTTTTGGTCTAATAATGGATAATGCTCTTTGTCCGATTAAATTGTATAAGTTTGTATTTTAAATAATAAACAATAATAATAATAATTTATTTCTATACAATATTTTTATTTTCAATTTTGTATTTATTTGTACAGAATTGGTACAGGGTATCCCACAGTCGAGCTTGCTGCACTGTTGCCTACCAGTTTATTATGTGTGCACATTTGTAGGCAACTGATTAAAACAGCTGATGCTAGAGGGAGGGGGGTGTGGGGAGTGCACCATTGGACACAGCAGATAAACGAGTCGAGGCGACAATCGTTTGTTTAGTTTGTGAATGCAACTTGAGTGAGAGTGAAATCGGAATGCAGCTGGCAATGGGAATGGGAATGGAAATGGACGCTGGGTTCAATGATCTCCAACGAGAGCGAGAGTCGGCAACATTTTCCAGCGAGGACTTTGCCATTTGGTGGGCGGGGGGCAAAGCCGCTTTGGAGGAGCGGCGTGAGCTGGAGCGTTATTTCATCGACGATCCCGAGTTTGAGGATGCAGTGCATCCGAGCTTCATGTCATACAAGGAACGCTACGAGCACGCCTTGGCCAAGGGCATCAAATTTCTGGTCAAGTTGCGTCAATGGCAGAGCACAGGGAATGCAGCACGGACAGGGGATAATAATAACGATAATGTCGATCTGAAGTTATTGTATGATCTGCGCATGCTCATGTCGGGCCCGCTGGGCACAGCGCTGTTCCAGCAGAGCTTTCCCCTCCGCCTGCACTTCTCCATGTTCCTGAGCACGCTGCTCAATCAGGCAACGGAGGAGCAGCAGAAACGTTGGCTGAAACGCGCCTGGCACTTGGATGGCATCATTGGCACCTATGCCCAAACGGAACTCGGCCATGGCAGCTACATTCGTGGCCTGGAGACACGCGCCGACTACGATCCGAAGAGTGAGGAGTTTGTCATAAATACGCCCAAATTGACCGCCTACAAGTGGTGGCCGGGGGGAATGGGCCACACGGCCAATATGGTGGTGGTGCTGGCCCAGCTCTACGTCCAGGGCAAGCATCATGGCCTCCAGCCGTTCCTGGTGCGCATACGAGACGAGCGGACGCATGAACCGATGCCGGGCATCGATGTGGGCGACATTGGCGCCAAGCTGGGCGCCAACGGGGTCAACAATGGTTTCCTTGGATTCCGCAATGTACGCATTCCCAGGGACCAGATGCTCATGAGGCACGCCCAGGTCATGGCCGATGGCACCTTCGTGAAGGCGTCGCAGCCTCTGCTCCTCTACGGCACAATGGTCTTCGTGCGCGTCATGATCGTCCGGGACGTGATGTTCGGGCTGCTCCAAGCGGCCACCATTGCCACACGGTAGGTTGACTACTCACGATACTATCGATATATCGAATTACTATTTTATTTTTACACTATCGATCTTTCGACTTTGATAGTTAACGATAGTCACTGTTTTTGGCGCAAGTTCAAAATTAATTGGTGTTGGCCGTAGAGCTCTGTCGCCCACTCACGATACTATCGATATATCGAATTATTATTTTATTTTTACACTATCGATCTTTGGACTTCGATAGTTAACGATAGTCACTGTTTTTGGCGCAAGTTCAAAATTAATTGGTGTTGGCCGTAGAGCTCTGTCGCCCACTCCCGATACTATCGATATATCGAATTATTATTTTATTTTTACACTATCGATCTTTGGACTTCGATAGTTAACGATAGTCACTGCTTTTGGCGCAACTGCAAGATTTATTGGTGTTGGCGGTAGAGCTCTGTCGCCCACTCACGATACTATCGATATATCGAATTATTTTATTTTTACACTATCGATCTTTCGACTTAGATAGTTTACGATAGTCACTGTTTTTGGCGCAAGTTCAAAATTAATTGGTGTTGGCCGTAGAGCTCTGTCGCCCACTCATCGATACATTCGATACATCGAATTTTTATTTTATTTTAACACTATCGATGTTTCGACTTCGATAGTTGACGATAGTCACTGTTTTTGGCGCAAGTGCAAATTAAGTTGGTGCTTGGCGGCTGAAAATTGTCAAATTTTGTACAAATTCTGAAAATCTTAGTTTTAGTTTTCTATTTTTACTGTGATCTATTAGATTTTCTTTTAATATTTTATATGTAAAGACTGAAATTAGCACTTCTGTTATTTGAATACATAAATGTTGGTAAGAAAACGATACTATCGAATTTTTGTATGGAAAACTTCAAAAGTATCGAATATCCAATATGTAAAAATGGTCAAAACCAAAATCGAGTTATCGATATATCGAGGAAAAAAACAGTTATCGATTTAAGGTATTTGATAATTGAGTTGTCGATGTAGATTTACAGCACTAATATCGATAGTCCCATCTCTCACTAATCCTCTCCAGCTACTCGGCCGTGCGTCGCCAGAGTCCCATTGAGCCGAATTCGGCTGAGCCACAAATCCTGGACCATGTGACGCAACAGGAGAAGGTGCTGCCACAGGTGGCACGTGGCGTCTGCTATCGCCTGGCGGCGGATGGGCTGTGGACGTTCTATCAGCGGGTCATGGATCAGCTGGCGCACAAGGAAACCGAGTCAGCCGGAGGCCGGGAGCTGCCGGAGCTGCATGCGCTGAGCTGCTGCCTCAAGTCGGTCTGCACGCTGGATGCCGCCGAGGGCATCGATGTGCTGCGCAAGTCGTGTGGTGGCCATGGCTATCTGTCGTCGGCCAACTTTGACAGCATCCAGGGACTGGCCAATGCCGCCGTCACCTACGAGGGCGAATACACGGTGCTGTTGCTGCAGACCTCACGTTTCCTGTTGCGTCAATATGTGGACGGCATCCGTCGCAAGGTGCTGCCCGCCAGCGTTGCCTATTTGCGCAACAGCGCGCCACTCAGTTGGGGTCCAGACCTGCTCGAGAATGTGGCGCGCGCGCTGGAGATTAGCAGCACGCAGCAGGTGCGCGAAGCTTGGCAGTTGAAGGAGGATCAACGGAAGCGTGGCAAGCACACGGAAGAGCAGGCCACCAATTTGGCTGGACGAAGATTGGCAGCCGCGGCATCGTTGCATGGACACGCCTACCTCACACGCAACTCAATCAGGGCGCTGCAGGGATTAGGAGACCTAAAGCCAGAGCTTGGCCAGCTGCTGCAGCAGCTAATCGAACTGTTCGTGCTGGACACATTCCAGCGGCAACTGGGCGCCGTCCTGAAATGGAACAGCCTCAATAGTCGCCAGCTGCAGCAGGTGGAGCAGCGCTACGAGCAGCTGCTGCTGCAACTGCGTCCCAATGCGGTGGCCATTGTCGATGGCTTCGATTTCCACGATCGCGTGCTCGGCTCCACGCTGGGCTGTCACGACGGACGCGTCTACGAGCGCCTGATGGAGCACGCCCGCGGCAATCCCTTGAACCAGGTGACGGTCAACCGGAGCTATCAGACCCATCTGCGTCCCCTGATGCTGGGCAAGCTTTGAAGAATTGTTTGGCTTTATTTGTGACGAACGCGGCGATTGATTACACAGAAAGCATTTTGAATTAAGCTATTAAATTAGATCTGAGTTGGGCAGCCACCAAACTCTTTTTTGTAAATTGGCATCAAAAAGTCGCCGTCTTCATCGTCGTTTAATTAATGACTCGCAACAATTACAAAAATAAATAAAAAATTGCGGAATTTGTTGGCTGCCCACCACTGGATTACATTCTAGAACATGTATATAATAATAATATAATATAATATGTAATAATTGTACATAACATAAATACGTGATGAATGTTTTTTCTTAGAGTTTTAGAACATCTTCTTTTTGACCGCCGTATAGCGCTCCATGTAAACGTCGTAGCCGTCGAGATCGGTAAACTGCTTGGAGTTGAACAGATTGCCATCGACGGCCAGATTACAGATCTTGGACTCCTTGAGGATCCGTGGCGTTAACGCATTTGCCTGCAAGCAATTCTCCTCAAGCCGCAGCGTCTTGAGCTTGGGACAATCGGCAATATCTTCGGCTAGCGATGATATTTGGTTCTGGTTGAGGTTCAGCTCGGTCACATACAGATTGCCCACCTCGCTGGGCACCTGGGTTATTTGGTTGCGCGACAAATCCAGCACATCCAGTTGCTTCAAGCCACACAGCATGGATGGGAAAGTCTTTAGCTGATTGTTGCTCAAATTGACCGTTTTGAGGTGCGTGCAATTGCTCAATGTCTTGGGTAGCTTGGTCAGGAAATTGTCCATGAGGAGCAGCACCTCCAGCTTAAGCAGCTCGCCCACCACCTCGTTCAGATCGACGAGACGATTGCCACTTAGATTTAGATGCTTCAACATCGTCAGACGGCCGAGTTCGTCGGGTACATTCTCAAAGCGATTCTCCGATAAATCAAGTGTCTTCAGCACATTGGGATATGTCTTTAGCTGCGGCGGGAACTCCTGTAATCGTTGCAATGAGATTTTCAGCACTCCCGTTTTCTGTGCCGTCTCCAGATGCTGTTTTATTTGTTTGTTGCCCATTCTCGTACTTCTGCTCAACTCAGAGCTGCTGACTGCACAATTAGTTCCCACTATCGACATATCGATATTTCGGTGCGATACTTGTATGCGATGCTTATTGGCTTTTTTCCGAAACGACTCCAAAGTCATATATCGATATTTATTTTATACGAACAGAATTTGTGTACAATTTTGAGAAATACGACCGAAAATTGAGCTGGGGTAACTACGCACTAAGCATAAGCAAGTGAAATTAAATTACACGTTTTAAAACAATTGCTATCAATATTTGAAATGCAAATGTTTATTGCCCGCAATATCGAATACGTGTATCGGTGAGTTTCGTGAAACGATATTGGAAACACGATACTAAATATTTATGATGATTGTAAAAATCATGAAAAAAAAATCAAATGTCGGCAACGATAAAAACAATGGTCAAAGTTTCAATATTGCTAACAACAAAAATTAAATAAAAATATATTATCGAAAACGCCCAAGCCGATACAAATATATCGATATGTATTGGACAACCCCATTTGCAACACTTGCGATTTGACCAACACTGGAGCTGTCATAAAATACAAGCGTGGACTGACTGCGGCATCCAAAGGAAGCACTCAATAGTTATTTTTTTTTGGTAAGTTCTAGACGAAAAGCGCATTTAAACGGACACCGCAATTAACGAGCTCGTTGCACACATTTTGCGCTGTCTTGCAGTTTTCGCCGTGAAACACAAATAGCGAATTTGATAAGTAAAAAAACGCAGTTGGTTGACCGTGAAGCACGCGCTACAGTTGCAATTTGAGGAGGAACCGGTGTTGGAACTCAAGAGAGCTGGTACTTTTTTGCTTAATTGAAACGTACAACGTAAGCGTCGAACGTACAACGTATAACGTATACAATGCCCAAAGACACAATTGGCAAGGTGCAGGAGTACAAGGACTCGCTGATCACCAAGGCGGAGACTTTGATAACAAAAGGATTTCCGGAGAAAATCGTTGAACTCAACGAGCTGCTCTCAACTCCCATGTTCAATGAGCGCAACTTTAGCGAGGTACATCAGGATCTAAACATTCCGGTCTTGGCGCCCGTACTGGTCAACAATCATGACGGCGATGTTGACATCAACGATGATAACGATCATCCAGTGACAAAGCGGCCGCGCAAAGATGACAACGTTTCGGTTTCGGTATCGGGCACAGCCGTATTGGGACTCCCCGGTGGCACGGTGCCATGCAACAAGCCGCTCTGTGAAATGATCAAGGTGGTCAAACCGATCATACGCAAACTGGTTGAGGATTGTAAGTTGTATTTGACTATTTCACAATGCACTGTAATTAATTCTTTTCCTGTGCGTGTCCGCAGCGAACCTTTTGAAAATGTGGATTTCATTTATGATACCCAAAATCGAGGACGGCAACAATTTTGGTGTTTCAATTCAGGAGGATACGCTCGCCGAGATCCAGACGGTTGAATCGGAGGCGGCTGCCTTCTTTGATCAGATATCGCGCTTCTTTCTAACGCGCGCCAAGGTTGTATCCAAGGTCGCCAAGTATCCGCATATCGATGATTACAGACGCGCCGTTGTCGAGCTGGATGAGAAGGAATACCTCAGTCTGTGGCTGGTTGTTTGCGAGGTTCGCAATCGTTACTCCTCGCTGCACGATATAGTTATTAAAAATCTGGAGAAACTGAAGAAGCCCCGTTCATCGAACACCGAGAGCTTATACTAGAGGCGCCCATTTATATATTATACGATATTTTGCTTAACATTTACAACGACCATACACCTCCTTCCTATACATACTATAGAGCATCCGCATCAGCATCCGCATCCGCATCCGCAAACACACATCCAGATCCAGAACCCAGATCACCTAGTACTGCGGTTAAAGCTAAATCCTCTCGAAATTTTCCACCCGCGCCAATTGAATTCTTTGTTATTATTCTTTAAGGAAAAAAGTTGTAAGACATTTCAAGAATAACAACTTGGACGACATGTAAATGGCGAAACGTTCTTAAGGAAAGTTTAAGATAATAAAATATTTGGGTATCTAGATTATAATCTAGATTAAAGTAATATACAAACAAATACCGATGCTGAATTATTAATTCCAAGAAATAGATTTAACTATACACACACAGACACTCGTCAATAAAACCAATCAAATCTCGACCGTTCTCATGATGCATCAATTCCATAGAAATGGGTAACTGACACTTGTAATATATGCGAATGGGAATAGTACAAAATACTAGTATTGGTCGAGGTCATATGTTTTTTTTGGCTATTTAATTGCCTGCTTATATCCATATTAGTTTGGTGACGTGCGTTCCATAACTGGCTCCATCAGCGTTTAATTTAATGTTGCATACTTTTGGGCTGTCAAGAAAATGTGCTTTCTATGGGAATGTGGATGTTGTCTGAATAAATATAAATAATGCGTATTTTGAACAATCTGAAAATGCCTTTGAAAAACCCCCAAGAGAGAAACAGAAAGTCACATTTTGTTATACATTTGTTTTGTTTTTGTTTTTATTTTGTTTGTTTGTTTGTATTTGTTTTTATTTTTGTTTTGTTTGCTTTTTAATATGTTGTATTTAATATTATATTATTACTTGTAAGCTTACAACTTAAGGCATAAAGTTACAAACTAAAACTTAAGAGCTACACATCATTTTTTATCAATCATAATCAGCTCTAGCTCTCGCGACTTTGCGCTTATTTTAATACACATATTTATTTTTATACATATGTATATGGTATTCATATTTCATTTAATTTTATATGTTTCTTGTATTTTCATAATAATAATATTTATTTGAATTGTTTATCAATTATGCATTCATCATGGTTTTCAAACAAAAAAGAATCGAAGTTAATGAAAATATAATATAAAAACGAGTTTCATTCAATTTATCGACTTTGTGTTGTTCTTTCTGTTATTATTATCAGCATATTTCAACTTGTTATACATACAATTATCATAATCTTCATATCATCATCACTATAATAATTTTCGTGATCTGCTGCTCGTTCAGAATTAACGCAGGCTTTAAAATTCGGTTATTTATGTATTTATTTTTGTTGTTTTTTTTGGGGTCGCCGTTTTCTTTCATTTACATATAATTATAGATATAGATATACATGTACACATGTACACATGTACACATATACACATATACATATACATATACATATACATATATAAATATATGTACAGATATATATATATATATATATATATATATTTATATAGATAGTGAGATTGGCCTTGGCATTGGCAGCTTCGTTGTGTTGTTTAGGCGGCTCCGTCTCTAGGTCAATGAGTTCGTCCCGTCCGGTTCCACTGACCTCGGCTAATATCCCACACATACATATATATAGATGTATATACCTGTACAGATACGTGTGTACATCTATACGTACATAAATCCCATTGTTGTATAATTTTTTCACTCTTTCTCTATATATATATACATATATAGAATTTGTTTATATTATTTATAATTTGTATATATATATATATATTTATATAAAAAAAAAATACGGGACATGCTCTTAACTAAATCGCTGTCACGTCGACAAACAGCCCCTACAACAAAGTTGCATATGTGTGTGTGTGTATGTGTGTGTGTGTGTGTGTGTGTGTGCCTCCGTGCGTATGTGTGTGCTTTGTTTGTTTGTTTTTTATATTTCTCATATCCGTTTCCGCCTCGTTTCATTGAATTTCTTCTTTTTTTTAATATTTAAATATACAAATATGTATGCGTATAATATATATATATATGTATGCATATATATATAAGTTTCTGTTAATATTTTACAATTTTTTGTTGAATAAGTCTTAGCGTTTGTTGTTTTACTTTTTAGTTACAATTGTGTATTAAAAATATTTAATTTTTGTAAATTGTTTTTGTTTTCATAATATTTGTTTTGTTTATTTTTTGTTTCTAGCATTTTGCAAGTAAAAAATAAGTTAAAAAAACACAAACGGTAAAATAGCTAAACACTAAAACTGCGGTTTTTTTTTGTAAGACATAATTATGTTATATTTATAAAAAATATGCATATGTAATCATAATAATAATAATAATATATATATATATAAATATATATACATATATATACAATTTTTTGTATTATATATATATATATATATATATATTTATATATATGTATCGGTTTTGAGTTTAATATTACTTACATAATCATTATAATATTTAAACGTACATAATTCAATAGTTATAGCATTTATATAAAAAAAAAACAATGTTGTCTTATAAATAAAAACTTACACGTAGAAAGTAGCAAAAAAAACATAATTATAAGTATTTATAGTAAAAAAATGTATGGTATATTTTTAAAAATTATTTCTGTTTTATGAAATTTACATAATATTGTTTAAATAAATGTTTTTGCAAGTGTACTATCATAATATATATTTACTTGTTTTTCCATTTATTCTGGTTTTGTTATTCTTTTTTGTTTTTGATTTTTTTTTGTTTTTTTTTGTAAATTTTTTCTCTTTTCTAAGAACAGCCCAACAGTGTTTTATGTGTTTTTGTTTTTGTTTTTAAATTTAATTTTTTATGTATTTCTTTTATATATATGTATATATTTATTTATATGTATTTATATTATAGTTTTCATCATCTTTATGTTGTCACTACTATTTATTAGCTTATGCTTTCGACTCAATTGTTTGAGGTTAGATTTACGTTTGGGATACAAAGTACAACAAATGCACGCAATTAAGAACTAATCAAAAGAAAAAATATAGAACAATGATAGAGAGAGGCACACAACAAAAGCATAATGACGATGTGTGAAGCCGAAATGAGAGTTATTATCGCAGGAGAGAGAGAGAGAGACAGAGAGAGAAATACACAGTTGACATTGATGCTTAGGTTGAAGAAAGAGGTAGAACAATGATAGTGCAGTTCCTATATATCTACATACATACATACTTATATATATATACATATATATATAATAATGTATAGAAACGTAAATATGTTTGCTTGGTTTGCCTAACTACAATTTCATTTTAATTTCCTTTTTGTCTACTTTAACTTTGTTTTTCAGTTTTTGTCTTGGTGCGCAAATGTGTGCGTGCGTCGTGGAGTGTCGTTTTGGGGATGGGGGAGCTTTAACGAAACACAAAAATGTAAAGTCAACGAAACTCTCTCTTTAATTTCATTCTCTCTTAGCAGCTTTGCGTTTACGCTCTCTTTACGTTGTATGCATTTTGTGAGCACTGCTTAGCGAGCGCACATTTACCTAATTGTTTGATCAGAAACTGATCTGATTGGCTGTCTTGTCACTCTTTGTTTTTTCGGCGCTCTCTCTATCCCTCTTGAAGCCAGCTGTCAACATTTTGTTCTGTTTTTTGCTTTTGTTAGTGTTTTGGTTTTTCTTGTTCATTTTCTCTTTTAATATTAAGACGTTTATACAATTTGCACGTGTTAAGTCTTTTTACATACACATTCAAATACATATAAGTTGCTGCTGTCGTACATACATACACATGTTGCTTTTATTGTTTTTACTTGTCTGTCTGTTTTTATTTTAGTAGTAGCCATGATTGCCACCTGCACTGCTTGCATAATGTTGCGCTGCCGCTGCTGCTGCTGCATCGGCATCTTTTTACATACACATACATATACATATATGTTGCTGCTGCTGTCGTGCATATGTATGTACACATGTTGTTGCTCTTAACGTTTTGACTTGTTGTCTGTTTGTCTGTTTCTGTTTTAGTAGTAGCCATGATTGGCATTTGCACTGCTGCCTGCACTGCTTGCATAATGATGCGCTGCCGCTGCCGCTGCTGCAGCGGGATCTGTATAATGTTGTGCGCTTGCATAATGCGTTCGCTGTTGTTGTTGCTGCTGCTGCTGCTGCTGTTGTTGTTGTTGTTGTGCCGACTGCAATGGCGGCGGTGGCAGCAGCGCTGTTGACTGATAATGCGACTGTCGTTGTTGTTGTTGGTGTTGTGTTGTTGCTGGCGTTGATTGCTGTGTTTGAAGACGTCGATAGCCAGCTGTTGTCCAGGTAATTTGTTGTTGCTGTTGCTGCTGTTGATAGTTGTGTGAATTCGCTGCTGGAGGCGCCGTCGCTGCTGCCGTCAGACTGCGCATGCCGGACGACGACGCCTGCAGTCACAACTAATCTTCGTCGCTTAACGCCTCATACTTGGATGACAGCAGCGGTTTTGGTTCGCTCGCTGCTAATGCCGCGGACGCGGCTGCCGCTGCTGCTGCCAAAACGCTGGCGCTGTGCTGGCCACCACAACCGCCTACAGAGGCGCCAATGCCACCGCCACCGCCGCCGCCAACAATACCAGGCGCACCACCAATGCCAACACCGCCAGCTGCTGCTGCTGTTGTGCCGCCAGCAACCACTAGACCCGCAGCAGCTGCCGCGCTCACCTTGCTCAGCGCATGCGCCGCCTTGGCGCTCAAATGACTCGTCGGCCCCGTTTGCAGCGACAAGGGCAGCGGCGGCGGACCCGCGGCGCTGGGCACCGTCAAGGCGCTAAATGGATACGCATAAGTGTTGGCCGCAAACGCATTGACCGCCGACTGAGGCGGTGGTGGCGGTGCCGCGTGATAAGCGCTCGCATGATGGCTGTTAGAGCCGGTGCTGCTGCTGCTGGCGGAGCGACGACCGGTGTCCACCACCTCGTACTGATTGGGCGTCTTGCGGGAGACGCTAATCTCGTGAGTGTTTAACGCTTCCTTGCGTTGCTGCTGCTGCTGCTGCTCGTTGTGCTCCGCCACCGCGGCTGCGTGCGCCGCATGTGCTGCATGCAAATGCTCCTCGAATTCGGGCCGCAGCACTTCGACAATGCGATTCTTGCCATAACCAATATCATCGCGCATCACTTCCGCAATGCGATTCTTTACATAATTATCGAAATTGGAGCCAGAACCGCCACCGCCAGCTCCGGCGCTTCCACCGCTGCCACCGCCGCGTTGATCGCTGATTGTGGGCGGTGCGCCGCCGCCGCCTCCTCCGCTGCGCGCGACAACGCTGCCGGGTGCCGTTAGATAAAAGTGACTGGGATCAACGCCAGCAGCGGCTGCTGCCGCCTGTTGCATGATCAGCTCATGGGCATATTTACGCGGGCTGACTGCCTGTGGCATGCGTATTATGTTGCGCGCATCCTCGCCAGGTGTATTGGCGCGTCCGCCGCTTTGATTTGGTGTGCCAGCGTTGTTGTTGTTGCCGCTGCTGTTGCCGCTGCTGCCGCCACTGCTACTACTGATGCTGCTAATGCTGCTGCTGCCACCGCCGCCGCTGCTGCTGCCGCCGCTGCTGCCGCGTCCGCTGTCAATCACATTGATGGGCGATTGTTTGGCGCGTTCCGCGGCCGCAGCCGCCGCGGCATGTGCCTCCTCGGCCTTCTGTTGCTGCCGTCGATTCTGTTTCCAGCGGTCGGGCGTCAATATGGCCTGTGCCGCATCCTGCATATAGGGTATAAAAGCGGGACGCAAGTGCGGATTTGGACCATAATCATTAGCGATGATTGAGTCTGTTAATTCGCCAAATGTTATGCTCTTGGTGTGAATCTGTTGCTGCTGTTGCTGCTGCTGTTGTTGTTGTGCGCTGCCCGCCTGCGATGTGGGCGTGCCATGATGCGATGTGGCAACAACCTGACCACGCAACGAGCCATGAACCGAACGACTTGAACCACTTGGCGGTTGTGATTGTTGCTGTTGCTGTTGCTGCTGCTGCTGCTGCTGCTGCTGCTGTTGCTGTACATTCGACGAGATCCGTTGCTCCTGATCGAGATCGATGTTGATGACATTCGGGGAACTCGAGTTCGCTTTGCCATTGTTCTCAGCGGCCAACAAGGAGACGGCGGCGCCATCATGTGTCTGCCGCAAGTCGCGTTGATACTACAATTAAGAATGCAGATATAGAGAGAGTTAATGTTATATTCTACTTTTGATTCTATATACGAATGTCGAAAAATATTACTCAAAAAACGAAAATTCTTCCAACAAATTGGGAATCCAAAATTAGGAATACAGTTATTAGGAATCAAAAATTAGGAATACAAAATTAGGAATACGAAATTTTTCAAAACCTTCAAATTTTGATACCAAATCAATATTTGTATAATAAAATGGTCAAAAAACATCCCTTTTGAAAATCTATCAAGATTTGACAAATCTATTCAAATTAAAAGAATACCAATAAATAAGGGAACATTTTGCAGTTTTTACCAATAATCTTAAAGAAACAAACCGAAATTTAGTGAAAATCACTTTTTACCCTAATTTTATCACCTGGAGTCGATTTAAGGAATACATTTAAGATTTACAATTTTTGAAAATTTTCGAAAATTGTAAAGGGGTAACTATGTAAAATTTCGAAAAAAATGAATTTTTCAAAATCATCAAATTTTGATACTTAATCAATATTTGTGTAAAAATAAATGGTCAAAAAAATATCCCTCTAGAAAATGTATTAAGATTTGACAAATCTATTTAAATTAAAAGAATACCAATAAATCAGGGAACATTTTGCAGTTTTTACCCTAATTTTATCACCTGGAGTCGATTTAAAGAATACATTTAAGATTTACAATTTTTGAAAATTTTCGAAAAATGTAAAGGGGTAACTATGTAAAATTTCCGAAAAAAATGAATTTTTCAAAATCATCAAATTTTGATACTTAATCAATATTTGTGTAAAAATAAATGGTCAAAAAAATATCCCTCTAGAAAATGTATTAAGATTTGACAAATCTATTTAAATTAAAAGTATACCAATAAATAATACCAATAAATAAGGGAACATTTTGCAGTTTTTGGCATCAATCTTAAAGAAACCAAACCGAAATTTAGTGGAAAAGCGCTTTTTTACCCTAATTTTATCACCTGGAGTCGATTTAAAGAATAAATTTAAGATTTACAATTTTTGAAAATTTTCGAAAAATGTAAAGGGGTAACTATGTAAAATTTCCGAAAAAAATGAATTTTTCAAAATCATCAAATTTTGATACTTAATCAATATTTGTGTAAAAATAAATGGTCAAAAAAATATCCCTCTAGAAAATGTATTAAGATTTGACAAATCTATTTAAATTAAAAGAATACCAATAAATCAGGGAACATTTTGCAGTTTTTACCCTAATTTTATCACCTGGAGTCGATTTAAAGAATACATTTAAGATTTACAATTTTTGAAAATTTTCGAAAAATGTAAAGGGGTAACTATGTAAAATTTCCGAAAAAAATGAATTTTTCAAAATCATCAAATTTTGATACTTAATCAATATTTGTGTAAAAATAAATGGTCAAAAAATATCTCTTTTGAAAATCTATCAAGATCTGAGGGGCACACTCGACTGTAGGCGAGCGAAGCGTATTATGTTTGCCACTTACGTATGAGGGACGGGGTATGTCACGGGGCATGCTGCTTATGTCGCCAGTGCGACTGATTTCATGCTTGATTATCGCATCGATCAAACTCTGGGCGCTGAACTGACCAGGTGCATCATCTGGCGGCTTTGGGGCATGAGCCTGCCGATAGTAACTGTGGGAAACAGATGGAGAAAGAGAGAGAGAGAAATCAGTAAATTGTAAGTAAATCTAAACAATTATTAAACAAATTTAAAATAAAATATTTAAATTGATTAATTAATTGACGAGACACGCTGATTGATTGACTGACTTATTGATTGACAGATTGATTACTTTTGACAAAGTGGTTAAGTGACAAATTTATGGATTGACTTTAAATTGCAATTGATTGATTGATTGACAGACTGACTAACTGATTGAGTAACAAATTTATTGATTGACTCACTAGACCGACTGAATGGTTAACTGACAAATTGACTGTCTGATTGATCACCTAACTTATTGACTAACTGATTGACTCACTAGCTTTTGAGCAGACTAATTGATTGACTGATCGATTGACTGACTGATTAATTGATTGACTAAGTAATTGCCTAATTTATTGACTAATTAACTGGTTGATTGACAGATTAATTGATTGATGTATGTACTTACGCATCTCGATCGCGATCGCGATCCGGAATGGTGCGCGGTGGCCCAGTCTCTGGCACCGGTCCGCGCATATAGTGACCATGTCCGTGCGGGGGCAAGCCATGATGATGGACCTGCGGTGGCACCGTGTTGGCGATGATCCTCTCCATGCGGTCCATGCGATCCATGCGCCGACTGTCGCGCTCATCGGCGACGCGATCCTGTTCGCGTCTCTCCTGATCGCGCCGATGCCGCTCCTGTTCGCGCTGTCGATCGATGCGATGCTGCATCCGCTCCTGATTGTGAATCATCTCGCGATCGCGCTCAATGTTCTGCTGTCGCTGGTCGCGTTTCGCCTGCTCCATGTGATGCAGCGCATTCAGCCGGCTGTAATGCTGTGCCGCAAACTGCTGATGCTGATGAACCGCCGCCGCCATCTGTTGATGATGAATCGCCGCCATCGGATCGCGATAGCGCAGATCGTGATGTGCCGCCGGTGGAGGCGGTGCCTGCGACACCTGCACGTGCGTCGGCGGCGGCGGCTGCGGCTGTGGCGCCGACTGCGAGGACGACGACTTCTCATCCTTCTGCGATGGCACCGGCAACTGCGGCTGCTGCACCGCCACGTCCACAAACGAGGCCAACGCATCGTGACCAGCTTCAAGGAACGAACAAGGCACAAATTAATGTTAGTAAAATAAATTTATCATGTGGCAAAGAATCATTCGACCAATGAAAATAATGTTAGTAAACGAAAATTATTGATTTATTTGTAATGTTGAAACATTTCTTCTTTAATCAGATACGAGGATGTTGAATTATTTTCTATTAGAGGGGGGACATACAAAGGGTCTGTAAACCAGCGGTGGGCACGCAGTGGCTCCGAGATCCGCGAACAGCTCCCGACTTTATTTCTGCCTATTCGGCGCCGCGAGCAAACTAACAACAACAACATAGCAACTGTGCTGCTTGAGTCGCGGCATTTTTGACACCTGAAATTTGTGGTCGTCATAAGAATGAACAACAACAACAACAACAACAAAGAAAAGACGTCTCGACACTGAATGAAAATGTTGTTGTTATTGTAGTGCTGCCGCATTAAGATTTCGTGCCCGCCGCTGATGTAAAGATATGTATGCATGTATGTATGTATTATATAAATATGGAACGCCCGCTTACCTGGTGGATAATTGTAGGGCGTGACAATGTGCATGCGACTCGGTGGCGGCGCAGCGGGTGAAGGCGGCTTGGAGCCCGTGTTGTGGCGCTGGATGACGCCCTGACGCTGCGGCGGAGGCGTGCGATGCGGACTGGGCGTGCTATTAGAGAGAGAGCGAGAGAGAGAGAGAGAGAGAGAGAGAGAGGGAAAAAATGATATATACTAAGTCAGGATATGTTAAATATTAAGAGGCTTTTCCGATTCGCTTCATTCTGAGCAATATAAATATTTAGTTCGCCACTGTCCTGCATTATTGGGTCTGTTTTTAAAATGTATTGCTTAAGTTGTATTTATTTAAAGTATTTTGAACTGATCGTTCTATTCTATGGGCAACTTACCTATTGGAATGATCAGCTGGCGAGGCACGACTCGAATATTCGGCGCGTCCGCGCGTTGGCGGCTCCTTTTCGTAGGCGGCATAGACGGCCGAGCTGCCGCTGACGCTGTTGCGGGGCGAGGGGGATTCCTTGTCGGAACCGGAACCGGCACCACCGCCAGCACTGCTGCTGCCCCTGGAGACGTTGCGCTGCTGCTGACCCTGCATCTGTTGTGAGGTTATGTAATCGTTGATGACAAGCTGGCGTGAGCTCAGCACTGACGGTTGTTCGACAACGCCGCCGTAGGGCGATCGAGAGTACGGTAGGCCCACAGTAACGCCGACGCCGACGCCGACGCCGACGCCATAACCTTGTGGCGGTGGCGCCTGTGGCGATGATTGCTGCGGTGGCTGCGGCGCCTGGGCGGGACTCAAGCGCTGCGAACTCTTGTAGAAATCATAGGTGCGCTTGCTCTCCAGATGATGCGGCGGCAAATGCAATGGCGTTCCCTGTGTGATCGAGCCATGTTTGCCCGTGTCCGGGCAACTACCCGGCGGCGTTTGCCGGACAAGACTTTCATATTTGGGACTCAGCAGAGTTGAAGGCGCAGCATGTACAATTATTTGTTGTTGTCCACTATTTGTGGGTGTGCCGTGTGTTATTGAGCCCACTTTGACCACCTGCAATTGTTGGTGTTGCGTCGCAGTTGCTGGCGACTGTTGTTGCTGCTGCTGTTGCTGCTGCTGCTGCTGCTGCTGCTGCTGCTGCTGATGTGGTGAAGGCGCTTGAGCATGCAAATGTTGCTGCGGACTCAATTTCGGTGGCATTTTGGAGACTCGCGTTGCGGGCGGTTGCGGCAACGCGGGCGGCGGCGGCGTCGGACGCGTCAACTGACTCTGGCCCATAGGCACCGGCACAGGTTGCACATACAACGAGCCGGGCACACCGCCAGCACCCACCGCCGATGCCTTGACAACACCAACACCGACGCCGTGCAGTTGCGAGTAGGGCAAATATGTGGAGGCGGACGGCGGCGCGCCCGTGACGGACAATGTTTGCACCGCGTCACCGCGATACATGGGCGCGGAGCGTACAATATGCTTCATGGCGCCGCTCATTGGTGGCGGCACGCCGCCATGATGGCGCTCGCCAACAGTTGCTGACGACACGGATGTGGCAGCAGATGTTGCTCCGCCACCAACACCAGCAACACCCGTGTGTGGTGAATGTCCGTCGCGTGGTGGCTTTTTAATGCTTAAATCCAATGTTTGTGGCTCTTCAAGGCCAGCGGTGGCACGCAGCACCGCATGTGTTGCTGGCGGCGCTGATTGCTGTTGTGACGATTGCTGCGGTGTTGTCACCACATGACTGCCAGCTACATTGTAGATAATTGTTTCACCCGCTGTTGCTGTCACTGAGCTTTTCTTTAACACTGGTGTTATGGTTGCTTTATCAACATTCTGTTGCTGCTGTTGTTGCTGCTGCTGCTGCTGTTGTTGTTGCAGTAGTGCTGGATGCGACATGTGCACTTGATGTGCAGCAGCAATTGCTAAATGCGAGTGGGAATTAACAACAGTTGGTATTAAGGTGGCCAAATTATCGCCATTGTTGTTGGCGTTGCTGTTGTTGTTGTTAGAATTGTTGCTGCTGCTGCTGCTAGCATTGCTGCTGCTGTTGCTATTGCTGTGCGCATGACTGTGACTATTCAAACTTGTTGGCACCACAGCGCGTGAGCTCAACTTTTGCACCGAGGTGCCGTGCGGCAACTGTTGCTGCTGCTGCTGTTGCTGCTGTTGCTTCAGCAATGCATTGCCATCTTGTCGATATTCACGCACAATTGTCAGCTCTTTGCGTTCCAGATTATTGTGTTGCTGTTGTTGTTGCTGCTGTTGCTGCTGTTGTTGCTGTTGTTGACCGCCTTGTTGCTTGTTGCCTTGTTGATTGCTACCGGGCAATTGTGGTCCCTTTTGTTGCTGCTTCAATTGTCGCTCAATTACGGAGTAAACACAATCCTGCACATTATTAACCGCTTCACGTCTCAAACTCATTGGACCATTTGGTTGCTGTTGTTGCTGCTGCTGCTGTTGCTGCTGTTGTTGCTGCTGTTGCTGCTGTTGCTGTTGTCCAGTTGTCATGGCAACAGCTGCATTTGGCGGCTGCAATCCGGCCACATTGTTGCCATGAACATGGCCATGGCCATGTGCAATCGCATTGAATATCACCTTGGGACTCTGACGATTCGCTGGCGAATTCTCATTCTCCTCATCCGCTGTCTCCGTCGCCGATGAATCGTATTCTTCGCTGGTCTTTTGCTTTTTCGGTGCTTGACATGACGGCGGCAACAGTCGCTCGTTGTCGGCAGTTGTTTGACTTGTTGTTTGAGTTGTTGCTGCTGCTGCTGCTGCTGCTGCTGCTGCTGTTGTTGCTGTTGTTGCTATTTTGCCTGGCATTCTGGTGGGCGTTATGGTCAAAGCGGCGCCAGAGGCATCGGCCACACTGCGCAACGTAGTTTGTTGTGGTTTCTGTGGTGCTGGCGGCGGTTGTGGCAACTGCTGTTGTTGTGGCTGCAACTGTTGCTGCTGTGCGGGCAACTGTTGCTGCTGCTGCTTGCTGAGCTGCGACTTGTGGCGCTGCAGATTCTCGGGACTGTCCACAGAGGCCGTATCGGATCCTCCCGGTTCCCGTTCATCGCACGACGAGGTGCTCACATCCGTCTCATCGCCACCGCTGCCATCACCTGCTCCAGCCCCGCCCCCTACGCCTGCGCCTCCATTTCCGCCCAGTCCACGACGTCGCTCGTCATCCGTCAAATTGAACTGCGGATCCAATTTGCGTCGGATGCGCATCAGGCAGGCGGAGCAACAGCGCGTCGCATGAAGCGGTATCTGAAACTCGGCCATCAACGGATCTCGCACCTCCGGCGACAATTCAAAGATCCGTGTCGGTATATTACGCAAGCGCTGCGCCCGATCCTTCGGATTGGGACACGTCGGCAGCGGGCAGTTGGGATAACGATTACGCACCGATTTGCACTGACAACTATTGCAGACACGCGCGCCCGCCGGTATCGTGTCATCGGCAATCGCGTATTGCTGGCCACGCCCCTTTTTCAGTGGTCGCGTTCGCGGACACGCCTCCGCCTTGCACACAAAACAGCTGGCCAGTTTATCTGCAAGCAAATGAGAGAGAGAGAGAGAGAGAGAGAGAGAGATAGTTAGTGAGTGAGACAAAAAGGAAGTCTAGTAGAGCTGGCTCGACCACTCACGATAGTATCGATATATCGGATTTTTATTTTACTCTTACACCATCGATGTTTCGACTCCGATAGTTAACGATAGTCACTGTTTTTGGAAATAGTCAAATTATGCAGAAGTGTTTAATATTTTGTTTATTTTTCTATTTGTCTTGAAAGACCGAACTACTTTAAAATTAGTACTTCTATTATTTGGAAACGATACTATCGATACTATCGAATTTTGGTTTTCCCAGCTCTAGAGTCTAGTACACATTAAAGCTGCAAATGGTTGGGCAGCAAAAGTTAAGCAAACACATTATAAAAAACAAGTCGAGTCTACTCGACTGTAGGATACCCTGTGCCCAGGCACTTCGATATATAGTTTAGTGAATCGAATTGAATCAAAGTTGATCAGCATGTACAGTTGAGTTCTACATGCTAAGCAATCAATTGATATGGAAAAAAGCACTATATTAAAGAAAAACTAGACTGCAAATTTGAAGACACATATTTTCAATAATATTCAGATGATTTTTCTTTAAAAACTAAGGCCCATGTACAAGCAGGGCTTAAACAACAAAATGTATAACGAAATGTATGAAAATAATACATATATGACGAAACCATTATACCCATTTTTGCCTACTTTCAATGGACACTGGGTATAAAAAGGCGATTTAATTAAAAGCCAATCTGCCTGAAAAAGTCGGAGGGAAGAAGGAAGCTTTAGCCCAAAAAAAAAACACAAAAAACAGCCGTCAGTTATCACGCTTTCGAGTGTGCACGCCTCAGCGATACCCTGCACTTTCTTCGCTTTCACACAGCTCCGAAAAAATTCACATTTCTGATTTGCAAAAATCGAAAAATATCTGCATATTTCTAATAGTGGAATGGGGATATTACAACTCTCCAATACTCTAAATCTTGATACAAACGTGTGATACAGATCAAGAATAAATATTCTTTTTTAAGGCCAAAACCAGTGTACCCTATTTCCCCATTTAGTGCAGGGTATTTAAAATATAAAAAAAAACTGGGCAAACTGTAAACAGTTTTTCCGCAGGTGGCAAATGATGTACGAAGGGTAACGGTAAAGGCAAAGGCAAAGGCAACGATAACCGTCCACTCAGCTATAACTGTACTCGCAGCTATAACTGTAACTACTGAAGTAGCTCAATGTGAGGGAGAAAGGCCGCTTTCATTAAGCCACTTAACAAATAATGAGCAGCAGAATCCAAGAGAAGTCCAAGCCAATTGAATATTTTAAAATGTTCGCCTTGTTTGCCTTGGGACAAGGTAATAGCAAAGAGTGTAACGGTAAATCTGACGAAGAGGGTGAAGAGGAGAGGGGAGGGGGTGGCAGGTTTTTAAGGTTATACATATATACAGATACATAAGTCTACAGATACATAAGTCTACAGATACATAAGTCTACAGAGTATAAATTTCATGATATCGATCGATCTCGATAGTTATCAACATTAATTGGCTTATCGAATTTTAATAATCATTTTTTATCGAATGTATTAGAATGTGAAATTAGTGAAATGACTTATTAGAACAATCGGAGGTTGTTATCGATTGCACTGTAATCGATTATAATCCAAGAGATTATGATACTTATGTACACATATACTTTTATCGAACTTGCTTGCTCTATCAAACCATTCGATTAGAGTTGCTGCAATCGACTAGTACATTTCTCGACAAACATGGCAGTTGATATCGAAACTTATCGATATCGAGTATTGTTTGCGTTGACGGACTTTTAATTTTTTTTGCGTATTTTTTAACTTAATAAAAAATCCGGCTACATTTATCGATAGCTGAGGCAACCATTCGATACTTTTTTAATACTTTGTCATTTAAATTCCAATTTCTGGACTCGAAACTCAACCTGGAATTGAAAAAGATCCCTTAAACTGAAATGTTAGCTGGAATCATGTTTGTCTTAGTTTTTTGTTTTAGCCATTTAATATTTTTACAATTTTAATGATGTGCAAATAGAAAACAGCAAGAGAGAGATAGAGCGAGAGAGAGTGGGAGAGAGAGGGAGAACAATGTGGCGCATTTAATCAAAATCAATGTAATTAAAATAAAGGCAAATAAAACAGAGAGCCTGCTAATGAATGCTATGATAAGCAGAAGCCACTGTTGGACAGTGAGAGGGCGAGACAGAGAGAGAGAGAGAGAGAGAGAGAGAGAGAGAGAGATGGAGGGAGGTATAAAGAAGAAGCAGGAGATTCGAGTAGCCGGCAAGTAAAATCAATCAACGTTTAAAATGTCAGAGACAAACGTCAAGGTTCTGCTCTCAAACCGACGACGACATCTCGTTCGCTGACCAAATAACAGTTGATGTCCCTGCTCTCTCTCTCTCTCTCTCTCTCACGCTCTCTACCTCTCTTTCTCTGCAGTTCTCCCTCGCACTTAACCACCCAGTCAATGTGCGTTTTGCTCGTCTCTACGGAATATGAAAATACATCAAAGTAGCCAGAGAACCAACAACGCCGGCCTCATTCTCTTCCTCTTCCTCTTCCTCATCCTCATCCTCATTCTGCTCCTCTTCCTCATTCTCATTCTCATCCTCATCCTCTTACTCAACCACATGTACATTCGTTTCCTTGCTGTACTGTATATGAGTGTACACTCAGAAAAATATGCCCTCCTAAAATTAAGTATATCCGTACTAGAATTTATATTATTATATTATTATTAATTAAGTACAAAACGTCTTTATTATATTTAAAATTCCGACTGGACGTTCATATACCAGCTACTATCTGTTATATTATACCGATTTTAACCAAACTGCCAAATTACTTTAAAAAACTACTGAAATATGAGGTTTTTTTTTTTTTTTTTTTTTTTTTATTATTCTGTTCTGGTACAAAGTATATTTTGGGATAAGTCCAAGATTTGTATTTACATACTTCTACTAGTGTAATTCAATATTATATAGAACAAAAACTAATTAATAAACGTACTTAAAATATTTTAGAAAAATTCTTCTTTAGTTTAAAAAATACCGATATCCCATGTTTAAATACGGAAATCTTGATATTTTCTTTGAGTGTATGTATGTATGTCTATACATATATTCCCTTCATTGTCCTCGATTTTCATTTCGGCCCAAGATATGTATATACGTACGGATGTATATAAAAGGCAAAAAATGCTTTTTACTCGCGCGCAAAGTGAAGCGTTTAAATTTTAATAAACCACTCATTTTAATTTTGATTGTCGCGGGGGCCGAGGGTCGGTCAGTTGTCTGTCCAACCGCCACCCCCACCGCCAACGCTCACAACCACCCTCTGCTCTTTGGGGTGTCATGGATAAGCCATTGTCTGACTTAACCATATGAGCTGGGTCAGCAAAGAGTCATTGGTAAGTGGCCAAATTGAATGGTATTTTACAGTGAACTCAACTCAATTATGAAACGAGTTTATCATCTGAACGACGTTATGCAAACTGATTCAATGCTTGCAGTTTTTATTGAGTTCACTTTTATAATAGCAATCAAAAAATCGTGTCAAACTTTGTTTTGCTGGCATTGCCAGATTGTTGATAGAATATCTGAAACAAATTGACAACTCAATTTGTTCCAAAATTTGCAATTAATTTTACATTTTTTTAGCTAGTTTATTAAAAACAGCAATTTTATGTTACAAAGTTTTGTTGGAGTTGCCATATTGATTCCCAGATTTCTATTAAATAGAATAAAAATAGCGTTGCCAGACAGTCACTTGAAAAACTGCAACTAACTGGTTATAAATCCGTTTGCTTCATTTTAGAATTGTTGTTTTCTTTTCCATTTTTAGTTTGACTGCAAATAATGTTGCCACACAGATTGCATTTATCGAGTGGCAACGATGTGGCAGCATTACATATGCATTTTACCCACGATCCGCATATCGATAATTTGAAACATACATCAGAGCTGTCAAATAATAACATTGTAAAAAAAAACGTTGCCTACTTTTTTGCGCAGCAACCAAAAGGCCAATTAAATTGATGGGCGAGAGGCGCTCAATCAAAATGCAATTATAAAATGCAAATTAAATAGAATTGCAAAATAAATATTTTATATTAATAACAGCAACAACAACAATAACAGCAACAAAACAAAAAACAGCGGCCAAAAATAATAAATGCTCGCAATAAAAAAATGTTTATTTGAAATAAATGCAATTGAAATTGCAGGACGTCAGTGTATATCGACAACAACAAGAACAACAACTCAAATAAATTAATTAATAAAAGGCAATTGGTCGCTTGGCTCGCATTGAGGCTTGTTTGTGGATAGGGCGGGCGTTTTCCATTGTGGGCGTGGCATCATATCATGAGCCTTGTTTTCTCCTTGCCCATTTCCCCCCTTGCATTACACTCACATTTTTTTATTATTATTTAATTTTTGATTTTAAAAAATTTATGTAAATATTTAATGCACTCTCGTGGCGTATAAACGACGCACGGGAAACAGAATTCCTTCCTTCCACTTTCCATAAACAAAAATGACCGCGCTCAACGGTTCGTTCGTTTGTTATTTTCTCTTTATTTTATGTTTTTATTTTTGGGTTACCCGAAATACATACTCACTTACACATATAAAATGAAAGTAAATAAAATTGGCGGGAAAAATCAGCGAAATTGTTTTCTTGCTTAATTTGCAGTTTGGTTGACGGTGTTGCCAAACCGACTAAAAAAGCAGCAGCAGCAACAATATTATTATGATAAAACGAGAATTTGAAATAATCAAGATATATATAATGAAAATATATATATGTCTAATTATACACACTAATTATTTCATAATATTACGATTAGAATAACGACATCTGTGTCGCCTGGCAGAACTAACGGTACGTCATATTGCGACTTGCATGTCACTCAATGCAAACACAACACACACAAACACAAACACAGTCGCACAGTTACACGCACGTAATAATGCAATTAGCAGTATTTGTTGTTGTTGATGTTACATCAATTTACCGAAAAATTAAGTCAACTGTAATTAATACATATTAATGGAAATTTGTGTTAATTAAATGTTGCCTTAAATCGTGTTCTCACACCACAGACACACACACACACACGCACACACACACTCTCTCTCTCTCTCACGCACACACATATGCGGACTGCTTGCTCTCTTGGTACGCAACTCCAATAAGAAAACGAAAGACTGTCGTCCATTGACTATGATTTGTTTGTATGTGTGCCTGTCTCCCCGTCTCCCTCACTTCCACTTACTCTCCAATAAGCCTTAAAGTACTTAATTCAATCAACATTATATTTGTTGACCAGCAGCAGCAGCAGCAGCAGCGGCAGCGGCAGCGGCAGCGACGTCGCCTCTCTTTGCATTTCGATCAATTTTATTAATAATTCAATCAGTCAAAAATTATTTGAAACGCCCCAAAGGAAAACAAAAAAGTTTTGCTCGTTTTGCGGCTGCGGCGACTGCGACGTCATCGTGTGTCTTTCTAGACTTTGATTTCACCGTCGACGTCGCTGTCGCTGTCGCTGTCGGCGTCGCCGTCAACTCAGCCATGGCTCTCTGAGAACTGAGAGCGTGAGCGTGAGCGTAAGCGAGAGAGAGAGAAAGAGAGAAGGGAGCGCAGCAAAAGATGAAACGCGAAGAAGCATATTGCCAAACATTGAGAGTTATTTGCACAGCGGCCAAAGAAAGAACGAAAGAAACCAAATCAAAACGACAAACAAAACAAAGCGAGTAGAAATCAAAAAAAAAAAAAAATTAAATAAAACAAAGATGAAGAAGAAATCATAAAATAATTCCATTAGTACAATTTCTTTTGCAAGTACAAAGAGTAAATTTTGCTGCATTGATGGTTGGGTGGAAGGGAGGTAAAAGTCTACTGTGGGTAACGGATATGTTGTGCGTCAAGCTATCGAGTGAGAGTGCGAGTGAGAGAGTGCGAGTGAATGAGTGAGTCTGTTAGTGTGTATGTGCGTATGTGCGTATGTGTGTAACTCTGTTTATAGGCCTAGGCACCTGCTGACCTACTGAGATAATTTGACCATCTCTTTCTTCTCTCTTCACACTCCTTAGCTATATCAATTGCAACTACTTATGTGCATAGTTATTTACAATTTAATTTGAGCACATGCAAATAATTGTTGGCGCCCCAAACAGAAATTAACCGTTGCACACACACAACACAACACAGACAAGTGCCGGCTGGAGGTTGCATCAACTAACAATGCTGCAGCAGCATAAAATTTCTGCACAAGTTACCAAAAATTTATTTAACTTTCAATTAGACAATTGAAAACATCAAAACAACAACACAACGAAGATTATACAATTTACATGGAAGGAGAGGCTAAAGATAAAGTAGAAGAAGAAGAGAAGAAGCTGGGTCAAACAAGTGGTGGCCATATTGTTTGCAATTAAGCAAAAAACGATGCGAACCAATTCATTTTGGTGAACTAGTTCACAGTATTACTTTTCTTGCATAAAGAACTATTTACAATTTAATTGTATGTACATATGTGTAAATTATATAAACTGTATTTAAAATAAAATAATGTAACAAAATAATTAGCTTCATTTTTTTTTTGGTAACAAAAGTAGGTAAATCAATTATTTAATTTGATGATTTATTTTTGTGCCTTGTGCATTAATTTATAAGGATATCATTGTGAGAAATAATACGATAATAAATAAATAACTAGTTCATTTAACTAGTTCACATCTGAACAGTAACAACCACAAGTTCACACAAGCTCGTGTGTGTGTATGTGTGTGTGCAGGCGACCACAATCAAAAAACAAATTCAATCAAATTCACTAACAGCATTTAGCAAACGAGTGCCAACAGGCAACAATAACAACAATAGCAAAGGAACGAACGTTGTACAAGCAAGTGCAACAACAACAATGGCGGCCAATTAAAAAATATACGACGCGCGCACAAAAGTATGCAACGGAAAAGGAGAACGACAACAGCGACGTCCGCTAATTAGCACCATAGGGAATTTGCGCTGCCAGGAGCAACAACAACAACAACAACCACAACAACAAAAACCACAACTTGCGTAAGCGAAAGACAGCAAGCAAGCAGCAGAAGCAGCAGAAGCGGCAGCAAGCAGAAGCAGCAGCAAGCAGAAGCGGCAGCAAGCAGAAGGAAGTTGCCAGCCAACTTGTGTAAACATCAAAGAGCACAGGCAACAGGAGAAACAGTGGCAGCGCAGATGACGACGTCGACGTCGACGTCGACAGCGTGTAAAAGGAATTATGTGCATAAATGCCGACAATGCTGATGCTGACAAGCAGTGTTGCCAACATATAGCTTTTTTTGATGGGTGCAAGTTGAAAACAGGCTAACATTATTAATACAAAAATCTGAACAGTTAGGTCTAGATTTATTGTCGATATTGACTTATAGCAAGATCTGAATTTTTCTTTTTTATTTTTATTAAAAATTTTAAATAAAATCTAAAATCTTTTCGAAAAAGCTGACTGAAAAAAGTGGTGCTTGGAATTTTCTGCTTAATGCTCCTTTGAAAAAATGTTTGAATTCTCATTTTTCAATTTTTTTTCTCAATTTTTTGTCAGCCGTTGCACATTACGAGTATAAATAAATAAGCCAGATTTGGCTGGAAAAAAGCTGATATGCCAACACTGCTGACGACACACTCCCACACACAGACACACATACACACATACATACATACATATATCTTAAAACACATGTTCAGATTGTGGCAGCGACAACGGGCAGAGATCGAGCGTATGTAAACGCAAGTGCAAGTTGTATAGACTTACATACATACATATATAGAATATATATGTATATACATATAATTGTAAATACAGTTAATATGAACGTCGCGTCGCTGCCCGTCGCGTCGCTTCGTTTGGCACTTTTAATTTACGAAATGGTGTTGATTTAACGGCAGTCGTCGTCGTGGCAGCGGTCGTCTGCTAAGGTGGAAGGGGGATGGGCGATGGGTGTGAAGAGCGGGGGGAATGGGAATGGGAATGGGAATTGTAGGCATGGCACAAGTCCAGCGTGGGCACGCGGCAGCACAAAAGAAACTTGTAAAATTTTGGGCAATTGTGTGGCGGACCAAACAAGCATCATTATTATTAACATCATCATCATCATCATCTTTATTATGTTCATCAACAGCATTTCAGACATATTGCTGGCTTTGGCTTCTCAGCTCTTGTTGCTTTTCATTTTTACTTTATTTTTGATATTCCCTTCTCTTTTTTGTTCTCTTTTTTGGTAAACGATTTTCACTGATTAATAAAAGTTGCTGCCGCACACAAACACACAGACACACACACAGGCAGAAGCAGAAAACTGCGCCAGCGATAATCAAAAGGGTGTGCAATTTTAATTGAGCAATTTAATTACATATGTAAGCAAAAGCCAAATGGCAACAAGTGCAACAGAGATAGCTAGCCACACTCACACACAAAGAGAGAGAGAGTGCAAATGGCTACGCTCACATAATTAGCAAGCAGTGCAGAGTAAAGCGGAGTAAAGCTGAGCAAGGGCTGCTTGCTCTTCTCTGCTTGTGCACGTATGTGTGTGTGTGTGTGTGTATGTGTAGGTGCACAGTTTTTGTTTGTATTGCAAAGCTTTCGTTTTCGGTATTTAGGTTTAAGTTTGTAATTAGTTTGTCAGCGCCTGCGAGTAGGCAACAGTTTTCAGATTCAACCCATTTACAAGTTGATTTTAAGGATAAAGTTTACAGTGCAAAAAATAAAAATAAAAAGATAATACCAAAAATTAGTGATAAAATGTTTTCAAATTTTACTTTCACTTTTTCAAATGTTGCCTACTCCCAGTTATTTAAAATGTTTCTTTAATAAGTTGTGTTTCACAAATCTCTTGGACCTTCGATTCCTAAAATGTTAGAAATTTTCGTATTTCCAATTTTAATATTTTTAATTAATGAAACATATTATACAATAAATAAATTGATTTTAATAGTATTTTTGACACTTTTATTTAAATTCAAAATTAATCAATGAATCTAAAAATTGATCAAATCTGAAAAATTATTTTAACACTTAATCGAAACTATTTCAAAAAACATTTTAATTAAAATCAGTTAAAACATGCACCATTAATGTATGCTATGTTTTTTTTTAAATGTATTTGAAAATAGCGACATGCCAGCGACTTGTTGGCGAAATCGAAAATGAGAATAGGCTGCTTCTATTTATTATTCATCAAGTCAGTGCTAGGACATTATACATACATATATAGAGATGCTTGTCGATCAAATTGAACTAAAAGCTTGTCTGCAAATGCAGGACGAGTGTAAGGAGGAGGGGGAGCAGGAGGAGGGGCAACTGTTTACCTCCTCTCGTGTTCAATATGCGCCTGTGGGTTATGAAATTGGTTAGGGGGAGGCACAAGTGTGATGAGGGGAGGGACTTTCGCCCGTTGTGGGAATCGTGTAAATGAGCAAATGTGAGTGAGTAATTATGATTTACTAATTAGCAAACACAACACACACGAGAGCCGCAAAGCTGACAAACTCTCTCCTTCTCCTTCTCTCTCCCTTGCCCTCTCCCCCTCCCTCTCCCTTTCTCTTTCGCTGTGAACGCGAAAACCAAAACGCGAATTTTGCCACTCCCTCTTTTGGCCGCCGCCTCTGACAATAGTGCAACTGCATTGCGGCTTCTGACCAAACACAAAATGTGGCAGGTATTTCGCCCACCTGGCCATCTCCCTATCATCTTCCTCTCTTCATTCCTTCCTTCTTCCACACACAATTGAGATACAATTAGCGCAGGGAAGACAGCTAGTTGAGGGCTGGTGGGAAGACGTAGGGAGGGGGGTGCTTAGCTAGAGCGACTACACTGGAAAAAAAGAAGCTCGCGATTTCGGAATAAAACGATAATCCCAAACGTTATCACATCTTCTGTAGTACCTTTTTCTTTTTTAAAATTAACTCAATAGTTACTTGACCCTAGTATGATTGTTCAATTCCTTCTTGGCAAATATTTTTTCTAATATTCGCATATTTCATAGGAATAAAATCAAGAATTTCAACTTCAATTGTAAATCTCACTATTTTGTTAATCATGTCCTCTATTATTTTTGTTTGTTATTGATAATGAATATTTCACTATTTTGTTGGTCAATCGTATTATTCTTGTTGATTTAAAATTAGTAGGCTAGTTAACTTTAATATAAATTAATTTAAATAAATAAATTATAAAAAAAAAAACAAAATTTATTTGAATATTAGAACTGATTTTTGTTGTTTCTCTCTGTGTAGCGAGTAAGTCTATTAATTAGCTGCCACGTTGCAATGTTGCCAGCATTTCCGATTCGCAGCAAACACACACACACACACACACACACACACATGCACCCACACTAGCTTAGCCACTTACACGCCCCCTTCTTTATCCCCTTCCCCCATTTCGCTGGCTTTTGCGCAAAACGTCACTGCATTTGCCGTTACATTTGCAACGAGGATTTGCGCATCAAATTCGCTAATTGTTTTTGTCGTTTGCAGTGTGTGTGTGAGTGTGTGTGTGTGAGCAACACTTGCTTCGGAAATTGTTGTTGTTCTTGTTTTTAAGGGAGGCCCAAACAATTAGCGTAATTTCAATTTTGTTCAAAATTTCATAAGCAGCCGCGCCGTCGGACACTCAACTGACTCTGACTCTGACTCTGACACACACACACACACACACACACGTACCCTCGCACCCCATTCCACCTCCCCTACCCCTACCCACACCCCTCTGCCCTTTTTAGCCTTTTGTGGGTTTTGGCAACAGTTAAGCCGTCACAGGCAGCGTTGCATACTTTTGTGCGCCGTTTTTGACAGCACATGCAAAAAACGCTGTGCACAACAAAACAACAAAACAACAGCACACCACCCCCACCCCCAGCACACCCCCCGCCAATTGCTAGCCACCTCCTCAGCCCTTTGCAAGTTGTTGTCCGATTTGTTCTTATTTTATTTGGCAGGTGTTTGGCGTGCTTAACTGATTAGTGTCGGGATTCTCATCAATCAACTTAAAATACAAATGCAAATGGCCATCATTTTAATAGCAACAACAATTGCAATCACAATAAAAGCAACAACAACTACAGTAGACTCTCACAAATTAGAAACTCTTTATTTTTCTTTCATGTGAAAATATTAATTCGTGAGCTTGTTAATATTTTGTATATATTTTTTACATTTATTATTATTTTTTTTTTTTAAATATACACTTTTAATTGTGTGTATCTGAAATCTATTAAAATTGATAATCAAAATAAAAAACAATTATAAAATTTAAATTGCTTTGATTTTCTGACAGCTAACCTAATTAATTTTAATCTCATAAAGTCGAATTTAAAACCAATAAATTTGTTTACTCATTTCTTTTTTATATAGCGTAGTATCAGATTCTTTTTTTTTTTTTTAATTATGATTTTAAAAAAGGATTAAAGAAATAAAATTTATTCTGATGTATATTTGAATATCTTTACATGGCTTTGCAAAAATACATTACTTTTCATATATTTTGTTTTATAATTATAATTTTCAGAATTTTGTCCAGTGTATGTATATATTTATCTATAGTTAAATTTCTGGCTCAAATTTCTAGACAATTTGGTGAGTTTGAATTTGTGAGTCTCTGCGGTAACCTAAAAAAAAACAGTTGAAATATAAAAAAAAAATGTAACAATTAGCTAGTTAATTGTCACACCTTTGCGCTCTCTCTTTCTCTTTCACACTCTCACCCTTTACCTCTCTCACTCACTCACTGCGCTTTGGTTTGAAGAATTTGCAGCTTGCGGGAAAGCTTTTAACTTTAGTTTTTGGCGCGTTTTTCACTCTATTTTCAAAACAATTCTTTTCTTTTTTTTTTGGATTTTTTATTGTTTTGCAGGTGTGCTCGCGTATGTGTGTGTGTGTGTGTGTGTGTGTGTGTGTGTGTGCTGAGCACAAAAAGAATTTTTAACTAACACAAAATGGTTGTTGATTTGAGTAAAGCGATTGCCACTGCACGTCAATGGGGTGAGAGGGAGAGCAGAGGGAGGGGGGTGAGTGAAAGAGTGTGTGTGTGTGAGTGGGGGATGGGGTAGAGTTTGCCACTCAAATGGCCAGGATTATTGCTGTCTACTGCTTGCCCTCTCCCTCTCTCTCTCTCTCTCCCTCTCTTCGCCATTAGCCTGAAAGTTCAATTGCAATCTTGTTAGCGACGCAATTTGTGTTATGTAGTTAGGTGGGGAGGGGGTGTGTGTGTGTGTGGGGGGGGGGGGGGGTTAGGTCACAGGTCAGACAGCAACGGCTGGACACCTGGAACAGCAGCTGTAACGGTAACTGGAGGCTGTGTTCTGTTTTTGTTCTGGTTTATTAATGTTGACCGTCAATTATGTTTTAATTGTCATAAAAGGTTTTCTCTTTGCAAACACAAAGAGCGAGAGAGATGAAGAGAGAGAGAGAGAGAGAGTGTGTGTGTGTGTGTGTGTGTGTGAATGAGTGAGCGAGAGGGCGCAGCACATGCAAATGCTACAGCAAATGGCAATGGACAGGTGGACAATTGGACTCTCGCTCTTTTATTCTCTCCCCCCGCCCCATCTTCTCGCACTCTCTCTCTCTCTCTCTCTTGCTCTCTCTACCTGCACTTTTCCACTGTTGCTTGCTCTGTGCACAAACAATAAAATCCAACTGAGATAAGTAATGACTGAACGAGTAAAAAGTGTATGAGCGAGAGAGAGAGAGAGAGAGTTAAGAAGTGGAAAAGAGAGGGAGAAAGCTGGGCTGCTTGTCAACATGACCAAAAGGCTCAGCAGCAGTTTTACAGTCAATGCGCGTGTGTGAGTGTGTGTGCGTGTGTGTGTGTAAGACAAAAGCCAACAGTTGACAGCTGTGTATGTGTGTGCGTGTGTGTGTGTGTGTATGTATATCAATGTAGTTGTATATGTGTCTGCTATAATCGCTCCATTGGCTGCTGCCAGGCAATTTGCCAACTTACTGCAAAGATCAGCAAAATGTGTGTTTGACCCCCAACCCATCAACCCCAACCCCCCACCCACATGCATACATATACCAACACACAGGCAGAGCAAGCGAGACAGCGCTATAAGTCGAGCGAAAGAGCGAGCGAGACAAACTGGTCATAGCTGGAGAGAAAAGCTAATTGCGCAGAGCTTTTAACCGACGCGTTAATTGAATTGAATTGCAGTTGATGCCTGTTGACGTTGTCGACCCACTGTCGCACAGTGGGCACCGAAAACACACACCTGTGCCAGAGGCTAAGCTAATTGTGTGTAATTTATTTGAGAACATGCTTGAAATGGAAACGAAAAGTTGGACAAGTTTGGTTTAGCAAACTATAACAATCGATAACAATAAACAGAAAAGTAGCAAATGTGAAAACATTTAATTTAGCCAATTAAAATAATCTAGGAAAATCGATAGCAATCAAAATTAATCAATAACAATATATTTTGATCGATGACAATCAATACTAATCGATAACAATCGAGAAGTTGTTAAAAGCAGAAAAATGTAGCAAGTTAATTCGAAAAAATCAATAACAATCGATATTAATCGATACCAATCGATACAAATCGATATAATCGAAATCAATCGATATCACTGGATAACAATTGATATTAATCGATAGCAGTCGATACGTTGCTAAAAGCAGAAAAACGTGGCAAAACTTGACGCAACTTAACAATTCGAAAAATTGTCAGTTTTGAGTTTGTAAAAAGCCGATAAAAGAACTGTTACACATTGTATTAATCTGAGTGTAGTAATCGATAGATTTTAAGTTGTTTTTTCACTGATACAAATTAAAGATTCGACTAATACAAATATCGATTGCTAAAGAATTATAGAAATCAGGACATGCCCTCAATAAGCAAGAGAGAAAAGAAGAGGAGATGGGATGGGATTAATGCAGCATTTTACAAATGTGACAGATTGACGACGACAGGACAACAACAGGACAGTGCATGTCCTGACACGTCCAATGTCCGATGTAGATGCATGTGTGTGTATGTGTGTGTGTGTCGATTGTTGCCATTTTCCTTTACCCTTTTCCACATTTGCCTTTTGTTCGTGCTCTGCCAATTTATGAATATTTTTTAATATTTTTTATTTTGCCAACGGTGTGATTATTTATTTAAAATGTTGAGGGCGGAAGAGGCGGCACGGTAAAAGGGGGTGGGCGGGGCAGTTATTGCTAAATAAATGAATAACACGATTTATGCATGACATGAACATTTATAATTACATTTCGAAATAATTTAATTAAAATTGTTAACGCTTGATTGAAGTTTAATCGGAATGGACAGCTACAACAACGACAACCAAAACTTAATTCAATTAGCCTATCAATAAAAGGCAAACAACAACAAGGCCGGAGGGAGAGGGGCATAAGGTGAGCAAACTAACCGATTGACTGACTGATATCTGTGAAAATGCATCTTTTACCTTTCCAAAAAAATGAAAACGTCGTGCAGTCAAACATTTTTTGACAAAATTGTCGCACAAGCAAATAAAAGACTGAGGAAAATAAAGGGAAAAATGGGGGAAAACCCAACTGCTGTACAACAAATAGAGCCGATCAGCAACAGCGGTAATTAAAAGCCAACCAAATGTCCAAATACCAAAGCCACACAAATAAAACCAAACCACATACACAAATAGTCATGGGAGGAAAAAAAAGCAAAGGAAATACCGATAGAAATCTTGAAAAAATTAGTTCAAAATGAAGTGAAAGGACGACACGACTAGCAGTTGCTCTAGCTTAGCAAAGAAAACTTTTTGATTGATTGACCACTTGATTGATTGATTGACCACATGATTGATTGATTGACTTACTGTATGTTGTTTTGTTTTACATTCCAAAGCTGTAACAGCAAGACAAGCGCAATAAACTTTCAATTTGAGTTGATTGAATCAATCTTTTAATCAAATGATTGACTATTTGATTGAGCCCTTCATTGTTTTCCTGATTGTAGCCTCAACCCTGTTGGTGTAACTCTACACCGAAAATACTTTAAGTTGATTGCATGAATCAAATTGTCTTCATGATTGATTGACTGATTAAATGTCTAAACTGTTTAAAGGTACAGTTTCAACTGTAAAAGTCATAAATAGTGCAGTTTCGAATGATTGACCAATTGACTGAGCATTTAAATAATTGTAACACCTAGAGAGTTTTGCTAGCATATAAAACTCATTGACTGACAAGCTGACTGATTGATTGACTGCATAGTTGAGTGATTGGTCATCTGATTGATTCAGGGAAAACTGTGAAAGATACATCTAAATGTTTTGACTGACTTTTAATTGATTTGAACAATGATTGAACGATTGATTGACCAAATGATTGATGTCGTTTTGAGATGATTGAGCGGATTTATTAATTTAAAATAGTCGATTAATCGATTTCAATATTTATCGTTAAGTTATCGTTGAAAAAACGCAGCGATTCTGCTTTACAGTTAGAGTATTTCTAAATAGTGAGCTAATAGCGATTAAGTAGACACACACACACACACACAAAATCAACACACACACACACACACACAAGCATACATGCATGTTATATCGTATGCAAATATGTGTGAATGTGTTGGTTATGCCCACAAATCAATTAAGTCGATTGAGGCGCCGCTTTTTGAGCATAGTCCTTCACCAGAAGGAGCTGCCAAAAGGACGAAGGGGAAAGCGGGGGTAACTTGGAGAGGGGTCGAAATTGGCAGTGTTGTAAATGGACACAAAGCTAAAAGGCAAACGGATTTTGGCCAGTTTTGAAATGGGAACTGACATATCTTCAAAGTCAAAACAAGGGCTGCCTTAAGTTAATTTAAATTATTGGTGTATTTTAAGGAATTAAGAAATTAATCTCAAATGTTTTAAATTTATTTCTATTTAAAATTGAACTTCATTGAACTCCAAACATTTTGTCAAATCTCTCAACAAGTACTTGAACATTTAAAAGAAGCTAAAGCTGAAAAGTTGCAGAATATTCAATTAATTGATGTAAGCCCAATATTTGAATGTCTATTAATGGTATCAGTTAACTAATTAAAAGATCTATTAATAAAATTCATAAAATGTGTAGAAATTAATGTAAAATTACAAAATATCACTTTGAAGTAGACCTCAATTTTTAAAGATTCATTGAGCACATTTCTTAAAATGTGTTGAAATGAGTAAAACAATCCAAAAGTGTCGCTCAGTCTAAAATTTAACTTGACTGGAAAATTTGTAGTGTTTTTTGGCACCAAAAAGTAGGCAACATTTTTTTTAATTTGCTTAAGCTTTGTACCACCCACAGGATCTGCCTTCCAGAATCCTGCCTTCAAAATTTTATGTCCAAATGTAAATATATGTCATCAATTAGTTTAAGCCGCCGTGTGGTAGCAGTAAGTTAGTTAACTTCAATAAAAATTAATTTAAATAAATTACAATTAAGAAGAAATCAAAAGGCTAAAGATTTGTCTTAAATTTGTCTTTGTACAAATCAAAAAAGAAAGATTGAAATGTTTGCAACAATTGCGGGCATAAAACAAACTTGCAACGTGGGCAGCGGCAGCAGCAGTAACAACAACCACTACAACGACAACAGCAACAACTTTGGTATAGCTCGTCGTTTCTGTCGACAGCAGCCGAAGCGAAGTGGCAGCATTGATTGTGGCAGTAACAGTGGCTGTGGCAGCAGCAGCAGCAACAGCAGCAGCAACAGCAGCAGCAACAGCAACAACAACAGCAGCAGCCGAAGGACACACAGCTGACAGGCACTGAGAGTCTGTTGCTGTTGTTGTTGCTGCTGCTGCTGCTGCTGTTGTCAGACTCTGACTGTTGGCTATAAAACGCGACGAGCAGCACGAGGCATTCATCAGTTCGAATTCGAGTTGCACACGTGACGCACGGCAACACGGCAGCACGGCAACAACATTTGCCACGTTAACAACACAACGCGTCTGCTTAATCTATATATATAAATATATATATTTTTTTTATACATTTTTTTTCAATGTTTACAAATTGGTTAACTGGCAGCAGCTGCAGCAGCAGCAGCATCAACAGCAGCCGCGTGGCAGCAACAACTGTCAATACAATGAATGTTGCTGCTGGCGGCATTGGCGGCATTGGCGGCATTGGTGGCGTCATGTCCACGCCGCCGGATGTGATACTTGAAGTTGGTCCAGCGCCGAGCAGTGTGCGATTTGTGGCACATGCTTTAATTCTGGGCATGCATAGTGGTTACTTACGCTCCGCCATTCGCATGGATGAAGCAGCAGCAGCAGCTGCAGCAGCAACAACACTCGCAACAACAGCAGCAGCTGCAACAACAACAGCAGCAGCTGCAACTGTTGCTGCCACACAAGGAGCAAGCGGCGAATTGCTGCTATATTTGGGCAATGTTACAGCCGAACAATTTGCACCATTGCTAACATACATGTACACCGGCTACTTGGATCTCAATGTGGACAACATATTTGCCGTGCTGCTTGCCACACATGTGTTGCACATGCCGCGCGCCTTGGAGATTTGTCGGTAACAACAAAAATTGCAACAAAAAAAAAAAAAAAAATTGTATTTAATCCTCTTTTATACATCATTACAAGTTTCTAATAATTTCTTTAATTTTCGAATATTATTTCAACTGCGCAAAAAGAGTTTTAATTACGCAAATTAATTTAAATATATGTAGCTCATTATACTCATTTTATTTATATTTACTTTTATTAAGCAGTCGAATCTAAAGAGCTTTATAAATAGCTAAATCTTTTTCTACTACTCAACTGTTGTTTTTTAAGTTTCATCAATTTAAATGCCCAATTTAATTTAAAAAAACATCTAAAAATTAAAAATCTCATATATCTTTAGCTTTTTCAAGTCAAATTCCATTTCCAACTCCATTGGCGATATTATAGCGAAAGTGATTTAATTACAAATATTTTACAGTTAATGTATAAAATATAGTTATTTTCTGAGAGTTCTGTTTGTGATATTACAATTTCACATGTTTATGTGTAGTTTAATATGTGTTAATTACTTGCTTCATTTCTACATATTCATTTGATTATTTCAAGCTGAAAAGCATTTCTCTTTTTTTATATTGGCTCCAAAAAGTAGGCAACATCTTTTTGAGATTTCTCTCATCTTAACCGAAACAATTAGAAAAAAGGAGCAAATATTTATGAACAAATAAAATATTTTTTACAATTGCTACAGTCTAAGTAAATGGTGTCGCTCTCTCTTTCACGCGCCGCTGTCTCTGTCTCTGTCTCTCATATTTGTTTTAGCTCCTATTTGGCACGCGCTCAGACGGAGGGTTATTTGAGCGGTCAACAGCAACCGCAACAGCAGTTGCCACTGACGGTGCAAGCAAGCAGTGCGCCACCCAAGATAATACGTCCAATTGCCAGCAAGGCAACATTGCCAAATTTCGGTTTCTTGCCGCCGCCGCCAAATGTGGCAAGTGTGGCAACAACGGGCTACTTGCAACCAGCACTAGATGCCACAGCGGAGCTGTCAATTGCTGCTGCTGCAGCTCCAGCGGCAGCTGTTGTTGCTGCTGCTTTTGTTGCTGACGAGGAGGATGAGGATGTGGAAGTATTCATTGACAGCAACACGGCAACTGACAATGAGCTGGACAACGAAGATTGCAACGTGTCGGTGGTGAGTTCATTGGGCAGCAGCAGCGCTGCCTCGAGTCTCAACATTGAGCGGGTGGATGTGAAAAGAACGCCGACACCAACAGCAGCAGCAACAGCAGCAGCAGCAACAACAGTTGCAGCAACACAAGCCAAAGCTGTTGCAACAACCAAACAGCGTCGCGGCAACAACAACAACAGCAGCAATAATAACAACAACAACAACAACAACAATACAACACGCAAATGTCCAAACAACAAACGTGGCAATTGTCGTGGTGTTGCAGCAACGGGATTGCAGATAGCAAAGGCGCCAGTGCCGGCAATGCAACTGGAAACGGCAGCAACAGCAACAGCGACGCCAGCAACATCCAAATTCATTATCGATGTGGCTAGTTGCGATGGCCCCGTGCGTTTCCGTCGCATTCTGAACACGGCCTACGGCCACAAGCCGGAGATGGGCAACAATGTTGCCGTTGTCGAGCTGCAGCGAACGCAGCAAAGTGTCAGCTATTCGTTTCATCAGCAAATGGCAAGAGCAATCAGCAGTCAGCAGCGACAGCAGCAGCAGGAGGAGAACGAGAACAGCGGCGAGACAACAGCAACAACTGTTGCTGCTGCAGCAGCAACAACAGCAACTGTTGCTGCAGCTGCTGCTGCTGCTGGCACACAACGCAAGCAATTGCATGCGGAACTATTTGTTTGCGTTTATTGCAAGCACACATTTAAATCGCAATATTGTTATCAGAAACATGCAAAGCGGCATTTGAATCCATTGAGTCTGGACAAAAAGCTGACGGAGGCGACAACACACGACAGCAAGGCAACAGCAACAGCACGCAGTAGCAGCAACAACAACAGCAACAGCAGCAGCAACTGGCGCTCCAATTGCAACAACAGCAACAGCAGCTGCAACTGGCATTGCAACTGCAACAGCAGCAACTGTTGCTGCTGCAGATGGCACACTCTCAGCTGCCGCATTGTTGTTGCGACGCGAGGTGCGTCCTCTGGATATGAATGTGCAATATTATCCATGCAAAACATGTGGCAGCAAATTTCCGAGTTATTATTTTGTGCACAAGCATCGCAAATTGTGTCATGCCGATGAATTGGAAGCAACAACGACAACCAATAACAACAACAACAACAACAATAACAATAACAACAACAACTCGACAAGCAGCAACAGCAACAGTGGCGTCTCCAAACGTGAGGCAACAACAGCAGCAACAACAGAAACAACAGCAACAACAACAGCGGCAACAACGCCATAAACTATGCAACGATTAATTATAACAAATTTGCAGCAATCAACGAATTTAGCACGCAATTTAATGCACCTCACACACACACACACACACACACCCACACACACACGCACATCAAATTTTTTTTGTCGCTCTAGTTTTTAAATGTAAAAGCAAATGAAAAAAATTAAACCAAATAAAAAGCAACCACTAAAAAAAAAATTCCAGTGTTATCGATAACAAGCGTAAAACAATTTAAATCATTATATTTAAGTGTTGTAATTTAGAGCTGGCAAAATATTGATAGTGATGACATTCGATGTTTTCGAGGTTTTCTATACAAAAATGCATTATTATGGTTTTTTACCAACATCTATCAGCAGTGCTAATTTCAATATCCAAAAAAAAAATTCATATATAATAATTCACAGCACAAATTGAAAGCTAAACAAAGATTTTTATAAATGTGTTCATAATTTGAAAATTTCCAGCCGCCAAACATCAATTAATTTTGCACGTGCGCCAAAAGCAGTGACTATCGTTAACTATCGACGTCGAAACATCGATAGTGTAAAAATAAAATATAAATTCGATATATCGATACTACGTGAGTGGTCGATATAAAACCAAAATGATGCATCGAGTTCTAAAGCGAAATGTTAAAATTGTCTAAACCAATATCAAGCTATCGATTTATCCGCAAAAAAAATTGATCGAGTTAAAGTACTTGAGCATCGCTCCAGCGAAACTCGAGTTGTCGATTGTTTCGATATATTTTTACATCACTACATTATTTATAAGACTTATGACCATTTACTGCTATTAATAAATCCAAGTCAGCGAGTGACATTTCGATAGCTAACTAAAGTTATCGATAAATGTACACATTTATGTATGCAAACAAGCTTTTTATGCTGAGCTTTGCAGTCTCTCTTGGACTTTATATAATTATCTATTAATATACATACATTTCCTTTTAAATTTTAAAATCGATAGCAATTATCGATAAATGACCGTGCTGTTGTCACAGAGTAAAGCAATAGATTGTTTTTTTATTAAATATTGTGGAGGGTGAAAATCCATTTCTTTTTCTCTGTCCACACCACTTCCTTTTTATCCTCGCTCCCTCTCTTCCTCTCTCTCTCTCTCTCTCTCTCTCTCTCTGTCTTACTCACTGTGAGACTGTCTCACTCTGCCTCTTTGACAAACGAGATGGCGCCGGTTAATGCAAACAGACGCAACGTCAATTTAATAATTTAATTAAATCACTTGCATAATAAAAAAGACGTTTACAAAAATTTTAATTTAATTGAGTTTAATTAACTCGCCAGGGAGATGACAGCCAACAAACGTAGAGAAAGTGAAAGAGAGAAAAAAAGGGAGGGAAAGAGAGAGAAAGAAAGGGGGGGGGGGTTGGGAAACAGCAGCAGGTGAGGAGGTTTGAGGATGCAAATAAACCGCAGTGCGCTGAGCTGAATGACAGACTAACAAAACGACTAAGAGACAGACAAAGCGAGACAGAGAGAGAGGGAGAAAGAAAGATTGCCAATCAAGCGTCCAATGCTGTCGCTTACAACTCTTTACTAAAAGCTCAGCTACAACTTCAATTGCGACTCGGAATCGGACTCAGAAACGGACTTCATCAGTTGACTGAAGGCAATTGCCAAGTAGAGCATCAAATATTCATCGGGGACGCCGGAAGGAACCAAGGAGCAGAAATCAACAGCCAAACAGTTGATAAAAAAAATTAAAATAAAAAAAATTAACAAGCTAAAGCGCCACAGACGTGAGTTAACGACTACGAGATACCCTGCACTGACAGACAAACGTGCAGAACTAAGTCGACTCGACAGCTTTCGGTTTTATTATTATTTTAACGTATTTGTTTATTTAAATAATTAGAATATTTTTTATTAATTCAATTTGTTTTTCACTTTATCAGCTTTAAATTCGTAGAAGAAATTTGGAAGATAGTGAAAATCCGTGAAGAGTAGAAGTTAAATCCCTTTCGAAAAATTAAAATTGGAGCAATTATGTAAATACTTTTTTTTTAATTTGGCGTCACTAAGTCGAAGCGTTGTTCACCATTTTTTGGGATGTGAATAGAATATTTCAGTGCCTTTCTAGCTGAGAAGGCACAAAAAAAAAACAATATACCCTTTGCACTTGACGATTAAGTGGTATTCAAAAGACAACGGGGTGGTTAAGGATGCCGGGTAACTATGCAAACAGAGCTGAACGGACAGTGAACACAAAGTTAAATACGCCAAAGAGCGAATGCATTTTTCATAAGCAGCGCAAAGAAGCAGATTGAGGGAAAGAGAAGGAAAAAAAAAGAAGAACAAGGAAGAGGAATCTGAGAAATCAGAGCAGTGAAAGGCAATTTTAAACAGACTAACGGGTAAAAAATTAACGACGTCAAAGCTCCTAAATCAAGCAGTGTCACAAGACCAACGGAGAAGCTTTTACAATGAAGAGTCCTGGATTTAAAAGCTTAAGAAAAAGCTCAAACAGATTTTACAATGAAGAGTCCTGGTTTTTAAAGCTTCAAAATAAAGCTAGCGAAAAATCGAACGGACAAAAGCTAACGAAAAGCTATTCGAAAGCTCTTTTAGGTAAAACCCAGCTTTGGAAATTAAATAAAATACTGTTCTCCATAGTTATAGGTATATAGCTTTGGATGCAATCATGAAAAGCTCACTAGAAGCTTTCTCAATTATGAGTTCTGGCTCATAAGTATTCAGCATTAAAAGCTATAACAAAAAAATCACAGTAAAGCCCAGCAATGTAAGCTTTCGACTGAGTTTAAAAGCTTTCCAAAAGCTTAATTCAATAAAGGTAGATTTATGTCTTAATTGCGTGTACTCACCTTTGCCATCCAATGCGAGAACCTCGGATGTGGTCAACATGTTGTTGCCACCATCTGACAGCAATGCTGGCGTCGATGTTGCTGCTGTTGACGTTGTTGTCGTTGTCGCTGTCAATACAGCGGACATGATTAGCGACAACGATGATCCTGACGTTGGGGTCATTGTGATGGGACCTGATTTGCCAATGGACGTGATTTGATTGGACGACTCTTTGGCGTTCAATTTAATGTTGTTGTTGCTGCCGCTGCTGCTGATGCTGTTGTTGTTGTTGCTGCTGCTGCTGCTGCGCCGCTGCTGCTGCTGTTGTTGTTATTGTTGCTGCTGCTGTTGTTGTTGTTGGCGTTGATGGCGTTATTTGACTCGCCGCCAGACGTCAGCTCAAAGCGTTTCTTCTTGGGATCACTGCAAAAACGATAAAAGGAGATTTTTTTGGTAAGAATAAAATAATAATAAAAATATATACTATAATCAATTTATTTTCTTTTCCTCTAGTATATTTGCTCTCTTGCTGTATCCTTCAGTTTTTACATCTCTCTTATTTTCTTTTAATTTTCGCTTTATTTATATTTTCGGAGTTTCTTCCTAATTTTGATAGGTATAAAATAATAAAATATGTTCTATAATCTATTAATTTTCTTCTTCTCTATCTTCCGCTTTCTAACTATTTCTCTCCTTTGCTAGATCCTTCAGTTCTACATCTCTCTTTCTTATTTTCTTCTAATTTTCTCATTAATTATGTTCATGAAGTTTCTTATTATTTTTCTTGATGCGTCCCTCATATTTCTCGCTATTTTCCTTAGCAATTCTCTATTCTTTCCTCTATTTTCATCGAAATTTCGCCAGTCATTAGATTTGGTTATTCTTATGCTTTTCTCTGCTTTTTGTCTCATCTTTATTCTCTTTCTTCTCTTTTCTTATCTTTAATTTTTAGCTTTACTTTTTATTTTTTTTAGCCTTAATTTGTAGCTTTATATTTAGGCTTTATTTTTAGCTGATTTTTTTTTATTCCGTATTTTTTTGACGTATATTTCTCTTCCTTCTCCGAATATCAATCAATTATATATCAATTTTCTCTCTAAGTTAATATTTTTCTGTCTTTTCTCCAAGTATGTGACCCTCTATTTTCTCCTCTTTTTTCCTCTCTCTCTTGTTCTTTCTATTTCTATGTCTCCCTTTCTTTCTCTCAGTCTCTGTCTGTCTCTCTCTCTCTCTCTCTCTCTGTCTGTCTCTCTCTTTTGCTCACCTAACATCCGAGTGCAGCTCATTGCCGGCACCAAGTCCCTCCACTTGTGCCGCCTTCAGCTTCTGGCCTAGATAGTTGCCAGCTGTTGTTGCCGTTGTCAGGGTTGCCACACCGCTGACAGGTTCCGTTGCTGCCACATTCGGCACAGCGAAGCCAGCAGCTGTTGTTGCTGTTGCTGTCGCTGTTGCCGTTGCCGTTGTTGTTGCAGCCGTTGCCTTGACAATTTTATCGGCTGTTGCATTTATGGACACTCCACCAACGGCTGCTGCTCCCGTTGGGGCATCATCCATTCCTTGTGGCGCTGGTGCCTTCACATTGCTCATGACAACGCTCTGATAACCGGGCTTAAAACCGTTAAGCGCCACGCTAACAGCGGCCGTTGCTGTGGGCGTGGCACTAGCGGCTGCTGCGGCGCCAGTTGCAGTTGCTGTTGTCGCACCAGTTGCTGTAAAGTAGAAAACCGATTGCATTAGATTCAATTGTTATCGATACAAAAATAAAAAGGTTATCACAAAAATTTGATAGATCACTTATCGATTGCTTACCATTGTAGCTATCGGCATTTACAGTCGCTGCTTTACTCTTGGCCAGAGATTCGCCTGTTTCCGTTGACGGCTCCACCGTTTTGGGAACATCTCCGGTGACATCGACCGTTTGGATTAGCGATTTGGACACCTTGGCCGTTACAGTGGCGCCTCCAGCGGTGGCTGCTTCAATTGTGGCAGCTGTTGTTGCACCAGCTGTAGTTGTTGCTGTCGCTGCAACAGTTAAAGTTGTGGTTGCTGCTGTGACGGAGGAAGTTGCTGCTGCTGCAGCAGTTGCAAGTGTTGTTGCTGCTGTTGTTGCTGCTGTTGCTGTTGCTGTTGCTGTGACAGCAAACTCGTCATCGCTTTTGTTTTTGGCTTCACTGCTGCCCGTTGAGATCTCGTTTGTTGTTGTTGCTGCTGTTGTTGTTGTTGCTGCTGTTGAAGATGTTGCTAGTTTATCCAATTTGCCAGCTTCAGACGTTTTATCAGCTGCAGCAACTGCTGTTGTTGCTGCTATTGTTGCTGTTGCTGTTGTTACTGCTGTTGTTGTCGCTGCTGTTGCCGCTGCTGCAGCGGCTGCCGCTGCCACAATGGCAGCAGCAACACTTTTGGCCACCTTCTCATTGCCAGCAGCAACTTCAGCCGCTTTGCTAACCGCGCTCGCCTTTTCCGCCGCACTTTCCGCGGCTTTAGCGGCATCGGCAGCGGCTTTTTCCGCAACGCGCTCGCGTTCGCGCTCCGCGACGGCGCCGCTGCGATTGCCCGATTTCTGTTGCTGTTCGCGCTGCAGGCGCGTTGTGACGCCCGTGGTCAGGGAATCGATAATGCATTGCGGTTGGGCCGCCTGTGCTTTGGCCGGATTGCGACTGCTGCGCGTGCGTTGACGCGATTTGCGCAGCAATTGCTTATAGTTCTCCGTCTTTTTGCTGAGGTAGTAATAACGCACGCAATCCTGTGGTGATTTGCGATCCAAGCTGGCCGCAATGGCCCCAAAATTCTTCGGATGCTGTAGATATTTCTCCTTGAAGGTCTCCTTCTCACCGGCCGTCCACAGATTGATCGCCTTGCGTTCCTCATGCATCGCCACCATATTCTCAATGCGTCCGTTTTCATTGTGATAGGCACAGCGTCGCTGGCGCGCGTCGTGCATTAGCGGTGGTATTACCGCATAGGAGCGCATCTTTTTATCCTCCAATGCCTGTTCCTGCAGACCGTCCATGATCTCCTCGAGATCCGCCTCGGATTTGATGCGCGATCCGACGCGATTGAAGCGCTCTTTGTCCTCGCGCTGCTTGCGCAGCTCCGTAAAGACTTTCTCAAAGAATTCGCGATTTTTGGCCTCGCGCGCCTTCCGCTTGGCACTGCCCTCCGCCCGCTCGCAGCGTCGCTGCCAATCGGCCTGATCCTTGGTATATTTGTCAACCAATCCCTGATTGTGCTCCCAGCGCTCCGCTTTCAGTTTGCGTATGTGCAACAGCAGCGGATTTCGCACCATTGTCTGATGTCGTTTTATCAAATGCGTTAACGCTTCCACATCGAGTGGCTGATTGTAAAGTGGCAGCCAGGGTCGTGACCTTTCGTTGCCGCCCGCCCGACTGACCACGGAATGTTGTGCGGCGGCCGTTTTACGGTTCGCCTCATAGATGCTTTGGGCCAACATTTGTGTTCGCCACGCCAGCTCCATAATCTCATTGCCGCTCTCGCTGGCTGCCAATTCGGCGGCGGCTTTTTGCTGTTTGGCCACCGCCGCCGTTGCCGCCGCCTCGTCCATTAAATTCTTCTCCTTTTTACGCAACGTTTCCATAGCAGTTTCCGCATTTTTGATCTCATTGTCCACCTTTTGGATTTGCATCAACAGTTCCTCTTTGGCGCTGCTATTGTTGTTGTTGTTGTTGTTGTTGCTGCTGCTATTGTTGTTATTATTATTGTTGTTGCTGCTGCAGCTGTTGCTATTGCTGCTGTTGTTGTTGTTGTTGTTGTTGCTGCCGCTGCTGCAACTGTTGTTGCTGTTGCTCCGGCCACGCTCATCGGCATTGTCGCTGGGCAGCGTGGGCGAAATGGCCTCCACCTGTCAAAATGGTTAAAGGAAACGTTAATAAACCAATTCAAATTCAATATTCAACTCCAATGACACTAGCTTCAACTGGCTGCATTTGGATTAACCTGAAAACCTACGACTTTTCGGTGTTCTAATTTATTTTTTTAATAAATGGCAACATTTAATTTGTTTGCAGCTGAAAAGTGTTGTAATTTTAATTTAATGAGCTTTTTCAAGAGGGAAATAAGACCAACTGAATAATTGATTAAATTAAAACTTAAATGAGCTTCTTTCAGAAACAATTGCAGCTAAAAAGTTGATTTCAAACTAATTAAAGCTTTAATTGACTTTTTCAAGCAATTTAAGAAACAAAAATCTAGCTAAAAAGTTGATTTCTAGTTGATTACAACTTTAATGAGCTTTTTTAAGGAATTAATGAAACAAAAATTCAGCTAAAAAGTTTAGTTCTAACTTTTTTATGCTGTCAAACAGCATTCTAGCTAATTTTCTGACGATTACTAGCAGCTTTAAGGAGCTTACGTAGCTTAATTGTTAATTTGTAAAGCTCAAAGCTTTTCTGAAGTAGATCTTTGAGAATCTGCACAAAAAGCTAGTGGCATTTGCTTGGTAATGAGTTGAGCTTTTATAAAGAACATTAAAGCTTATATTTGCTTACTTAAAATCAGTTTGATTTAAATCTGAGCTTGAATTAGATTCATTCTGAAGATATTTGCTTATTTGAAATGAGTTTGTTTTAATTTTTATAATTTTACTTTTTATCCCTTCAGTTAAAGTTCAAATTTAAATAAAGTCAGTAAATTTTATTTTATTTATATATTGCTTATAGCTTGAATTAAATTCATTCTGAACTCTACTCTCTCTCTCTCTCTCTCTCTCTCTCTCTCTCCCCATTTCTGAGTTTCTGTTGCCTTAATCCAGTTTGAGGCTAGTGTCATTTTGGGAACTAGCCACTCACCTGTGGATGGTACGCCTCCGAGGTGGTTGCCGCTGCTGCAGCTGCCACAACAGAGCCGCTGCCGCTGTTCATTGGCGCCGTGGAGACGCTGACGGAGCTGATCAACTGAGCGCCGCCAATTGTTGATGTTGTCAATGTTGGCGGTGGTGCCAAAGCGCGAGATGTCAACTGATGTTGTTGCTGCTGCTGCTGCTGCTGTTGTTGTGGCGGCAACGTTTCCACCTTGAGCTGTTGCATGGACAGCGGCTTCAAGACTTGTGCGGCCATGTGCACCAAAGGTCCATGATTGCTCTGACGACTATTTAAAAGCTGAGCGGGTGATGAACGTTGCTGTTGCTGTTGTTGTTGTTGTTGTTTTTGTTGCTGCTGCTGCTGCTGCTGCGTTGAGGCTGCTGACGGCGCTTGTTGCTGATGTGGCAGGTGATTCATGTTGCTGGCATTTGCCTCACTCAGGCGCTGCTTTTTATAGGGCTGCCCCACGCCAACAGGTGGCTCTGGTGTTGCATGTTGTTGTTGCTGCTGCTGTTGCTGCTGTTGCTGTTGCTGCTGCTGCTGCTGTTGCTGCTGTTGTTGCAGTCGCTGATTGACTGCTGCCACAGCTGCGGCTGTTGCCGCTGTCGTCAGGTATTCGTTGGTATATTGCAACGGATGATGTGGCAGCAACAGGCGCTGTCCGCCCACCATAATCCCACCAGCAGCAGCAGCGCTGTTTGGCGATGCTGCAACTTGTTGACTCGACGCTGCATTGCTGCTGCTAGCCGCTTGTTGTTGCTGCTGTTGTTGCTGCTGCTGTTGCTGTTGCTGCTGCTGCTGCTGTTGCTGCTGTTGTTGCTGCTGCTGTTGCTGCTGCTGCTGCTGCTGCTGTTGTTGCTGCTGGCTGGCATAATGCGACATCGCTTCCATGACGAGCACACCGCCAGTTTGCGCTGCACCCGGCGGTGCCATATTCCCAGCAACTTGGACAACATTACCAGCATTGGCAGCATTGCCAACGGACTTGCAACCGGCTGCTGCTGCTGCCGCTGCCGCAGCTGCTGCCACCGTTGCGGCGCGCGCCGTACGCTGAAATTCGGGCACTGTCGCTTGCAGCTGCGGTATTCGCATGTAATGATTTTCCCGATAGTTGCCGACCGGCGCAATAATGCTGTACGACGGCTGCGGCAGAAAGCGCTGCGGTGCATCGGCAAACTTGGCATAACTGTTGGCAGCTGCTGCTGCCGCCGCACTGCCCGCTCCAGGACGTGGCGGTGACAATGGACTTGCTGCTGATCGAGATGATTGCTGCTGCTGTTGTTGCTGTTGCTGCTGCTGCTGCTGCTGATGCTGCTGATGTTGCTGCTGCTGATGGTGGTGGTGGTGATGCATTTGTTGCTGCTGCTGCTGTTGCTGCTGCTGCTGCTGCTGTTGTTGCTGCTGCTGTTGTTGCTGCTGCTGTTGCTGCTGCTGCTGCTGCTGCTGCTGCTGCTGATGCGGTTGCAGGTGTCCGAGGCTCTTGGCGTACTGTTGCGTCTGCTGCTCGAGTGTCCTGTACGATCAGTGGGGGGAAAGAACAACAGATTATTAGATTTGTGTGTAAGATATGGACAAGTACAATATTCTTTATTCAAATTGAAAAACAAAATCCGAACAAAAACAGTCCGATAAACCAAACATAATATTCTGATTTATATATTTAAATATATTTTTATATTTATTTATTAAATATATTTTTATATTTGTTTATTAAATATATTTATATATTTTCTTTTTAATTATATTTATCTTTTATTTTATTTTTTTAACGTTATCTTCTTTCAATAAAAGATCTATCAAATTTTACGATTTTTCTATAATCTTGATTTCAAGTATAATCTTCTTTAAAAAAGAATATATTTATCTTTTTTTCTAACATATGTTTATTCATTAATTATATTTATCTTTTATTTTATTTTTTTTTCTTTTTCTTTTTTTTTTTTAGCGTAATCTTCTTTCAACAAAAAATCTTTCAAAGTTTACTATATTTCTATAATCTTGATTTCAAGTATAATCTTCTTTTAAAAAAAAGTCAAATTATCTGTTATTTCTTTCATTAAAAACAAAATCAATTAAATTTTATTATATTTCTAGTAAAATGCTCTACTTAAAAAAACTACTCTTGTATTTCTAGTATAAACTTCTGTCATAAAAAAAAAGTATATTTATCTTTTATCACAATATATTTCTAGTCCTCCCTTCAATTTACATCATCACAAAAAAAAATTAATTTTTTATTTATCATGTTATTTTTTTAATCAATTTTTTTTGCAATATTTTATAAGTATTTATTATTTAATTTGTCGAGATGTATTTTTAGTACTATTAGTATTGTTATAATGGAAAAAACTGCCCTGCTAACCGCTGGATGTCGAAATGTATATACTTAATCCTTTTTTTGGTGTCAAGAAATACAGGAGCAATACTTATTCTTTGTACTGTATACTAATTATAATACTTTAAGCGTTCTCTCATTGGCCGAGAATCATATATTTATTTAATAGTTTATTTCGTCCATTTAGTAACTATAATATTTGAAAGATACTCTCCATATAAATGCTCACATTTAAATCAATTAAATTGTTGTCAAATTAAATGAATTTATATACAATTTTAATGTCAAGCTTATTTGCTACACATTTTCACCCTAAAAGCTATCGATATAAAAATATTAGAGATGTATCGCATATATTTCTGCAATATTTGCAGCGATCGATTATTGTTTAAAAGAAATGAAGCACTTTTGATTAATTAATATTTATATATTTATGTACATTTCGAATGATTGACATTTAATACCATCATTTAAATGCACTTCTTTCTAAAGAATAATCTATAGAGATTTTCTCCCTTTTGATAGTATATTCTATCGATATCACCCCAAGAGCTAGTCATGTAATTGAGATAACGTTTTAACTTTATTTAAGATATTCTCCAATTCCTAAATTTGACTTTATTTCTATTCTTAATTATACAACATTTACGAATATCGATTTTTGTGTTAAAGATTAAATTATCTTAAGCCTAATTCTATCGAAATATCGATTACTATCAAAAAACTTATTTTATCAATATTCTTGAATGTATAAAAATATTTATATCTGTAGTTTGCGATAAGAAACAATCTCTTTTTTTGAAATTTGAAATAAAACCTCTTTTTGATTTTATATCGAAAATATCGATATTCAAAAAATAATCTTATTTAGATACGAATTTATGAAATTTTCTTGAATGAAGTCTTTATCAAAAAAAATATAGAAGAAAGATCACTATAAACTTTATCTAGAACAGCAAACTATGATGGGTATTATCACGTCAATATGAAAGTCGTTTAAATAATTAAGAATCGTACAAGACTCAGACGAGATTCAACAACTGAAATGCATAGGAATTATGTACATACATATATCTAGTAAATCTAAGCTTCTTCTTTTTTTTATGCAATAGCTCAGATGATTATGATGATGACAAACATGATGATGGTGATGATCCCCTTGGGATATGATATAATGATCGCGTTGCCCATTTGGCTAATCTACACTAATCTGATGATTCCTGATGATCAACGCAATTTACTAGCTCATATTAATTTTAACAGGGGTTGAATTTGAATTTGCAATGCGCCTTAACGTTATTTTATTGAGGACACAAACCCGGCCGGCCGGTCGCTTGCTTGCAACATGTTGCATTTAATATCTGATGTGTGTGTGGGTGTGAAATGTGCGAGCAAGATAGCAAGCAGCACATGTACGATAAGCGACAATAATGAGCGAGAGCGCAATACGCATGCTGTGCTCCTCGTTTTCGTGAGCGTGAGATTGTGTATGTGTGTGTTTGAGAGTAAGAATTTAGCATGGCGGACTCAAACAGTTTGCAGCATGTGTGCCAGCGAACGGCAGCATCGAACATAAAGCAAAGCAACATGTTGCCGCAACATGTTGTGTATCAAACATGTTGCCAACTGCAAATAGACGTCGACGCTAACTGCGACGGCAGCAGAACGTTTTTGCTATTTGTTGTGGCCCCACCCCCCGCTCACAACACGTCTCAGCAACACATTGAATGACAACAACGTTGACGACGCTCATTATTTAAATTTTTATAAAACGGCTGCAACGACAACGTTGAGTTTTCAGTTGTGATTAACGTGCGACGCGTTTGACCTGCGGCCGCTGTCGCTGTCGCTGTCGACGACGACGTTACGACGTTACGACGTCACACAATAACAACAGCAACTGAGCAGGCAGGTTGAATGAGAGCAGTTAGCATGAGAGCGACGGGAAGAGGAAACGGGAGAGGGCTAGAAACAGACACCCACACACACACACAAGCTGAACAGACTCGCTTATGAATTCATTAAATATTAATGACACATACAAATACATCGAGGGGCATGCAAAACGCACTTGCGACGTTGCCAAACTTCACAGCTGCTATTTTTAAAGAATGAAACATGCGCTTTAAAGCTGCGCTTCCTCCTTCCCCATTCTCCATTCCAGCTGTCCATCTGTTTGCCTGTCACGTTTATTTCTCTCTCTCTCTCTCTCTCTTTCGGTTTTACTCTTCTTCATTCAGCTTTAAAATCAGACATTGGCTTCCATGTCTCATCAATCATATCGACCTACAGCAATATACAAAATTGTGCTCCTCCCCTCGTTACTTTTACTGCTGTTTCTGTTTCTGCTTCTGCTTCTGCTTCTTTTTCATCATCATCGCCTCTGCTTATGCCATTCAATTTACGAGCTCCCCTTTTTCAGATTGTGTATTTCGTTATGTATTATGATGAACAGTGGTTCGTTTTGATGTCTTACCTGCAATGAGAAAGAAGAAGAAATCAAATTAGTATTGTATTTCAGGTTATGTCTGTAAATGTATTTAGATAATAAATTGGGGCTACGAATTTCATCTAGTTTTTTTTTAGCTTTTTGTTTAGCTTTTTTTGCTGCTTGAGTTTATTTATTTTGAATGATTTATAACTTTGCGGTCTTTTGGTTTGCGGCATATCTAAGTTAAATAGTTTCATATACTTTTTTTTTATTTATTCATTTTTTTGTTTAACAGATAATTGCGTCAGTCCACTTAAGATTAGTTCCAAACACATTTATCTTTTGGAAAATGTTTGCAGAAATTAAACAAAGCATATATAAGTATATTGCAATACAAATTTAGATATTAATATTTGTCTAAAAAAACAGCTAATTAAATACATTTTAATACAGAGTTAAAAGTTTCTGAAGTTTAGTTTAACTAAATTTTAGGCTCTCTCCAATTCCCTTAATAAATTAATCGCAATTTAAGTGACGGCAGAAATGAAATATTGAACAAATCTGTTAGAAAGCATATTTCAAAAATGTTTATGAAGATAGTTTGCTTTCTTTCTGTTTCTTCATCTTAGTTTTACCCCTCTAATTCTAATTTGAATCGATTCTTTTTATCAGAAAATCAGATTTTATTTAAAAAGATGGAAGAGAGCAGAAAGAAAGCTTTAGTAGTTATCAGAAGCTCCCTTTTTTGGTCCTTTTCCCCAGCAATATTTTTCTTCATGTCTCTCTCTCTTTCTGTCTCTCTCTCTCTATCTCTCTCTGTCTCTCTCTTCCTTCTTCCTTCTCATTCCACTTTAATTTATTTATATTAAATCGCAGCTTTAATGTCATCAAAATCGCATATAGAAAAGCTGTGCTCTCTTTCTCTCTCACAGTCTGTCACTCTTTTCTCTCTCTCTCTCCTTCTATCTCTTTAAAATTACGCTAGCAATAACAATACAAATAATTAAAAGTTGCAGCTTGAATAATTTTTTGTTTTTGTTTTGTTTTTGTTGATCAAAAGTTTTCAACGTCAGCAGCGACGGCGACGTCAGCAGCGCGGCAGCAGAGCGACAACAGCGACAGCGACTTAGATAGTCCACATGTGCCGTTATGTACATAGACATATGTTTGTATGTATGCATATATGTATGTATGTATATTTATGTATGTACATTTGTAAATGCACGTGTGTGTGCTTGTTTTTAATGTGTGCGACTTTTGCCTGGCAGCATCCTTGCCTCCCCCACCCCTCACACTTCGTCCCTTCTCTCTTCCTCCTTGAAACTCCCTTAACGGACTCCCCACGCGCCCATTAGGCTGCCACGCCTCGTGCGCCACATTGCAAGAACACATGTGTGAGTGACGTGTGTGTGTGTGTGTGTGTGTGTGTGTGTGTGTGTGTGTGTGTGTGTGTGTGTGTGTGTGTGTGTGTGTGTGACGTGTGTGTGTGTATGGCACATATAAAATAGAAGACGACATAGAAGAAGAAGAAAGCGGAAAAACTAACAAGAGCATAGCTCAAAATAAGAAAAGAAGCAAAGCTAAAAGGGTCAAAGAGGACGAGAGAAAAGGAGAGAGAAAGACAGAGAAGGAGTAAATAACAGAGCAAAAAGAAAACACACGTAAAAATAGATGAAGAAGCTTAAGTAGAAAGCATAAAAATAACAGAAATAGCGAAAGAGAGAAGGAGAGACAGAGAGTGAGAGACAGAGAGAGAGAGAGAGAGAGAGAGATGGCGAAAGTAGAGCCTTGGTATTGCTTTCTCTCTCTTTCTCTTTTCCTGCTCCTGGCTCTATTCTCTCTTAACTTGTCCCGTCCTTCTGCCTGCCTCTTCTCTTTCTGTTTTCCTCCGCTTCTCTCCTTACTGCACCTCTTCAACCATTTGCTTTCTGCCCCTTCTCCTCTGCTCCTCAGCTCCTCATTCTGCTAAGGACAACACTTTGTGGCTGGCAGCATGCAACGTGTGCAAGAAGCAACCACTTAGTAGAAATAAAACCCCCGCCCACAAAAAAAAAAACAAAAAAACTCAGCCCAACCCCACCCCACACACTTCCTTACCCTTCACCCACTTCCCCCTCTCTCTTCCATCTTCACCATCGTCGTCTGCTTTTTGACTTGGGGCAAGTGCAAAAATGTTATCGATTTTTGTTTTTATAGAGTTGCTTTTCCACTGGCATTCCACGTGTGCGGGAGGCAAAGCAAAGCAAAGAAAAGAGGAGAAAGCAAAGGAGGAAGGGAGTTAGGAAGCAAGAGAGGGAGCTAGAGAGGCAGAGTGGGAGCAAGAGAGGGAGATGCCCAGAGCGAATGCAACGACAACGAAAACGACAACAACAACCAAAACTCATGTTCTGAGAAAGAGGAAAGCGGGAGAGAGGGAAAGAGGGAAAGAGGGAGAGAGGGTGGCTGGGTGGCAAGTGGGCCAAAGCGGTGTATGTGTGAATGTGTGTGTGTGTGCATGTTTATATGTGTCTGCGTGTGTGTGCTTGTGACTGTTGCCGGCTTAACTGCATTTCGGATGCCGCAGCGTCGCCGTCTGATGTCCGATTATTATCCTGCCTGCCTCCCAGTTCTTGTTGCTCTTGTTGTTGTTGTCGTTGCTGCTCTTCTTCTTCCTCTTCTTCTTGTTGTTGCTGTCTGCCTTTTAGGCGCAAAACTTTCAACATGCCACACGAACAAGAGGCGCCAAGAGGAAGGCAAGGAAGGACAACACAGAGAGAGCGAGAGAGCAAACAGCAATGCGTGGAAACTTTAAAACTAGCTGGAAAAGCAACAATCGAGCGAACCCGACTCAAGGCCAGACCCTGTGCTAACTGTACTGATACTTGATATAAAAATAAAATCCGCAGAATTCTTTGCATAGATTCCCTAAAGGACTTTTGTTAGATTACCAGATTTTATTCGATTAACACATTTATTTTTAATTTCAATAATAATAATAATAATAATACAAATTGAAAGTTGTTAAATAAAATAAGAGCTTTTTAATAATTTGTACTCACAAGTATTACATTTTTAAAATTCATGTTTATTATTATACAAATAGAAAAATAAAATAAGAGCTACTGAATGATGTTTATATTCAAATTTATTTATTTATTTTTTTTACATTTTTTAGTTTGAATTAAGAAATAAAACATATATTTATTATCATTTTATTAAAAAAAAAAACATCCTAGTATTTCAAAAATACGTAGAAACCAACGAAAAAGGTAATCAGTATCAGGTATTAACAATTTAAACTTAAAAAAATAAAAATACCAAAACTGAGATATAAAGAGGCGTGACAAAATTCCTAACTAATCTTGAATTTATTTAACAAATACACAAAATTATACACAAATTTGGAGTGTCTAGCTCTTGGAATGCACCTGGCTCTTAAGATTGGATAAGAATTGTAAACAAACAGTGGAAATTCCATAACTCCATAACTTTTAACGTTTAATAACATTATAAAAAGAAAATTAATTTCATAAGTTGAACTCTCCATAATTCCATAATAACTTTTTCTTTGGATAATGTTAATTCGAGTTTGGGAAACTCGACTACTATAATATAATATCTTAAATGCCGTCGTCTGCTTGTTAAATATTTAATTTAGACATAACTGATAGACCCTTTAAACTTTAAGTACAGGGTCTAAAAAGCAAAACTTTCCTTTAGCGCTGCGAGTCTGTGTGTGTGTGAGTGGGTATGAGTATATGTGTGTGTGTGTGTCCTTCGTCCTGTGCCATTAAATTTTTGCCAATTCCCGGGCTAGAAATTTAATTTGCGGTCGAGACTTGCCACGAGCTTAGCAGACTTAGAGAAACATTGAGAAAGAGAGAGAGACGGACATGGCTAAAAAGTGTGGGCGGTAAAACAGCTCACAGAGCGAGGGAGAGAGAGACAGTAAAATAGAGAGAGTGAGAGATAGAGGCCATGAGTAAGTTGGGTCAGCTGCCCGTTCAGGCGAGTGTGAAATTGCCAAAACTGGTTTGCTTTCAAGCCAGGCCAAGAGCTACAAAATTTGTTAGGCAAACTCTTTAAGACAAGAACAACTTGAAAAACTTGGCATAATTGCATTTGAATGCGTTCAAAACAGAAAGAGACAGAGAAAGAAAGATAGACAGAGAGAGAGAGAGAGAGAGAAGAAAAGAACGTGTTGTCAGCAACGCATCAACCAACTAAAAAAAAGCTTTCAGTCAGTTGAAATTAAAGCTCAAGCTTAAGTTTCTATCAAGTTTCCATATTTCTTAAGTATTAACCGTGCTTGTAATATTTCCAACTTCACGTGATCGATTAATTAACTTATCAACACTGCAAAGTATGCCAATCTGTATTATTTTTATTATTCTCTTTATTTTTAACAAATTTTATTACCAATTTGTAATTAAATCTTATTATTTAGATAAACAATTTAAATTTCTGTTACTATTTAACGTAACATTGCGTTATATGCCGACACTTTCCAACACTGGAATGTTTATCAATCGAATTAGAAACATTTAAGTTCCCTGTTCACAGTATTAACGTATTTTGTTATTTCAATGGTTCCTAAAAGTTATTTTAAAATACATTTTCAATTACTTTAACTCGACTTGGGATTTAAAATTTTGAATTTTAGGAAAAAGTAAGTTTTGGTAAAATTAAATATTTGAACGAATAATCAAATTTAAATGTAGAATTATTTGAGAAACCAAATAGTGTTGAAAATAACATTCCTTCCAAATATCGCACCAGTGTTGGACAAGTTATAATGAAATTTGATCTGATTTTTTTTGTTGACCTAGCAACATTTTGAGCAAAAAGCTTTTAAAACACATTTTTCAGCTCAATGAGTAACTTCATTCATATGGATCTAAATATATGTATATATTTATTATCAACCATTTGGATGACTTCTCAGGTTTCTCTAGTGATAGAAAGAGAGCTAGACAAACAAACAATTGTATTGAACTTTCGCAATGAATGAAAATGAAATATAATATACTATAAAATAAAATGTTATCAATAGACTTTTGACGGCAAACGGATTATCTAGCTTTTACTCTGTCTCTCTCTCACTCTCATTATTCTTATTATTGAGAGAGAGGGAGAGAGAGAGAGGAATGTGAGAGAATTGAATTGAGGCTTTCAATCAAGACACTTTAAATAGTTATCATGTATTTTCTTTTTCTTTTTCTTTTTCTATTTTTTTTTTCCTTTGTTGTCGTTTTTGTTTTGTTTAAATTTTGTAATTGCTGTCATTTACAGCTGTGTGTATTTCTTTTTATTGTTTGCTTGCTATTCTTATCTATTTTTTGTTTGTTATTTTGCTTTATTTTTGTTAGATTTGCATTTTGCATATTAATGAGTTTGAATGCATATTTGCATGTTTTTTTTTTGAATAGGTATCGTTAATTATAGTAACTGTTAATTAACCATACACAATTCTCTACTCATCGCTCTTTTCTTCTCTCTTCTCTCTATTTCTCTCTATTCTCTATTCTCGCTTCTCGTTTGTTTCACCTGTCGCACAACAACAAAGTGACTCATCTGCTTAGATATATTATATTAGATATTATTACTATAATTATTATAATGATGATAAAAAGTACTCTCTCTCTCTCATTTTCTCTCTCTCTCTCATTTTCTCTCTCTCTCTCTCTCGCTCTTCTCTCTCTCTCTATTCTGTCCCTTGTCGCCACCCCCTATTGTGTGTATATTCATATATGTATGTATATTCACAGGAATGTTGAGAATTTCCGTGTTTAATTACATTTCGCAGCATTTACCTGACACCCCGTGTATACGAATGTGTGTGAAAATTTCTAAATTTGGCAACAGAGTTAGCCAAGTCACTTGCGTATACACACACACACACACACATACACTCTTCGCATTGTTTCCCCAAATTCCAGACGAGATGAGGCAAAATTAGCTCTATTTTCTCGCCGTTTCAAACTCTTTATTTTTTGACTCAATTTCTTTCTATCTTCAAAAAAAAGAAAACTGTTAAATAATATGGATTTAAAATAAAATGTAGTAATCAAACTTTTGTCCAACTCTTTCAATCATTCATTGCATTTAAATATTTAATGCAATCAAATTAAATAAATTAATTTTCATATTAAAAAAATGTTTGTAAAACCCTCAATAAAGGAAATTTTCAAATTCATTATAATATGATATGATAAAATAGTGACTTTTATTTATTTATAAATATTTTTCCCATGCTTTGAATGCAACGAATTTAAATGAATATATCCGTATTCAATTATAAGCCATAATGAGGAAATTCAATTATTTTATTCAATAAAAACTTAGATTTGATTCACAGATGTTGAAAATATTATATTCACTTGTAATGCAATATAAAATTAAAATTCTAAAATTCTAATATTTTAAGGGACTAATAATAACTGAACAATTCGAATTTTTTCAGAATTTTTGCTTAAATATTTTCAATTATGTAAGGTAATAAAAGAATAATCTTTTGCGATTATTAGTTGTAATTAAGCGTTGATTATTGATAGTTGATATTAATAGAAATGCGATTCCCCATTAATTAGATATATGCTTCAAGTTGCACATTCTTTGTCTTAATTATATTTGCTCGTTTCATCATATTTCTTCTTCATGTTCGTTTCATTTTCTGTCGCTTTTTCTTGGGTTTATTTATTTATTTATTTATTTTTTTTTTGCAATTCCGCAGCTGTTTTGACAGCTGTTTTAATGGCAGTCAGCAGTTTGATCATTGTTGTTGTGGGTTTCAAGTACGTTTATTCGCCCAGTTAGCTTAAAAAGTGTGCAAAAAACGGAAGGCAACACAAGCAAACAAATAAAAATCAACGACTAAGAAATGCCCTATACCTGATTTTAGAATATCGTAGCAGTTATATGAAAACGGAATATTTTCAATATAATGTAGATAATTAAATTAAATGTTAACATAAAAAAATTAAATGTAGATTATTAAATATATAAATATCAGTAAAAAGTAAAAAGATTTTAATTTTTTAAAATTTTGAATATTTGTTTTTGAATTGATATCTTTCTATATATGAACATATATACAGATCTTTAATATTTTTAAAAATTTGTTTTGTAAACCAAATTCATACCGGTATTTCGAATACGAAACATACAAAAAAAAACCGGTAACTGTCGCGTAACTGATTTAAAAGCATAACCGATAACCGATAACCGAAAACATAAACGCAAACATAGCCGAAACTGATATTCGTTTCGGTTTGATATACCCTGATTTTAATAATATATAATTATGTTTAAGTTACTTGAAAATATTTGCAATATCATATAAATATTAAAAATACTACAAACCCTACAAATATATCCATTAATTCATTTATTTTAATAAAAAATATGTATGTTATAAGATAAACTGAAAAAATAAGATGGGACTGAAGATATTTACTTAATTCTAGCAAATTAGAGGGTAATCATTTATATGAGATAATATGGAAATATTGGTAAAAAATAGAGCTTAATTTTCATATACATAAATAAATATCTAAAAATATATATATTTAATTTGTCAAGTTACGTGTTTAATTAACAATAACATAATCGATTTAATAAGTATAGTGTCAGTGTCATGTAAATATTTTTATTTGAAATCTTTAATGAATAAACCAGCCTCAAATTGTTTTTCCAACAAATCTCTTCCTTTATTTTTTTGTTGTTACATATTCAGACATTCAAGCACAAGAGAATCACTTTTTTTTAACTTTAATTAAATTTGAAATTTAATGTTTAATCTTAATGTTTATTTTAAATTAAATTGTTGTGTCGGCTGCTTTTAGCCTGACAATAAAAATATATAAGATACATATAAAGTTGAAAAAAAAAATATTATTCTATTATTTTTTCCAGGCCTAAAAAATTAATTTTTGTTCTATTAAGTTTTTTGAAAATTATTATTTTGTTATATTTTGATACATTACTGTATAGACTTTAAATGAAAATTATGAAACTTAGAAAAAAAAAATGTTCAGTGAACAAAATTTTAAAAGAAAAGACGAAAAAAAATGCAGTATCTATTATTTTTTCCATGACTGTAGATTGTATCTATGGAACAAAATACACAACTTTGAAATGTTAAGGTAATGCAAAAATTACTCCAATTACTTGGCATCAGCGTAATACAAAACAACAGAGCGAGAGCGAGAGGGAGAGACAGCAAGAGCGAAAGAGAAAGAGAATCGAGCATGTGCTGAACTTGGTCAGCAAACTGACTAAAGATGGTTTCATGCATGGATTGGATTGTATTGTATTGTATATGTACATAGAACCATGTGTGTTCCAAAAAACAAAAGTCAGACACATGCAAATTTTCACATAACTCTGCGAAATCGCCAAGAGATTCGAGTGGAGGGGGGGAGAGAAGAGGAGAAAGTGCAGGAGAAACACAAACTGGGAATATGCCTGTCTGTACATTGAACTTTTGATGGTGGCTTCCAGAATTGCAGGCCGCTTTGTAATGTGTTCCATGGTCTTTATGATCTCTCTCTCTCTCTCTATCTCTTTGAGTGTCTCTCTCTCTCTCTCTTCTAGCTGTCTATCTTTGTCTGGGCTATTTTTGTGCGATTTATGGCAGCGTTTCGTTTGAAATTAACTGCCATGAAAGTTTCATAAACACAATCGGAACGAATGTCCATTAAAAAGTGCGCAGTTGCAGTTCCCGCCATAGAAGCGTATCTATGTGTGTGTTTATGTGTGTGTGTGTGTGTGTGTGTGTGTTTTCCGGGTTAGGCAAAGAAAAAAGGGGGGAAAAAACAGTTTGCGTATCTAATCTGGGTCGTAAAAACACACGCTCTTCTCTCTTTCTCTTCTCTCTCTCTCTCTCTCTCTCTCGCCCACTCACTCCCTCTCCTTCTATCTTTCTCTTTCCTATATTCCACGCTATCTCACAAGCTACGCGCCAAAAAATTAATACAAAAAAAAATTAGTAATAACAGAGATAAAACAAGAACAACAACAAAAAGTTGTTGCATTTTCTCCATTTTTTTTTTATTTTGTATTTATTTATATTTTTTTATTTTAGTTCATTGTTATCGGCACTCCTGAATTTTGGTTGATATTAATAATCTTATCAACATAGAGTAAACATATAGAAATATGTACATATATAGACATTTTATTATTATTTTAAAAATTTCTAAATTCAAATTGTTGCACAATCCGTTAAGAGAGTTTAAAAACAAACATTGAACTTTGAAAAGTCTTTTGTTTCTATCTTCATTCAATAAGTATTGCATTTACTTTAAAAGAACTATCCAACAAAATTGAAAATGAATAACTGAATGATTAAAAGTTTCAAAGATTTGTTTTTAAGATTTCAAAAACAATAATCTAAAAGAAAACTTAAGGCAAGATCATGAATTTCAACAATTTGTATTACAAAATTAAAGAGTTTACGTTTCCCAACTCATAACGAAGTCAATAGAGTATCAATAAGAACTTATCAGCTGGATTGTTTAGTTAAAGTGACATTGATAGATTAAATGGCAATTGGGTATTAATAATCGAAGGCTTTGCCAGACGGGACACAGACAAGGGGACAACAAGGGGATTGATTGAGTTTTTTTTCTGAGTTGTTGTATTCTTTTTTTAAGACGTTGATAAACAGCCAATGGAATTCTTTTGATAATATAAATAATAATAATAATAATAATCGAACACATGGTCGATGATTAATTCATAGATGGGTCTAGAGATATGCCTTATCGAATACTATAATATCGATAGATTATGACATTTTATATTGAACGATCCAAAGATTAAAATGCCATTTTATTGTTATTGAGAATTTCGATTGATAATCAATAGTTTGATGAATACTACTAAATATAATGATAATGGCATTGATATGAACCAGATTTGCATATGTCAACATTAGGGCAAATCTTTGCCCAACTTTGAACTTTTGGTGAATCAAATGACAATAATTCAAAAGGTAGCTTTCTTTTTTTAAATTTTTCTAGCCTTTTTTCTAGCTTTTTTTCCAGACTTTTTGCTGCATATTCTTTGCACCTGACTTTTTCTTGGCTTTTCTTTCTTTTCATTTTATTTGATGAGCTAAATTACAGTCATATATATAAATATGTATGTATTATGGGAAGAATGACAAGAAAATCGACAAGAATTGATGACAAACTCTGTTAATTACTACAATTTGTGGGCTGGTCACACACACACACACACACACACACAAACATATAGTCGTTAGATTCTATTTATAGGGCTCGATAAAAGTCAATGGAACTGCGAGCTTATCGAGAAATTGTAATTGATGTGGGCTCATCAGAAATGTGCAAATGTTGGGAATTGGAACAAATGTTCTCCAAAAGCAAAGTTCAGTTATCGAATTTGTTCTTAACGGCTTTCATGACTAACCGTTCAAAACACAGCATGGAGCGGGGGGAAAAAGGGTAAATGGCGAATATAAATACTTATGTGAATGTATTCCAGTTAGGAAATGACTCAGTGGCACATGCAAACTGAAAGCTGAAAACTGAAAACAAAACAACACTCAAACGACACGTAAGAGTGCGAAATCTAAACTGAAGTGCTCAATTCGAAGATACCCTGTAATATCCATAAAAGATTGTCATAAAATACAATTCAAATTTGAATCTTATTTGTTGAAATAGATTGATTTAAGCTTATGAATCATGTTTCTGATGTACATCAAATTTGACTACAATAGATAAACTGAACATTCGAATTTCAAGCTTCTTTAACTCACATAACTATCAGATGCTAAAACAAAACTATCGATTCTAATATCGTTAAAGAAACTAAAGGAACTTGGTTATTTGAAGTATTCATATACAGTTTAAAAAAATTGTATATTTTTTAAATTTTTATTTTATTTCTTATTTTATTATATTTCATATTATTACTCGTATTTAGTTTCTTAAAATTATATTAATCCAAAAACTATCGATATTCTTAACGTTAAAGCTCAAAATATTATCACATTTTAAGCGACACTGAGATTGAGAATTAGAATACTAAATTCAAGTCATCATTTAATACAATCGATTAGTCACATAAGCAAATTTAAAATCGACATTTGCCAGTTTACAGGGTAATAAAAAAATATAATCGGAAAAATGTGGGAAAGTCAAAACAATTCAAATAGTTGCAAATTTCCAAGAATTTTGTATCTATTTCAAGTGTCTGACAGTTTTTGTTGTCTAAGTTTGTTTTGCGGTTGCAGCTGACGTCGCTGTCGGCGTCGCTGCTGACGTCGCTGTCGGGCAGGTCGTTGCAGTGCCAACTGCAGTTGAAGGTGATTTAATAATGAAACGAATGCCGTTGCAGTTCCTCTTCTTTCCCTCGCTCTCTCTCTTTCTCTTGCTCTCTCTCTTTCTCTTGCTCTCTCTGTCACCCTCTCTCTCTTTCACTCTTTTTCTTTATGCTTTCCACGTCATTTCGCATTTTTCGTTGCACTTTTGTTTCATTTCTTTACTCGATTTTTTTTTCACTTCTACTGTTTCTTCAACGTTTTTTGTTATTTCCTTTCGATTTATTTTTCTCATTTTTTGTTTGCAATTTATAAATAGACTGCTCTCTGTCGTTAATTGCCAAGCAGTTGGCTTTTCTTGATTTTCATTTTCCTTTTCTTCTTTTATTTCTGCTATTTTGTCATTTTCGTTTTCATTTTTTTTTTTTTTTTTTTTAATTATAATTCATTACGTATGTGCATTTAATTTATTGGCTGACTTTTTCTTTTCCTCATTATATTTTTTCTTTTCGTCTCGTTTTAGTTGTTTCCTTTGGCGCCCCTGGCGGCGGTTGTTGTCGTTGTCGTTGTTGTTGTTGTCAGAGATTGCACTTGCCCATGAGCTTTGGCATAGGGGTAGGTCGGAGGCAACGTTACGAGATGTCAAAGCATTTGGATCGATAAACACCTGAAGCATGATATATGTATGTGTGTATATATCTATATAAGAACTGCAATTTGTATGACAGCTATGCGAAAGAGGAGTAAAAGAAACTGAGATGGTGTTAAGGCGTTAGGGAAAGACAGCAAGAGACTTTTAAGTTGAAAGTGTGTAGAGTTAAATTTTATTTTTATTTTATCCTCAGCAAAAAGTTTACGAATGCCACATATAAAAGAAGTTGAGAAAATTGTCTGCCACAAGTAATTATATATTTTTTCCAGCAAATTATGCTTTAACAAAACGTTTACGAATGTAGCGCAAAGAGGAACTAAGAAAGTACACTGCTTTTAACCAAAAGTTAAGTGATTGGAAGAGTATAAAATCTATTTTTAAAAAAACCTTTACGAATGCCGCACACAAAGAAAATTCAGAAAATTGTCTGCCGCAAGTATTTATGTATTTATTTCACCAAATTATGGCTTATCAAAACGTTTACGAATGTAGCGCAAAGAGGAACTAAGAAAGTACACTGCTTTTAACCAAAAGTTAAGTGATTGGAAGAGCATAAAATACATTTTAACAGATTAATTTAATGGTTTCAGTGAAACGTTTACGACTATAACACAAAAAAAAATAACAAATAAACAGCATCCCCTTAATAAAAACTAGTAAAGGGTATTTCAACTGCGTTTTAAACTTGATATATTTACATACATGCATATGTACATATATTGTTTAACAACAATAAATAGTGGAATTCTAAAACGTTGTTAATTATTCAATTCACACATGCTCAGATTGTTTGCCAATTCATCTGGGGTTTTCCGTTTTCAGTCTTCCCACTTTCCCACTATTATTATTATTTAGCTGAGAGGGGGGAAAATTGGCTAAAAGTCGTCCCATTCGCTAGTCACTCTATAATTGCTATTGCATCACTGAAACCACGGATCCACTTAAGATGCGGGATGACTGATGACAGGGGATTGACGAAGGGGTGAGCGGAAAGGGAGAGAGAGGAGAGAGGAGAGAAACCACTCGGGTCTGATTGCCTTATGCAATCGGGGAAAAATAAATATGTATGTACACGTTTTTTTTTGCTAACTAGTTTCGAAAATGTCATTCAATCACAATTTTTAATCAGAATTAGCTGACAATCTCCACAAATTCCCATCGGAAATGCGATATTTAATTAGCTTGACGCATTGACGGGGCTTCAGTTAAATAATACTATAAATGATCTCTTCTCCTTTTCTCAAGTATTATTATGCATTTCGCTCAGAAAATATAAATCTTAAGAAATCAAAAATGCAACGTAGAAAGATAAAAACGTTGCAACGATAAATAAACGAAAAACAGAAGCAAATAAATGAAAATAAAAAAAATAAACGCCGTTCCATACTGATGAAGCTTACCATGACCCCGAATCCGATTACAGAAATAATAATAAAGGCGAAGAGAAAGAAAAAGAAAGAGACAGACAGCTGTCTAAGTAACATATTAGGTTTCGAAAAACTTCGAGCATCTTTGAATCTTACAATTGTTAAAATTATGAAAATTTGAACATAAAAAAATTCAAATTTTGTATTAGCGAAAACATAATTTATTTCTAAAACTATCACAGAAACAGGTAGAACAAAATATTTAAAATAAACTCAAACTTAAATTTAATCACAGGTGTGATTTAATTTTGAAATTAATTTACATTAAATTAATAAATGCATTCAAAACAATAATAAAACAAATAAACTTGAAACTATATGATTTTAAAATAACAAAATTATCAAAACTATTCAAAAGTGAAACATACAAAATTTTAAATAAAAAGTTTACAACAAAACCATTTAAAATTGTATACATTTTTGGTATTTTGCTATTTTGCATCTTAAATAAAGAAAAAAACTTACAAGATATTTAACAAAATATTTAAAATATTTAAATAATATTTAAGTTATGACAATTGGAAGGAACAACATTTATTTCACATTTGGACTTGAACTAACCGTTGGTTAAAGCACGAATACGTCAGGGATATTGAGTTAGAGAGACTTTAGAAATGTCAGCTAACTATAGATACAAATGTAGCTTAAAGATACTTGCAGATTCCGTCTCAATTGCTGTTTTCTAATTGAGGTGCAAAAAGGATGGCTAGATAACAGGATTTAAAAAGGGGAGTCTCAAGTGATAGAGATATGTACATATAGAATGTAGAATATATATATACATATGTATGTATGTACATATGTATTTGAGATGATTTTAGGAGAGGGGAGTCGGGACAGACAAATGTAACAATTCATTTGAATTGAAGCTAAATTTGAACTGAAGCTTATCATGTGTCGTTGCCTGTTGTCGCTGTATGAATGTGCATGTGTCTGTGTGTCTGTGTGTCTGTGTGTGTGTGTGTGTGTGCGGCCCAGTGTCCGTTATGAGATACAAGATACAAATTGTGAGATATAAGAGTTATGAGTTGCAGTTTCGTTCTTTCTTTCTTTCCCTCACCCTCCCTCTCTCTCTCTGAGCAACCATAACAATTGCGCATTGTTAAGTCAACTACAAAACGTGCATTGACAGGGGGGTAGGGGGAGGGGGCGGTTTGCTGGGTTGGGTGGCGGGTGGGGGGGTTATAAACACGACACGAGCAAAAAGCTGACAAGCTAAACGACGCACGTCAACGACACCCAAAGCAGCATAGGCAGAGTGCGAGCGAGACAGGGCGTGAGCGAGTGAGGGTGTAAGCGAGAGAGCGAGAGAGAGATGCACATATCTGCACGTGTATGTATGCGTGCCTTATGTGTGTGTGTGTGTGTGTGTGTGTGTGTGCGCCGGTCGATAAACAAAAATGACAGCAACAGAGAAACTGGAAGACTGCGCAGTTGACAGCGCTGCCGGCAGCGCAGTCGACCAGCTGATAGCTGACGTTGACGTCGCTGTCGCTGTCGTCTCTGTCGCTGTCGACGTCGACGTCGTTGTCGTCGTCACCATCGCGTTTGACTCATTAAATATTTTGCAACCTTGACCGTTCGAGAGCGATTAAAATGTAAATGTGTGTGTGTGTGTGTGTATATTTTGTATCTGTGTGTCTGCATTGAGTATTGTATTTGTATAGTTGTTCTTGTTGGTGTTGTTGCTGCTGTTGTTGTTGTTGTTCTTGATGCCGCTGTTGTTGTGTGTCATGCAAAATAACTTGAGCAAAAGCCGCAGCCTACATTAAATTGAATGACAGACTGAAAAGCAGTCACAGATACAGATATGCAGATACAAACAAATACAGATATATCTACACATACAGATACATCTTCAGATACATCTTCAGATACAGATACAGATACAGCAACATCTACAGATGCAGATACAGTAAGAGATACAGTGGGAGATAGATAATTTGCATCTCCAGTTAAATTCTATACATGAATTAAACATATGTAGAAAAACTTGTGCCAACTGCATACCCTGTAAAAGCCGTCGACTTAAAAGCAGCGTTATCGATTTATCGATAAGACACATATGAGCTAAATTCAACTGAAAATTGATTCAGATACATATGTAAGTATGTACATACATATGTTTAAGTTGAATTTAACTGAAATAGTAGCTAAATTCTTATTTGATATGCTTGCGTTGTACCAGCTGCTGTTATCGATTTATCGAATATTTGCAAACTGTATTTCAGCTTAAATTAGCTGCCTTAAGTATCTAAAAAGTAAGTATGTATAACCAAAAGAAAACAGTGCATTTTCTCATGGCAATCATAGGTTGTCGCTATCGATTAATCGATTAGATTGCAATAGGAGGTTAACTTGAGTTAGCAAACAAATAATAACATCGTCAAGTAGTTGCATAAATTGCGTATACAGCGTATATTTTGCCATTAAAACATTAGCGTATATCGAATAATAAAAATTATCGATTTACCGAATAACAAAATTATCGACTCATAGAATCTGTACAAATGCAAAACTCAAAGCTGCAAAAACAGATAAAAATTCCAATTTGGGTAGAAATATGCTTAGGTACATTCTTATCGATTTATCGAATATATTACGATAGCAACGAAATCAATATATAAATGTATCTCAAATGAAAAGGCAACACATTTGTAAACGATTCTAGGCTATCGTCTGCTATTACTCACATATCTACACTCTATTGTCTTTAAAGAGTATTTTTTTTATTTTTTTTTTTAATTAACACTATTTGCAATCTGAGAACGGCGCCGGTTGGCTCATGAGATACTTCTCTTCTCGTTTTTTATGTATTTTCTTTATTGTTTATGTCGCCTTGCCTCGAATTCAATGCAAATATTTGGACAACGACAGGAAACGAGCCAAAATGCGACAAATAAAAAAAGAGAGAATAACATCGAAAGGGACGGTGAAAGGGGGAGCGAAGCGGGCAAGAGAGGGGAAGGAGTGCGAAGTCAATAGCCAAAAGCACACACATGCTAAACAAATAACGAAAAAAGAGCTTAAAGCTGTTAAACAGACAAAAATGATAATATAAATAATAAATAAGCATACGCTTCACTGGCAGGTTGCATTTTCTGAGAACTCACAATACAATACGATTTTCGATAACAATTTTCATGTTTCAAATTTCAAGAAAAGAGATAAATCTGAATAGTCTTATCCATGGTATATCAAATATAATACTCAAACGGACAATTTTTAGCTTCTTGAACTTAACTTTTATATGATATCTAAAAAACTATCGATAGTGTTATCGTAAAAGAAAAAGACAAGATTTATAAATCAAAAAAAATATTTTCAATCTATAACATGAAATTGAGTAGTCAAATAGACAATATCTAGCTAGATTTCCTCCATAATTTGATATTTTTTAACAACAAAAACTATCGATAGTACTATCGGCTAAGTTAAATTATCAACACAAACTAAATCACACTTAGTTGTAGATATTTGTAGACACTTTAAAAAGTATTTACAACGATTATACTAAATGCAAGTCGCATTTAATTGTATCGATAAGTACTATCGATAGTTTTTTGTATTACAAATTTACAATTTAACTCTGCAAATTTATAGTGTAAAAACATTTTGTAACTATTTCAGGTGTTTGACCAGTTAACTGTCCAAGTTTTGCGACATTCGATTTCGATACACGATTTTGCATGCAATTCCATTGCAATCGATTTCGTAGAACAGCTCCAAAACAAAGACAAGTCTCTTATGACATTCTAATGAAGTCTAATTGCCCGTGCAATTGTAATAACTTTTGCTTTAGCTACAAACAAACAAAACAAAATGCCCATTTGCCAGCCAACTGTCGACTCTACGAGTAGAGCCATTCATTAAATGTCCATTAAACAAGAGAACCTTCCTATTCCCACCATTCCAAGACCCCTTTCCAATATATATGTACATACATACACACTAACAAATTGCTTCGGGGTGAGGGGTTCGTTTATTGCCTGACATCAATCAATTGTAAATTGAAACAAGCATACAAAAAAAAAAAAATATATATATAGAAAATTAGAATGGAGCATTCAGCACGCCCGACGGACAGTTACCTTATAAATAAAACAATAAGAAAATGGCTGGAAATTCCCATTAAAAGTCGCTTTTATATCGATTATTGAATTATTACAGAATTGTGCTTATTTCATCGATCATAACATTTTTATATTCAAAACAATAAAAGTTCTTCAGATTCTTTAGCCAAATGTTATTAGAAAATGAAATTGTGTCTTGCAATAATTTAGAATATTTAACATTCTAATTATAGATACATTTTATAGATAAATATGTTTGGTATAATTAAAATTATTATTGACAGATATTCATAAAAATTTAACGATAGTATTTATTGCATCTATTACAGCTTTTTATCTATTAATTTAAAAAGATGCAAAAAATTGTAAAAATTATCTCTACATACAATGGAAAAATGTGACTTTATTTTCAGTTATCATTGTCGTTATATATATCAAATATGAAACCCGCTTTATTTGTCTTTATAGCCCACACACACACTATTCAACTTATAAATACAACTACACATATCGAATTGAGGGAGGAACTGAAAAATCGATCGATAACTGTGGGCGACATAAGGTTTAATTCCCATGACATTTATGTGTTTAGCTTTCGTTGGCTTTTATTTGTTTAATGCATTATTTATGGGTTAGTTTAAGGAATATTTCGAGTGCCTTTGAAAGTGCGTTTTAATTTCCGCAGACCTTGTTCGTTATCATCATCATCATCATCATCATTAATAATATTATTGTCATTATCATTATCAACTTTAATCTTTTTTCCCTTTATTTTTTGCAATCGTTTCTGACTTCGGTTTTCTTAAACGACCTTTGCAAATTACAAAGTGAAACCCGTTTAGCCGACAACCTAACGCTACTTCTCCCTCTGTCTCTGTCTTTGTCTTTGTCTCTGTCTCTCTCTCTGCCTTATCCATACCATTTGACCCCTCCTCTGCCCCCGTCAATCATCAAGTAATTCATGGCATTTCCCAGTCGTCGACTTCTTTTGCGGTCGTCCGTTGTGTTCGGCCATTTAGCTCTCTAATTGCTGTCATTCAAAATCAGAAAAAAAAATATAAAAAAAAACGTTCAAGAAAATGTGAAACAACAAAGAAATTTTATCTTTAGGCAAGTCGAAGATTTGATACCCTAGCAGTTCTAAACAATTTAAAATCTCAAGTCACTTTAAGTATCAATTTTATTTTTGAATTTTTACCTTGGAATATCGAAAAAGATTTGTAAGAAAAAAATTTAATTTTTAATGGCAGCTATTTAATAATTATTATTTAGTTATTTATATGCAGTGCAAACCATTTAATATATATTTAATATCATTATTTGATTTTAATCAATGGTTTTCAGTATTTATATGACAATATACATATGTATATAATCTGTGAATTTGATAAAGATTATTGATGTAGAAATACATCGAAAAATAGACAAATCGATTTTCAAGTACTTTAACTCAATATTTTGTTGACTATCAATCGAGTTAATTATATCGATATTTATGAAAAATCTACAACTCAAAATCGTAGCTCATTTGCAGAATTAAGCTCAATTAATTATGGTTAATTAATTTCAAAAATAAAAAGTTAAAAATCGATCATTTTGAGCCTATAAATTATTTAAGCGAAATGAAAATTAAATTTAGATAGATATTGACAAGTTTCAGCAAGATATTTTTTAAATTTGATAAACTACTTTTTTGCATTTAAACATTTTTATTATTTATATGGGATTCTCTGACAAAGGAATTAAAAATACCAAATTTAATTAGGGAATTATTAATTCTCTTGTTGCTTTTTTTTTGCTGTTGTTCTCGTTACTTTTATTGTCCTTTTGCTGTGATTTTGTTTTGTTGTTGTTGTTGTTGTTGAGGCAGGTCAAGTGTCAAATTACGCATGTATAATTATTTTTAACTTACGGTCTCTTGCTCACTCCCTCTATCTATTTCCCTCTCCCTCGCTCACTCTCTGTCTCTCTTCACACTCCACTTAGTCATCGCCATTCGCCTTTGTCTTGTCTCTTTTAAGTGCTTCCCACTCTGCAACCGCAAAACAACAACAACAACAACAAATCGCCATCATCATCATCATCAACAACTACAACCGCAACAACGACAACAACAACATCGACAACAACAACAACAACCGCAATAATAATAATAACAACAAAATACATTTGCGTCTCTTGTTTCGCTTTCCGGGTCGTTATATTCCGTCTCCATCTTCGTCTCCGTCTCCGTCTTCATCTCCATCTTCGTCTCTTCTTCAATCTTCGCGCTCTGTCTGTCTTTACATTCTGTTTCTTCTCGCCCTTCCCCTTTCCCCTTTCCCCACCAAAATCTTTTACCTCCAAAATGCTGTGCTGTGTATCAAAAAATTATAATGTTTATGAAAAGTATTTAAAATATTTTTTTGAAGGTCAACGAATTTTGGAATTGACTTTTCGATAACAGTTTCAATCGAATTTTACGTGAGGTTTCTTTACGTTATTGTGCCTCGGAATTTTGCATTAATTATTAATGTAATATTCAAGTCTATACTGTTGTTATTGTTGTTGTTGTTGTTTTTGTCCAATATAAACTTGCCGATACTGTAAATATTATTGTTTTCAAGCGCAAATAAATTGCAAATATTTGCTGAACACATGTTATATCTTGGCAGAACGAAAAACAAAAACAACTAAAACAGACATATTAATTAATAATCTAATATTTTAGCGGTAGTTGTTAATACATTTTTCCTATTTATTATTTACTTTTGACTTTATAATTAATTACTGCTTTTACCGATTGATCTTTATGGAATTTAGAAAATGAAACTAATTGAAATACATGATTTTTCATAATAAACAAATTTGATTTGGATACTTTATTAACTACGATATTATAATATACAATTTTCATTTAGAAATTTATCGATATTTTATATTTATCGTTTCTGTTTAATATTTAATTCTTATAATAAAAATAATAATGTGATAATATAATATAACAATATATTTTACTATAAACTGTTAATAATCCTCCCTTACTCTAACTCAGGGAAATCTTTTTAATCGATACACTTATCGATAAGTTTGTGAATAAAAATAAATTCCTGACTTTAACTTTATTCTTATTCTTATTTTAATCTCTCTTTCTTTGATATTTATCGTTAGGTTTCTATTAAAAAACTAAATTTTTTCCTTTCAACTTTATAATGATTTGATCGAACGATCGCTCGCTTTTCTCTCTTTCTCTTTCTCTTTCTCTATCTCTGTCTTCTTTCCTTACTTCGATATTTATCGATCAGTTTTCTGTATTCAAATATCTCAAATTTGCATTGCAATGCATTGGAAATCATTTCTTATTCTCTCTCACTTCCTATCTCTTTTGTTTTCTTTTTATTTGCCCACACAAATTTCTTATGCTATCAGCGAATTCATTCTCTCTACCTCTCTCTGTCTTTCGCACACTCTTTAGCCCCATCTCGCTCTGCGCCTTCACGTTTATCGCATTTGGGTTGCTGCTGATCCGCATGGAGCTGCTTATCGCCAAATTGGAGCAGCCGGCGAAGGTGAAGGGAAACAGCAGAGGGAGTAAGAAAACTACGAAGCAGAAGAGGAAGAAGCAGAAGAAGGAGAAGGAGAAGGAGGGGGAAATGCGCTTTGGCAGTGCGACGATTGTCAATGTCCCCGACTGTCGCGAATGCAAACAGGAAATGAGCTTGCGGCGGAAATATGAGTGTGTGAGAGAGAGAGAAAGAGAGCGGGAGAGGAAGAGGAATATACAGATACTAGTAACTAAGCTGTAGGTTGCCACAACAGCTTTTTTCCCGTCAAATCTGGCGTTTTTTTTTTTTCTAAATCCAATTGACGAAGAACAAAATTTCAAACAGCGGGCATTTTGAGCTTTTTTTCATTTCTTGCCAGTTTAGTTGCGAGGTAATATAAGACTTAATCATGACTTGGCATATAATGTAACCCAAAGAAAAAAGCCAGTTACTTTACTGAAAGTTTCAAACGAATTACGTATAATAGTTATGAATTAATCAAAAATGATTAATTATGACGATTATGAGTTAAACATTTAAAAAATTTAGCTATTTTTCTAACCTTTGTTTTATTATTTCTATGATGATATGTAATAAAGTAACTGAATATTCTAAACCGATAATAGTTATGAATTGATCCAAAATAAAATGTTTGTTGTTATGAATTAATCATTTAAAAGCTTTTTTTCTAACCTTTTTTTTTATTTCTATATGTTACTAAATTTTCTAAACCGATAATAGTTATGAATTAATCCTAAATAAAATGTTTCTTCCAAATAAAATGTTTCTCGTTATGAATTAACAATTTTAAAAATTTAGCTTTTTTCTAGCTTTTTTTATATTTTCACTCGAAAGTTGTGAGCACTGTCAGGGGAGGGGGTGGGGGGGCTGTATGTGTAGTAATTGGTGATCACTTACCTATGAATCGGCGATGCACTGGCAGCTGACAAACGTTGTTGATACGCAGACATATTCGCAGCTTGTTGTTGTTGTTGCTGTTGCTGTTGCTGCTGCTGTTGCTGCTGCTGCTGCTGTTGTTGCTTTTGTTGTTGCTGCTGTTGCGTTGTTTTGTTTTGCTGTTGCTGCTGATTAGACGCTGTTGTTTGTGAATGTTGCTGCTGTTGCTGTTGCTGTTGCTGAAGATGTAGATGATGGGACGTTGGTCCATTATCATGCACTTGATGCGACGCGGCAGCGTTTGTTGCTGCCGCGTTGTGTTGCTGCTGTTGATTGCTGGCAACACGTTGCTGCTGCTGCTGTGTATGATGATGATGATGATGAAGCTGTTGCTGAAGTTGCTGTTGATGCTGTTGCTGCTGTTGCTGCTGCTGTTGATGCTGCTGCTGCTGCTGCTGTTGTTGTTGTTGTTGCTGTTGCTGTTGTTGTTGTTGCTGTCCACCGTTTGTGGCGTTGTTTGTGGGCGGCGGAGCACCGACCTGCACTGAAGAGGAGCGTATAGCTGCTTCCATTTCATGCCGAACTCTTTTGGCTTAAACACTTGTTGTTGCCCTCAGAATTCGATGTTGTTAATGAAGTGTTGTTGTTGCTGTTGTTGCTGTTGTTGCTGCTTCTGCTGTTGCTGCTGCTGTTGCTGTTACTGTTGTTATCACTGGGCTGCTCAAATGCAACAGCATTGCACTGCAACATATTCACCACATATGTATCTATGTTATGTTTCACTTTAATTCTGTTTCTTCTGCTTCTTCTTTTATCTTCTATTTTTGTTGTTGCTGTTGTTGTTAACACTTGAAATTGCTGCTGTTGTTGCTGTTGTTACAACAACGAAACAGCAACAACAAATCGCTTTGGCGACGCTTAAAAGACGCCATGCAATTGTTGCATTTCTACTAATACTACTACAAGTTGTAGTTGTTGTTGTTGTTGTTTTTGCACTCACAATATTTGTTTTGTTATATTAATTAATTTGCATATTGCCCAACTTCTTGTTGTATGATTTATTTCATCATTTGCCTATTTACACACACACACTGCAACTGCTGCAAAAAGAGAACATAAAAAAAATATATTTCATTTTCTTCCCGAAACACGCACTAACACAAACGCGCACGCACGTGAAAAGCGGCAACCGCGCGCAACCAAAACGCTGCCTTGTTGCCCATTTTCAGCTGGCATAATATTTATTTATTTCACGCGCTTGTTACTTTTTCGTTATTTGTTGTTGTTTTCGTTGTTGTTATTGCACCATGTGGAAAAAACATTTTGCGAAACTTGAAAAAAATTTTAACAAATAAACTATTTTTTTCAGAGCCGCAAAGCAGGAAGGCAAAAAAATATACAAAAAAAAAATGACAAGAGAAAATTAAATAATTGAAAGCGTTGAAAACTTTTATTCAGCACACACAAACACACACACACACATACAAAAATATTTTGACACATATTTTGCTGCAATTGTTTGTGTGCATGCATAAGTGTGTGTGTGTGTACATATGCATGTGACTGTGTTTATTTTTCTCTCCCCCACGCTTCTCTCTCTCTCTCGCTCTCTTTCTCTCGCTCTCGCTCTTTCTCTTGCTCGTACGAATTCAGCGACTAAAAACAAACGCTAAACGCGACGCACGAATTGTGTTTGAGGAATAAAAAAACCAATTTTTTCCATTAATTAACAACTTTGCACACTTCATTATTATTACTATTATTATTATTATTATTCCATTATTATTGCTTTATTTTTATATTATATTTGTTGTTGTTACGTTGTTGCTGCTGCTTCTTCTACTCTTTCGCTTATCATCTTCTGCATTATCACAAGACTTGAAAGAAAACTTCAAAAAAACAAACACAAAACAAAAAGTTGATTTCTTTTTTTTTTATATATTTTTTTCATTTTCATTTGTCAGCCATACAACCTGCAATGAGAGGGAAGAGCAAAGCGAATTCTTTGATTAGTTGCCAATTTCGATTAGAAACAAAAAAAAAAAATATATATATATATATGAGAAATATGCACTTAGACAGATAGATAGATAAATGGATAGATAGATAGATGGATATTTAGATAGATAGATAGATGGATATTTAGATAGATAGATGGATATTTAGATAGATAGATACATAGATAGATAGTTTATAGATAGATACATAGATAGATAAATAGATAGTTAGATAGATGGATAGATAGTTAGATAGATAGATACATAGATAGATACATACATAGATAGATAGATAGACAGACATATATCTACATACATAGTTAGATATATGATAGATAGATAGATAGTTAGATAGATAAATATATAAATAGACAGATAGTTAAATATGTAGATAAATATATACATACATAGGTTTAATTTAGATAGATTTAATTCAGCTAGATAGATTTAATTAATGTTATTATAGATATTTAGGCAGACATATAACTACTTAGATAAATAGATAAGTGGATACTCTATTAAAAAGATATTCTGATGTAAATAGATACTTAAATACGAGTCAATTCAATTGTCTGAATTGCATTAGACTTTGCGATGATAAATACTGAATATTTATACGATAAATACGTACTTAAATGATGAAATGTTGAACTATAAACAATTCTCGATAATTATTGTGTTAAATAATTAATATCAAGTTTTATCCCACGACTAGTTAACCCAGTACATTCAGATACTTCCAGATAATTCAAATGTAATTTTAATTTTCTTAATGTGGTTTTTATTAAAAATAAGGACCCTAAAACTTGATTTTCTAATAATCTACAATACAGTTATCTCGAGTATTATCTGTAAATCTGTAAATTGTATCTGTAAATCTACAACTAAAAAATAAATAGAAGAATTTCATGAATTACTTCAAATATTTAATTAAGATACAATTCTTTCCACGTTTCCACTGAAAATTTGAATGCTAAAAATTTGAATGCTAAAAATTGTAATGATAATTAAAGAATACACCGATAAATCGATATATCGATAGTTTCCTTATGTGCACTTAGACCAGAAATCATGTTGTCTGTCATAAGTCACGACAATTTCAATTGCCGCAATCGTTTTAATGTCTGTATGTAAAAAGCATGTGATAAGCTATCTTAGAAGAAGCTTAAGCACTTTGATTGCTTATCAGGGAACAACTCGTGAATTAAAGGCCAAAATTAGACCAAATAACAACAATTTAACTCGTAAACTCACATTTAAACACGCACACACACAAAGATACACGCACACAAACTCATTTATCATCTATTTGAGGTTCTCCCAGCTCCCCGCACATTTACAACCGTGTGTGTGTTGTTGCCTACGTGAAAAACAGAAATCAGAAATCAGAATCAGCAGCAAAAGCAGCGCAGCAGCAGAAAGTAGCTGCTGGCAGCAATATCAGAAAGCAGAAGCAGAAACAGAAACAGAGCAAGAAAAAAGCTTCGGCCGGTGTCGACAAACTGGAAACTGACTAAAATGAAACTTGGCAACAGCGCACGGCCACATGTTTTGCTCGCTAACGTTGCGCCGACTGCGACGCGACGTCGTTTTGCTTCTGCTGTAGCTGGTCAGCAACATTTTGGTTTTTTTTATGAAAGCAATTAAACTGCACAGCCACAAATATAAAAAAAAAAATTAAAGAAAAAACAACAATAACAAATAACAGCTGGCAAGCAACAACAATTTGCGAAGCGCACACAAACAAATAAACGGCACACACACAATGGCAACTTTTAGTAAATTAAATTCACACTATGAAAATTGCACAGAAATTGAATTGAATTTAAGCAAACGGCAAAAAAAAAACTCTCACACAAACACACACACACACACAGACGAAAATTAAGCACGAAATTCCACAATCAAGCAAAAAAGGAAAAAGAAAAAAAATCAACCAAGCGTCGCAACGACCAAAAGCCAAGCAAAAGCAGCGACGTTGGCAGCAATAAAAATACACAGCGCACAAGCAACGTTGCCAAACTTCACACAAAGCAAAAGACAGAAAGCAACAGCAACAACACAAAAAAATAGAAACTTAAGCACGCGTAAGATTAAAACAGCAACAACGACAGTGGCGGCGACGGCGACGGCAGCGACGCGCACGTCGACCAGACCAAATGCGCTGTTGACAATTTTCAGCAGCCCCAGCGCAAACAAATTAATAAAAATAACAACACACGCACACCACCACCACCAACAACAGCAGCAGCAGCAGCAGCAAAAGCAACAACAACAACAATAAACTTAACAGCAGCAGACGACGACGACGACAATATGAAAAAGAGGCTTAAAACTATATGTACGTGAAAAAAAAAACAAGCAAAGCAGCGCAGCCAGCATCGATGCCAACAGCGTTATAATAATAATAATAATAATAGCATAAAAAGAAATTATAAAAAAAAAAACCAACTCAAAGCAAAAGCAAAACAACGAAGTAAAAAAAAATGATGCCGTGCTGCTTTTATCGCTGCTGCCGCGCGGTTCAACATATTCCAAGAGCGAGAAAGGGAGACAGAGCACATCGTGCGCAAGCCAAAAGTGTGAGAGTAAGAGAGTAAGCGAAATAGAGGGAGAACAAATAAGCAAGCAAGCAAGCGACGGAACGACGTACGAACGAACGAAACGTCTGTCAATCAGACAGTTCGTCGGGTAGTCGTTCGTTCGGTCTGTCTGTCTGTCGGCTTGTCTGTCTGTCTGTCGTTCGTTGTCGTCACAAAGGAGAGCAAGCGGGTGTGTTGAGGTTGAGCAAAAACAGAGAGCAACAACGCGGGAACTTGAACACACAGCCATACAAACATGCTTCAATACATACATACATACATATATATCTACACATTTATATATATACATACATTTGTATGTACATTTATACATGCCATAGAAATGCAAAGCAAACAGCAGGCAGCGCTCCAATGTTGCTGCGCAGCAACTTTGCTACGTTGTATGTATGGGTAGTGTGTGTGTCTGTGTGATGTTTGCGTATTCGTATGGGTTATGCGGAGCGCGGGTGACGCAACAGCAAGTGCAAGGCGGCGAGCAGGCAGCGCCGTTGGCAACTGAATACGACGCACACATACACATACACATACAAATAAATACAAAAGGCAGACACAAAACTCGCAACGTCATAACGAGTGGAGCGACAAAACGAACGACAGAACGAATGAACGAACGGCTGGCCGACGAAACGACCGACCGACCGACCAACCGACCGACCGAACGACAATACGTCAGTGAGTGCACAAAAATCCCCCGAGCAGAGCAGCAACAAAAACAACAAAAGCCAGCAACGTTGTATTTGTGTGCTTGTCTGTGGCTATATATACGTATGTATGCATGTTTGTGTGTGCATGAAAAATGATAGGAGACGGATAGTGAGAGAGAGCGAGAGAGAAGCAAACGAGTCTAACGAGTAAAACGCAGCAGTAAACACGACTATGAAACTGACGAGGGGGCGGAGGGCAAGGGGTGCGGGTGCGCAAGGTGAAACGTAAAAAATACCGAATGTAAGAAGCAGACTCATGCGCACACACACATACATACAAAGAGACTGTATAATAATAATAATAATTGTGGAGCATTGTCGCGCTGGCATAAAATTCACACACACACACACACACACACAGACACACAAGCACACATGCATGCATACTTTTGACTGTGCTTGTGTGGGCGTCAGCGCAGGCGACGATGTAGCAGCAGCAGGCTGGGGGCCGCAGTCAGAAATATGTACAGTAAAAAACGAAAAGGCAAATGAAACGAAACAAAAAAGAAAAGAAAACAAAAACAAAATCACGAGTAGGCCGAAAGCAATTTATTTGAGATAGCGCCCCCTGCCAGCGTCGACGTCTCTGTCGCCGTCGACTGCCGACTGCCTTCCTGCTGCTGCTGCTGCTGCTGCTGTTGTTGTTCTTGTTTGACTGCTTTTGACGCTGCTGCGACTGCGGTTGCTGCTGCTGCTGCTGCGCTGCTACTGTGGAGTAAAGTAAAGTATTGATTTTTCGTCGTTCCGAGCTTTAATTTAGTACGCTAGCTTTTATTTCGTTTTTTTTTATTTTGTATGTACGTGCGTGCGTGTGTGTGCCTTGTTTTTGTTGCGTGCGTGTGTTTTTTTTTTTTTTTTATCAGTTATTACTCTAGTTGTTATTCTTGTTGTTGTTGCTGTTGCCTGGCATCGTACATTTTGTATGATATATTTTTTTGTTGCTGCTGCTTTTATACAAAAATAAGCGCATGTGAACGCGCGCATGGAAAACGTGTTTTTCAGGCATGAAAATGTGTCGTAGGTTTTCTTGCGTGCACTGTAAGTGCACGTGTGTGTGAGTGTGAGTGCGTATGTGTGTGTTTAGCTTTCACAACAGAGCACAAGATTCGCACTGCCTCCCCCGCCCCCCCTTCTTCTGCTTCTGCTTCTTCTTCTGTTTCTGTTTCTACTTCTTCTTCTTCTGGCAACACAAAATGCAACAGTAAGCAACAACAACAACAATTGCAAAACGCATATGCTGCACATATGTGCAACCCCAAAGCAAGGGGAAAGAAAGTGCATGGGAGGAGGAATGAAATTAGTTAGGGTTGAAGCAGCACACACACACACACACACACAGTTATACTCCCACACACACTCACACAAATGTTGCCTGGCAACGCAGCACAATTCGAATGCTAAAATAAATCCACATATTGCAAAAATAAAGCAACAAAAAAAATAAAAAACAATTTGTATGCTCTCGTTGTATTCCTCCTCGATAGTTCTCCCTGTTCCTCCACGTTTCTCCACATTCTGCTTCATTCTTCTTTTGCATTTTTGCTACAACAACAATAACAACAACAACAACAACAACACATCATCCTTCATCATCCTACTATGTATTCCATATTTCTTCTCTCGCATGAATTATTGGAATTTCAAGTTGTTTTCAAGCTGAATATGCATGAGAATTAGAACGATTTAGTCAGAATTCATAAGAGAGAGCAGCAAAAGAAAACTCAAGGATTTCGATTGAAAAGCAATATCAAAGCATAATTAATAATAATTCCTACTCTTTCATATAACCGATTTGTAGAATTATTAGAACCTCATAAGACTTCAAAATATGCTCTTTAAATTGATAAAGTATCGAGTTCAGAATTCGAAATTCTTTTATTTACTTTTAATCGTGAAAAGTTTTATTGGAATTGGAAACTTGGAAATTGGATCTGATATTGGATTTGTTAAAAATTTGATGAATTCGAATTGGAATTGGATCTGAAATTGTTTTGTTTTTATTTATTTTTTTCTTTTTTCTTTTCTTTTCTTTTCTGTCTACACATAAATTGATAAAGAGTCAAGTTTCATGGACAGAATGCTTAAAATTTGAATTTAAACGATTTTAAAGCATTCAAATTGGTCGCATGTAAATTTCAATTCGAAATTGTTATTCTTTCAAGGTATTCCGGCCTTATCAAGATGTAACAGCAAAATGGAAGACTACTAAATATATATATTTAAATATTAAATCCGTTAAGAATTCGAAATTGGAATGTGCATTGAATTTGAATCTTTTGAAAATGTGAAACTAATGAAAATGAAAAACTACTACTTATTGCTTAAATACTTTAAGTAAATGAGTTATAAAGGTTTTTCAACTCAAGCTTTTTCTTAAACCCATAAAAAAAGAGGGAAAACAGAGAGAGGGGGAAAATACTTGACATAACACGGAGTTATGTCATGTTTTTTGTGGGCTTCTCGATGTCTCTGCCATCTCAAGTATTTCGTGTTTCCCAAATAATTCACATAATATAACCCTCCAGAAAAAGAAATGAAAAATCAACCCCCTAATAAACTTAAAGAGCAAAGAGAACAGTTATAAAAAAAAAAAAAACCTAAAAAACCAGTTCTCAACATTCTTTAGCATTCCATTCAGTTAAGAACTCTAAATTCAGTTCAGAACTCTAAATTCTCGTTTCTGCTTATATGGGCGAAAAAAATGAGGGTGAGTCTAAGAGTTTGGCTTTAAAATGTTAAAGTTAACACGAATTTTGCAATACAACATAATAATTAACACTTTATATCCTACATTTTTTTTGTTCATGTTTCTTTTGGTCTGTCAATTGTTTTTAATATTTTTGCCAGTTGTTGACAGAGTAAACATAAAAATTCCATTAAAGTGTCAAGTGACAGGTTTCACTCTCTCTCTTTCTCTCTCTCTCTCCCTCTCTTCTTTTTATTTTTCTGCGTTGCTCATTCTACTTCTCTTTACTTTCAGCTGTTTTTCGCCATCTCTGACTCTGGCAAAATGAAGAAGGTTCCTTACTGATTCCTACAGATGACGTTGTTTTCATTTTTTTCGGGGTGTTTTTCTTTTTTTTTCGGAATAACTGTAAAACGTTGCTGGAGCCGGCCGGCCAGCAGGGGGCGCCACCTGACATGCCATAAATATGGGCAAAACAGCTTAAATTGCTGTAATTTAGTTTGCATATTTCTCTATTTTCACGAAGCGACCAATCAACAACAATAGCAACTTATTACACACACACACACACGCACACATTGAAAGAAAGAGCCAAAGAGAGAGAGAGGGAGAGATAGACAGATAGATAGCATTGTCTAGGGGGCATTAGCCGGGGTGGAGGCCTTTTCAAATTGCAGTTAATTTTTCGCCTGACAGTTTGCCACAAGGGGGTAAAAAAAAAAAAAAACAAAACGTCACAAGGACGTTGCGCTGCCACAGGAATGAGTGTGAGAGAACGAAAGCACGAGAGAGCGAGAGAGAGACATACACAGGGCGCAATGAAACGTGCAACGTTGCCAAATTTCATGCCCAAAAAAAAAAAAGGAGAGGCAAAGAAAAGAAAAGAAATAAAAGCAGTTTGCGTATCTGTTTTTCTGTTGTTGTTGTTGTTGGCTTCTGGGTAAAATAAAAAATCAATATGCGATTGCGATTGCATTTAAATGAACTAGCCAAAGACGAAGAAGAAGAACAAGAACAAGACAACGAAACAGAAGAAAACGGCAAAATGCTATGGATAATGCTTTAGGGGCAGCACACATACAAAACTAGGGAGAAGGGGTGGCAACAACAAGAACAACAGCAGCAACAACAACAATGCAAAACCGGTTGAACAAGAAATTCTACGTGCGGCGGTTTCACAAGCAGAAAAGTTGTTCACAAAAAAAAAAAAAAAAAAGCACACAGAATGGAGAGACAGACAGAGAAGACAACAACAACAACAAGAACTAGAAGCAAAGAAGAAAAACCACAGGCCACGTATCTCTATCTATCCATATAGCTAACCATCTATCTATATACATATCCATATTATGCACAAGCTGTAGAAAGAAATTGGTAAAAAAAAAAAAAAAAAAAAAAAAAAAAAATACAGAATAAGCAATATTTGCATAACTTAAATGCTAATTAGCCAAGCACAAGAGGAGCGACGACAACAACAAAAACAACAACAAAATCAAGTCGAAAAAGTAAAAAAAAAAGCTATAAATAAATACATATCATATGCATATATACATAAGAAAAATCTTTACTATGTAGAACTTGAAAGTCAAAAGAAAGAAAAAAGTAAATAAATAAAAAATAGACAAAAAGAAATAATATAATAATAAAAGAAACTCGTTTCTTGGCGCCAGAAAAAAGTTTGCAAATTTACACGAAGAATTGAAAAAAATAAATAAATAATGATAATAGGATATAAAATGGGTTCAAAAATCTTCAATAATGTGTCGAGCATTTGTAAATGAAGCCAAGAATTCAAATCAAATCTGAGTAAATTGCAGTTGGATGATTCAATCAAATTGAAATGATTGATGATGATTCAATCATATAGTCAATATATGTATATATGTACATATATATACTCCACTCAAATTTAAAAGTTAAACAACAAAACAATGCCAAATTTGCATTTGGACAACTTTCTACACATTTCAGCAAAAAAAAAAAAAGTTTTAACTAGAATTGTACATACAATTCTTGTATGACTCAAGTCGTGCCCAAATTATCTAATAATATTTCAAAAGTCATTCTAGCCGATTTAGCAGTTAATCAGTTGATTTTACGCATTTTTGGAGAAATCCCGTATTTAATTAAGACGACTTCTTTGGCATACAAAATTTCTATTTCGAATTTGTGAAAGTGACGCAATATATAGAATGAAAAAAAAATATCAGATCATCTCACTGCAGCCAATTGGAAAGCAACACATCGGATGAACCATATAGTGAACGAAATGTTATGAAGCATGTTGATTTAGTTGAATGATTGTAGTTCTCTATATACATATGTACATATGTATTTGCCTTTTTGTTAATTATCTGCGTGAATCATCTGCAATTTTCAGAATACAGCACCATACAACAAAAAAAAAAAAATTATCTGAGAATTTTACTCACAGTTCCTAGGTTCAAATGTCAAATCATCAGAGATCAGATTTTTAAAGTCTGTGCTGATGAAATTTCAGAAAAATTTGAATACAGCGATAATATAACTAAAATATATCATTCTGTTCATAGAACTAGAAGAAATCTGTATCTAGGTGCTATACAATTTTTAAACAGGATTCGCTTTATAATCGAACTCCCTAAAATGATCTGATTTATATAAAAAAATGTCAGAAATCACATTACTCGAAGCTTCAAATGAAGCTAATGGAAAAGCTCTCACTATTATAGTTCCTGAGTTCGAATGGAATCAGAAACCAAAGCTAGAGAATCTGTTGTGATATTTCAGATAAATTATTCTTATGAAACACAGATTTTCTATATCTATTGACGATTTCATGAAGATGGATGATTTAAATAAATGATAGGACCATAAAATATCGAAATAAAGGTTTTATTAAACTCTCATATATAGTTTCTTTCTTTTTCTTTGATTTATTATCCGATTTGACGAAAACTTTAGAAATATAGTGTCTCTGTCAAAAATCTAACAAAAACTCTGATTCTGCATAAAATTTTATAGATCTGGTTTATCAAATTTCCGACTTCAGATACAATCACAAAGTTTAAAGTCAACTACTATGATAAATATTCAGAATAATTGTAGGTAATTCTCGGAATTGTAGATAATTCTCCACAGCTGTACTATATAACCGACTACTTTAAAAACCAGATGTTATAAATTCCACATACTTATTGTTGGAATATAATAGTTTTAGTTACTACTTAGTTAATATTTGAATCTTAAAAATATTCCGATATTCTAAACGAGATTTCTTAACTTTTCGAAAAATCAGTTTTGAGTTGAAACTTACCCATAAAAAAGTTGTTGGCTTTACGAATCCGTGAAGAGGACGAGACGAGAGGGGAGGGGGAAGACCCTTTGAGAGTGTTGCCAGATAAGTTAACAAATAGAAATATTACATATGTATATGCAACATATGCAAATGTATGTGTGCATGGTGCACATCTACACATATGTATTTGTATTTGTATTTGCATGTCATTAATTCCAAATTGTATTATTTCAGGTTTATCATTTTGTTTTATTTATATATATTTTATACATTTCGTTTCGTTTGGCTTTGTTTTTATTATTATTTTTTTTTTACTTGTTATCTTGTTTCCCGTTTATCGAATTTGCATTTTAAATATCATGCGAGATTCTTGGAAAATTTTTAATCAATTTATAATTTAATTGAATTCTTTTTTGTTGTTGTTGTTGTTTCTTTTTGACAAGCACATAAAAAACACGAACAAACGAACTTAACTTTTCATTTTCTTTTCGCTTCAGAATTTTTTCTCGAGCTCTTATTGATTTTTCATTGTATTGAAAAATTAATTTCAAAAAAAATATATAAAAAAAATTAAAACTATGCATAGTATATATTGAATATATGTATATGTGTGTGTGTGTGTGGGTGTGCAGAGGTGTGTGTGTGTGAAGAGAGGGAGATAGAGAAGGAGAGAGGGAGGGAGGGAGCCTGCATGCAACTTTTGCCGCAGGGCGTCGCCGAAACAGGAAAAACCAACGGCAAAAAATTTAGAAACATTTTTCAACAAATTGCACACACGGGAGAAGCGCATGTGTGTGTGTGTGTGTGTGTGTGTGTGGGGCTTGGCTTTGGCGCTTTTTATGCCGCACTTTTATTGAATTTTTTCTTTTACTTACAAAAACACATTCACACACACACACACACACACACACACACATTCATATATAAACACATGCATGGCCCAGCTGTGCATAAAAAACAATTTCAATTTATTACATAAAAAAAAAGCAATCTATGCCACTTTAAAAAAGCACACAAAAGGAAGGGAAAAAAATTAGAATTGGAACGCAGACGACGACGACGTCAGCAGCAAAAAAAACACACACACACACACACAAACTCATATATACTTATATGCTGTGTTATATACAGCTAGTCAAGTAATTGTCTTGACATCAGCAACAACAAAATAACAATTCACCTGAGTATTTGTTTTATGTTTTTATTCTTGAAAAAAAATCAACAATTAAGTTTTTCGTCTTGCAAAATAAAATATGTGCATCTTGGACAAAACAATTACTTGACTAACTGTAAGTATATTTTTATATGCATGTATATAATACATACACATACGCAGGCACAGCAAAAAAAAACTCACATAGCCAGAGAGAGAGAGAGAGAGAGAGAGCGCGTGGCGAGAGAGGTGCACAGACACACACAGTATATATACAAGTGTTGTATATATATATATATAAATACATGTGTATTTTGTATTTTTAAAATTCCAACTTGCGTTGCGTTTTTATTTTCGCCTCTTTACACACTTATATTCGCGCATAGATCAGCATTGCATTTGGGCAACAAAAAAAAAAGTTTTCATATATATGTATATACATACATATATACACATAATACAATAAGTATTTATATTTACATATATATATGTATGTATATATAACTATCTGAAGTAAAACGCGACGCAATTTTCCAATGTTTTATTTTTTCTTTTTGCTTCTTTTCATTTCTTCTTCAACATTTTAATATATCCATTTTGCCTATACACCCAACACACACACGCTCACACACAACACAGGCATGCACAGCTATAAAATATATGCACATATGTATATATTTATATATATATATATATACATGCACACACATATAGAAAAAATATACAGTTATATGTAGGCGGAACGACGGCACATAAATGTGTATAACTTTTATATATTATTTGATTTCGTTTCGTTTTCTTTATTCTTGCGTTTTATTTTCTTCTTTAATTTGCTTCGTATTTAATTTGAACGACGGGGGGCGGTTTTTAGGTATTTTTTTAATTATCTGTTTCGATGTTGTTTCATTTTGGTTGTTGTTGTTGTTGTTACTGCATTGCACAATTTACCTTATTGTTGGTTTTGTTTTAGAGCGACGATTTTCATAATTTTCGTGAATTTGTTATAAATAAATTCGCAACGTATCTGCAAACGTCGTGAAATTTTCACATGCTCTGCACGCGCACACACCCGAGTTTTTAGGATTTGAACAACGGCATCTACAACATTGACGACAACGACGACGACAACGACGGCGACGACGGCGACGCTGCTGCTGCTTCTGCTGCTGCTGCTGCTGATGTTGTTGCGCCGCTTTGGCTCTTTGGACGTTATTCAAAGCCGAAGCCGCGCACGACAGCGTACGCAACACAGCAAACACGCTGGCGAGCCAACATCCAACTTGAACCCGACTCGACACACACCAATCGGTATGAGTTCGATGTTCGTGCAGCTATCGGCATAGCCCATCGAACGCTGCGCAGCACACACAGTGCTGCGCCAAAATATTGGGCATGGTTCAAGAAAAATGCATGAATCAATAAATAAAAACAAAGAATCAAAGTTAATGGTTAAATATTAAGAAAAAAATTATAAATAAAAAAAAATATACTAGAAAAGTGCATAGCTTAAATATATCCATAGTTTAAAATTAGTTTTTTCACTTTACTTTATTTTGGTATAAATTTTAGTAAACAAACAAATAATTACACACATTTTTCATATATTTGTTTTATTGTTCGCGCATCATTTATTTAATTTTGAAATAAATAAATAATAAAATAAATGAGATGAACAAATAAATGCGTAATTTTAAATTGGGCTCTCAATAAGCATTTTTATATTAAAAAAGCAGGAAAAATTGAGAAATTATAAAAAAAAAATTGTAGTTTAAAATTGAGCAAAAGTTTGATCGAAAGTTTGCTCTAGTTATTAAACCAAAGTTTTGTCATATTTTTTTTTATATTGGTTAAATGAGGCTTAGCTGCCTTATCCACTTGGTAACAGTGGCGGCATTTAAACGTTGCTTGCAATTATTGCCGCTACTGTTTGATGATGTTGTAGCCATTGTTGCATTCGACTTTGACTGACGCTGACTGACAAATCTTTATTTCTTTTTCTCTTTTACTGCTGCTGGTGTATTTTTTTTCTTTTTTGCGAATTTTGTAGTGAAAGTGAAACACAAACAGAGCAGCAGCAGCGGCAGCAGCGGCGTCGCGTGGGCAGCGCACAAACTGCAGCATGCATGTTGGATGTTGGATTTGGATTACCGGTCGCAAATATTGCTGCTCTGCTTGTTTCTGTGCGCGCGCTAATGTTTCATGTCTATTAATATTGTTTGTTGTTGCTGCTGTTGTTGTTGCTGTTATTATTATTAGGCGGCCGCCTTCAGCGCCACTCACACACACACACACACACACACATGGCCGGCCGGCGGTGGCCTCATTGCTGTCATGCAGCATTTCTAAGCGCCGCAACGTTGCCAAGTTTCAATTACAGAGGCACATGTTCGAACCTGCGAAGTTTGGCAACGTTGCGCGCCAGCGCCCATACACTTGTGCGACTGCGGTGACGTCGACGTTGACGTCGACGTTAATGTTAACATCGACGACGCCAACTGCGGCCGTTGCTGTTTATAACAACATAAATAAATAAAAGGCAAAATGGTAAAAGCAAACAACAAAAGGCAACAACAAGAAGCAGAATAGACGCGCTGACGACGTTGACGTTGACGTTGCGCCGTTGCTCACTAAGCCCGCTTTAAAAGGCAACAGCGAAAACGATGAAGGTGAAGCAGAAACAGAAACAGAAAAAGAAACAGAAGCAGAAGAAGACGACGAATAATAACAAGAACATCAACACACATGCACATACAGTTGATCAAGTAATTATTTAGACTAAATGCAATATTCGCATACAGCAAGTCAATTGTTTTTGACAAATAAGGATATTCGTAGTAGTATAAAATAAAATATATAAATAAAAATAACTGGTAAATATATTTTAAAAATTAAAACATGCGAAGTTTGTAGTTAATCAATTAAAATATTATGAACAAATAAGAAATTTGTATAATTATTTCACAATACTATTATTCACATGAGAAAATAAAATAGATTAAGAAATACAAATCAAGAAAATTAATTTAAAGCTACATAATAAAATATGTGTGAATTTTTATTTAAATAATTTATTAAATATAATCAATTATTATAATTATTTCTTATTATATTGGGTATATATTTGTATAATTTATTTTTTATTAAGTAATAATTAATTTATTGTGTTAATTATTATTAAAAATTATTAATTATTGTTGTATTAATTATTTTTTTTTTATTAATTTTTTTTATTCTTAAGTAATAAAATAAAAAATAAAAATGTATACTTAGTTGCAAAATAAAATAGATGTGTGTGAATTTTGTAATTCGTCACAGCAATTGCATGACATACTGTGCATAACATGTATGCATGTGTGTGTGTGTGTGTGTGTGGGTTTTGCATGGCTGGTCGTTCATACACGTTGTGTTTTGCATGACACTCGCTTTCAGTCGCCGTCATGCCGAATTTTCGTTCAGTGCTTAGTATGAGCGAAGACTTGAACAGTGTCAGTGCCAACAACAACAACAACAACAACAACAACGACAACAACAACAGAAAGTAATAAAAATGACGACGCCCAATTTGTATGACGAAAAGGAGGTAATGGAGGAATTCATTAGCTGTTATCGCCACTTTAGCGCCCTCTGGGATAACGATTCGATGGACTATATATCGAAAACGAAAAAAGAGCCCGGCTATCAGGAGCTATTGAAAATCTTGCGACGCGTTAATCGCGAAGCGAGCCTGCAGGATGTTAAGCGTAAAATAAACTCGCTGCGTTGCTCCTATCGCAGGGAGATCAAAAAGATACGGAAATCGTATAATACGTATGAGCCGCGTCTTTGGTGGTTCCATATGATGGACTTTCTACAGCCGGTGCTCAATTTAAATGATATGGCAACGCCGCCGTCTCCCTCTTCCCGGGTCAAACAGGAGAGTCTAAGTCTGTACGACAGTCTCGACGAGGCCAGCATGCACGTAAGTATGATAGAAAGACAGAGAGAGACAGAGAGAAATAGATAAAGCGGAGAGAGCGCGGACTTTTTAGCCATTTTATCTATTTTATAGCTAGAATCAGTTAGAGCGAAGAGAGCGAGGACTTTCTAGCCATTTTATCTATGTATTTTATAACTAAAATCAGCTATTTTGTTATGGCAAAAGCTACACAAATATGAGAAAAAAAAGCTATTAGCTTGAAATGCATGCTTTGATCAATTATGGAATAAGAACAAAAAGTTCAATGCTGTTTTAGCCATAAGGCTGTAATTCTAAATTATACTTTTTGGCAATAAAATTCTAAAATGCTTAAACACTTTTGAGATATGTACTTATGTATTTCAGATATTTTGTTTATCGTTAAAAACCAGTCGATTTTAAAAATAATTAAAAGAAAAAATTTAAAAGAAATAGTTGTGGTTTCAATGATTATTTTAGTTTTTATTAATTTTAAAAAACTTTTAAGCCTCTATAAAATTTCTTTAAAAAATAGACACAGCACAAAATGATTTGAAAATTATATCGAAATTTAACAAATATGTATATCAAATTGTTTAGTTAATAATGTTGTTGCCAGCTTTGAATAAAATCAGCATTTTGTATTTTAATTAGTAAACGTTAATTTTCCATTTCCATTAATAGAAGTTTGGTTTGTTTTTTTTTTTAAATAAAAGTAATTTAAAAGCGGTTTCTAGCTATTTTTTTTAAAAATCAAATTAGCAGCACTGAGCAGGAGCGCAAGAGGAAGAGAGAAGAGAGCGGTCGAGCGAACCTACAGAGTGTGGTGGGAGGGGGATTGAATAACTGTCCGTGTGTGTGTGTGTGTTTTGTCGTTCGGTTGCGTCGTCTGCTCGTGTGCTTGTCGTACGACCGCGTTGGACGACGCGACAGTTGAAATTTTGCCCGCGATGATGTCGCATCACGTGCGCAACACAAACTTCTGGCAGGAGTTCTTCCGTCTCTATCGCTCCATGCCCGAACTTTGGCTCGCCAATTGCAAAGACTATCGAAATCGCAAGCTGAAAGCTCAGTCCTATGATCGCCTCCTGTTGCACTTGCGCGAAGCGGATCCCAAATCCAATATTCATATGCTCAAGCGAAAGATCAACAATTTGCGGACTTCGTACCGTCGGGAATTGCGCAAGGTGCTCGAAAGTAAATCCCTCGGTCATGGCGATGAATATGTGCCCTCCTTGTGGTATTTCAACGAGCTCGACTTCCTCTACGAGGAGGAAACGGGCGAGGCACAAACTTTAATCGCCAACGAGCACGAATATCCCCTCAAACAGAGCATTTCGGATGCCGAGGATATTGCCGAGAATGCAGCTGTCGCTGTTGATGAGGAGGCTGTGAGTGCAAAGTTTTTACCCTGTTGCTAGTTTTCTTATTACAGGGTAGCAATGCACTTCATACATGTGTGTACATATAACAATTGGGGTGACAACGATCGTTACAAATTTCAAGTCTTTTATGAACCACTTTGTTTTATTTTTCAAATCGTCTCTTTGAAATTTACAAATATTATCTTACAAATTTCAAATCTTTTATGAGCCACTTTTTTATTTATTTTTTTTTCAAATCAACTCTTTAAAATTTACAAATATTATCTTATAAATTTCAAATCGTTTATGAACCACTTTTTTATTTATTTTTTTCAAATCAACTCTTTAAAATTTACAAATATTATCTTACAAATTTCAAATCTTTTATGAACCACTTTTTTATTTATTTTTTTTTTCAAATCAACTCTTTAAAATTTACAAATACTATCTACATATGAATATGTTTTGAATATATGTATTTGCTCAAAACTCGACTACTATATATTATATAGAAAAATGCAGTTGAAAATGTATTTTTTTTTTTGTTATGATAAACTTTTAACCTATCACATTAATTTAGAGCCAATTTATAATTCCTTTTTTATCAAATTCGGATTTATCATATTAGCTAGCATGGGAATAATCAGTTGAAAATTTCATTATATTTATGATTATTTTTGTTTATTTTGAACTTGTTTTATCCAAACTTATAAATTTGGAGTAAGTTTTAAACTGTATAATAGACAATATTGTTGTCCAAATGATTTAAAATTTTTGTAAACTCACAATTTAAAACTGACTGCTTTATCATATGGGTTTTGTATAGTAAAATTATTTTATCTAATTTCATTTTAAATTTTCACTACAGAAATTTGTTAGTATTTCCGTGTTCTGAACACTTTTTTGTAAATACTAAAAAAAAAAAAAAATACCAATGGTCAGAAGTTTTTAAGTTTTTATTGTAGTAACTCCGAAAAACTGAAAAATTGAATTATGAAAACAATTTCGAAAAAACTTCAACGTCTGGAAAAGTATATATTGAACAATTTTAATTTTTTTTTTTAAATTTATTTGGTATGATGTAACTTTTTACAAATTCTCTTTTTTATTATTCAAATAAAAAACGATACAATTAAATCCGTTGGTACTTTTATTGATAAAATTATTTATAATATTTAACATATCATTTTTATGTTCTTTTCATTTTTGAACTTCTTTCAAACAGGATGAGGATATTTTTGCGGAGCCCTTTCAGCCCGAGGAGGATATGCTTGTCATCGAGGGGGAGGGGGAAGGCGAGGCTGAAGGCGATGGTGATGTGGAAGGAGAGGGGGAGGGGGAGGGGGTGGTCGAGCCTGATGGCGTCACGGATGTTGTGTTGGAGGAGGAGGAGGAGGACGAAACGCAGCTGAAAACTGTATTAAAAATGGCAAACAAATATCAGACACATTCCAATAGCGGCAACAATAACAACAACAAAAAACATGCATATTCACGTTTGCATTCACATACACATTCGCATCCTTACGCCACAAATCAAAATTCGCAATTGCAATCGCGTCGCAGCGGAGTCGGCGTCGGCGTCGCTCCCGTTTCAGCAACAGCAGCAGCAGCAGCACAATCGTTGCGTCGACGTCGACGTCGCAGCAGCTATGCCGATGGCAGCGGCATTGTTGACGATTGTGAGGAAAGCAGTGCAGCAGCAGCAGCCGCGGCAGCGGCAGCGACGTCGACAGCGAAGAAGCGTCGCCAGATGATAGACCAGATGGTTAGTCGCAGCGCTGAGCATGCCGAGAGCGAATGCGATTTGATTGGCAAACGGATGGCCGCCCATTTCCGCAACATGCGTCCCGATCAACGACTCTTCGCTGAGCGCATCATCAGCGAGGTTCTCGTCTATGGACGCATGAATCGCCTATCGCTCGATGCCCGCTTCCTTCCCAATGGCGGTGCTGCCTTCACCCACACCACCATTCCCACCAACACCAACACCAACAACACCACCAGCAGCAGCAGCAGCGTCGATAATGTCTATGCCAGGGATGATGTCAAATAATAAGCCCCAAGGGCTCCTAAGCTAGATTATAACCACACAGCAAACTGACCAAGAGAGCACACTATAATAGTGGAGTGGAATGGGTGGATCGCGGGTGATTTTAGCTTTTTTTTCTCTTTTTCTCTCTATTTTCTCCCATAAAACGCCAATTAGAGCGGTGACGCTGGCAACGAAAAGCAAAAGCAATTGGCAAAAAAAAAAACTACAGCTGGCGGCAAAAATGTCCGTTTCGTTTTGGCGTCACTTGCTAATGCTATACTATATTTCACAACACTTTCGCCACTACAAAGTCCATGCTTAAATATTTGTTGAATTTTCAACTTTTAATTTTTTTTATTCTTCTTTTACAAAATGCACATTTGTTAAAATAATTTTTTAAGTTAGCAGAGAACTTGAAAATTATGTACAGGCGTAATTTACATAAACGTTGTAGTCCAAAATATGTTTTAATTTTGTGTACAGTTACATATATACCAAATAGAAAGGTACTATAAGTTTTAGAAATTTAAAATCTAGTTTTTTTTAACGCAAGAAAAGTTGATTAAGGCAACGACTCAAAATATTCTGATTCTTTTCGTTTATATAAAAAAGATTAAAAAAAAAATTAAACAAAATGTAAAAAAAGGTAATAGATATTATTAATTTGTTCAGACAGTTATAATGCATTAAAGGCAGACTCCCTAAAGCTTGTACAGTGAATCGAGTTTTAACAAATTAAAAGATTCCTATATTTTGCAAAATAAAAACTGGGTTTTTTTCCCCAATTTTTGTTATTTCTGTTTTTTTTAAATGCATATGGTTATTTGGACCAGATAAAAAAAAAGTATGAAGCTTTTTTCATACGACTCGGTCAGGTAAGTTTTTTAGCTACAGAAAGTACACAAGTACATCCATACAAACATATGTATGTGTGTATATACTAACATGAACATTTTGACATTTTTGTCGGCGGTCTTTAAGTTAAAGCCTTGCGTCAAATTAGAAAGAAAAGAAAAGAACCGTATAGTTCACGAACCGGTTTTATTCATTTTAGATTTCTGCAATACTTGTCCTCCCTTCCTTTCCCACTCACTCTCTCTCTGTCTTTCTTGCACAATATCGCTCTCTTTCTGTATCTCTGCCATCCTTCTGTCGCTTTGTCCGACCGCACTGGCAACAACAACCACCGACTTAACCATATCGTGTTTTTCTTCTTCTTCTCCACCTTGTTGTTCTTGTTGTTCTTGTTGCATGGCACAGTCTCCGCGTTGCTTTGAGTCTCGTTCCACACGCTGTGCAAGAAATTTCGCTCGTTTTTAGACCCGGTAAATCAAAAGTTCAAAGGGTCTATTAAGTTTTATTAAATGGCAAATGCATATAAACGATTCCATAAATTATATGTTCTTTATTAGCATTATTCTTAATTATCATTGATATTATTAATTATGAATAATTATCACCCAATATTCTTGAACTTCTGGTCTATCAAGTTTTGACTTTTAAAATTGATTAATTTTTTTATTGTATTTATTTAATTTAATTTAAATTTCATTTGATTAACAAAATATTTACAGAGTCTTTCACAGTCGAGTTTGTTCGATTGTTGCCTTTCCAACTAGTTTCAACATCTTTGCTTTGTTTTTGTTTGTCTTTTCTTTTCTTTGCTTTAGTAACTTGAATTTGCTGCCATTGCCGTTGGGGTCCGTTATGCCGCGACCAACGCTAGCTCCCCTTTCCACCAGGTCGCTGAATTTCTGTGTGTGTGTGTGTGTGTGATTGTGTGTTTGTGTGTGTAGGGCAGCTGCCTTGGGATTGGGATAGTCATCTGAATCTGAGTCAGCTCGAGCTTAAGACTTATGTATGTATGTATGGATGTATGTGTGTACATATGTATGTATTTATGTACATACATATGTATGTGTATACACTCGCTAGACAATACGCTATACTAAAATAACTGTCTGTCTTAGCTAACAGCGACTACAACAACAAGAACAACAACAACAACATTATGCAGCATGGGGCTTTGTTTTCTTTTTTCTTTTTTGCTTTTCTTCTGTCCCCTGTCTTTATTACAGGTATCATGGACTCGCACTTGAAAGGAGTGCCCACTGTTTGCACCAAGTCATTTTCAGTATTGAAAAATTTCCAAATGAATCGATTAAAGTTAAAATAAATTTCAACTATTAAAATGACTTTTCTATGTTATTGATATAGATTTTTATTTGAAATGCGGTATATCGATTAATCGATCGATAATTTGCAAGTTCATATTCAAGAATCGATTTATCGATAATTGATGGTCACAAAATTATATACGGATGTACATACATACATATGTACATAAATAATTAATCTTTAAAATGGCGCATATTTAAAAACATCGATTCTTGAACATCGAAGTTTTTTTTTGAACAATCGATTTGACTAGATACATATCTAATTTTCTTCAGAACAACTTTAAAATCTGCTAAGCTTTTAAAGATTTGAATAATTTCTACATAGAAAGTCTGCTGAAAAGAATTTAATTAAAGCTTTACTATTTGTAGTTCTGCGAGAAAAGTGCTCTGAGCCACTGTACATACATACATATGTATGTATGTTTATATGTATAGTATACATACATAAAAGTTTTCTGTCTTTCATTTGCCACCTTCTCCTCTTGTTGTTGTTTTTGTTTGGCATTAGCTATTTTCTTTTTGACTTTTTCGCCAAACGCTGTTTTTGCTGTTGTTGATGTTTTATTTGTTGTTGTCATGGTCTTTAATTTTCCTTTGCTTGCCATTTTTACTGTTGCGGCTTTGCCAGTCGCCGTTCAACTTTGTTCCCTTTGCCCTCCCCTCTTACTTCCACCCACCCAGCAGTCAACATCTCTGCTCGCACATACACACACACACACACACACTTACCAGCAGGCAGCAGCAGCAGGTCATTAAAATAACTTTGTTGCTCTGTCCTTCCTGTGTGTTCATTTCGCCTTGCTCTGCATTTTTATTGCCGTTGTCCGCGTCTGCTTCTTTCCACGTCTTCGCCCTTCACTCAAATGATTCTTTTACAAATGTTGTTGTTGTTTTTGTTTTTAGTGTTTCTGGTTTTGTATGTATGTATGCATAAACATACACACACACATACATATGTATATATGTGTATTTGTAATTGTTGGAGCCGGCATTTAAGCCGGCGCAGAATTTAAGGCAAATTATTGCTGTGTTTGAATTTTGCTTTGTCATACAAAGCTGCCGATGCTGCCCCCCCACACTCCTATGCAATACCACAGGCCGCAATCAGCAGGCTCAGCTCTGAGTGTAAGTATGTACATACATGTGTATGTACATGTATGTACATATGTATGCTTGTATGTGCGTGCGTGTGTGTCTGTTGCTGTGTTGAAGCGGGGGAGGGGTACAGGGCACAAAATGAAAATGGCAAAACAAGGTCAAGTGTAGGGAGCAAAGTTTGTTTGAGTGCACACACACACACACACACACACACGCACACACATTCAAACAAACTATAAATAAATAAATAAAAACGAAAGCTCACACTCGCATACATAACTTTTTCATTAAGTTCAAAGTTGTTGTTGCAATTGTTTAAACACAAATTTGTCAGGCCGCTGACGTCCATGTTGACGTCGACGTCGACGTCGCTGCCAGCGGCTGAGTCACGCTCAACAGGCGAGAGCGTCGGCGGCGGCCGCGCAAAAATTTTAAGGTTAACTTTTTGTCACATTGACAAACGAAATAATTTGCACAAAGGTGTAAAGTTTTTGAGAGCTGAACTTGACGTAGTATGAATGTATGTACATATGTATGTATGTATGTATGTACACATATGTACGACAAAATCCAACCATTAAAAGGCCGACGTTGACGTCGACGACACCTGTGGATACGAATGCGAGTGAAGCAGAGCCAACGACAACAACAACAAAAACTAGTAGCATTGACTGCAGTTGAGCAAACTCAACTGTAACATACCCTGTATTTTATTTAATTTAGCAAAGCACATTAAAAGTGAAATTTAAAAAAACTACGAATATTAAAAAAAAAATTAATATTGCAGATGAAAAATACGAATATAAAAATATATAAAAATCAAGAATTAATAGAATAAATATAAAACAAAAAAACAACAATCGTACAATCAATGTGCTTTATGGTCTTCAAAGGTTTTAGGTAAAGATTAATATTTTTGAAATAATATTTGGAATTTAAAAAAAATATACGCTTTTTTTTATCTATTTAGGTACAGAAAAAATTTACATAATAAGCTCTTTGCATTGTACAAGTACAGGGTCTAAAAATGAAGAAAATAAAATCGACCAAAGCAACCCTCAACAGAGATTTGCTGCCAATAACAAGCCTACATACATACATACATACATATATACATACATATGTCCATATGTGCATGCAGCTTGCTGGAGTCGACGTCAGTGCCAAAGGGTGCTAGTGGAAGGGAAGGAGTCAACGATAGTTCTACCCTCTCACTCCCTCTCTCTGCCTTCCGGCTGTAAAAGCAAAAGCACATGTGTGACGTACAATGTGCGTGCCTAAAAAGCATGCGATCAAATCGGCAGCTGAAAGTGTAACTAACATACATACATACATATGTACATACATTCACACAAAAGCTACATTTGCACTTACAGATCTACAATTGTATTTATACGTGCATACATACATACGTACATACATATGTATGTACGTGTTTGTGTTGTCCATTTGTATAAAAATTATATATCAACGTACATACATACATATACACATAACAGCTACAACAACGTCACAAAACGAAAAAGAAACCTAAATAAAAAATTAAATGGAAATTTCTGATATAAAACACACACACACACACACACGCAGTCACGTACAAACAAACATACAGACAAGCACATGCACACATTGTCAGTCAGCCAAACGTGAACATAGCGCACAAGCAGCAATGAAGTTTGGCAACGTCGCTTTTGTTCAGGCAGCACAACAAAGCAATACGCTGCTGCTGCTGCGCTGCCAGCGGCAAAACGTAACGATGCGGCGGCAACGTCGACGTACATATGTATGTATCTACAGTGATCAATGCTTATTTTTACTTAAAAAACAAAAAAGAAAAAAATTTATCTATCAATGTCATCATCTAATTACACTAATTTTTTTGCATTTTAAGTAACTTAAAAATTTGTAATGTTTTCTGGCAAGTCATTTTATAAACTTTGGGGCCCACTGTACGCCAGCAGACTAACAAACAAATAACGAGCAAGTATGACGGTCGTCGCGACGTAAAGCGCGTCAGAGAGCGCAATGTAGTTTTTGCGCAGCGCACACAGCAACAGCAAAAACACTGAGAGAGAGAGAGAGAGAGAGAGAGCGAGAGAAAAGAAACAGCAAAAAGAAAAAACACAAGACACCCAGTGGTGAATGGGCTGCGTCAGCAGGAATATATTATATTTAGCTCTTGTTTCTTGGAAAAAGGCATTGACTGAACGGATTATATTTTCAAAAATACGCTATAAGAAAAAGCGACGCATTAACTGCCACAGGTAACAATATCTATGATTTCTGTGGAAAATTTTAAATGATGAACTCACGAGTGTGTATCCTGATTGTCCAAAATTCGAAAGCTAAGCTTCGCTAAATCTGTATCAACTTAAAAATGAACAGTTGTTGCACGTCTAACAATCGTGATTGGCAAGAAATTAAAATTCGAAAATTTAATTTTTAGCTAAAGATAACAATTAAAGATTATTTTGATTGAAATGTGTTAAATTGACGGGTAACGTTTTTTTATTTTCATTCGAATTTGTCACAATTTGTCATCGCAATTGCAATTTGACTTTAAGCAGCGATTTAATACACACAGCCATGCACATAAATATATGCATACGCAGATACACACACACATGCAATAAAATACGCATATAAATTTAATTCATATGGAAAACAGCACAAACAGACACACATACTAGCCAGCTGAGCACAACAAAGTGCAAAATGCGCCAGTGGGTGGGTGGCTCTCAGCACTCGGCACACAAAAATAAAAACAAAAAACATTTTTTTTGCTACAATTTGACACACAAAGCAGCTGTCTGCACACACACACACAAACAAACACTTACATATATCACACGCTGTGTTGCCATAGATACATACGTATGTATGTATGTACATTCGTATATATACAAACTGACGTTTGTATATACATATGTACGTAACCAACGGATACATAAGTATCTCTGGCAGCGAATTGTATGGAGGGGCAAACGGCGTTTGTTATCTACTGCGCATTGTCTTGGTGTTGTTTGCGTAGTTGTCTGTCTGCCAATCTGTGTGTGAGTGTGTGTAGATGAAGATGAAGCAAAAGTGGAAGAGGAAGAGACAGAGCTGGCAGCAGCAGCGGCAGAATACCAAATACTAGAGTTGGTATTTTTAGTTCAATTTGCCGAATAAGTTATTCTTTTAAGCTGTGAACTCAATTAGTGTTCGTGACATATAAAAATTTTTGTTGGTTCAATTATTTTGTGTTTTATTTTAATTATTTAAAATCATCTTTTAATATACAAATTTTAATTGTGTAAAAACGCAGAAATAATATTTAAGTAAATTTAATTTAAACTGACCAACTGAACAAAATATAACTTTTGAGCAACTGAATAAGTTCTGTCGTTCATTTTAATGACTCGTTCAATTGAGCTTATTGTGAACGGAACGGAGCGGCACAGCTCTACCGAATACTCGTAACTAGCGCAGACGCTTGTAGTCATGGTAGCGGGCGGGCGGGCAGTTGTTCGGTCGGTCGGTTGGTCGGTCGTTTGGTCGGTCGAAGAGCCGAGCCATGCACACAAATCAACATGACACGAGCAAGGCAACAACAACAACAACCACAACGACAGCAACAACAGCGATAGCAACTGAAAAACCGGCACATTCAACTTCAACGCACACAGACAGTGACAGACGAAACAGACGGACTGACACTCACACGCAAAAAAGAGACAGAGAGACAAAGCGACAGACAAAAGGCCAGACCGACTGACTGATGAGTGCGCCGCAGTTTGTTAGCGTGCCAGAGAAACAGACAAAGAAAGTGAGAGAGCGAGAGCGATAGTAAGCAAGATGGAGCACGATGATGAGCGTAAGGGGGAGCGCGTTAGTAAGAACGTGATATTGGATTGTTGAGCGGGGTGGTGGAGACCCATGCGAACGAACGCGTCAGCCAACGAAATAAATAAAGCAAAAGGCTGGCAGGCAACAGCAACAGCAACAAGAACAAGAACAACGACAAAAAGCAATGCAAATAAAACAAGTAAAGCAAAAATAAAAAAAAATAAGAATATGTAATAATAAAAAAGCTAAATAAAATGAAAGCAAACGAAACGAAACAAGCGTACGGAGAATGAGAACGGCCTGCGAATTTTAATGCACACATGTGTATCTCTAAATGTACATACATAAGTATGTATGTATGTACATATGTATTTACGAACTTGTGTGTGTGTGCATACGTATGTTTGTATGGTTAAAGATGACTGAGTGTTTTTATTTTGTTGGATGGGGCTACAGCGGGGGCGTTGGCTTGCACGCCTCTTTGCCAGGGCAGCGATTGCAACTTAGACACCCGTCCCTCCTTCCGTCTGTCCGTCCGTCCGTTCAGCTGTCATGCAAATCGATGGGTTAAACCTAAAACAAGGCAAATGTTGAATGGATTGTGTCAGAACTATGCTCGAAAATGGATTATACATATGTATGTATGTATGGGTGTGTGTGTGTTTATGCCAAAAGCCTCAAGTCGAGCTGACTCCACTGTAAGTGACCCTGTATTTGTTCTGCAAACAGCCAATTAAAATAAAAATGCTATAAATATTTTTTTTTTTTTAATAACAAATTACAACTACAAAAACCTTATGAAGTGGAACTCAAACCCATAACTTTTTACGCTCTCTGTCAAATTATAATTCTAATTTGCACTCTTTATGTACTGGGTCCACATATGTACATATGTATGTCTAAAATACCCATTAAAAGGTATTATTTTGTTTGCTTGAGTCTCTTACATATCCCTTAAATGATTAAACAAAAATAGAATCAAGCTAATTGATTGTTTAATTATATATGTAGATGTTGTACATAGTACATGTCTTTTAAAATTTACAACTTACACCAATTGAAAATCATGTGATACTTTTTGAAGTTTTATTCCAAATGTGCGGACAGAACTGAAAAAAACGACAGAAAATGTATCTTACTAACGTTGAAGACATGATTTCTTGCCAAGTTGCGTAGGTTTTAGGCAGCTTTTAATTTAAAGTTATATTAAGTAACTATTTTTTTTATGGTATCAATTTTGTTTTCATTTAATTTAGTTAAAGTATCTTGATGCTGATACACAATCTGTGTGCTTAACCTAAAAAATAATACATTTTGTTTATAGTAAACGTTGATTTTTAATCAAAGAATATGTAGCGCCTTATTTTGGGGATATATCAGATACTATAATTTGCTAATAAGAATCAGCTGTTAGTTAGGCTTATATCATTGTTAACGTCTCTCTAATTTACTGTGAAATCTTCTTTTTACAAAACTGAAAACCATTTGTAAAATTCATTCTTCAGGTATTTGTTTTTTTTTATACATAAATGAACTGATACATTGTGAAGCCCTTCAAAAGTTGCTAGGCTTGCAATCAAGCCGGAGACCCCCAAGCGTAAGGGGAGAAACCTTCAGCCGTAACCCCGGCAGTTGCTCGACATTGGCCGATATCGATCGGTTTCGGGGCCCATTGCGTGGTATTTAAGCAGTTGTTTGATGCCCTCGTGTGGATTGTTTACCTCCACCCAGAAAAATGTAAAGCGAGTATTTCTTCAATCTGGGTATTTTCAACCTGAACTCTATTTTGATGCATGCTTTTTCATTTCTCGCCATGTTGCTAATTTCTGTTTTGTTAATGTGTTTTATTGAGGTTTTTTATTATCGGCAGATCGCGCGCGCTCTGTGCTTATCACAAAACACGTCCGCGTCCGCACGTCCGCAGTCCAAAGACTTAACTGCACCTTTCCCCCCACCTCTGCCACCGTCAACGTAAAACAACACGATTGACGTGCCTTGTCTATGCCCTCGGCACTCCTCTTTGCGACAGTGCTGTCAACTAATTAGGGACTAAAAAGGCTAAATCAACATTTAAATTTGGTTAGAAATAGCTAGAGTATTTTCAAAAAAAATGTTAAGCTATTACGGCATATTCTTCTAATCTCCAACAACCCAAAAGCAATGCAATTGCGTTGCAAAATGTTAAAATATGTATAAATAAATTCATTTTTGAGTTCAAAGTAAATGTAAATAAGTCATTTTTAAATTTTCATCTGGCGGTAAAATAGCTAAATCGGCAACGCTGCCAACCGACGGACAGCACCACCGATCGTCGCAAGTAGTCGCAGCAATTCACAGTTAAGTCAGTTGTCATATGTACATGCATACATACGAACACACATATCTATACACTGCACGTGTGTGTGTGTGTGTGTGTGTGTAGATAGAAAGAAGAAAACAAAAGCAAACCTGAATTTATGGCTGCGGCTGGTGGGTGACATTGCGGAGAAGGCAAAGTGAAATGGCAAACATTGACTGAGAATGGCCAGATAAAGAGCGAGTGAGATAACAATAAGTCATTGCGAAGCCGAATAAGCGCAAAAGTAGCGCAACTTGCGGTTACAACAACAGCGACAACAACAACATGCAGCAGAATGAGAACAACAATAACAACAACAATCAGCAGCAGCAGCAAGCAGCAGGAGCAGATTGAAAGAGAGAGCGTGAGCAGAAGAAGTGGGAGCTATTTCAGCGTTTGCCGGTTATGTGCGCGCGTAATCGACGCTGATGTCGGCGGTTTCATTATTATCATCATCATCATCATCATCATCATTATGAACAGTTCCTCTGATTGTCCGCGCTCTTTTCATATTAAATGTGTATGTGCAGTGAGTCAAAGAAAGTATTGCCATACAACTAATAATTTAGATTGTTTTTTAATAACTGTTGATGCTTGGCGAAAAAATATGGATGCAATTTTAATTTGGCAACATTCAGTAATATCATTTGTGTGTCAATACTTTTTTGATTCACCGTATGTATGGCTGCACAGTAAGCTGATTTGGCCCCGCACTGCTTGGTTCCCTCCTGCACTGCTTGACCGTTTTGCGATCGCTTCGCGTCTTGTATTACGTGTTGGTTTTTTTTTTTTTGCCTTTTGTCTTTTTGTCTTGGCTTTATTTGTGCACGGTTCGTTCGGTTGTTTATGTTGTTGTTGCTGTTTGTTAAAGCCAACTCAATCAAGTCAGAGTCCCCTGGCACCCAGCAACAGCAAACAGGCCCCAGCAACTTGATAATCGTCTTGAAACCGGTTTCCTCTTACTGTCTTGCATATTTTTAGCAACAAGTTGAAAAACCCGCACTGAAATGGCGGCAACAGAAGAGAGCAGAAAGCATACACACACACACACGCACACAATGATAATGAATATGTGTTTGACTGTGTAGAGATCGTATAAAGAGGCGGCGGCATTCGCTTGTAACAAAATTGCTTTTATGCTTTGGCAAACGATCCGCGCCAAAAACACCGCACCGCCATTACCCCCCGCCGAAACGACTTTCCGACTTGTTGTCGGACAGTCGGTCGAATCGACGGTTGCGGACAGCAAACGACCGCAAACATAGCCGCGTCACTGTCGCTGCCAACGTCGACGTCGTTGCGACGCTAAACAATTGCCGGCCATTGTTGTCGTTGGGCGACCCCCACGGCCCCAACAATGCGACGCTGCGACAAAGCAAAGACGACGACAATGTTTATTTTCTTCTCTTTTCTATACACTTTCCGCACATTCGGTGCTCTATGCACAGTTGCTGCATTTAGTACATTTGTACTAAAAGCTGGTACATTTTTACCAAAAATTGGTACATTTTTTATGCGTTGGTACATTGGATCAGTTTCTCAATTTTATATGTGAATTTTGATTTCAATTTAATTGTTTTTATTTTTGTAATTATAATTATGAATTTCAAAAATTGAAATGATAACCTCTTTAAGAATAAAATATGTAAGTCTTATGGTTTCTTCTTTTTTTGAAAGCTTTTTTCAAAAGTTGAGTTTTCGTGCGTTTAAGAAAATTAAATTCACAATTTGAATTTCTAGCTGGTTTTTGGACTTGAAATTTACAGTGTGTGAAGCAATCGTTAATCGATAAATTAAGCGAACAAATTTGAAATTTAAATAAAATAAGCAGTTTTTTTTTCATTTCCAATTTAGCGTATACAAAAGTCGGTTTTAAATGTTTATTGTTATTCTCGTTTCTTTTTGTTTTTTATTGTTTTCTTACATTTTGTTACATTTGCCTTGCCATTCATATTTTGTTTATTGTTGTTACCGTCTGAGTTAGGACCACCCCCCCCCCCCCCCCTTCCCTGCTCTCCCCTTCCCTATCCTGACTTTAGTCTCTAGTTTTCAGCTCCCCCCTCGTTGCCCTATTGGACAAAGTTGCGCCATGGGGGCAAACACAATGGCACTTTGACCCTGACTTTTAATATGTTTGTATGTGTGTGTGTGTGTGTGTGTGTGTGTGTGAATGTGTGTGTGCCTGCCGCACACTCCACTCCCCTTTTGGCTACTTCGACCGCACCCCCCACCCCCGCCCATTCCACACCGCTCACGTGCTAAATTATTGTTGTTATTATTATACCCTGTAAACCATCAAAATGGTTTAAAGGGACACTCGGCGACAGTTGTGACATTTTTGTTAAACATCATCGGTAGTCGATCGAATTTCAGGGATTTTCAACTAAATTATTTTCAACCAAATTTAAGCTAGAAAAATAAATTTTTTAAGAAACAAAAAAAAAAAACATGGCCCTTCAAACATCAAAGAATCTTCTAGTAAAGCACTCGGACAAGTTACGAGTATGATCAAAATTCAAAAAACTTCTCTGTCTTTTGCTTAACTCATTTAAAATTTAGCTTAAAGTTAATTTAAAGCTTAGTTTTAAGGAAACAACATTTTGTTTTACAGCACTGAAAATTAAAAAAAAAATAATGAGAAACATAAAAACATATTTTATATTTTAAAAAAGAAATAATTATATAATAAAAAAAAAATAAATGCAAAAAAAAATTAAATCGAGTTTAAATTTGAAATCTATATTCAGTAGAAGCTATGTGACTGCATTTGGAAAGCCAACCACAGGGTATTTAACAGTCGAGCAAATGCAAAACTATAACATTTTTGGCCATAAATAAGTTTTTTTTTTTTAATTAATTTTAATAATATGTCGTGCTCTGATTTTCTCAACAAAGAATGACAAGTAATTTGAATTGTGAGTTGAATATTGAAGACAGTTTTTCGAACTAAACATGTTTTACAACACTGGAATTTGAAAAATTTTGATATTCAGCGCAACAGGAATAAGTAAAGTGTATAAAGTTTAGTTTATATATATTTTACACAGTATCTAATGGATACTCATGAAAGAGAGAGAGAGGCAGAGAGAGAGGGAGCGAGAGCGAGATAGACAAAGTGTTCTTACTCGTTATGATTGTTGTTGTTGTTATGAATGTTGTGTTTGTTGTGTTTGTTGTGCTGTTGCTAAACGCTAAAGTATGATTAATTGACTTGAGGTTATGCGGCGCACTTTAACGCATTTTACATGCTGTTCCATGACCCCTGACCCCTCCACATGCACACACATGGTTAAAGCTCTCTTGCCAGCCTTTGCCGCATGTACAGTTAATTTGCCTTGGCAACGTCGGCTTGCAACTCAACAACTTGCCACACAGTCTCCAATTGCAGCATTGCCTCTTGACTCTTCTCAGGGTGTGGGAATAGGGGGTGATGGAGGGGGGCCCGCACAGCAAACACATTAAAGCTCCAAACAATTTCAAATCTGAGCCCAAATAATTTATTGAAAAAGTAAACAAATGATATACAATCAGAATCAGGATATTTAAAGCGTAACCATAACCGCAACCGTTAACCGGCATTAACCGATTGAAATTGGTAACTGGTAACAGTTAACTGAAACCGTAACGAGAAACAAAACATTTTTTTTCTATGCCAAAACCCAAAAACCAAAGTTATTCAAACCGAAATAACCGTTAAGAAACCGATTCATGCATAACGGTCTATTTCGGTTTGGTCGAGCATAAAATTGAATATTCTTGTTTTGAAAAACTTAATTTCATATTTTTATTACTGCCCTAATTTATAATATATATTTTAATTCATATATTGATTTAATGATTTATATAAAAGATCGAAATTTGTACAATTTTTGAAAGTTTCTTTTCACTTTGACATATCTACATGTAAAATATTTCATATTTTTTTGACAACCGAAATCATATCGGTATTTTAAAACTGAAACATTCACTAAACCGGTAACCGTTACGTAACCGATACACAACAATTTTGCATAGCCGATATTCGTTTCGGTTTGATACCCAAATTCACAATTTTCAAGCATGGAATTTTTATGAATTCTTTAATTTCTGAGATACATTTGTATTACGATTTCAAAGTACGTTTTAATGCTGTCCATTTAATGAACACCGCCCAAAAGTATGCTACAGAAATGCTCGATCATTAGTAAGGACACAAACCCAAATCAAAATAAATTTATTGTTTATCTCATTCAAATTTAAATTTGATTTATCTCATTTTAATTAAAAAATAGTAGTCAAATATTAATGTTTAAAAGACAAATAAAAAACTTGAAAAAAAAAACAAAATTGTGTCTATAATTATAATAAAAAAAAATGGAAATGTTTAAGGGACAAAAAAATAATTTAGAAAAAAATAGTAATATGAATAAAACAATTTTTTCATTACATAATATTCTGTTTTGAATAAAACTGTATTTGTTATTACATAAGGAAAATATAAAAAATTATAAAAAAAATGTTGAAAAAACAAAGAAAAAAAGTTGGGGTAAAAAAAAATATAGAAAATGGCAAAAGTGGAAATGTCTTGAATTTGTGGTTGATTTTTCCCCTTAGACATTGCGAACGCCACGAAGTTCCTTGTCGGCCTTTTTGAGGGTGACAAAGTTGTTGAGCTGCTTGACGCGCAATTTGGACCAGATCATAAAGTTGCTTAGACCCAAAATGGTGGCAGCATGAAGAGCAGCTGCCTCGGGATAGAGAACGGTGGAGCAGCCTAGTCCCGATGGGACATTCAGACTCGACCAGACATCGACCTGCATGTTATCGGACTTGACGGGCGGACAATTGATGACCGGATAGTTGGTGCTGCCAGAGACGACGGGTCCGAGGCCATTGGAGCGACCGGCGACGGCGATAAAAATGAGATTGCTCATAACCGATTCATATTCGCGGACAATGCGCAACGTTTCCTCGGGACACTTGTGGGCGGAACTAACGCGCAGCTCGACGTTGAGGCCAAGGGAGCGACAGCTGCTGGCGATTTTCTCGCTGTGCGACACATCCGAGGCACTGCCCATTAGGATGACAACCAAATGATCCTTGCGCGGCACAATCTCGGCCAGCTGCTCCGATACCCAGATAAAGTTACGCTTCACCGTATCCAAATCCGTGGAGGTAACCGATGTCAGATTGCGATAGACCTGCTTATCGACCATCAAACGTTTATCACCAGCCGGCCAAAGGCGCCACGAATCCGAGTCTATAATATCGGCCAGCACAATATTGCCATCGTCATCGACACCGAATTCCACCTTCATGTCGATCAGTGCACAGTTCTTCGTTTGCCACGCCCTCTCCAAGATCTCGAACACCAACAGTGTCATCCGTCTCATAATGTCCACCTCATCTTGGCCTGAAAGCGAGCCAGTGAGTCATTAGTGCAATTTCAATAAATAGTTTCTTATACACTTACCAATCAGCAGGCCGTTTAGCTGGAATTTGGCCGAAATGATTTGCTCATCGCTCCACTGAGGATCGTGATTGGCGTCGTCCTTGAAGAACGTCTCCTGTTTCGGTGGCGAGAATCTGTTAAGAAGCCAAAGACGACAATTTATTTATTTATTCGATTTATAGTTCAATTTAATACAAGCAATTTTGAAACCTTTATAAATTGAAAACAATTGAAAGTTCATTTTTTGTTTAAAAGTTTTGAGTTGAAGGATGTTAGATCGACCAAACATAAATAAAAAGCTAGAAAAAAATTGAAGGATATGATTCAGCATATGAGAAAGATAGTCTTGATTTCAAGTCATTCAAAATTGAATTTTTCATTAATTACTTTTAAAAATAACTCAGCACTCAATTTCATGACATCACTTGATAGTGCAATAATCTAAAGAAAAAACCGAAATAATTTGTATAATGCTCAAAAGGATATTTGAAAAACATTGCATTTATTTTAGATCTTGATATATAAAACTAAATATATAGAAAAAGAAAATTAAGAGCAACTCTTGAAAATCACTAAGTCATTTTTTTTTGCGGTAAGTTATATCTTTTATTTTATATTAAGTAACACTTGAAAAAAGTGTGTTTATTAAAAGTGTTCCAAGAAAAAGTGTTCCAAGAAAAAGTGTTTCATGAAAATTAAAAAAAGGAGATTAAGAACAACTCTTGAAAATCTCAAAGTGAGATACATCTTTTTTTTTTAATATTAAGTAAGACTAGAAAAAAGGGTTTAGTTAAAGAGTTCCAAAAGTCTATTCAGAGAAAATAAGTAAAGAGCTTCCGGATAAAACTAGATTCCAATAAAAAAACATTATACCCTTTTTGACGACTTTCTATGGGCACAGGGTATAAAAACTATGAAAGATACATGAATATCTTCTGGGAACAGTAAAAGAAGCTAAGTTTTATATCTTTGATTTTATTGAACTGCAAGTTCTTCAGAATTTCTTTCAACAAAATATCTGATCAAATATCGAATAATCTAAAGAAAATAAGAAAAGAAGAAAATCTGCGCAAAGTGAACTTGAAACCTCACAGAATTCTTCGAATTAAGCTCGTTAACAAGTCTTGGGCGTTGGTTGCAACTGAAAGTTGTTTTGCATTAAATGAAAATAGCGAATATTGTTAAGTCATCGATGAGTTTTCACAATGTTATTGCCGCGCTTCGCTTGGCTTCGGTGCAAATCAGGGCTTATCAGGGCAGCGGGGCGACCGTTGACCTCAATTGTGGTTGAATTTGTTTACCACACACACACACACTCACACACACACACAGCATCTGTAGAGTGAAAACTGTTCACTGACGTTAGCTGCATTGATAAGCGAGTTTGTAGCGCATGCAGTTAACAGGTTGAACAGATAACCTTAACGGTTTGATACTGACCTGTAACCCTCCGGTACGCCCACATTGCGCTTGAGAAACGATCCGGTTGCCAGGCGACGCGTAACCCATTCAATTGGTATCATCTGGCACTTGCGGGATATGAAAGCCTTTGGGCCACAATGTTTCACGTAGGCGGTGCGCACACCTGACGGGTCAATAGAGCAATGCAAAACAGTTAGTAAATGCGATTATTACTATAAAATGATATCAGGCTTATCATCGGCACACACCGAGGACTTGTTACGCTTTCCAGAACTTTGAATACTTATAAAAAGCCTATAGTTGTTTTATTAATACCAAAATAAATTTCTTTCTCGACTGATTTCGGTCAATTTTAAATAAATACAAAAAATATATATATACATACAATATTTTTTAAAAGTTCACGTTAATTTAAGAAATATTTTTGAATTTCATAAATTTAAGTCAAAAATTAACTAGACATTGAATAAAATTTTCCTAAATCTAAACAAATTTAAAATTTAAAAAGATTTTCATACAAGAGTTTTCTAATATTTTCCAGCGATTTTTCCCAAGGCAGCTATATGCTATAGTAGTTCGATCTTAATCACATTTGATCAGGATATTTAATATATTAAAAATGTTTAATATATTCAATATTGGTTAAATTAAGATAACTGAAGCAATAGCAAAGTTTTTGACACCGATTAATTAATTAATATAATTAATTAATTTTCGACCCATCGCTGCTATGACTAGTTCGTTTTTTTACCATTTAGTACCAGTACTAAACTTTAAATTTTCGTTGAGATAGCTCAAAAAGTAACAAATGCTATAATTATTATTATTATTTTGCAAAAGTCTAAAAATTTGTATTATTATAATTAATTGTTTTTTATTTTTTTGTCAAGTTTTGAACTTACCCGCCTCGTTGAGCAGCCGAAAGACTTGGCCATTTGTGGTATTTGAGATTTCAGCCTTGCCGGCCAAATCATGAGCCTTGACGCCATCGCCGGCTGTGATGCGATCCTTGCTGAGCAACAGACAAAGGCCAGGATGTTCCGGTAGATTGTAGACTTGTTTTGTTTTGCCCTCGATGATCACCTTGCCCAGTTTGTAGCCCTCAACTGTAGATGGTGTTGATTAGTGTTGGGTTTGCTTGATTTGATCAAATCGGAGATAAGCTGCACACACACACACACACACTTACTTGATGTCGTTGTGGTGGTTGCCATTATTATTTTTTATTTTGTTTATCTGCTTGAAATTAACTTCAATTGCGGCAAGCAAGCAGTTTTCAATTTCAATTCTCACGTGTTGCGCGTTACGCTTTGTGCTCAATATTCGCCAATTAATTTTCCACTCGTCGTCGTCTGCATCCAAGTCAAGCTCCAAGCCAACTGTGTGACAGCGAACGCGCTGCGAGCGACTTTATGTGATTTATGCATGTGTTTGTTCGGCTTGCTTATCTCGTACACGAACGCACACACACACACACACATAGGCCTTCGCACAGCGACAAACACACGTGCGTAGGCATTGGCGACGATCGCCTACTCTGAGAGCACGGGAGAGCAAGAGAGCGAGGACGCGCGCAAACAAGGCGTACCACATGACTTTCAAATGCCGTTTGGCAGAGCTTCAAAGCTGAGGCCTGCTATAATAATAAAACGGTAATAAACATGCAAAAAAATAATGTTTATCTGTCTTACAACTGTTGTCTGCCTGACGCTACCTTGCCGTATTACACCTTGCATTATCGCAAACGAAAAGTTAGCGCAAGTGATTGAAAGAGTATGCAATGGTCGCCATTCTTCTGGTTTACTGTGTTCCCTTCACTTACTGCTGTTGCTCTTTCCCATACGCGATAAATTCAATTGGCAGAGTGACCGTATTTTTGGTATTTATCAAACAAAAAATAGACTATTACTATGTTTATACGGTGATCATTTATATCGAAAGTTTTCATGAATTGCTGGCCACTTGCAATAAACACCAAAGTTCTCTTTGAATTCAGCCACTACTCAAATTATATTATATTGCAGGCAATTTTGTTCTTTTCAAAATTTGTGATTTAACATATTCATGAAATGCTCCGTATAAACATCAGCAGTAGTTTTCTATCCTTTGCTAGTTTGACAAACTTTAAGATTGAATTACATTTTTGTGTAAGCAATCTCATATTACAGTTTATTTTGATGTATTGCATTATGCGCCAGACGTCCGGCATTTGGAATAAGATTTCTGTCCCAGAGATCAATCCAGATTATGTGCGCGTCATCATTTTACATTTCGCCTAGCACCCCACACACACACTGGCTCATACACACACGCACACTCATGCGTATATACATACATACATGTAAACAAAAATATTATTGCTTGCTTATTTTTTTATGACAGGGACTGTCATTGAAGGGGTGGGGGACGATTTTTCACTGATTGTTATTATTGGACAAACAAAGGTTTTCATCTGCCATCTTGTAAACGTCTTCAATATCTTACATAAATTGCTTAATACTTTAATCCATTCTATTTAAGTTTATGTTTACTTTTGAATCACGCGCCACACTTAGCACGGACAACAACCAATAAACAGCTGCAACGTCGATAAAAAGCTATCGATATCTACGTTGTTCGTCAATTCAATACATTACTATAGCTGTGCCGCTCACTTTCGTTGGGTGAGTATATGTTAAGTTAGAATTTCGTTATACGAATAACATTCGTTGAATTGAACATTTTACAGTGCATTTGGAGTATAACATTTGCATTGACATTAATACCGCAAACGCTGTTAAGCCTTAATATAGTTAAAAATTGTTGTTGTTTTTTTTTGCCGCCGCAGTGCAAGCACGTCGGTAACGGAAATTCTTGTCAACATTTTTCGCGCTCTACGTTTTTACGGCGCCCGGTCGTCGTCGCCGTTGCTGCCCGAACATCATCAAGCGCAGCGGCGTCGCATCAAGCAAAAACGTAATCCCTTTTATTATTTTAGTAGAAAAAGAAAAGAAAAACAAAAAAAAATAAATGAAAGAAAAAGCAAATCAGAAGAAAAAATGCTGCATGCTTTTCCGTTGTAGTACTTTTCAGTTGAACTAAATTTGATGCGTCGTCGTCAAGCTTGTCTCGCGCGCTTTGTTATTGTTGTTGTTGTCTGTCAATTGTATTTTATTAAAGTTACTTTAGTTAATTCTGCGTGGATTTACTTAGTGTGTGTTTGCGTGTTGTTTCTACCGGCTGCAAAGCAAAGCCCTGTTGTTGACGCCGACATCGCGCTGAGCGCAGCATATGTACATACATATGTACATACAAACATATGTATAAAGAAGCTACCGAAATTACAACAGCGAATCGAATTGGCGGATGCAAAACAAATAATAAAGCAAAACTCTCAAGAAAACGGAAAAAGAAGCAAATTAATTGCTAATTATTATTTTTTTTCAGTGTCGCTCTGAATTATTTTTTTTTGTTGTGGTTGTTATCCTTAGCGTACGCGATGTGTCTCTCCCTCGCTGGCTCTCTCAATCTTTGTGTGTGTGTGTGTGTTGTCTTTTTGTTGTTGTTTTGCGTAGTGCAACCCCGCATTGTTGTTCTTGCTCTCATGAGCGAAGCTACATTTTCGGCTTACAGTTATCCTGGCATGTATGTATGTGTGCACGTAGTACATGCATACACTCAAATATGAATTTCGGGATTTTAAATAGGATTCTATTTGGTGGTGGGTGGTTGGGTAAAGATGAGCAGGGGGGCCTGTTCTTGTCATATCCGGCGTCAAGTAGGCGCTAACATATCCACAAATTGTTCATCAATTTTACAACAGCAGCTGCTTCAAGTGTTCTTTTTTTCGCCAGCTCCCTTAAGTCCATCTTTCGCATGCGAATCCTTCTGGGTCGGCTCTCCAGTTCTTCTTTCGTTTCAAATTCGCTGAATATGCCATTGCATACGTTTTGGGGCACACACAAAGTTCTTTCACTGCAAACGTTTACACGCCTTCTACACTTCCTGTTGGCATATTAATAATGTACTTTCTTGTAAATAACGCCGAGGACCGTAACGATTACCATTTTTTAAATTAAAAATTGTTTTACTAAAATATATAGATAACATAAAAATGAATTGTCGATCTTCACCATTTAAATTAATTTGAACCCTTACTTTTTAATGTTAATATAACAGTTATAAATTAATAATAAAATTTCAATTTATATATACAAATTATTTGCAGTTTTTGTTGCAATAATTTGTATTATAAAAATAATATTATTTTAAATTAAAAAAAAGTTTAATTTAAAGAAATATTAAAAATTACCAAAAAATTTTAAAATGGTTTTATTCTTCTCCAACTTTTTAAATGCAAAACTTAATAAATTACTAATAATATGTTAGTTTTACTTTTAATTTTTTATTAAACTTAAATTTATTAGCCAGTATTATTCCAGCATAATAGATTTTCGGTTTTTGTAAGTTTCTCAAAAATAATAACACAACATTTTTTTTATGCGATTTTAGAAACTACGAGTAGAAATAAAGCTGTTTAGAATTACTTATCAATTATAAGAAGCAGTCAAACAATAGCGACAGTTGATTAATGCTTTGTTTTTGTTTAGCATTAGTATTAATATTGAATCGTAATATGGTGTAGTAATCATAATCATAAACTTTTACGATCAGCTGTCAATCAAAGCCCTATGACTTCAAAAGCAAACCCTCGATATATTGCGTACCGCATCGTAAATTCTATTGACACGCTGTCATTAAGGGTATTCCGATTAATACAATGCTCAATTATGTCGCCCACATAAAAAGTATATGTAAACATTTCTTGACTTTGTTTTGAGCTGGCCATTTAAATTGATTTTTTTTGTTCTCTGCATTGCATGCACAAGAGTTGCTATTGTTGTTGTTGCTGTAGTAGTTGCAGTCGCCAAATAATCGTGATATTGCAGCAGGGCAAAGTATACACCGCAAAACAACCTTCCCTCTCACCCATTTCTCCATCATATATGCATATGTATGAACGTGTTTACTTCACTCACTCCTCTACACTCACACACACACACATGCACACTCGAGCTCAGAGAGAGAGAGAGAGCGCGAGGGAGAGTCAGTGTTGTCCACTTAAATGTGACAACAATCAGAATGGAACACTGCTTGCCAGAGGTTGTGCTGCTGGCATAACATAACGGTGAACTGCAACATACGTTTCAACTATTTTTTTTTTGTCGTTTCGTTTGTTTGTTTGCTTTGTTGCAGCTGAAATTAGAAAAAGATTTAAAATAAATAAATAGATACAAGAAGACTGCACCGTTCTGCCTTAAGCAACGCCGCCAGCAGAAGCAGAAGCAACCGCAGCAGTAGCGGCAGCAACAACGGAGGACAGGAGGAAAGAAGCGAACAAGCAAGCAAAGGAAACGGATAGCAAAGAAAAATAGATAATTTAAAGCCAAGTGCAATAATCAACACAATGAGCTCGTACATCGAACTGTTGGGATTGTTCGTGCTGCTGATGCTGCCCTTCTTGTATGAGACGAATCATATATTTCGATATTATTTCAAATTTCTCATCTATTATGGGATCGTATCGTTCAACGCGATCATTCTAATACCGGCTTTTCTCATACGGCCCTGTGATGTACGCAATTTACTGTGAGTATCTAAACAAATATATATAAATTGATAACAAGATACTTACATATGTGCAAGAAAGAAATTTATACTTTGGCATGTCGATGATTTTATACACTTTCAGTTTCTTTTCTCAAAATATTTTATATGCATAAATTTTTAAAAGTACAGAATCACAAAAAAAAATAAAAATACAAAGTTGTTATGTTAGCGAATGTTTAATCTATTTTGTAATTAATTTGTAAGTGTTATTATTTTAATATATTGTAACACTATCTTTTCGAAACAAAAAAATTAAAATAAAATATTCAATAGTCGACCGATCGTTAACCTGAGCCCGATTTGGATAAAATTTGATCGCGGTTGAGATATTGCAACTGCTTTCCAGTCATAATGCAATTACGTATTGCATGACAAAATTATGATACCCTCGGCAAGGGTATATGAGTAGAAATAGTAATTGGAGTGCTATAAAAATATAAATATGGCAATAACTAATTAAGCCCACTCGAAATCATTCAAAACAATTCATAAACTTAATTATTATACTAGACCGCGACTTATCTACACCCTCTATTAACCATATAAATGTTTGCACGTACTCTCCGAAGGTATTTGTCGGTCGGTGTTTATTTTATATAATTTTTGTTTTTATTTTTCTTAACGTCTTATATTGGAGAAATCGATAGGCCCTCGGTTCGTGTTATGATTCTGCTTTGTTTGCCGGCAACGTTGTCGTTCGTTGTGGTTGTGTTGTTAGCCAAGTTAAATCGCATAAGTTATTTGTAGCCACACCTCAAGGGTATCCTCTCTCAATTTGACTAACTTTGATTGCTTATCAAAATATACATATATAAAACTTGAAGTCGATCAACTTATTGCTTTGATTACGCTAGTCGAAATTAACCTTTAGACCAAGTCGACTGTGTGAATGGAAAATTATACTAGCTAAATAAGAACAACCCCCCCCCCACCCCGCATCATTTCTAGATAAGCAACATTAAACAATCAAATTTCTTTTACGATTAATGCAATAAATATGAAATAAAGATGAAAGTTTCGCATAATCTGAAAAACTAAAAATATCTGCTTATAAATGGCATGTGCACCTAGTGCACCTCTTAGTGGTATTCCCCTGTCTATTCCTAACAAAATAGTTGCATTTTTGGCAGTCCTACTACTAACAAAATGTACTAACAAATAGAACTAACAAAAATACTGCCCCTGCCAATTTTTTTTTACACTTTTATACATTTTTCCTAGTCAAATTATGAAATATTTCATGAATATCATAAATGGTATTCCAAATTATTTAAAGGTATTCCCTTTTCGATCAATTTAATAAATAATTAATTTAATAATTAAAGAAATATTTGTGTTGAAGTCTTACCAACTTTTCAAAACAGGCCAAAGCGTGAGGATTTATTCTCAATTTTTTTGGACAGACTATCAAAGAAATATTTCAAATTTAAAAATAACTATTTTTGGAATATTTAGAGATTTGTTTTATCCTCAAATCTTGATGATCTTTAATCCATTAAATCTAATAGCCTTTAGATTTTTGTGCTGCAAATTTCATTACAAAATTTTTTTTATTTACTTAAGACAAATTTATACTTTATTAACATGATCCAAATTATATAGTATTTAGTACACATATATACATATAAAGTACAAAAAATGTTTTCTTAAAAAAAAATAAGTTGTAAATAAGAAATTTAAATTACTAAGAGGAGTTTTATATGTAAATTTTCAACTCAAAAGAAATAACCGATTCAAAATCTGAGTTCAAAGGTTCAAAGGTTAGTTCCTTACGTTGTCGCTGAGCTCTTTTTCCCATGGAACTCTTCAATTATCAAGAGCGAATTCGCTTCAATTGTCACTAACCTTGTTTTGTATGCGACACTTGTCAACTTTGTGCCTTTCTGGTTAGGTTAACGAAACATCAATATTAAGGAGGCCCATGAAAAGCCAATGTCATATTTTGAACACCTGCAAGTGGTTGAGCCTCATAGAGGTGTGTGTGTATATTATTGGAATTGATTGCTTCTTAAGTATTCTGTGTGTTGACCGCGATGTACATATATAGTATTGTATTTTATTTGCTGTAAACATTGAAGGAAGCCGCGGTGGTGCAGTTGACACGTGTCGACCCTGTTGTAGTCTATAACTTGGCTGAGAGGGGCGGAGGGGTGTGCCGAAGGTTTTGGCTCGTGTGCACGCTAATGCCAATTGGCCAATTTGAGGCAAGGTTCGTGTTGTGCAGGTGCCACATTGTGTTGCCGTTGTTGTTGTTTTTGTTGTTGTTGTGCTTTGAGTGCCTCGACACTATCGGAAAAACTAGTATTGCTTTGTTACGGCTAAAATAATTATCTGTGAACTAATCTATATCACTATAGATATATAAAACTCTTTGTCCTGACTGACTGACTGGCAATCATTGTGTAGGTCAAACGGCTAAACCTAGAAAGCTGAAATTTTCACACCACATAGGTGAGACAACTTTCTCAAAATTGGACCTGCAAGTAGCTCAAATTCGGGCTCAAAGTTCAGGGAATTGCGAAGCCGCCTAGGAAAATATATTTTTCGTGATCTTGGTCGTTTGATTTACCGAAATTTCAAGGATATGTTTTTTTTTTAGCTTATCTAGAAATTTTCTTATAATCGCTGAATAAACATTAAAGTGTAGCCATAAACTATCCAAGATATGGCCTTTAAACTTGCCTTAAATTTGGTGATCATGTTTTTAAGATAATCTACAAATTAGTGATTAGTCAATCGATAAATCGACAGTTCGATCTTTTCTTTTGGCTTTTAATCGAGTAAATTATATAAATTTTCTAGTATAATCAACAACTCACTGGAGTTTGCTCATCATAGTTCATTTTCAGAATTAAGTTTAGTTAATTATGACAGCAGTTGATTAAATGCGAAAATTGAGAAATTAAATCTGAATATTTGAAAAAGTTAAGTTAAATAAATTAAATGAAATAAATTTCAACGCCTAATAAATTATGTTCAAAATCAAGTTACGGTTGAAAATCTGATTAGTTTTGCAAGATTCTACAAGAGGATTCATTTTTTTTTATTGTTTTCAACATATTTATATTAAACGCTGCTTGGATTTAAATCATAAAATAATAATAAAACAATAGATTATCTTTAACGAGTTTCTTCCTGAACTCGTATTTCCGATTGAAGGGTTCAGAATAGAGATGGGCACGGGCCTGTGCGGGCTTCGTGCACCGCGGGCCTCTTCAAAAAATCCCCGGGCTTCGTGCATGAAAATCGAAAACGGGCTTCTTTTCGTGCGGGCCCGGGCCTAAGCCAAAAGCCCGGAGGCCCGGTAGGCCCGAAAAGTCACGATTTAAAAGATATTTTAATATCGATTGGTAAAAATATTTCTATAATTCACTGCTATATTATTTACACATCTTTGTCGATAAGTTTGTCAAACTTAATTTTACTTGTGTTTATAAGAAGAAGAAGGCGACAAAGCGGCAAAATGAATAATGAAAAAATAAATTTTTTTTCTATAGTAATATCGGGCCGGGCCTCTTGAAAAATTGACCGTGCCGGGCCTTCAAAATTTGTTTCGTGCTCGGGCCGGGCCGGGCCTTCAAAGGGAGGCCCGTGCCCATCTGCAGTTCAGAAACTCTTAATTTCTATTTGATTGGCTGTCTGTGACAATGAATTTTCCGTATTCGATTAAATATTCTCGGTTAATCGTAATAGTTGTAATCATAGTTAATCCCCATGCGATTTGAATTGCATTAGCTGAATGATTAAATCGATTGTCTGTCTTTTAGCTGTCAAATGTCCCGTTGACTTGAGCAGACAAATTAAAACAGCAACACCAAGCTACAATAGTTTATTCCCCCCTCACCTTAGTGACCCCCTATCTCTCGGCTCGATTCTGACCATATGGCGCTACCTTGTTGGCCCCCTTTTTTGGGGTTGTTGCACAATTAATTGCCAATTGCGCACACGTGTCAACTGCCACCATATGTTGAGGTTAGGTAAGAGCTAGAGACTCCAAATTTGGTGTGTGGTTTTCTGCTGAAACGTATATCGGTTTCAGTTACAGTTTCGGCTATTTTCCCATTAAGGTTTTCGATTATCGGTAACGGTTATATTGGTTACGTAACGGCTATCGGTTTATTGTACGTTTCAGTTTCGAAATACCGGCATGACATTGGTTTACATAACAAATTGAAAAAATGTTAAATATATTCAAATTGAAAAAAAAATATTTAAAAATTAAGATCTTTTTATTAAGATCAATATGTAATTTAAATTAGGGCAGAAATGAAAATTAAATTAAGTTTAAAAAAAACACTTAAAAAACATAATTAAGTTTTATTCTTGACCGAACCGGAACTAGCCGTAATGCATGAATTGGTTTCCTAACGGTTATTTCGGTTCTAATAATTTCGTTTTTTCGCTCAATAGTCGGATTTTAAAAGCAATGCTTAAAATTAATAATTATCTTTGAAGGAAATTTCTAGGAATGACGATTAAATTTGGTCGTAATCATTATTTACGGTCCTTGGTTTGAGATAAGTGTTAAAAAAAGTAAATCTTTTGGTTAGGGTATCTTGGGCTGTGGATGCAGGGTATTTTTTTAGTTATGTAGTCTCAACAAGAGCGTTTGCACTTGTTTCTAGATGAGCCTTACCTTACAGACTAGAGATGGGCACGGGCCTCCCTTTGAAGGCCCGGCCCGAGCACGAAACAAATTTTTAAGGCCCGGCCTGGTCAAATTTTCAAGAGGCCCGGCCCGGGCCCGATATTACTATAGAAAAAAATATTTAATTTTTTCCTTATTCATTTCGCCACTTTGTCGCCTTCTTCTCCTTATAAACACACGTGAAATTAAGTTTGACAAACATATCGATAAGTGTCATATCGACAAAAGAGATGTGTAGATATAGCAGTGAATTATAGAAATATTTTTACCAATCGATATTAAAATATTTTTTTAAATCTTGACTTTTCGTGCCTACCGGGCCTCCGGGCTTTTGGCTTAGGCCCGGGCTCGCACGAAAAAAAGCCCGTTTTTGATTTTCATGCACGAAGCCCGGGGATTTTTTTAAGAGGCCCGCGGGACACGAAGCCCGCACAGGCCCGTTTCCATTTCTATTACAGACCTTCCCACAAATTGATAGATTATTTTAAGATCATTTACCAAAGTGTCTTTGTCGCTTTACTAGAAATTCACTGATGGATGCGTATGTGACTGTGTGCAATTGTCACGCGCTCAGTTTCAGTGTTGGCTAATGCCAAATGATAAACTGTCATAATTTGGATGATTTGGATGATTTGAATGATTTGGGGTAACGCTCGTTGAAACCATTAAACACTTGCAACGCGATCAGCTGCGATAAATGGTTGAGTGCCAAAAAAGAGAAAAAGAAATGAAAACGAATGTATTTTTAGCATTTGCAACATTGGTAGTGGCAAGTGGACTTTCCTCCCGTGCCACTCGTGTCTCTCGTGCCTCCCGTGCCACTCGTTGCGGCACGCGATTTCTTTGCCTCAGCAAAGGCGCTGAGATTGTGATTTGGTTTTGCCACATTCGGTTCTTGCCGCGTCCTCAACTTGCGACGATCGATGAGACAGTTGCGTTTCTTTAGCCACCAGCTGAAATCGTTCGCAATGAATCGTTTTCTTGAGTTTCCCATTTGTCGTTGGAATTCATCGCGTTCTTTTAGCCATTGTCGACCATATTCCCAGGCCATTACCAAACTCATTCGAGCTGGTTCCGCTTTCCGTTCGTCCGAGGCTCTGAAAATTGGACGCTTTGCTTTTCCATCCTCTGGAAAAAGTCGACTTTTGCTTGAGCGTTTAATGGTTATCGAGCGCTCCCAAGTTGTCGGCATGCTGTCAACGAATTATAGGGTATTTTGTAGTGTGTTTCATTTTGAAATACATTTGAGGAAATATTCTTTGTTATGCATCGAAATAAATCAATTTCTTTTGCCCTTATTAGAATCTTGAGTTTGGAAAAGTTGTTCACTTACTTGACAACAGGCCTACTGCCTTTGGATACCCTGGAATTTTTAGTCTCAAAGATTCTAAAAGGTTCTCAAAGGAAAAGTAATAATCTATCTTAGGTTTACATTATTTTAATCCATTATAAAGTTAGCTTTAGAGACGAAAATGCACGTTTAGTTTCGGATTGGAAATATCCTTCGTTTAATCCATAATCCATTTTTTTTCTTATTTAATTTATACTAATTTTTTTTTTTAATTTTCGAATTGGAGCAATTGTAATTTCGAAAATATCCCCAGACATATTATTAGTTAATTACTTATTTTATTTTTGTTTTAATTAAAATTGTTTCAAAATTAATTCGAATTAAATTTGATTTAAGTCGAAGATATATAAATAGAAATAACATAGAATGTGGTATTTTAATATACCGTTTTAATTAATTAATAGTAATTCTTTTTTTTAATTTGTTGATTGAAGCAATTTTAATTTCGCGAATATTCCCACTTACTATTAGTTAATATTACTACTTATAAATATATATATTTTTTTTAAATTCAATTTTCTTTTATCATTTATTCGAATTAATTTTGATTACAGACGACGTTATACATATAAATAAATATATAAATAAAATAAAATGTTTGTATTTTAATATACTGTCTTAATTAATTTAATTTAATTTTAATTAAAATTATTAAATAACTTATTCGAATTCAATTTGATTTAAGTCGAAGCTATATAAATGGAAATATAATTAAAATAAAATGTTGTATTTTAATATACTGTTTTAATTAATTTATAGTAGTTATTTTTTAATTTTCTGATTGTAGCAAATGTAATTTCGTGACATGTTATAACTACTTATAAAAGTTTTAATTAAAATTATTAAATAACTTATTCGAATTCAATTTGATTTAAGTCGAAGCTATATAAATGGAAATAAAATGAAATTTTCTATATTCATATTTGTTTTAAATGCTTTACAGGTGGGCGAGCACCTGGTGCCAACGGGTGACAACGTTGATCGGACTGCGCTGGGAGTTGCGCGGCAAGGAGCATCTGGAGAAGGATCGGGCCTGCATCATAGTGGCCAATCATCAGAGCTCTCTGGATGTGCTGGGTACTTATGCGAATCCAATATACAATATTAATACGAAATTCAATTGAACTAATAAGTTGATTTTAATTCAATTCCCAGGCATGTTCAACATTTGGCATGTGATGAACAAGTGCACGGTGGTTGCCAAGCGCGAATTGTTTTATGCCTGGCCCTTTGGATTGGCCGCTTGGCTGGCGGGCTTGATATTCATTGATCGTGTGCGGGGGGAAAAGGCGCGCGAGACGTTGAATGCGGTGAATCGGCGGATTAAGGAGCAGCGCATCAAGCTGTGGGTGTTTCCGGAGGGAACGCGTCGCAATACGGGCGAACTGCATCCGTTTAAGAAGGGCGCCTTTCATATGGCCATCGATCAGCAGATACCCATATTGCCAGTGGTCTTCAGCTCCTATTGTTCGTTTCTCAACGATAAGAAGAAGATATTGAATGCGGGTCGCATTGTGATCACCACATTGCCGCCGGTCAGCACCGAGGGCTTAACCAAAGATGATATCGACACGTTAATGGAACGCGTTCGCGCCCAGATGAGCGAAACATTCAAGTTAAGCTCCGCGGAGATGTTGCAACGCTACAAGACCCACAAGACGCCACCGTTAACGCCGGCGGTTGTTAACGGTACCGCGGAGGCGGTCGCCGCCGTTGCCGCGGTCGCCAACAGCTCGGCGGGCTACGCTCAGCTGCATGCCGCTGCCGCCTCCTCGTATGAGACATACAAGAGCAGTGCGGCCAGTAAAGCGACCATGCTGAAGACCCTGTAGACAGGCAGGCAGGCAGGCAGGCAGGCAGACCGACAGACAGCGACGACTATCCAATCGGGACTAATAGCACCTTAAACTCTTATGACATGCACGACTGTTCGACTGTCCGACACTTTAAAAAAAAAGACAAAAAGAAAACAATGTAGACACAATCACGGTTGCCACAATTGCAGTTTTCGCGCCAAGACTGACTCTTATTTTTTTTTCAAATTGGCTCTTTTTCTTCTTCTTATGATTGGCTTTAGCAAAAATAATTTTGAACATTACTCGGCACATCATTTGTATCTGTAAATGATCGGAGCATAAGTCCATCGCCAATTTAAATACAATTTTTTAATCCTTTTTTTTTTTTTTTTTTTTTTGTTCAATCTAAAATTTTGAAGTGGCAACCGTGGACACAACTCTTAAAGCACACTATGCAACATGATTAATTTCCATTCCTCTCCTTTTTCTTCTTTGCTTTAACTTTTCCCTATTGCTCTTCTTTTCATTGCTATCTATCGAACTGGTTGTGCTCGATGATTGACTGACTGACTGATTGACCGATTGGCTGAAAAATTCCATTCTCAAGGCTTCTTTGACCTTAAATTTTCCATTTGAATGACGATTTTACATAATTGTTTTACGCAATTGTTCTTATTTCATAACTTGGCATAAGTAGAAATCGCTTAAATAAGTAGTTCAATTGAATGACGACATTATAGCAAATGTGTTGATAATGACTTTAAACTCTCTAGAGATTGTGCTCCAACGATTTTCACATTAAACTTAACTTAACTTAATAATTAGATCAATTTTAAAGCATTTGCAACGCCGGGTTACATCAGCTAATATATATATATACATACATATATCTCTCAAGATCTTATGGGAGTTACTTATGATCTCCTGACTCTTAAACAAGTTTTCATTTTTTTTTTTAGTTTGGCTTTTATCCATTACTTATCGAGAGAGATGCAAACGCAAGCTTAAGTTGGAATTTTTTACCATTTCCACAAATAGTTTTTACGGTTGTTCCCTAATTTAATAACGTATTCATTTTGTTGCATAGTGTTAATTTAATGCATAATATAGCAATATACGGCACATAACATAGCTACAACTAAAGTTTCACAACAAACTTATAATCAATGTATTAGCGAAAACATTTCTAATGCATTTTTTGAACACAACACACACACAAGAAAATGCAAAATATGTAATATCGTATTTTTTTTACTTAGACATACCAAAAAAACAAGAAAAAAACAAACAATGCAAAGAAATACAAAGAAAACTATGAACAATTAAGAAAAGAAAGGTGACAAATTGTAACCAAAGTCAAGTTATGTGAAGATAATACTCTAACAAGGGATTAGAGGGGTCCAACATACCCAGTTTTGACAGCGCTCTCCGAAGTGCGCTCAATATCGTTTGTATATAGTCGATTGAATAAATGTGGCATTATCTTAGCCTCGACATCATTTTGAAGAGCGCTTTATTAACTTGGCCTGCCGATGTTAAGCATTTTTCATTTGTATTATTTTCACATCAATTTATTCTTACTTTTACATAGTATTACTATTATTTTATAATTATTTTTTTTGTTTGTCTCTTGTATTTGTTTAGCCTTGTATTTATGTATTGTAATCGAGTATACCTTAATAATAATGTTTTAAACTCAATATTGTAAATACGATTCGAGACAGACAGCGATGGACAGATAGCAAGTGAAGGAGAGAGAAACAAACATAGAGAGAGAGAGAGAGTGTGAGAAAAAGTTTCGCTCTGTGGCGTTTTAGCTTAAAGACAAATCAAAACAATTAAATATACTAATATATAATATAATCTTTTTTTGCTAAAACCACTCTGTGTTTCATTGGATTAAAGCTCAACATGACATAAATGTTGTTGGAATTTTGGGATGTGTACAAATTTGTCTCGTCTAGATATTAACAAGTGGGTTGGACCAAAGGCCAAAACATCTAATTGGTGGATCGACCCATGACCCTAACGCTGTTTTTTTTTGTATCTTCTATTAAAGTGCTTCCGGTTGAAAATATTGTGTACATTTGCGGAAATTCGCTATTGAAATTGTCTAATAGACTTTCCTTGTAAGTCATATATTTATTCATCTTGCATTTGTGTACTGGATTTTTAAAAATTTTTATTGTATATTTAAGCCTGTTTTTCAATGTCTAAATAATGTGTTCAATAACGATTGAACAGAGAATTTGACGTTAACTGTATAGAAATTAATATCCAATTTGAAACTATATGTTAAACCAAATTTGTATGTACATTGAAAAAAACGGCTCTTAATTGTTTTGACTTAAATATTTGTACATGTCTCCAAAAAGTATGCAATGTTTATTTATAAATAGTCAGACAGTTGTGTGACGTCACAGATGTAAGCAGTGCACTGCTTGCTTCAATTTATGTGTGTGCCTGAAAGTATGCAACTTTTTGTGGTCGCTTGAGAAAACAGAAATTAAGGCTTCTTTCTACAATTCTCTAACGATTCGCTACCCAAGACCAACGCAAAAAGAAAATTGTCTTGTTTCCTAAACGGTTTTTGATTTAATTTTTGTAACACTTGGTAAAATTTCAGATTGTATTGAATAAAGATATAACTAAAAATAAAGCATTTAAAACGGGACACAATTTATATTTATATTCAAGAATAAAAAGGAAACAAATACACTAGTATTTATTACAAAAATATACTTATTTATTTGAAATGCTAAATTTATAAATAATTTAGTGAAAATTTAAATAAAATTGCAGCTCATCTCAAATTATTTTTGGAGATTTGTGGAAAGCACCAATTTTAAAAACATTGCACTAATCAAAGTGAAGAAAAATGTTTAATGAGATTTTGCCTGTGACCTTTGATGGAGAAAAAATGTCTGACGATAAGCAAAAATTAAAAACTAATTCGGAAAGTTATACCAACGAAAAGAGGAAGTTGAAATCGGTGAAAAGGCAAATGTGGTAACTCTTTCTACGTGTAGAAAGGCTTTATTTTTGGGTGTTCGATAATAATGCGCTGATGTCATTAATAATAAAAATTATGGGGCGTTTACAAGAGGTTGTCATGACAGTCGCCTGACATTTATGCAATTTTATGTGCATCGATGTACAAAGAGACGGACGGGAGAGGAGAGGAGAGGTCGAGATGATGTCGAGAACTGTCGTCTAATCCACCCCACTCTCTGGTTTTTCTTTCTATTTTTTTTTTTTTTTTTTTTTGGGACGTTCCGACATCGGGCAATGACAAGTCTATCAATTTTTCACACACTTATGACACGAAAGGCTGCAAAAGGAGCAAAGCGACAGGACGAGCGATTAAAATGCATTGCATTCCCCTCGTCTACCTTTCGTCTTGTCACAACTCTTGCTCTTAAATAAAATAAAAATAGAAAGGGTCTAAGGCAGCGCCAGCAGAGAAAGTGAGATCGAGAGCAGCAAGTGAAAGAGACAGACACATGAAATCACAAGGATTGAGACTGAGGCATGCAAAATGCTGCTTGCCTCATTGCACAATTTTCGCGCATATCGAATCAAGTAATTTTCACAATCTACCAAATTTATGAAATTGACGAAATTTCAACGTCCTCATGAATTGCCAATGTCTTAAATTACAAACTCTGTGTGCTGAACTGAACTGAGCTGAGTGAAGGCTTGAGAGTTTCCAAATAGGGGGCCAGTTGAATCATTCAATCCCTTGACTATATGTACAATACGAGTACTCGTAAACTATATTGATATGATACGATATGATATGATTTGATATGAGCTTCGATTGCTGCTCATTTCTGTCACATTTGCTGCCTATTGTTGTTGGTTGTTTATTGTTTCTACTATCAGCAGTTTGTATCTTTTCTCTGAGAAACTTCTCATTGATTCTTAACTCTATGAATAACTTCAACTTGAACTCAATACTTTAAATTTCTTATTTATCACTCAAAACTCTTACTAAAAAAAAAAACAGATTAACACTGGAAAAGATTTGCACTGTAGTAGCAAGAAAAATTTAAAATCTTCTTGGGGGTCAATTCAACATAAATTGTGAATACCCTCAGACTTTTCATTATCATTAGTTTGAAATTCAATTTGAATTGGTTATATAAAATCTCTGTTTCTATTAAAATTTTATTTGTTTAGATATTTCGGTTGTTTTTGGCGTTTGTTAAATAAAAAAAATACTAAATTAAATTATAAACAATTTTTTAACTATGCAAGTTAATTCAGTTAAATTTAAACATAGTAGCTTAATTTTCCTGTAATTTACACATTGTTTAATTTTACAATACATTTTTTTACTTTAATATTCGTCAAATGCACTGAATTGACATTAAATAAATAAATAAATGAATAAATAAATAAATAAATAAATAAATAAATAAATAAATAAATAAATAAATAAATAAATAAATAAATAAATAAATAAATAAATAAATAAATAAATAAATAAATAAATAAATAAATAAATAAATAAATAAATAAATAAATAAATAAATAAATAAATAAATAAATAAATAAATAAATAAATAAATAAATAAATAAATAAATAAATAAATAAATAAATAAATAAATAAATAAATAAATAAATAAATAAATAAATAAATAAATAAATAAATAAATAAATAAATAAATAAATAAATGAATGAATGAATAAATAAATAAATAAATAAATAAATAAATAAATAAATAAATAAATAAATAAATAAATAAATAAATAAATAAATAAATAAATAAATAAATAAATAAATAAATAAATAAATAAATAAATAAATTGATAAATGAATAAATAAATAAATAACTAAATAAATAAATAAATAAATAAATAAATAAATAAATTGATAAATGAATAAATAAATAAATAAATAAATAAATAAATAAATAAATAAATAAATAAATAAATAAATAAATAAATAAATAAATAAATAAATAAATAAATAAATAAATAAATAAATAAATAAATAAATAAATAAATAAATAAATAAATAAATAAATAAATAAATAAATAAATAAATAAATAAATAAATAAATAAATAAATAAATAAATAAATAAATAAATAAATAAATAAATAAATAAATAAATAAATAAATAAATAAATAAATAAATAAATAAATAAATAAATAAATAAATAAATAAATAAATAAATAAATAAATAAATAAATAAATAAATAAATAAATAAATAAATAAATAACTAAGTAACTAAATAAATAAATAAATAACTAAATAACTAAATAAATAAATAAATAAATAAATAAATAAATAAATAAATAAATAAATAAATAAATAAATAAATAAATAAAGAAAGAAATAAATAAATAAATAAATAAATAAATAAATAAATAAATAAATAAATAAATAAATAAATAAATAAATAAATAAATAAATAAAGAAAGAAAGAAATAAATAAAATGAATCTCAAGTTAAGATGTTGTCATTTTATTTGGGATGTCCGGTTTTCAGCGTCCTTCAAGATCCCATTGAAGATCTGTGCAAGTTCTTTGCATTTAGTGAAGATCTTTGGGATGTCTATGTTTTTGACAGTTACATGGCCCGTTGGTGTCATCCCGTCAGCCCGTCAAACAGTCGAAGAGTCGGAGAGTCGAAGAGTCGGAGAGTCCTGTAACACGCCCAAAAACTGTCGCGTCACGGATGGCCAAACACGACAGAAACGAGATCATCACGAGCTGGAATTTGATTTACAAGACAGTCGTCAGTTGGGACACGACTTTTCACATTTCTTTATGTCATTTTTGAATAAAAAAAAAAAAGAAGGAAAATATTAAAAACAAAAGAAAAATAAAAGCGAAAAACATGAGGCGATCCTGCAACTAGCAGGACACATGTCAATCAAATGAAATTAACACGTCATCATCATTGGGTCTACTTACATACATACGTACATACATACATACATACATAAGTAGCTCCCTACGCTTGGGAAATGGGAAATGAGAAATCAGAACTGGGAACTGGGAACTGGGAACTGAGAGCTGGCAAATGAAGTGAACATTTTGAGATTAGCCTTGGGGCAATGGAAATTATGATGATGGTGGTGGTTAAGGCTCAAACGCATTAGCAAATGTGTATTTTTTTTTTCGAACTTCGATTTTCGATTATTTTGTTCTTTGTTTTGTTTCGATTTTGGATTTTTGCTTTCGCGATTAATGCGGTTGATTGGATTTAAGCATGTGGCAAGGTCCAGCCTAATGGGATTACGTAATATCATTAATCAGCCAAGTGAAATTGTGACAGAGAGAGAGAGAGAGAGAGAGAGAGAGAGCGTGTGTGAGAGAGAGGGAGAGATATCGAGATATGTGTAGATTGACATGTGTCGCATGTGTTGCAAATGGTTGACAAGCATGTGGCATGTTGATGTTGCACCCACATTCACATTTTAATTCACATTCACATTCACATCCATATCCATATCGACAATTGACGATCCCTTCGCTGCTCTCCGGACACGCGCTATCTGTAATTATGTAATTACACCTCTCTCTCGCCCTCTCTCTCTTTCTCTCTGTATTTAAAGTAACAGATACATTTGTATCTGTATCTCGTGCCCCTCGTGGCATATCGCACTAATTGCATTAAATTGTTCTACACGGCGATCGGCGACTATCGAGAGTCTATCTAATGTCCAGCTGACGCTTCCTCCCTTTATCCCCTCCCCCCCCCGCCCTCTCTTACCCGCTGCCTCGCAGCAACCCCTCCTTGACATCCCTTAGGTGTCCTTTTTATTGATATTTGCTTAGTGCGATAGTTTAAGTTCTGGTTCCTCTTTTTAGTTTAATTTATTTTGTCTTTTTTTTTTGGTCGATTGGTAAACAATTTAATTGCCTCCTGCCACATTTTGTACACTGTAATTTCTTAATTTCCATTTGTGCTCCTATCGATTCCTTTATAGTAATCATATCACCCTTATGCTACCTGCCGCACTCACGAATTCAGAAACTCCCTCATATCTTCACTCATCGTACAGTTCCTCATTGAATTTAATGATCTAATTAACTAAATTGTTTTAAATGAAACTGATGCTAGTTTTTATACAATACAAAAATAATCTAAGCGTTCTGTTTTCTTTTTTTTTTAGGATTTGTCTCATTTCGATAGACTCTTTTGGAATTTAAAAAGATTTAAGAAATTGAGTTCTTATAATTCGTAGTAAGTTTTTAATAAAGACTAAGAGTCGTAGTCATTTTTTCAAACGATTTTAACAAATATACTTTGAATTACAAAATCTTAATAATAATCCAAATAATAATGACTAAATAATTTAGGATTTGTCTAAATAATATACCCAATTGAGGGAAGTAGGTGCAACGGTTGAACGGTTATGGGTTGTAATACCAGTATGATTTCGGTTTATAAAACGATTTTAAAAAATATTCAAGATACGTAAATTTCAAAATAAATATAAAAACATTTCAACAATTAAGATATTAATAAATAAATTAATTTACGGCAGAAGTAAAAATTTAATTTAGTTAAAACAAAATTTAATTTTATGAAACTATGAAAAAATTTCGGTTAGTTTCTTTAAAATTTATGCCAAAAACTGCAAAATGTTCCCATATTTATACATAGTACAGGGTATTCTTTTAATTTGAATAGATTTGTCAAATCTACAAATGTTGATTTTGAATAAAAATTGGATGATTATGAAAAATTCATTTTTTTAGTTATTTTACATAGTTACCCCTTTAAATTTTTCGAAAATTTTCAAAAATTTTAAATCTCAAAATTTATTCTTTTAATCGTTTCCACTTACTTTCTTTAAAAACTTAATGGTTATTTCAGCTGGAGTAATAAAAAAGGTTTGTTTCGGTTACCTATTTCAATCGGTTAATACCGGTTGACGGTTACGATTACGGTTACGGTATCAATCTCTACTCTAAATGTAATATCGCTAAATATATTTCTTACGCAATTAAGTGAAAAGCTTATGATGTATACGACTTAAGTGTCCTTTTTTTAATAAGAGTTTCAAACCAATTTTTAAATATATAATACTTCCACAAAAAAACCCGATTCAGTTACTTTGTGTAAAACGTATCTTGGTAAATTCTACGCCTAAGGCAAAAAGTGGAATACAAAATTTTAAAACAAAACTCAAAACTTATTTGTCGAAAATTAGATACATATCTAAGATATTATTTATAAATGTGAATGGAAGATGTGGAGCTGAGGGTTGTAAGTTGAGGAATCTGAGATTCGGCTATTCGTCGGCTTTTATTTGTAAAGCTTCACATGAAAATCTTACCAAAATTGTGTCACCAATTTTCCGATGAAAATTACATTTTCATAATTACAGAGAGGAAAAGTTCCCCCGGAATGTGGAATATGAAGCTGTTACTCAACACTGTACACGATAAATAGTGAATTCATTTTCCTCTTCGGCAAGTTGTTATCATACTCGTAAACAGACGATATCAAGTCTGAAATCGAATTTCCAATTTAGTTCACAAATGTCCATTAAAAGTATATTAAATTCAAATGATGCGATGGAATCAGATGGGATCAGATAAATCGAAGTGACAGTTACAGGACTTGTTTGTTGGTCTGTCGGAATGCCGGAATGTCGGAATATAGGGAAATTAAGTAATTAGCCATGCAATATTTGAGAGGTGAGTGAAAGTATCCCTCAATATGGAAATTCTAGACTTGATTGACAACTGATCTTTTTTTCTTCTTACCTTCTTGTTTTTTCTTTTCCTAACTTCATCTCTGATGATGATCCTATGATCCTTTTGTTAGCGTGCAAACACTCATAAATGATGTTCATGTCAAAAAAAAAAAGAAAACTGTTTCCCACGTAGCAAAAAAAAAAATGTTGCACCCTCAGAGAGATACAAAAAATATAAAAAAATGGGAGTATGAAGAAAATGTTGTTGCAACCATAGCTAACAAGCCTGTAATTACTCGACAAAGATTGTTGCCGTGTAACACCTTGATGGACTTACCTCCCGACTGACTGACTGACTGACTGACTGACTGACAGACAAACTGACTGACTGTTACCCCTAAGCCGTGCCACAAAAATTTGCATAAAAACCAAAATGAAAAGTTGAAAAAAATGAAACGGAGATTTGTCGATTTGTCGATTTGTCGATTTCTTCGGCAAACTGTTTTGACATGAGACATGAAAATATTTGTCAGCGTAGCTAAAAAGGATTATGCGTAATCATATTTGATGCCATGTCTTCCAAATTAGCATAGGTCCAGCATATTTAATGATAACCAAAGCCGAGAGAGAGTGCAAGAGAGTGAGTTTCCTAAGGAAAGGTTGTAGAAATATTATGACACCCAGAGAAGAAAATGAAAATTTAGCGACAGCTCAATTATAGCTTAGGTAAGGCGACAACGTCTTAAGAATTAAATAACTTATGGACTCTACAACTACTCTAAGCACTGCAGCTCCAATAGGGTTGACCAAGAAAAGAACACAAGAAACGGGTTTACAAGCCAAGATCATAAAGCAAATCGCAGCTAAGTCGCCTGAGCGCTAGAAACACTGAGAAATTTGTGCTTAGTATGGGGATGAGTACACAGGAAGAAATGGTATGGGATTTCGGCATCAAATCAATGCCAACAGGGTCAAAAGTTCGGTAATCGAGCACGAAAAGGAAAAATATGATTCAAGCACGATTTTTCAATTTCTTGCATTTGCATTTTTTTCAGAGTATTTAAATGTTTTAGGTGTCTTTTTCATAACCGAATCTATGCAATTATTTATTATTATAATTATTATTATGATTTATTTTTCAAAACAATATTATTGCACAGATTTAAAGTTTTTCTAAATTCTAAGTTTTTAATAAAATATTTTTGATTCTGCCTTTCGAACTTTTTCCTATTAGAAAAACGACAACATTTGTCAAACCATTTATTTAAAAATCAAAATCAATAGGTTCTAGATGTACATATATGTTGACATAGAGCTGTTGAAATAAAGAACTATTAATAAAACAATTCGAAAGAAAATTGAACCAAATAGTTTTCAAATGAATTTCCTAATTTTTGTCCCCAATTTTTGTTTTCTGAATTTTTATACTCAGAATATTTTTTTTAGTTGAATTTCCTAATTTCTGATTCATATATTTTTTTTGCCTTATTTTGTATGCCTAAAACTTTGTTCTTGGTTTTTTTTTTTACTTTTTTGTAAATCCTTAAAAAAAAGTCGGAATTCGGATGAGGTACAAATTCACAAAATACATTTCTGAGATATTGAATAAATCTACGAATCGAAACGGTCTTATTTAATTAGCTAGATTATTTAAAAGACTTTTATTTTTATTTATAAAACAATTGAATTTATTAAAAGGAAAATTTAAAACAAAATGAAAAGATGAAAATAAATGTATTTTTTTGTATTGAATTGAACTAAGAAACGAATTGAAAGCTTAGCTTCAGGGCCGGATCTGAATGCTGTTCCATGGCGCTGACCACTGAACTGAACCATTACCTTTATAATTTTGGTCAGGATCATTATCGCACAGCCAGATCGGGCAACTACTCGTAAATGATGGCAATTAACTTAAAGACTGAGCCAAGTGGCAAGACGACGACGACGACGACGAGTCAACGAAGCGCGTAGTCAATGGCAGCCTCTTAAGTCGCTGGACTTCCGACAATTAGAGAGAGAGAGAGAGAGAAGAAGGACATCCTTGCATGCCACTTGTGGGAGTTGCGTGTGTAATGATTGCGGTTCAAAGTTGCCACTGCGACAACCGCAACTTTCTCAGGGTCATAGCTGGCTGATCATGTCCCTTAAGTTTTCTATTCTGCTTTCGCTCAGTTTCTTGTCTTCATTTTCCCCTCTCAGAGTTTTTGGCTCTTCCTCTGTTTTATAATTGGTTTTACCAAACGGATTTGAATGTTTCTCTTTCTCTCGCTCTCTCTCTCTCTCTCTCTCTCTCTCTCTCTGTGTCCTAAGCCGGCAAAAAGAAAGCAGTTGAGATCACATCCAAAATTCTGCCCCAGCCAATTTCTTGGCTCTTGCAACTTATGAATGTAGGTAAAAGGATAATAGCCGCAACGGTCTGTCTTTAAATCTCGGCCAGAGACTTTGGTCAGCGCGCAGCTGTCAATGCCACTACACTGAGAAAAAAAAAATATACATACATATTCTTAAATTTAAAATTTAATATTATTGTGTTTATTTTTAAGTTGAACTAACATAAAATAGTCAGAAAAGAATAAACTAAAACATTTGATAATTTAAGTATTTGAAGTGTTTGAATTCAAGTTAAAAATGTATTGATTTTAGCATGTATTCATTTTTAAGTGTGTACATTTGTTGAATTAACATAAAATAGACCAAAAAGAAGAGATAAATAAAATGTATGGATTTTTTTTGTTGAATTTATATAATTTAGTCAGAAAAGAATAAACTTAAACATTAGATTTCACTGGAAAAATTCGTATAATTCTCCGATAGTATTTGGTTTAAATATTTGAATAATTAATTATTTAAATAATTGAAATTAAAAGCTGTATTTGAATCAAGTATTTTTAACTTTGACATTTTTGACAATAGTCGACACCGTTTTGAATTGGTTCCATACCGAAATGCTGGCTCTTTTTTCTCTCAGTGTATGAACAGTATCACCACCACCACCTCGATTGGCAATTTTGCTCTAATTTAGTGACATGGACATGGTCAAGACATTTGGCAAATTTTGCATTAGAAGTGGACGCATCGAAGGATCCTTTGTTGTTCTGCCATCCCCCGTCTTCGGTCTCGTCTTGCGTCACTTTCACGCCGCTCAGCGTGGAACGTGCGTGCGACATTGCAACATTGCAGCAGACTGAAGAGCAGGCCAATAAATCTGGCTCAAGCATCCGCTACGCATCAACAACAATGACAAGGACCATTGTTCCATCTCGACCTCGAGAGTCTCGTGAGCTGCTCACGATCCTTTGGCTATCGATCGTCGGACAGTTCTAACGTTGCCTTACACACACACATACACACATACACACATTCACACATACACGCACACACTCTCAGCGGGTCAATAAAAGCGAAGGCGCCAAATATGCAAAATAGGCGCCATACTACAAAAGACAGGGATTGAAACACACAGCGGGTCTATAAACTTTGGCTGGCTAAAAATTGTCAAAGGATATGTCCGCTTTAGCGATAGATCAAAGGACAACGAAAACGACCAAATGATGTCAGTTGAAAGTTGAAGTTCACTGCAGTATTGTCTCACTCACGAGAGAGCCAGAGGGAGAGAGAAGGAGAAAGAGAGAAAGAGAGAGCTTTCAAGCTTTCCCGCAACTCCTCTTTGTGTCTCATTCGCAAGCGATTCACGGGCAGCGATAAATTTAATATTTATATTTTCATATTAAAATCCAAAGTAATACTCCAATCTTATCCGAAATGATTTCCAAAACTCATCAATTCAGCAAATTTATGATAAATATTGGATACAAATCTATACCCGTTCATAAAATGTATCTGAAATATAGTTAACAATTTTACATGATTTTCTAGACATTTCCCGTCAAAATATCTTTTTAATAGCCAATAAATGTTTGGTCAAATTGAAAAATTTGTAGACCTAAGTTGATTAATTTATTAAAGCTAATGGATAAAATTAAAAATCTATAAATAAATCGAATTCTAAAATTTTATCTTAAATATAGTTTCAAATTTGACATTAATTTCTATAAAATTTCCGTCAAAATATCTTTTTAATAGCCATTAGACATTCTAATCTTTCAAAAGTTGTTTGGATAAATTTTAAAATTTGTAGAGCTACAAATCTACATTCTTCATTCTAGAAAGATTTATACTTGATAGACTCTGAAAATGATTTGGGAAATACAAAACGTTAAAATGGGTCCTAAGAATAGAAAAGTTCTTCAGATTACGATTTAAGGATATACAAATTTAAGGAAATAAAAAATGTTCAGAAAGAAAATTGTAAGCTGAATGAGAAGAGGCAAACAGAGAAAGTGATAGGGGGAAAAAAAGCCGGAAGAAGCTTCTCGAAGATTTTGAGCTTTGAATCAAATGAAAGAGATGTCAAATCTTGAAGAGAAAGAGATAGATGATGACTGCAGAGCTGTTCCCAGAGTTGCACACATACATACATACATACATATGTATGTATATATCATTTTGGGGTCAGTGAATGGAGAGATCAAAGATCTAGTCGCTTCAAGTGGCAGCATTGAATGTTGCCACTCCCAGTAATTAGACTGGGCTGAAATTGCGTTTTTTTCTATTCTATTCTTTTATTTTATTTTTTTAACACATGTTCAGGGGGAGATTGAGAGGCCCAAAGATTGAGAGGCTGAAAGACTGAGAGGCTGATCGCAATCCAAGTGCAAAAAGTGTCGCACATAAATTTTAATTAACTTTATTTTTAATTGTCGCTTATTTATGGCTAAGGCAGACGCAACAACAACAACAACAACCCGAAAAGCAAAAAAAAAAATATAGTAGAAATGTGTAATTCGAAAGAGGGAAGAAAACTGCTTGCGCTTTGTGGGCAGAGCACAAATGACAAACGAACAAACAGAAACATAGATAAAGAAATGGAGTAGGGAACGGTAAGCGACAAACGGTAAACGGTAAACGGCAATCGATGCAGCAACAACATCGAATCGAGGATCGAGCAACGAGCAACGAGAATCTGCGCATCCCTTTTTTCCTTTTTTCCTTGAGCGCTTATCAATTGTTTGTGCAAAAACCCAACAAATTTTTGCTCTAAATTATTTGCCATAATTTCTGTCTCATCCTTGGCTTGTGCAATTCTCTTGCCCCCTTTTCTGTCCGCCAGTCAGTCAGTCAGTCAGTCAGTCGGCCGCATCCTTTGCTTCCTCCTTCTTGCATTGTTGTAATTTACTTCCTCTTGTTGGACGTCGCAGTCTGAGTTCTCTGCTATCTTGACTGCTCTCCCGTTGTGTCTCTCGCTCTCTGTGTGTGCGTGCGTGTGTTTGTGTCTCAGTGTGTCTCAGTGTGTGTGCTCTTCATTACGCTATCCATTGTCTTGTTATGTTGCGTCTGCCTGCTCCGCGCATCCTTCGCAATCTTCGCAACTCACAGACTAGCTGCATTTTTTTTTTTGCCATGTTGTGTTCCAGTTTTGCAGCAGCCTTTCCTTCTGCTATACCCTTACATATATTTCAGGGTCAATCTCAGTACTTCGTCCCTCCGTCCATCCTTCGTTCTCATTTGCCCCCTCCCCACACTCCCCTTCGTTGCAGTTGTGTGCAAAATTGTCTCGTATTTGACAGTTGACAGTTGGTCGACTTTTGAGCATTAAAGTTATGAGCATAAACATGACATTTACTGGGCCCGTCGAGAGCAACTCTCATCCTTTTTCTTTTTATCTATTTTCCTTTTCTTTTTTTTTTGCAATATCTGAAATTGGCAATATCGGAATAGGCGTTTGTTATAGCTACAGATACTTAATTTTCGAAAAGAATTTTGAGCGTTGTTTGATTAAAGAAACAGCTGAAGCTAACAGTATTTGCATAAATAATTTCTTAAATAATAATATTATTTTTAGTATTTATAACTTTAATAAGACGATCTTGATTTTCAGCTCTAAAAAAGCTATTATTCTTAACACCGTTTGTTGTTGGAGCAGTTAAGCAGTTGGAGCTCTGTATGCTTAAACTGCTTGCGAGCAGTGTAAGTTGAAGTTGAAGTCGCGATGCCAAAGTGCCTGTTGTCGAAGAGACACAAAGAGGAGCTAAGATATCGAATGTACAAATGTATTTATTTACGATGCTTAATATAAACGAAATAAGTGCATTATTTAAAGAGGCTGGGGAATGGGTTAATGAAGTTCCGATGAGCGTGTTTACACATGTATGTTTTGTTACCTACCTAATCTATGTAAATATGCATTTGTGTGAGTGCAAGTTACACTTATGCAAAACGCAAACAAAGCCGCGCGACACACATTTGATACACTTTGTTCTTTGGCGGCGCAGCAAATCAAATATCGATAAATTTCGCACACAATGCGAAACAAACGCATTAATCAAAATCAAACGGCACAACACAATAAAAAAAAGGGCTGCATCTGTATGCAAAGAGTGCTGTGCGCTCAATGGCAGAGCAAACAGAGCAATCGCCAAATGCGCTTGCGAATGAGAGTGACAAAGGTAAAAACGAAATGAAAAGAAACGAAACGAAAGGAGAGGCGCAAAGTTTATGCGCCAAAGTGGCGAGGCATTAGCCACAGGCCATTGAGCATGCAAATCGTCGTGGTCGTGTGAGTGGGGCAGGCAAACGTAATCTAAAGGGGGAAGGAGCAAGGGCAATGAGTGAAAGTCAAGTGGCTCTTTGTGACGCTCTCCATCAATTGGCGCAAGAGCGCGAGAATGAGTGTGCCTGTGTGTGTGTGTGTGTGTGTGTGCAGGCAATTTGCATAGCGATCGTCATTCGCTGTCATTCGTCGTCTCTCGGCTTATGTGTATTTGTATTTGGATTTGTATTTTTTGCTCGCATTGTCGGCTTTTGTCGGTTTTTGTGTCCTGAGTGCGTCCTCGGCTCGTTAATTAAGCGTTAAATCATTGAGCACATAAAAAACAAATGTGAAGAAGAAACTGAGAACGTAAATTGATTTTGAGTGGTTTTATGTGCGTGTTTTTTTTTTTTTTTGTAATTTTTTTTACATAAACCGCAGAAAATGTGAAAATGCGGCTTATGGTAATTTCTCAAGCAGGACAATTGGAAGAAGACAGGACACGCCTCTTTGCAAAGATGCTCGTTAAAGCAAATTAATCAACATACGTTTGTATGTATGTGTGTACCTTTAGGGCATTAAATACATAAATATAATATCTTTGGTTTTGGTCCCAAAAAATAAAGATTTCGCTTCGGGGTTTTCTGATGCGATTCGATGCAATTCGCTTGCCGCACTCTTTTAAAATCCCATTTAATCCTTTTGTGTGGCTGTGTAAACAGCATAAATCTCAGCCAGAAAACGTAACTGAGAACCGAAAATGCTAAGAAAGCCACCAAATCCATCCAAGGGCTGCAGCAAAGAAAGAGCCAAAAGAGAATACACAAATATGCGAAACCCCTTTTTTCTTGCGCAAAAAAACACACAAAATACGGACTAAAAAGAGTTGAAAAGTTGAGAAAACGAAGCATTCAATTAATTTATCCCCTTTCGTCCTTTGCAAAAAATAAAATGAAATAAAAGAAACCGATGATGGCAAATGCAAAGAATGAACGAAAAAAGCAAACAAAAAACTGCAACTTTCACCGCAAACAAAAAACTAAAAAAAGAATGGCGAAAACGTGAAAGAAAACGTGCGAAATTTATGGTATATCAAGAAATGGGTGGAAACAATCTTTCAACACGCTTAAACGGGTGATACGAATTGAAAAGGAGAAAGTAATGCAACTCTTAATTAAGAATAACGAGTACGGATTGAAATCGGCTGTGACGTAGTCGAAACTTGTAATAACTATTTAATTAAGACAATCTTCATCGTCTTTTTTAAAATAAAGAGACGATTTAAAGGTTTTTTGTTTTTGAATAGTTTAATTTTGAAAACACTTTGAGTATCCGAAAATTTAAATGAAATTCCTTGACTACAAAGTTGGAAAGTGAATTAAACTGGTTAGGATCATCGATTGTCTGTTTACTGAATGCAAACTACGTGTAGATCTTTTCACCTGCCATCGCAATGATCTTAAGATACGAAAACGGATCGTTTATGATAGTAACTCAAAGTACGACATGAACTTTTCTTAAGATATTGCATTTTTCTAATTGAAGACGTTCCTATGCCTGCAGATCGTTTTATCTTTGTAGATCAGCAAAGATTCTGATTGAAGAAGTTTGCAGAAGGTGGTCAATCGGTCAACTTGGATTAAGATCTTCATTTGATCCATTGAATTACCAGAGTGTAGATCATTTCATCTGCCATCGCATTGATCCTAAGATATATTTATGAAAGATTCAGTACGAAATCTGATCGTTTATGATCGAAACTCAAAGAACGACATTAACTTTACTTTGGATCTCTCTTCAATTCTCCTTGGATTTAGATCTTCATTTGACTCATTAAATAACCAGAGTTTTAATCTTGCAGCTGACTTTGCTGACAGCTCTCAAGTCCCTAAGATCAACTAGATTGATCTGTGTTCATTTGGAAGTTATAGTATTTTTTTAATTTAGTTTTATTTTGGCCATATGCCACCGAGGGGAGGCAACTAATGTGCGGGATCAGCACCTACTCAACGTTTGTAACGTTTTTCAAATGTTTCCTGTGCGGAAGTTGCAACATTTTCAATTAAAGTTTTTTGTTTCTTTTCTGTTTTTGAGTTTTGTGGTCGCTAAAGAGCCGCAATTAATACTTATATGAGACTGGAGAGCCAGGAAGTTGTAGCAAGTTGTGAGTTTTTGGGTAATTAACGTGTCTGTCTGGCCAGCAAGTGTCAAAGCCTGTTGCCTGTTGCCATTACACTGGCTAAAAAGAAAAAAAAAGCCAGGTCGACCCCTATTCGACATTCAAATTGAAACACGTCCGGGGTAGGGGAAGGAAACCCGACAACGACAACGACAACGACAACGACGAGGATCACTTCCTTGAGGGTAAAGCAAATTTAATAACTAAGTGATGGCCGATAGAGATCTAGACGTCATTTGGGTGTGTCCAGGAGCCAAAGGTGACTGTGGGAAACTCTAAAGCGCCGGAGATCCTTTTTGCTCTTCAATGGAGTTGCATTGGAAATTGGAGCTTTGAATTGGAGTTTTGAAGGAACGTGTTGCTTTAAAGATAGTAATGATAGTGCCAGTAGCTGAGTGAGAGACATAGAGGAAGAGGGAGGCAGTGAGAGTCTGGGATGCCAGAGATTCATTCGCAATAGATTGAAACTGGAGCTAAGAGCTTCAAAAGGGGACTCGATTGGAGCTTAAAAGGAGAACACAATCTCAAAGCGCGTGCAATGCTGGAAACCGTTCAACGAGTGATCGAGCGATCGAAAAAGAGAGAATATTAATGTGAATTATATTAATATTAATGCAATATTATATGTGATTGGAGCTTTTATAGAGCTTAAAGCGAAGTCGAAGTATCGAAAGGAGTCGCAACGACAGACTAAGAGAGAGTGAGTGGGAGATAGACATTGGAAGAGAAATGTGGCAGGATAGAAACTTTGATTGGAGTTTTGAGTGAAACTTTGAGTGAAACTTTGAGTGCAGTTTTGAATGGAACTTAGAGTGGAGCTTAGGTGGAGCTTAGAGTGTAGCTTAGAGTGGGTCTTTGAGTAAAGCGTTGAGCTTAGCGTTGAGTGGAGCTTTGAGTGAAACTTTGAGGGCAGCTCTGAGTGATGATTTGAGTGGAGCGTTGAGTGGAGCTTGCAAAGCGGTTTTAAGCAAAGCTGCAGTTCTAAAGAGAGTGCAATGTTGTGAGTAAATCAGTGACAGACTTAGAGAGAGTGAGACTAAGAGAGGTTGAGTTGGAGGTAGTCATTAAAGTGGAGCTTTGAGTGGAGCCTTGAGAGGAGCGAACAAAGTCGTTTTAAGCAAAGCTGCAGTTACAAAGTCACAAAGAGAGTGCAGTGTTGAGAGCAAATCAACGACAGACTAAGAGTGAGTGAGTGAGTGAGTAGGCAGAGCAAACCAAAGGGAGAGAGGGAGAGACAGAGACAGAGAGTCTGCAGTATGGGGTGCAAGGGTGCGCTTGCGTAACAACCCCTAGCGCCTCTCTAGCTCAGCCGAGACTCGGCTCTCGACTCGGCTCTCGACTCGGCTCTCGACTCGGCTCTCAACTTGACTCGGCTCTCGACTCGGGTATAAAACAGCGTCCGCTACCCCGAACCGATTCAGTTTGTCAGCGAACGCCGAAAGGAGACGAGACGTGACGAGAGTGAGATCTGAGATCTGAGATCAGAGACTAGAGAGGAGCCGCCAGCTCGACATCAATTGTAAATTCCCGAATACAACAAATCACAATAGACATGCTCAAGTGGACGGCATCGACACAGCGACTGAACGACGAGTTGCCAGCAGCTCAGCCGACGCGTCCAATGCGACGACGACAGCGCCGAGAGCGACGTGCCACAATAGCCAATAACAAGGAGAACGAGCCGAGTGCGGATGTGGGCTATACGTCGACGCCCATGCCGTTAGCCAGGCTAAGGAACAGTCCACTGGTATTGGCGCCACTGAGCGACATTGGCAACGTGACACCGGAGGCGTTGTTGCCACAGCCAGCGTCGCGTCTGATGGTGCACAGTGTGCGTTATGCCAGCACCTTGCCACGCTACGAGGAGGAATATTCGCCAAGCGCCGTTGACACACTGCCAAGGGGTCAACATTTGGCACTGCGCGGCCTGGTGCCGCTCGATCCGTTTGTGGAGCAGCCGCGTTACATGATGGCCCAGCAGCTGAAGCAACGCAAGCTGGAGGCGGACTTTGTGGCAGCAATGGAGGCGGACGAGGAACAACAACAACCACAGCCCGAACCTCAACCCCAACCCCAAACGCAACCCCAATCGCAGGCACGTGCCGTGACCCCGCAACCTTCGACCCACATGGGCGACCAGACGCTGGACAAGCTGATCGATGCCATTCTGGACTCGGCCTGCAAGTCGGATCCGTGCAGTCGCAAAAAGCCGCGCAAATCGTTCAATTTGCGTCGTCGCACTTTGGTCAAACAGCAGCTGGAGACGCAGTGTCAGTTGGCCATGTTGTCGCCATCTTATGCAGCCGGCGATGATCCGGCGAGTGATTTGAGCTTTGCTCTACTGCCGCTGCCCGCCACGCCGACACCTGCCTCACCAATGTTGCCACACAGCACGCTGCTACGGCTGCCGACGCCGACGCCGACTCCGACGCCAATTCAGTCAGGACTCTCCGATACCTTCGGTCTGGCAACGCCGGTGCGTCCTTTGAAGCGCAGCCGCCAACTGGAGAAGCCAGCTAAATCGAAGGTGGCCGAAACCGAAATTGGAGCTGCCACAGAATCGCCGCTAAAGCGCTACAAAGTTGATGCACGCAACTATTTTGAGGTGGGCCTGGCGCTGCCCTCCTCCATCTACGTCTAGGAGCTGGAAGAATCGGTCCAAGAGTGAGCAGGACCGAGAGAGAGAGAGTGGGAGAAAGAGAGAGAGAGAGAGAGCAGATCTAGCCAACGCTGACAAACGGGGGAAAACGCTTAACTATCACGCTTATTTAGTTCTTAACTTGCAGTTAAATAATCTTTATTTTTTAGCTCCATCTTGTACATAATTTAGTTTATAAGCACTATTTTTTTTTTGCTCTCGATACTGCTGTTATGTAGTTTTTGTAAAACCAATTTTTTTTCATATTATATTTATTTATTTATTTATTTAAGATAAGCACATTTTTTTTAAATCAAAACTTTTTTTTCTATTTTAATAAAATGCCATAAAATCAAAAAGTTGAATAATTCTTTTATTTTTGTTGCCAATTTTTCAGATAATCGATCAAATTATGATCTACAAATATTTCACACAAAAATCGCTTCAATTTTTTTAAAATTATTACCTGGCTGAAGTTTCGAGTACCTTTTGCTGTAGTTCTGAACATTTTCTTATGTCAAAAAAATTCTTTAATTTACTAAATTTCTAAAAATTTTTAAAAAATGTATCTCTAAAAAAAATTAAATAAATGTTTAGGCCAAGTAAGGATTACAATGACCATATTCAAATGGTCTCTGGTCTTTCTTCAAGGTAACAAAATTAATTAAGGCCCGTTTTTTCAAATTCTAAAGAATGTGTTTAATAACTGTTGAAAAGATTTTTTGGCATAAAATGTATAGAAAATAATACCAATTTTTAAATTAGTTAAAATTCAGATGTAAAAAAAAAAGGCTCAAAATTCAAGTAGTGTTTATATTTTTTAATTTTCACCGATCGAATTAAAACTTAGCTCAAATGTTGAGAGTGAAGCAGCGATTTGAGTGAAAAGTTAGTTGCGCTCCCACTATTTTGTTGCCAATGAACTCAAGGAGTTGAGTGAGAAGCACGGCAATAGCTCAGTTTAGCCCTCATGCAGTTGCACACGAAGAAGTGATTAAAAGCAGCGCTGCTTTTGCGAGAACAACAGCAGCGAGATTCAGCTTGACATTGAGAGAGCAGAGACAGAAAGAGACAGCAGCGCTTCATGTTCTTTGTAAGTTAAGCTTCGACCAAAGTCAAACCAAAGCTGCTGCCATGGCATTGATAGAGCGGAGAGAGAGCTAAGCATAGAGCACGTGAGAGCACGCAATAATGAGAGAGAGCTTAGTGTGAAAATTGAGCTGCTGTCAATATTGTTACAGACAAAGCTGTTACAATTGTTTTTGTTCTTGTTCTTAATGCATTGAGAGAGCAGAGACAGAAAGAGACAGCAGCGCATCATATTCTATGCAAGTTAAGCTGCGACCAATGTCAAGGCAAAGCTGCTGCCTTGGCATTGATAGAGCGGAGAGCGCGCTGCAACTAAGCATGGTATCGTTTGAGAGAGCGCAATAATGAGAGAGAGCTTAGTGTGAAAATTGAGCTGCTGTCAATATTGTTACAGACAAAGCTGTTACAATAGTTTTTTGTTCTTGTTCTTATTGTATTTCGTTTGCGTTTTGTTGTTATTTTTGTTATCGTTGTTTTTGTTGCTGCTGTTGTTTCCTGTTGTTGTTGCTTGACCAAGTGATTTGCTTTGCTTGTGTTTGGAACAGCAGGTAGTCGTACAATGGGCACCGAAGGGACTCTTCTCTCCTCAATACGCCCCCGTTGCGCAGCAACAGCTGCAACCCGAGAACTCTCAATCTAACGAAGAGGCAGCCGATCTCGGGATCGTGGCTCGTGTATCTGTTTTGTTATTTGGCTTATGTATTTAGCTCGTGCGACAGCTTGCCGAGGCCGTCGACCGTCGACCGTCGACCATTTGACATGACACTTGTTAACACTTTGACGCCCTCAAAAGTGTGTGTGTGTGTGTGCCTTTTTTTTCGCACTGTAATTCGTTTTGAGTGTGTTAAGGGTATGAGTTTTTGGGTGCGGACAAACGGACAACGGCTTCTGTGGAAAACCCGCAGCGACCCGCTTAATCCGCAGCAGCGCACAGGTTGCAACATGTTGCAACCTTTCGGCCAGCTCGTGTCATCAGCTCTCAAATTCTTGTGGGTTTGCCTCTAATTTGTTGCCCATTTAGCCACGCTGAGCGGACGTGAGCGTTAATTGAATTATTTTTATTAGACATTCTGCCCCGCTACGAAACATTCTCGTAGTTCCTGTTTCTTTGCCTGCAGGTTGCACTTGCCACTTGCCACTTGCCACTTTGCCACACCGTCGCCAGCTGTGCTCGCTGCTCACCCGCATCGTTAAACTAATTTCCTAATGTCGCTGACGCGGATGGGCACACCTTACCAAAAAAAAAAAAAATGTATATATGTACCTAGGTAGGCGGATCGCCTTTGACCCTTAACCCTTAGTCCCTTTAACCCGTTCATAAATTTACATCAACAGTCGACGCGTTTCCGCCTCATCTTTCATCCTGCTTCTTGTTTCTTGTGTGTCACTTGTCTCATCGATAAATAAAATTTTATTAATTTCTTGTAAATGTGATAAACAACAATAAAGGGGGAGACCTAAGAGGGAGAGGGAGATGCTCCCAAAGAGAGAGGCACAAGTTGGTCACAGCTGACGAAGCGTTAAAATTATTCATTTTTATCGAATTCAAATTTATGTTGAAAGCTACAAACAAGCCCATTTCTACTAACAAACCGATTTCTTAGAAATTAAATATATTTCTAGACATGTATTTATCACAAAACTTAAGAAATCTCGTTGCTTTGCTCAAACAAAACGTTTACGAATGCAGCATAAAGCAGAATTGAATAAGCAAATGCTCTTGAGTAATATAAAGCTTGCGTGTGAGAGCTTTTATGTTGCCTGAGAGACAGAGAGAGAGAGAGAGAAAGAATTTTGTTCTTGTTATATTGAACTTATTATTTTATTAATTTTAAAAAACCATCTAATATCTAGTTATTGAATTTCTCTACTGAAGTAATTTCTTTAGATTTCTTAAACAAATTTTCGTTTGTTTCTCTTTGATTTGAGAAAAAGCTTGTCTCTAAGATCTTTCTAAGAGAGTGAAAGCTTTCTGCCTATAAGTATTTAACTTTGATTTAACTTGAAATGTTTTTTATTTCACAATATTATCAACTTTTTTTTTGGACAATTACTTTTGAAATTCTGTTTGGAGTATTTTTATTCGCACAGTTATGCAAATTATTGAGAAAACGAATTCCAAGGACAATTTCGATTGTTGTGTGTAAAGTACGAGCCAAAAATAAGAAAATAAGAAACCTAGGCTCATTATGCAGTTAATCAACAGCTGGCCGCAAAAGGAAGTGGCTGCCACATTGCCGCAAGGCAATTGCAATAAGGGATCGCTGCCACATTCAAAGATTGCCAGATGCCAAAAGAAAAACAGAAAAAAAAAAATAAAATAAAATAAAAACTCGCGATCTTCGCGCACACCTTTGATTGACAAACATGCTGCGGGCAATGGAACTGCCGCCCTTTACCTCCGTCTCCCTTGCCATTCACTTCTGCGTCTACTTTATCATTACCTTTTACTTCTTAGCTCGTGGCTCTTGCTTTTTACCTTTAGATCTACCTCTTGCTTTGCCTGAAGTCATTCAATATTTGCACTGATTTCGCCCTCGGGCGTTCAACTTTCGCCAGCTGAGCGGGCTAACCCCCTCCCCCCCCCCCCCACACACACACACAGTCACACACACACAGTCACACACATCCTGTCTTTGGCCTAAGCCGGCTTAGAGCATCCTGGCCACTGACTGTCAGCGAGTTTGTCGCAATAATTGCCAAATGTTATGCAAACAATGCCTATGAAATATCAAATCCACAGGCTCAGTCACCGCGTGTGGCAATGTGGCAATGTGGCAACATCCACAGTCCAAGAGCTCAAAAAAAAAATCAAAATAAGAACCATTAATATTCAAATCCCCCCGCAACGTTGCATTGCAACATCGCAGCAACAAAATGTGTCTTCAATCGCTAGAGCTCGACCTGAAAATACCCTGTAAACAGTTGTCGAAATAATATGTGACTTGAGCTGCAATTAATAAAAAAATGCATTTATATAAACAAAATACGCATAAAAAAATATACAAATAACATAAATATGACAATTATTAAATAATTGCATTACTTTCCATTTTTCTGAAATTTTAAAAGTTGATTTTTAGTTGCAATATAATTCATAAAAGAGTTTCTATAAAAGTATAGTATATTCATAGGTTTTAGAATTTGTATACTAGAATTAATGTACACTTAATTAATGGTGTCATAATTGAATTCATTAATGTTACGGAAATCAATATTTTTTGAGTATTATTATTATATTTTTTTTTTTTATATTTATATATATTTTTCTTATTTTTTTAATCTTAATTTTTAGTATTTCAAAGAAAAAATCGAAAAATTGTTTGCGTTTTTAAGAAAGAACTAAGTTAAATTATATTATATTGAGTAATATTGAACTTTTTATTTAAGGAGCAATATTTATATATAATGATAGTAATAACGATTAATCGAAATTAATTCATTTAATTAATTATTAAAGTTAGGTCTAAAAACAGTTAGAGCTATATTCATCATCGTACTTGAAGATCGTTTAATTTTTGTACGCTGATCAGCAATATTCATCTTGCAGAAATTTGCATAAATTAAGCATACCCGCTGTATTACATACAGGGTATATATGTATGTACATATGTATGAAAAAACAGAGCAAGGGTAGGGCTCATCAGCATCATCAACAGCATCATCATCCTGGGCATCAACGTAATTATAATTCATTTTCATTTCCATTTTCATTTGCCTGCGCCAAAAAAATCGGTTAATGATAAACAAATTTTCCAGGGCAGGCGCAGATCAAGGGAGACAGCGAGAGATGGAGAGAGAGAGAGAGAGATGGAGAGAGAAAGGGTTGCATGTTGCAGTCAGCATTGACTTGATGTTGCTGCCACCAATGTTGCTGCTGTTGTTGCAATTGGCAACCGCTGCGTTCTTGCCGTCGGCAATGTGCAAATTTCGTTTTTTTTTTTTTTTTTTTTTTTTTTTTGCTAATTAGCTTAGCGCCCCGATTTGAATGATGCCACAATGTCGATGGCAGATTCGATGACGTTGCCGATGTGCTGAAGTGTTGAAGTATTGAAGTGGGCAGTCCGCCAGCTGCACACACGTCGATTCCCGAGTTCCGAGTCCCGAGTCCCGAATGTCGAGTGCCGAGTGTCGAAAGTCAAAGTGCAGATCCGAGTGGACAAATGTTGTTGCAAGTCAAAAGTGGAGGCATGCAACGATGACGCGGCACAACAACAGTTGGCCAGTTACACAGACAGTGGGAAATGGGAGAGGGAGAGGGAGAGGGAGGAAGTTAGTTAGACACGTGCCAGCAGCTGCTGCCAGAGTTGCCGCCGGTCATTCACAATGCAAAAGTCAATGCAAATTTTTATGATTATTATAATTTTTTTTTTCTTTTTCCTTTTTTGGTGTGCAACAGCACAATAACGCCTCGGCCTAATGATGATGCACCATGTTGCAAGCCAAAGTCTATGAAATGCGCATTTCCGAAGCTTTTCACGTTTTTGCGCACCCCAAAAAAAAAAGAAAAGAAAAAATAAAAGCGACTGTTGTAATATTACATAGGGTTGTAGCCCTTCATTCATATGCCACATTTACGCATGCGCCGAACAATAAAAAGAAAAATGAATAAGACCAAAAAAAAAGACAGACAGACAGATAGAGAGCGAGTGAGAGAGAGGGGAAAACGCTTCCGGGCGATTACACGCGTGCCACACATTTTCAGAATTGGGTGAAAAATTTACATTTTTTGCTGCTTTATGGAAAACAAATACGACGAGTGTGCAGCTAAAAAGGGGCAGGGTGGGGAGGGGGAAAAGCGCTTCAATGTTTCCACCTAACCTCACTCTTTAGCAACTAGCTGTGTGCGTGTGTGTGTGTGTGTGTGTGTGTGTGTGTGTGTGTGTGTGCTTGAGTGTTTGTTGTTGCTGCGCAGTGAAGTGGACAAGCGAAGCATTGGCGCAGCTTAAACGGTTCTCTAAATCGCCTGACATTTGCCTGTCACTTTGTCATCTGGCAACTCCCTCGGACAGACTGGCAGTCTGGCAGTCTGGCAGTCTGACAGCTCGACTGTCTGGCTGTCTGCCAGCCAGTGCGTTATTTGCCGCAGGGTGCAGCGATTTTTGATTGGCTTTTTTTTTATACCATTGTAAATGGTGTAAAACGTGTTTCGTATTTTTTTCATATATATTTTGAGTTATTTTTTTCTTTATTTTTTACTTAACTAGATATGTTATCAAAAATATTCAAGAAAAACGCAACTCGGTCCTACATATTATTTTTTATTTATTTTACTAATTTATTTAATTAGATTTACATTCAAAATACCATAACTCGAACGTCTATAACTCGAATTTTCTCTAACTCGAACCAAAGCTGGTGGTAGTAGCGTTAACTTTATTTAGAAAAGCAATTCCATACGTCGAAGTCTCCATTATTCGAGAATCTTTCTTTGGATAATGTTGTTTCGAGTTAGGAAAGTTCGACTGTAATATGAAATATTTCGAAAATCGATAGGGGTTAAACCTTTTTTTAAGGAATACTACCATCTAATTAGGCCTTCAACTCTATCTGTTGTATAATTTTAGGTTACAAATTATGTTTTCCATAGTTAAACAAAAATTTTGATTTTCGTAAACTCTTCGAATACCATTCAAGTAACTTTATGACAAAAGGAAGTTTTATAGTTTTTTGCCAAAAAAGTTACTGCATTTTTTCAACTAAATGTGAAAAACATTAATCAGAATTGTTTTTCCACATCAATTTTATTGCGAACATCAATTTTATTTTTAAGAAGTATCTAAAAAATGTTAGATATGTTTTAGCAATATTTAAGCCAGTTTATGTGGCTTACTCTTGGTCAGGCTTTGGCTTTATAATGAAATATTTTAGAGTTCGTTTTCCTCTCGGTTCTGTTGTTTTTTCTGCCCCTGCAAGTTGAAAAAAAACCCAATTATAAAAGTAATTTTGAACATTAATCTTGATCTAATCTACAAATGTCCTTAGTATCCCTTAACATGCTCGGAAGTTGTTCAAAAAATAGTTATACTCATCATTAGATTAAAAGAAGAACAAACTAGGGTATTTACTGGAACTGGCTGCAGGGTAACTGATAGTCGTGCACTGTCGATCACACAGCGCTTTTACTAATTTTATTTTGTTTCTTGTTTTTTTTCGATATATTTAAGGACTCGCTCGCTCTGATTGACATGATTCGCACTTGACTTGCTGCGCTGCGAATTAAGTGAGCAGCCGTCGCGATGCGACTTAACGTTCCGTTTTTGGGAACGCCCCTGCGCTCACACACACACACACACACACACACACACTTGCGCACACACTCTTACCGAATCGCGGTGTTAATCGCCTAATGAAGCCAAAACGTTTTGCTTGTTGTTGTTGCGCCGACGCGACGCACAATGGGAAATTTACAGTGGTTCAAACGCACTTTATTTAGGGTTGCATTTAATTCCAATTTAGTACAATAATAGTCATCTTAACATTTATCAATTGTTTATCGCAAATTTATTCAATTTTTATATTGATATTAATAAAGTAACCGATATCTGTTAGACTTGCAATAGGTTGATTTAATACAATAATAGACATCTTAACATTTATAAATTGTTTATCAAAAACGTATTCATTATTTATATTGATATTGATCAAATACGCCCCGATATCTGCTAGACTTGCAATAGCTGATTTTTATGATTTACCACATTTTATTTGTTCCACTAGAGTTATAAATCATATGATTTCACACTTCGATTATTATCGCTTAACACTAATTTCAAACAACGATAAATGCTTTTGTACAACCTCTTTAACAGGTTTTTGACTTTTATTCAATGGCAACAGTTTTCGATTTAAAAGAGATTGTTATACATTTAAATAAAAAGTATATATTGAAAATTAATTAATTGGAAAAGTTTGTTATTGATATACATTTAAAAAGAAATACAAAATACATATTCGAAAAATATATGTTTTTCAGTAAGAGATTTTAATGCTTAAATACTTGACATATATTATGAAATTGTATCAAAATACTTTTAAGCAAGAGTTTGTAATATTTTGAAAAGTGTGTGAGTACATACATTTAAATAAGAACTGAATGCATACTCATTTCTTAACTGGTGTACTAAAAAATGGAGTAAAAAAGTCATTGTCTAATTTATGTACATGTATATTTAATTATATGTTCAAATCAGACCAAGTCAAAAAAAAAAAAAGAAAAAAAAAGTGTATTGCACAAATGTCACAGTTTTGGCCACTGTGCAACACCGTGTGGCCCACTCGATGGGCGCCGCGCCTGCGTGAGCAGCATCTGATGTGCGTGGAAGGGGTGTAGAGGTGTAGAGAGATGTGGACGGGGGGGTACAAACATATGTACATATATATGTATGTATGACCACCGTAACCGGGGTAAGTTTCTGGGCAAGTTGGTGGCAGGCGATAAGCTGTAACAGGGCCGTTGCGACGGCGCATGGAAATCCTGATTTCAATCTGATGGGCAAACAAAAACCGCAGTGGGTGCCCTTCCACAGGAGCAGGAGCAGGAGGAGGAGGAGGAGGAGGCGAATCCACCCCAGGGCGCAGGCATTTCTGAATGGCAATGGCAATGGGATTGGGATTGCGATTGGTTTAGCCGGCACTTAGCACTCGTTGTATTTACATGCGACTCGCGACTTGCGACTTGCGACTCGGGCAATGTCATTGCCAAAACAAAAAAACAAAAAAACAAAAAAACAAAACAAAAGGCCGCCGTCATTTATGCTAATTTATGCGCTATTAAATGCGGCGCGGGGCACTTAACTCGTTGTTGCCCCCATGTTGCAGCAACGCTTTTGGCCTAATTTCCGCCGCCGGCTTCAGTTACACTTTATATATTTTCTGATCCTTTTTTTTTTTAAATTTTTTGTAATTGCCTGCACGTGATGCGTTCACGTTGAAAAGGATCACCTAAGTCTGGACATTGGACGGCGCGTTTTGAGCGCGTTTTAAAACGCGCTCGCGACTTCTCGCTCGGTTCGTTTGTCGCTGATTTGGCAAGCTGTCAAATGGCGCGACGCTAATGAGAATCAAACTGAGAATGTGTGACAGCGAGAGAGAGAAAATGAGAGATGGTCCGACTGCGATTGATTTAGCCACCATGACAAATTGAACGGCGCTCGTCTAATGAGCTCAATGGTTAGCCAAAATGACATTGGAAAGTGAAAAATGAAAAGTGAAAAACTCAGCCCCTCCCCACCCGAAACAATGGGTGAAAAACTGTTGAAAAGCCGCACATAAAACACAACAAAAAAAACACACACACAAACAAAAGGCGCAACAAAAACGATTTTTCTTCCCAATGAAAACAAAACAAAACCCAAAAAAAAAGTGTCGAAAAAATGTTGCCAAAAAAGAGCGAGAAAAAATGGAAAAATAAAAAGCAATTTAAAAAAGGGAAATTCGTTGTCTGCGGTCGCTTGCGAAAATTGAGTTTTTCTCGTTTTGCTGAGGGTTTGTTTTTGCCATTCTTTGTAAGACAAACAATGCCATTTCGACGGTTTTTCAATGTCGACAATGAAAATGATGCACAAATGAAGCGTTGCATGCGCTTTAAGAAATGGGTAAAAATTACTTGAAATGTCTCAGTCGCAGACATAGATCAGTGGATCAGTAGATCAGCCCATCAGCCGATCAGCAAATCAGCAAATCAGCAGCTGTGGCAGCCTCATCTCATTGAGGGCAGAGCATCACAAATGTTACATAAATATCATATGTCTATTGGAACTTTTCTCTTTTAATGATCCCTCTGATCGTATACTCCTGAGATCCATCGATCATCTGAAGCTGTATTCCCCATTTGATGACGCTTCATTTATAATTTTCTGATATCAATACTTTTTATACAGATAAACAAAAAGGAACAATATTAATATCTTTGTCTCTGAGCAACAAAATATTGGAAAAGATTGTGAAAATTGTAAGATCACAATGTTCTTTATTTAAGTGATAAGTTGTTTGAATTTTGTTATATTTAACAAAACAAATTTTGTATTTAGAAATTGGTCAGATTTAAATTCAGGACTTAAAAATAATACGAGTAGAGCATCTTCAAGGGGGAAAGCTTAAATTTGATTGTTAAATTATAAATTATAAAATATATATAAATTGTATAAAATAACTATAAAATAATATTCCAAGATTTTCGAATACTCGAATACTATTGTAATATTTTATCCTTCGAGATACTTTAAAATTCGAACTTAAATGACATTTATTTTAAAGACAAAAACCACTACAAATATATATAAAGCATTAGTTTTATTATGCGCGATTCTTAGAAAACATTTACTCACAATTCTAGATTTTTTTGAGAATTCAAGTAAGATTAAATAAAAAGTTAGTCACAATTTGGAATGGTCATAAATTTGCTATTTCGTTAATATAAATTATCTGTGTATGAATGAGATTATTGTTTTTATTATTATTTTTTTTTTATTCGTGTCTATCTAAAATCATTGACAAAAACCTGACAAATTCCTGTTTGTTTTTAGGCGATTAAGCAACAAAATAAGTCCCGCATTTTTTGTGTATAAGCAGATTTGAGTGGATTTGAATTTGCATACTCGTAATTGCAATAGCGAATTACTCATGTCATTGATATCGAATCGAATGAATAGACTGTGTTGATTGCACTCGATGATTCGATTGTAGATCACCTGGTTTTGTTTTTTCTTTTGGACAGCAGCTGCTGGCTGTGCTCTAATATTTGTTGATCCCTCTCTCTGTCTCTCTCTCTCTCCCTGCGGTGTTGGCCTTGGCAAAAGCCAGCGGCTAATTGCATTGAGTGGACGGTGGACAGAAAACGCCCATAGTACCCTCTAGTTGTTGTTGTAGCTGTAGTTGTTGTTGTTGTTGTTGTTCCTTGATTGCTTCGCTTGTGTTGCAGTTGCACGATTGTCTCCTTATCGGACGTTAATCTAAAACGTTCGCCTTGTCCGCGTTACACTTTTCATCTTAACACAACTAAAAGTGTGTGTGTGTGTGTGTGTGTGTGTGTGTGTGTGTGTGTGTGTGACAGTGTGTGTGTGTGTGTGGGCATTCAACAAAACAAACGCCGACGCCTACACTGAGAGAAAGTAACAAGTACGTTCAGACTTGACTCATGAATTGCCGCTGTGATAAGTTCAATAATTCTACAAATATTTAATTCAAGTAAGAAATTCCAAATTCAAGAGGGATTTCGAAATTCTTAATATCAAGAGTCGTTTCAGGATTGTTTTAAGAATTTTATGAGCTCGACATAATTCCATAATTGGCTAACTTTGCTGCTATTTGAACTTAGGTAAAGAATGTATAGATTCTCTATTAAGATTTCCAATGCTCAAAATAAGTTTTAAACACCATAATTATTTAATGTATTATATTTGTTTTTGTAATAAATATTATAAGCATTTTGCAACATACAAAAATTATAACAATCATCAGAACTATAAATTTTTAGTTTGTGTAAAGCTGACGGCGGAAAGGTTTCTGTTAAGTATTTTTTAAATTGGGAATTTTAATGAATTAATTGAATTTTGGTTTTTAAGATATAAGAATATAAAATCTTGATTTCAGATTTGACGAACTTGTTATGTGAGTCAAAAAGAGTTTCCAAATCATTTAAACTATTTTCTTTTTAACAGGATTAAGCTGGTTTATATAATTTTTTGATTTAAGATTTTACTTTTTTTAATTTGTTTAATTAATAATTGTATACTGATTAATTTAAATAATATGCTTGATGTTTTTAATGGTGACTAGTGCCTTAAATAATAATAAGCGTTAGTTTTTAGCCCTAAGTATTGAACAAAATAAATTAATAATAATAAAATAAATAATGAAAGAGCAACTTTTTTTTGTATTAATGCATTTTGCTGAGTGTAGAGCAGAGCACGAGGCAAAGAGGCGGCAAAGAGGCGGCAATGAGGAGGCATGAGGCAGAAAGGCTATAAGCCATGCGGCACGTGGCATTGTGGCACTGTGGCACTGTGGCATTGTGGCAAGTATGTACTCGACTGTATGTAATGTAAAATGTAAAAGCATGCTGGTCGACTGACCGCAACAATGGTCGCGTTTAATTACAGTTATTGTCGCACCCTTCGGGTGGACGCGACGCCGCATTTCCATTTGCATTTGCATTTGAATTTGCGGCACGGGCGAGGGAGTTGCATGCCGCATGCCGCATGCCGCATGCCGCATGCCGCATATGCCACATGCCACAATTAGCATAACAGTTGAACATTACGACCATTGCGACAATTGCGCGCTCCGTGGAAAGCTGATCGCGCTAAGCGTTTTCTTTTCCTTGGCATTTTCATTAAACGACTCGACGCCGTCTTGAGCAGCCAGCAATGAAATTTATGCAAATTAAATTAAAACTTCAACAAGCGGAACCAACCTGGCAGCATATGGCCAACAGGCTTAGAGCCAACAATTGCGCCTGAGTTACAGCCACATCGATTCTCCGAACATCGTCAACTGCGGGGAAACCCTTCACCCAGCCAAGTGTCCTACACTTGAGATAAGGATCGCCAGCGATCGACCAACTGACTCGCCTTTCAGCTAAACAGTTACGACACCAACTCCACGTAATCGAGCCATAGATACGCCGGAAACTGATCAAGACTGAAACGATTTCAGGGCGCATCGTGAATTCCAAATAGAACATGCTTTTCACAAAATTTAAATTAGAAAAATAAATTACTTTTATTATTACTGTTCAAATTGAAACAATTTCCTTTTAAAATTTAATTGCGTTGTTTTAATTAAGACAAACTTCGATTGACATAAGAAGTACTAAAATTTAAATATTTAAATAAAAGAACTTAGACAATTTTGTTTTTGAAAATATAAATAAATTACTTGTTGTTACAAGAATCCACTTTTTTGGAAATTTTATGAAAATTAGTCTGTGTTATATTTAAGAATTTATGAAAGGAAGATCATTTGTGAATATCAAAATTTAAATAAATTTTAAATCAATTTAAATATCACTTGCAGAGATCACTATAAAAGTATCCTAAAATATATACATATTGAAATTATATTATATAGATCACTATGAAAACAAGATTGTAAGAGAATTCTATGACAAGTTAAAAAAACGTGTAAATCAGTCTAAATATCTAAATGAAGAAGATCATTTGTTGAGATCACTATGAAAGTATTCTAAAATATATAAAATTATATTATATAGATCACTACGAAAACAAGATTGTAAGAGAATTCTATGATAAGTTATGTAAATCTATTTAAATATCTAAATAATGAAAATATGTAAAACTTTGTTTAAAGGAACGATCATTTGACATGCTAAGATCAGTATGAGAAGAAATTAAAAAGTGTGGAACAGGTTGTAGGGGAGAATCATTTGAGAGAGATCACTATGACAAATCTTGATGTGTGTAGATTATATCTGTTTTGAGAAATACTACAAGAAGTCAAACTAAGCGAGACCATAAATCGAACTCTTTCCCAATGGATGCCCACTGATCGGGTACTTGAGATAGAGATCGCTCGGATTGTGACAGCCTGTAGTTAGACTATAATTTTTGGCATCGTCTCGAAATGGTTTGACATTTATGAGGCATAAATTTCGACTACTTTCTGCTTTCCCTGGCGGGCCAATTAAGTGCAGCGAATCGGGAAACTGACAAGGGGACGGGGACGGGGACGGGGACGGGGACGGGGACGGGGACGGAGAATTCGTCATAGACTGATGTGGAATTTGCGAAAATTTGAATACAGCTCGTCTCGCAGAGAAACAGAGAAACAGGGGTGTCTCTGTCTCTCTGTCTCTCTGTCTTTCGGACTGCCCCTGAGTGTCATCAAAACAATGTTTGCCAGCTAGTTTATGAGCTGTGCCTCATTGCTCAACGCACAGCACAGCTCATCTCATTGCAATTTTCATTATCATTTTCAATTTTCCTTTCACATACATAAATATGCATTTTTCGATTTACCTACTATTTTTTTTCTTTCTGTTTTCTGTTTTTCAATTTCACATTAATTTCTTTTCAATGCGTTTGCATGCCAATCACAAATCATAAAGAGAACTTTTGCCTTCGTCATTATTGGAAACTCGCTGACCGCGGCGAAATCTGTCCACAGAAATGTGTGGAAAGTCATAAAAAAAGTGTGGCAAGAATACAATACACAAACACACACACACACACACACACACACACACACACACGCAGCTGGAAGGGCAAATACACACAAAGTACACACATCTTTTTGGGGGTCATAAAAAAACCAACAAAGTTGTTTTTTTTTGTTCTTTTGATTTCGTTCTTTATTTTTGTTGGTCAAGCGCATCGACAGGGGGTCGAGGTTGCCAGGGGGGTCGACGTCGTCCTTTAGGCAAATGCCTGGAATTAATAATAAGCAATATCGAATGAGATGATCCTCAGCCTTTGAGGATCAGTTGTGATCAGCGGGGCGTTTTCCATTATCAACGCCAGAAACACAGGAAAAAGAATCAAGATACTTTTCTATTTTGAAGGGCATCTTAAGCTCATCATATTATGATTTATTGATCGGTTTAGGTGCAATCTACTAAAATATCTGAGTAATATTCATTTACTTAGATCTATAGATTTTATTTATTTTAAATCAGTCTAATAGAAGTATTTCAATTTGACAAAATGCTGATCGTACTCTAGTCCAGTTTTAAGTCTGAGTTTGGTTGAGTAATTAGGTATCTATAGTTTAGCATATATTGAGATGATTCAAAAATGTCCAGTACCCAATTTTCTAATCAGTTTTCTGCAAGTAACTTAATGTGTAACTTTTGGTTAATGTCTGTCACTTTTGGTTGATATATGTTTAATGGAAAAATTAATGTTAACAAAATTTGAAAATATATAGATTTAATAAATTATTTTTCAAGTCAAATAATTTTGAAAAAAATCGTATATTCGATTTTCAAATGATGTTGGTAAAAGTATCTCAAAGATCGTTTCAAGACTTTCAATTGACGATCAGTTCAGTTAACGATTTGCAAATGTATCTTTAAGCCGCTTATCGATCATTCATCAACTGGAAGTGTGCCACATTTTCTTTTTCAACTTCTATTTGCTAACCCCAAAATGAGAATTCTTTTCAAATTGCGATTGATCATTGGTTTGATCGATGAATTGTGTTTTGATATGCAATCAATGGCCTCTTGACCTCCACCTACATGAAGGAAATTTGGAAACTGTTGTGTAATTTGTTATATTGGCCGTTTTTCTATTTACATATTACATATCTGCTTGAACTTGAACCCGTAACTGTTCGGCAATCAGTCAAATGAAGTGTTGCATCCGCTGTTGATCTCTCTATGTGTGTGTGTGTGTGTGCGTGTGTGTGTGCGTGTGTGTGTGGCAACTCCTGCTGATTTTCATTTTGGACTGTCAACGTTGCACTAATTATAATGTCCAGCTACCCACACACACACACACACACAGACACACACACACAGACACACACACACAGACACACACACAGGCACACACACAGACACACATGTACAGTGCAGCCGCCGCTTGACGGATTGATCAACTTGATTAATGATGTGGCCTGCGGCATTGCGTGACAAGTTTGTTAGTGTACTTAAATTGAACGTGCCACATGGATGTTGCATGTTTAGGGTCAGAGCATTGCTTGCTTTTTTTTCTGGTTTTTTTTTTTTTTTTGTGGTTTGCCGATTTTGTGGCAGCCGCTACTTGCAACCGGTTGCATCATTAATCATCTGCAACTGCCACTGTACATCGACCAATCGCACACAGAGCAAATGAAGAAAGATCAAATCAAATCAGGGCTACTGGATTTTCTTAAGCCAAGTACAAATTGCTTCAAGTGATATTTTGATTATTGAGCAATTTGTTTTCAGTCAAATCAAATGCTTAAACCTTTTTTTTTGACTATTTTAATGCCGAGTGGTATATAAAATATATGCTAAAATCATAAATGTTAAACTTGAATTTTGGCATGGATTTTTTCTCTGTGTAGTTGTTGTTTCTCTCTCTCTCTCTTAGCTCGAGACGCGTCAATTCCCACGGCGATTGGCACTAAAATGAGTTTTAATGAAGTTATCATAAACTGGCCGTTTGGCATTCGTTGGGTCCATCAATTGCCGTCCGATCCTGATCCTGATCCTGATTCGGATCCAGCCAAAATTGTCATAAACTGTCCCAAAAATCAACCGTGCGTAAATTTCGCCGTTGACCACAACAACAACAAGAACAACAACAGATTGCAAATCAAAGGGAAATTTATGCAACGATCGTGCGACCAAACAATCGAATCGATCTTCAAACGATCGACCCTCTTTTTCTTTTTCTCTTTGCATATCACCAAATTCTCTACTCCTCCCTCCACTATCCACTATCCACTATCCACTCTCCTCTCTCCTTATCTCTGCTCTCCGTTTGTCGCATAAGCTACCTCAAAGATTAATGAGATTTCACCGCAATTTCCTATGGATGATTTCCTTTTTTTTTTTTTTTTTTTTTTTTTGTATGTTTTAATTTATCTTGTTGCTTTAAATTTGTTTTTTTGTGGATTTTTTATGGCTCGTTTAGTGATCGGTAAATGGGGCGCTTGTCTCGTAATTTACATGAAATTGCTTCATTTTCGGTGGGTTTTTATTATTCTTTGTCCCTGCGGTAACTGAGCACACACGAGTCTTGGGAATTTGCATTTGCCTGATCTGCTTTTCGACAGCGCCTGATCGGTCATCAATATCATGTCGAAGCTTAAGATTTTGAGCAATCACAGGAACTCGGTGTGGTCTTCCCAACTGTTCAACTGCGCAGCTGCAACTCAGCTGCCTTCCGAAAGGACACGCTTCCAATTTGCCATGCGATTTCCATTCTGGACAGCGCATTTCTTCTGGACATTTGTCCTGTCTTTGCCTTTGTCCTTGCCTTTCTTTTTGGTGGCACCGTTTTTGGCCAGAAGCGTGCATTATGCCAAATATGATTTTTCCCTTTTCGGTTTGTTATGGTTGTGCAATTTGCTGAATGAAATCTTGGACTGCACATTACGTGAATGAAAAGCTGAAGCTTCTGCAAATCAAAGGGAAAGGAAATGTACAGAAAACAATATGTGATTTGTTCAAGTATTTTATTGATCTGGTCAAACCGTGTGTTAATTTACCAATTACATTAGGAAATGATCATGATCTTAACTAACTTCACTTAAACTGATCTTTAGTTATAAAAGAATTTTAGTGCTATTTTTTGTATCGATCAACTGATCTTAATACTTAACTATTATATTTGCGCCGATCATTACCTGATCTTTAACCCAAAAAAGCTGATCTTAACTGATTTCAATATTTATTATTCGCCAGAAAAAAATGAATGATTGATCTCAATCAAATTAAAGCTGATCTCAACCGATCTTGTATTTCAACTACTGAACGAACGACAGTTGAAAGTGATCTACATTGATTTTAATCTCAGTTATTGGCCTAGTTGTGCTGAAAACTTGACAAGGAGATCACGATCACTAATTTCAGCTGTACTGAAACTGATCGCAACCCGTTGAACTGATCTTCTGCATTTTCTAAGCTTACAAAAGCTGATCTCAACGGAATGCAATCCGAACTATTTGAGAATTGAGAACAAAAATGAATGATTGATCTCAATCAAATTAAAGCTGATCTCAACCGATCTTGTATTTCAACTACTGAACGATCGACAGTTGAAAGTGATCTACATTGATTTTAATCTCAGTTATTGGCCTAGTTGTGTTGGAAACTTGACAAGGAGATCACGATCACTAATTTCAGCTGTACTGAAACTGATCGCAACCCGTTGAACTGATCTTCTGCATTTTCTAAGCTTACAAAAGCTGATCTCAACGGAATGCAATCCGAACTATTTGAGAATTGAGAACAAAAATGAAAGATCGATCTCAATCAAATTAAAGCTGATCTCAACCGATCTTGTATTTCAACTACTGAACGAACGACAGTTGAAAGTGATCTACATTGATTTTAATCTCAGTTATTGGCCTAGTTGTGTTGGAAACTTGACAAGGAGATCACGATCACTAATTTCAGCTGTACTGAAACTGATCGCAACCCGTTGAACTGATCTTCTGCATTTTCTAAGCTTACGAAAGCTGATCTCAACGGAATGCAGTACGAGCTAGTTGAGAATTGAGAACTCGTTAGTTAAAGTGATCGCAGCTGATCTATATCTCAATGATTGGCCTGCGAATGTCGAAAACTTGAGAATGCTCTGATCTGATTTTGCAATTTTTTCAGATATTTCTGTTTTTTTTGGGGAGCCTGAGGGGACTCGTAAATCAAATCAAATGTCATTCAGTGACTTGACATGCTGCATAACAAGTTTATTTTCTTGTTGTTGTTTATTTTCAGATGCATCTGTTTTTTATTTATTTTTTTTCGGTTTTTTGGCTGGATGTCAAATTACTTGAGGGCGCCGCAATGTCTGAGAAATTTTTGTGGGTTCTGTGGGTCGAGAGCGCAGTTGCAGCAAAGGATCAGCAGGATCTTCTTCATCCGCAGGCAACTGCAACGCAGACAACGACGACAACTTCTTTTTTTTTCTATTTTTGATCAACTCTTTTTTTTATGTATTTTTGTTCCTTCATAATTTTTCGGGTGCCTTGGCAACAGCACCGAGACCCGGAGACAGACGCAGACTGCACACGGCGAGAGAGATAAACCTTTTTTTTTTGTGTTTTTGTTTTTTTTTTTTTTTTGCTGCTCGTTGAGCGCTGTGAGAAATGCAAATTCGGCGGCGGCTAAAAAGTTGTTAAATTAGTCAAAACTGGATGTTGGCCAGTCGCCGTCGAAACGGAATGGCAAAAAAAAAAGACAGATGAATTGAAAATAAAAACTGCACTAATTTGCTTTTCTGGCAAGCGACATGCAGTTTTCAGTCCTGAGTTCTCAGCTCTCAGCTCTCGGTTCTCTGGGCAAAGGATCAAAGGGTCTCGGCAGGATCTGCATTTGCATTTCGCGGTCTCGTGGACTTCACAGTGAACTAACCCATTAGTGTGATTGCTATAACCGACTAGTTTTACTGTATTTAACTCTGCACTGAAACAAGTCCGTTCATAAATTTCAATAAAATATAAGAACATGAGTCTGAACTATTTTTCGTAAACACAAATATTTCGAATATTATGAATGTCTTAAAATTTAGTTTTTATAAATTGCATACTCTTTAAACTTGTGTACACATTTTACAAATTAATTATTGTACAAGTCACGATTTCATTTATGAATATTATTACATTTATTTTACTGAGAATAAAATGACATTGTAACAAAAAAATGGTTACTTTAAAGCTTCAACTAAAGTGATTTTTTAAAAATTAATTAGTAAGAGTTTGCTTTTTCCAATGAGTCTAATTATTTAGTTTTTATTTAATTATTATTTATTAAAATTCATAAGCCAGCTCCAATATCATTTTGGCAAAATTCTGTGGACTGCATGCATTTTAAATTGATTTTGAATTTAAGTCCGATGAAGTGAAAAGCGTTTATTTTATTTAAAAATAAAATGTGAAAACTGTAAATGACTTGACTATAAATTTGATTAAAATTGGGAATCTCAGTAAATGAAAAATCTTTTAAATTTATATTTGTTAAAAGGAATTTAGCCATAAAAAGCGTTGAAAAGCTACATTCCAAATTAAATAGCGATAGTTTTGGTTTGGAGTTTTTGGATGGACTTAGGAGTTTTCGTAAAGCAACAAATAATTTTCACTAAAATAATTTCTCTTGTATTGAGTGACTGTGGAAAATAGTCAAGAGAATAATCGATGACACCAGAAGAAGTCAGTTTCTGGATAGACTTAAGATTATCTAAGTGCTGCCTGTTCTATTTTATTATAGGGTATTTGGGTTGTCGACTTGATCTGTTGTTGTTGTAATGGCAAAAAGGCAAAGCTGCCATTTTTTGGTCATTTATCAAATTTCAAGCAAAATCTACAACAATTGCCGCGACGACCAAAGCAGATCACATTTTCAGTCTCATTCTCATTCTCATTCTCATTTTCATTTTCATTTGTCGAGTTTTTCCTTCTTCAGATGCGTGTGTCGACTGTGAAGTGAATATCAAAACAAAGACTTGGGATATGGTGACGGTGCGCTCTTGAAATTCGTTCGAATCCATTCGGTTATTCGATGGGATCCTTCGATCCCATTTTTCGTCCTTCGGGCGCGCGTTTTGTGTCTCCCTGTCAAGCTGTCAATCAAAAGGCATCTTTCATGTAACTCATGTTGCCAGTTCAGTTCAGTTCAGGACATACACACACACACACTCACACACATACACACATACACACACACACACACATATGTATATATAGCTTAACTATTGCTATCTTGCTCTATTTGATTTGCATAATTCGAGAGCTGCAATCGATTTGCATTTTTAATTCCGAATGCAAATCCTATAAAAATCCCACATTGTTTATCGCTTACATGCAAAAATCAAGTTGATGCTAATTTTCGTCTATTACCACTTTCTGCCTATTAAGCAAATGGCAAACACACACACACACACACACACACACACACACGCATAGAGATGACACATCAAGGGGTTGTCACAATTTGTGATCCGATTTCGAGGCCGAGTGTCAAATGCATTTGCAATTAGTTTGCCAAAATCGACGCCTCACCCCTATTCAAAAATTATTGAATTTATAAACGATTTAGATAAATTTGCAATATGCCTCAAATCAACAACAACAACAACAAAGTGCTTTCGTTTCAACCCCCTTGTTACCCCTTTCATTTTCATCATCTTGTTTCTCCTAATTTCAATTTTAATGAAGCGCGAATTTCACAAAAAAATGGAATGAGAGGGAAATTGAAAATCGTATCGATTACATTGGCCTGGCAAATCCAAAAAAAAAAAAAAGCGCAAAACATTGTTAATATACATTTAAGATACATTTGAGATGGAAAGATTGAGATCCCCATATTAATTAGATATCTCATGTGAGTTTAATGCAAATTGAAAAGTCTAAATCTTTGGCCTTTTATTTATTCTATATCTTCGCATTTTTTAACAACTTTTCCTTTAATAAATATATATTGGATTTAGTGTAATTTATTTACAATTTGGCCAACCCGCATTTAACTTATTAGTGATTTCAGAAACTATACTGGAAAGTGAACTTTGTTCAACTTCATTTGCTGTTCTAATGAAGAACATTTTTTTTCTTTTTTATTCTCTCATTTAAAACTAATTTTGGCAATGGAGAAATAACTTTGACGAATATTCTGACTGCGTGCCAATTTCAACCCTTAATTGAAAAAAATCTATGCAAATTAATCGAACTATGTATCTCAAGGATCTATCTTAAAAGTTAGCGAACACGTGTTGCACAAATTTCAAAAAAAAAAAATCTCCTTGTTTTGAAAGTTCAGTTTTCACCGCTTGATCAAAAATGTGCTTGAAAAGTGAAGCAATAATAATTTGGAACTTTAATATAGATATTAAATAAATATGAAATATTATTATTATCATAGTTTAAGTAATATATGTGGGTGGCAAAAATAATCAAATATATCTATTGGTGGTTAGAGGACTCTATCAAAAGGTATATAAAATAGTTACGACAAATAAATAGTTCTAGAATCTATTTAAATGGCTTCTATGGAATTACAGTTAGTAGCTGAAGTGGCCATCAAAGACAGCTGTGCACTATCGTGACTTGGATGGTGTCACTTCTAGGAACAGCTCCCTTTTCACCTCTCCGCTCCATGCGTCTCCCACACTACGTAATGAGTATTCTGCTGACTCGGGCAGCCCATTGAAAAGTCATTCGAAAGTTGGCATTGCTGCTCGTTAAATCTGAAGATCGACAGCCAAATGTCGCATAAATTTGGCCAACAATGAGGCACGGCAAACGGCTGCTAATGAAAGGCACGAGACGAGAGGAGATCAGACGGGAAACAGGACGAAACAGGACGAAACAGGACGAGCGAGAAGAAGAAGGTCAGCATCTGGACAAATATTTATGGAAGCTTCTTCTACTCGTGCGTACGCTCGTAAATTGCCAATTGCCTCGTGTCCAGCCGCCTACATACAAAGGACACAAAAAAAAAACAAAAAAAAAACAAATATCCAAAATACGAAATCCGTAAGCCGAAATCAAAGTGAAAGTAATGACCGAAAATGTCGTTCAAAAAATAGTATGTCGCCATGTCCTTTCAGAGGAGATCCGAGAGAAAGATCAATGCTGGACAGAGACATTAGGCTACCGGTTTTTCAGCTTGGTTCCTGCTCCCGAAAACTCCTGACAACACACACACACACACACACACAGACACACACACACTGTCGCAGACATAACAAGGCAAATAACAGGACAAATCTGGGCTAAGACACCTTGCAACGTTGTTGCTTTCGCCGTCGTGTGGGTTTTTCTTCTTTCTTCTACTTTTTTTTATTTTAGCTGTTTAACTGTTTGGCAGCTGTTGGCCGCATTGTCTGCTCCTATTTGGGCAACGCAAAGGCAAAGCTGGCCTTAACAAAAGGACACGCTCTCGAATACTTATTCATACACACAGATACGCTTTATGCATGTGTAGTTGTATGAAATCTCGGTGAGGACTTTGCAGGTAAGCCGACAGAGACGACGAGACTGATAGACAGAGAGAAAGAGAGAGAGCGGGAGAACAAAAGTGGGAGAGCGAAAGAAAGAGAGTGCTCAGTTGCATTTGTGCTCTTAAATGTGCAACTGGCGCGCTCTAGCGGCGAGTGGCAGCAACTAGCGAGAAATCAGGGCAACTGTTGAGCCTGATAAGGTCCTTTAAGCGGTAGACCTTATATTATGATATTATTTAATAATATATAATAATAATAATAATAATAATATTAATAATAATAATAATAATAATAATAATAATAATAATAATAATAATAATAATAATAATAATAATAATAATAATAATAATAATAATAATAATAATAATAATAATAATATAATAATAATAATAATAATAATAATAATAATAATAATAATAATAATAATAATAATAATAATAATAATAATAATAATAATAATAATAATAATAATAATAATAATAATAATAATAATAATAATAATAATAATAATAATAATAATAATAATAATAATAATAATAATAATAATAATAATAATAATAATAATAATAATAATAATAATAATAATAATAATAATAATAATAATAATAATAATAATAATAATAATAATAATAATAATAATAATAATAATAATAATAATAATAATAATAATAATAATAATAATAATAATAATAATAATAATAATAATAATAATAATAATAATAATAATAATAATAATAATAATAAATAATAATAATAATAATAATAATAATAATAATAATAATAATAATAATAATAATAATAATAATAATAATAATAATAATAATAATAATAATAATAATAATAATAATAATAATAATAATAATAATAATAATAATAATAATAATAATAATAATAATAATAATAATAATAATAATAATAATAATAATAATAATAATAATAATAATAATAATAATAATAATAATAATAATAATAATAATAATAATAATAATAATAATAATAATAATAATAATAATAATAATAATAATAATAATAATAATAATAATAATAATAATAATAATAATAATAATAATAATAATAATAATAATAATAATAATAATAATAATAATAATAATAATAATAATAATAATAATAATAATAATAATAATAATAATAATAATAATAATAATAATAATAATAATAATAATAATAATAATAATAATAATAATAATAATAATAATAATATATATGTATAACTATTATACACACTTGAAGAGTATGGCAAGTACTTAACTAAAGATTCATAAACATCTCAAAGTAAGTTAAGTAACTAACTCTGAATTTAACTGATACCATTAATAGTATCATAGCTAGTTAAGGGTTTGTTTGGGTAGATCATGAAACAGATCATTTTGGCTATTTGCGACAATCCGTCAAAGTTTTGAGCTGATCAGCGCAAAGATAAAATCTTGAGCACACTTCTGGTTATGGGAATGAAGAGACAGAGAGAGAGAGAGAGAATATTCTCGCACACTCTCTTCCAGCCAAGACAGAGACTCTCTCTCTCTCTCTCTCTCTCTCTCTCTTTCGATTCCCGGCGGGGGTTGCACGTAGCACGTTCGCCAAATCGTTGCCACCGAAACGAAGCGAAACGAAGCCATCAACGATCGCAACGCTTTGGCAGCTCGTCATTTCCGTTTGTTGCCTCGTGCGCTGCGAACGTAACGCGAGGAGTTCCACAAAACGCAATCGATCACGAAATTGAGACTGAAAATAGATACAAAATATTTGACGTGCTTAAACAGTTCTTAAAGTTTTACAAAAACAGTTCAGCTTTTATAATTTTTTTTCTTGTGTGAAAAGTGTGCAAAGTTCTTCTTTTTTTTTGGGAAGTTGGTCGAGCAACGTTTGTTGGGGAAGTCGGAAGCAGGAAGCAGGAAGAGGAAGCAAGTTGCAGCTCCAGTTACACAGCCAGGTGAGTGTTGCACGTTGCTTTGTTGCAGTAGTCACCTAGATCTTATCGTTATTTATTTAGTTTTTTTGTTTTTGGTCTAGATTGCAAGTAATCGATAGGCTACTTTCGCATTTTCTTGGGCTGTTGCATTTGTCTGATCTGATCTGCGACTAATCGCAGTCCACACCTGGCAACACACACACACACACACACACGTGTGTATGCCTCTGTGTCTGTGTGTGTGTGTGTGTGTGTGTAATTGCGCTCGCACCCATGTGCCTTGTGTCTTATTTGTCTTTTTGCTCTAGCTCTAATTTTAATTTCGCCAAAGAAGGTTAAAGTAAAAAGAAAACGGAAAAAAGGTTGCGGGAACAAAAAAAAAAGAAATACCCCTGAGTTCCTAACCCCTAGACCCACAGACGACATATATAGATCGCTTTGGGAGACCCACAAGAAGCAACACATATACAAAAAAATAAAAATAATAATAATAATAATAATAATAAAAGGGGTGGTGTGTGCTCTAATACATTTAATTTGTTGCTGCTTTTTTTGTGTCGTTCTCGTCCTCGTCCTCGTCCTCGTCTTCGTCCTTGTCCCTGTCCCCCGACTACCCCCGTGCGCTGCTAATCCTCGGGGCACATGTCACACACATTCCCCTACCCATTTTCAGATTTTCCAAAAATTCCAATTCAGATATCGAACTTCTTAAGTAAAAGCAAAAAAATGGAAAAGTATTTCATTTGCTCGCCTCGCCTCGCTTCGTTGCGTTTTGTCTTTGCGCAATTTTCCATTTTCAATTTACAATTTTCCATCGGGGTGACGTTTATGGATTACATGAAAATCCATTTCTTTACTTTGCCAGTTTATATATACACATATAGATAAATATATATGTGTGTGTGTGTGATTGCCTGGCAGCTAGAAAAACAGAATGAGCGACTCGTTCCAGTTGAAGATCCTTTTTCTTTGCCAAGATCCTTTGGCTTTGCCGCTTTTGTCGTTGCTGGAAAAAAAAAATAAAAATACATTTATATATATATACATATATGGCATCATTATGCTGGGGCGTAATTGTTTCACACACACACACACGCACACACAGACAACGCAGATCCTTTTTGGCAAAGGACTCGCTCAATTTTATGGTTTGCGGCTGCCGCAAAAAAAAATCCGAATCTGTTCATAAATTAGCATAAGTTTAATTTGAATTTGAATTCGCAGGCAAAAAAAAAAAGACAAACCAGAAATTTTGCGACTCAAGAAAACGAGAACGAGAACGAGCACAAGGACTTGCCGCAGGACGCGAGTACGTGAAAAACTCGTTTGAAGCAAAAAATTTCAAAAAAAAAAGTAGAAAACAATTTGCAAAAATTTCTTGCTTTCGGCGCCATTGTCTATGAAACATCAAGAACTATCCAGATATTCAGATATCCAGATTTGCAGTACGCTCACAAAAGTCCGTCCAAAAAAGTTGTCTTTCAATTTCCAGTTTCAGTTTCTCAGCCAGCTCCTCAGCTGTCTTGACTTGTCCCAAACCCATTTGATTCCAGCTCGAAAATTGATTTGAAGTGAAATAAAAAAAAAGTGCAAGGTTTAGTATTGTTAGGATACGATTGTAATTATGCTTAAGTTGGATTTTATATGATACAATATGAGTAATTATGGAATTTAGAAATATGTATAAGCTAGGAATATGCTATGTACGAGTATTTGGAACTTAGAAAGAACTAGCTTCAAATCTAGAAAAATTACTTAAAGTTTCAAGTTTAAGTTTAATTTTTTTTTTTTTTAAATCAGTCAACTCTAAGAAAATAGTCAGTATTCAATTCCTGATTAAGTTTTTGCGAAAGTTGGGACAGAGCTAAGAAAAAAAATCAAGCTACTCGTAATAGTAATGATATTAAATGAAATGGAAGACTCTAATCTCATTCCTTTTAGCGTTTGCAGTACTGTATGATTTGAATGCAATTCAAGCCTAATTTGTATCTATGTGTCTATTCTCTTTTCGGCCAACAGGTTGACATGCCTACCATGACCCGGATGCACCGTCACTCGAGCTCCAATGCCGCGGAGGAGACGCGGGGCAGGCGTCGCCATGCGAGTGGCGAGGCGAACAAGGAGAACTTCGGCATCCACTTTGTGAGCAGTCCGTTTGGGAACAGCAGCCTGATCGCGCTCCAGGACCTGAGCAATGTGCACGGGAAGAGTCCGCAGCGACGCAGCTTCAGCGAGGGCAGCGGGCCGCGTCAGGCGACGCCGCAAATGGCGGCGCTGCGCTGCCTGCCACGCATCGGAGGCGCCACGGCATTGGCAGCGGGTCTCGAGGATTCACAATTGTCATCGTCGCGCATGGGCGACACGACATTGGATCGTATGCTGGATGCGATTATCGAATCGGCGCGTAAAGAGGCGACTGCGACGCCGACTGCAGCTGCGACGCCGACAGCGGATGGCGAGTGGAGTGAGAGCAGCATCCATGAGATGGAGGTGCGAACACCAACGCATCTGAAGCGACAGCGCGTGGTGCGGCGCAAGAATCAGCACAGGCAAACAACAGCCGCAACCGCAAGTGGCAACACCGCAATTGGCAACACCAACCGACAGCGCGGCCATCTGCGCCGCCAGCCAAAGCCGCCGGCTCTCGATCATATTCCCAGCATCAAGCGTTGCCTGAGCTTCTCCAGCTCCACTTCAAGTGACCTGGAGGACGATGAGCATTTTGCCAAACGCAGCTCCATGGCCTCTTGTGCCTCTGCCTCCGTCTCTGCCTCTGCCTCTGCCTCCGCCTCTGCCAACTGCTCAGCCAACAGCGCGCACAGTGGGAATTTCAGTTCCAGGGGCAGCATCGATTTGAGCATCGCTTACAATGTCCAGCAACAACAGTTAAATGTACACGGTGAGTTCCAAAATACCCCCCACCTACTCCCCAACCCCTCCCCCCCCCCTCGCCAGCCACTGCTTGATCCACTTAAGTTCAACAAGTTACAGGAACACTTGGAATGAAACAGTTTTTTTTTTGCAATGTCCAAGCAGTTTCATTATACAAAATTATGATTTTCCCACATTTGCCTTTTTGATAATGTTGGATTTTTTATTTAAATAATATTATTATTTTAATTGCTTGATTTACAAAATGCTATTAGGAATATTTAAATTGTAGGAGAAGTTTTATAATATTTTTTTTATTCGATCGAAATTAGGATTTTGAAACATTTACATTTTTGGTTTGTCGCCTTTATAAAATAGATTATATTTAAAAAATATATTTATTCAAATCATATTTGAAATAGCCGGTAATTTAAAAAATAAAGCGTATTATCCGCAATTAGATACAAAATACACTTAATTTTTTTATTATCAGCATCTTTATAAATAAAGCATAAGATCAAAAACCCCAAAAAACGAAATATTTTCTTAAACATTTCCGACGAGTTCCGACATTCAATTTCGCCGGAAGTACAAATTAAATGTGGACTGAAACAGTCACTTTAAGTGAGGTTAGGTTAGGTTATAGGGTTGTCGATAAGAGTTGTGAGTTGAGATGCCGCGGATCCGAAATCCATGGAGACCAAAGAAACCGAGTCAGAAGCGAGTTCAATTCGAGTCCTTCTTTGAAAAGGCTCCCTAGTCTTCTTGGGAGATTCTTCTTCCTCATTCCTGCAGCTTCTGCAGAAGTCTCACTTTAAGTTAACAGTAGCGACATTTCAGACTTGAGCAAACTAAACTAGAAAATTGACATTGAAAGTTTACTTGAAAAGTTTTCCGACTTTGACTTGCGATAAAGTTAATCGCTTGGCAGAGTGAAATGCGAATCGAAGGAAACCACAGTGGATCGAACAAGCAAAAGTTCCCAGCCAAATATGTTACTCAGTGAATGTGAGTAAGTTTGAGATACATATATAATTAATTGCCGATATCCATTGCAGTTATACGCTGTCGCGATCTGCAGCGCTCCCACGGCTCCGGCGGCATCAATGCCTACGTCAAGGTGGCGCTGGTGGCGACCAACGTTGGCCAGAAGGATCAACCGGGCGCCCGGCCTGGCCAAGGGACCGTCGGTCGCTTCCAACGCACCGCCGTCCATCGTCACTCGAGTCGGCCGTATTTTGATGAGCGCTTCAAGTTCCATGTGGCGGCGGACATGTTGCATGCCACATCGCAGATGCAGATGCAGCTGGCCGTGTGGCATCGGGATCGTCATTTGAAGTGAGTACGAGTAAGGTCAATAGCAGTCAGACAGTGTGCTCCATAAGTATTCATCTCGGCATGTCATTCAACCCCCACATGACAAGACACCAGACTGGCAAAAGACTGAGCCAAGCTAAAAAGACTGAGAGCTGGCAATCTCCGCCGTTGGCTCAGGCATCACCTCTCAGTCTAATTGCAACGCTTTTCCTGTAGCACACTTTGTCTCATTGCCCACTTCCTGCACATCGATAAACAAGGGTTAAGACGGGTTGGGAAGGGGGTGGGGTGGACAGGGGAGGGGAGGGGAGGTGTGTGTGTGCTGCTTCCACAAATCCAGAGACACATCCAGCGGCTGCGCACTGAGGTCCAAGTCCAAGCACGTCTCTAGGCCACCTTCGTAGCGCTTTCCAGAAAGTACAAAAAATAAATAAATTCATACTGTGCCTGGGCTCCACTCTCGATGCCCTGGCCGAAAGGGTATTTTGACTACGTTGTGAAATGTGTAACGCAAATAATACAAAAAAAGAAAAGTTAGTCTATTTAAAAAATAAAATCAGATTTCTTATTTGACTTAAATTTTCTTAAACTTTTTTTTATTGTTGCTATTGGTTCTTAAATAATTTAGTAATAATCCCATCTATTAGCCATTTTTCGAAATATATAGAACATGCATTTATCTAAAAAAGTTCTTGACTAGCTGTAAAAGGTACAAAAATTAAATGTTGTTTGAAAAAACTTCTTCAAAGATTCCAAAGACTCTAACAAGTTTTTTTTATATACACTCTGATCAAATTTGCTTAAAAATTCGACAGTTGAAAATTAATATTCTTATTTATTTACTTATTTGCTGTGTTCGTAGGAAAGAAAAAGATTAAGTGGTATGGATAAAACTTGACAGACTTTCAAGATGATGATGATGACTAAATAATGTCTGATTTATCTTAAGGCTCTTTTAAGAAATATCAAAATAACAGAATTGTATGTTAAATGTTTTTTGTTTTTTTTTTTAAGAAATATTCCAGTGCTCTGCAAGAGCATCAAATAGTCGGTGTGCCAAAGACATCACGACTTTATTGTTATGGTTCGGCTTTGGTTCGGTTCCTTGGGGTTCGGGTTTCGAGTGTCGGGTGTCGGGTGGCGGGTGGCGGGTGGCGGGTGGCGGGTGTCGAGTGTCCGTATCAGTTCTCCCCAAGAAGTGGTGTGTGCTTTGTGCTGGGCTCTCAGTTCGAGTGTTAAGCTCGCGCGACGCAGACGCAAAAACGGCACAGGCTGGCAACGCTGCGGACCGCCAACAAAATCGACGGCGTGTAAACCGAAGCTGGCCAAACAACAAATGCTGAAAAGTGTGTGTGCAAAGTTAACGAATTAATGAAATTCAACAAATTGCAAATAATATTATACACAATAACAATTTGCAAATATTCATGTTGTTTTTTTTTTGACCATTTTTTATTGTTGCCATTAACATGGAAAAAGTGTCGAGTGTGTAAAGTGTGTGGCACATGTAAATACCCTGTGTTTATTTCATGAAATCCATGAAATTGTTTGCATTCGCCTGTGTGTGTTGGCAGTGCTGTCACGAGTCGAGAGTTGGGAATTTGTGCTGCCAGCTAAAAAGTATGCAACACAAAATTATATAACTGTTGGCGTGCGAGTTTCAATTTGTGTTTTCTTTCTTTTTCGTAGCATACTTTTGGGCATGCTGTTAAATAGAAACTATGAGCAGCAACTGCCACAATTTATGACTGCTTGCTGGTGTGCGTGTGTGTGTCTGTGTGTGTGTGTGTGTGAATTTCAATTGCTTTGCAGGTGCGTGTGAAATGTTGTTTCTAAACGCGTTTCACCACTGACTGAGCGCTAAGTTAATTGAAATTCAAGGACAATTGCCAAAACTGGGCAGCTGACCTGTGTCCCGGAGTTTTACTCTTTTTCATTCCATCAGTCTGTCATTTAGTCAGTGCTTATGTCAAATCGATAGGAGCATTTCATTATGCAATGGCCACAGGTCAAAACCGCTCTGGCATTCCCATAGAGTTTGCCCATCTAATTGATATACTCAACTAGCTAAATGCACGCCAGGGAATCACCAACACACACACACACAAACACACACACATATATATATATATATATACTTGGAGCATTTGTTATGCATGCATAATGAAAACATTTCGAAAATAGTTGTGTATTTCCAAATGCCTCGTTAAGCATTTTAAGCAAATTTACTCAACGACAAGTGCTGTGAATTATTCATTGCCTACTTTTAGGCACCGTGTGTGTTACTGTGTGTGTGTGTGTGTGTGTGTGAGCTTTGGCAACAGTTTCATTCGCTCAGTCGTTTAGCAGCTACGCAGCTTGTTACATTTTTAATGCAGTGGCCCCATTTTCGAAATTTACTCAAGGTGCACAAAGTTGAGGGGGCCCAAAAAAAAGAAATAAATACAAAAATACATAAAGAAAACCGAAAAAAGAAAGCCGAATGCCCGTTTTGCAGAGCCCTCTCCTCACCCCACCTTTCGCCCGAAAACCAAGCCAAGTACTTCAACAAACGACTGTCAGACAAATAGGCGATTGCAATCGCACAAGTTTGGCGCTGCAGCGACTAAAATCAATAAAACTGACCCAAATACGCGGGCAAAACTTCGCAGCCGGACAAGAGGGAAGAGCAGAGACAGTGGGGTGAAGGAGACAGCGGGGTGAAGAACACAGCGGGGTGAAGGAGACAGCGGGGTGAAGGAGACAGCGGGGTGAAGGAGACAGCGGGGTCGAGGAAAGCGCAGAGCATAGAGAAGACGCAGCAGTACACAGAGAAAAAAAATTAAGAATTCCCAAGAAATAAAATCAATCTCGGATCTTTTTTTTTTTAATGATTAAATTTTAGATTAAAGGATTTTTTATTTCACTACCAGCAAATATTTAAATAATATTTCGATAGAAATCAAGTATTTTGAGTAAGAGTTGCTGCCACTTTAAGCTCATTTACATATATTCATAATTGAACAATTAAATGCTTAAGTCGCGAAATTTCAGTTAGCCAATGTTATAAATAATATTATAAATATTCAAAAAAAAACTGTATTAATCTCGAACGATTAGAGTTCGTTTTTTCCAGTGCAATACAGCTAAAGAAGCTTCGAGCGTTTATTTATTTATATATATTTTAATATTTTTAAATATTATAATTAATAAATTCGAATTCTTCAATTAAACATGATTGAAATTCTACGAGTTATAACAGAGAATCAGTTGAATCTTATGATTACTTCAAACTTGAATTTGTGTGCCTAATGTGAGTTAAATTAATTGAAACTCGACATTTTATGTTTGAATAATTCATTCGATTAACATACAAATTACAAGTGAATGAGCTGAATTTTAGAATTAATTTCTTTCTGTGTATTCGGTAGAGAAGCTTCGAGCATTTCGCTACAAAGTGTAACACATGTGAGATACAAAGCGCACTTCCGGGGCCAGGAACATGGCTTATGGTTCTTGGCTCTCGGGTCTCGGCTCTTGGCTGAATAGCTTTGTGGCCCAAACTGGATCTATGGAAATGCCAATGCTCGACAGCTTAGGCGCTAATTGATTTATGTCACGTTCTGCGTGTCTGAAGCGGAAGTGTGCAAGGCAGCCGTGGAATATGGCTTAAAGGGGGCTGCGGAAGGGGGTGGGGGGGGGGTAGGAAGTGGCAGACAGACTTAGTTAGGTCCACGTAATACGTATGTATATAAATAGTAAACAAAATGCCAGTGCAACGTGACGCAAAGGCCACCAAAACAATCACCATTTTCTCGGAAAGCGGAAACGGAAGCGCCGCCTTGTCAGTTGCTATCGAGTGGCCTTTAGACAACTGCACACAGCTATATACAATACATATGTATGTGTGTATGTTTATTAGGTGTTTCACCAAGTGCTCTGCTGATTTGTTGTGGCTGCTAAAACTTGCAACATTCTCGAAGGTCAAAGGCTGATGTAATGCAATTGCAATCATGATAAGCCAAGTTAATTGCACTCGCAACTCTCTCACCTCTTCTTCTTCTACTTCTACTTCTCCTTCTAACCGGTACAACAATGTATGCCAGAGATAGCAGTGGGCGTGGCAGTCCTTAAAGTCCCACACGTTTGTTTCAAACTTTAACCGCGCCCCTTTTCGCCACGCAATACCGTCAAAAGCTGATTTGTTTTTGGCTCACTTTTTTCCTTAATAATTGGCAACAACAAGTTGGCTTAAATGTTATGGTCTTCAGCGAGATTGTGCGCCTAACTGTATGCAGTAAAATGTATACTGTTCGGATTAAGACAACACATCTGTGTTGCACAAATCTGATGATAATTTCGAAAAAAGTGTGTTCCTCAAATGTCAGAGAAATCACTTTCCAATTTTATTTTCAAAGTCACCAACAAAAGGCCATCATAAATTTATTTCAAATTTCAACAACATTCTTATTGATTAGGCACATCACTTAAACAATGAAATATTCAATTGAATTTAATTTAAAATACAATTTACAATTTTCGATTTAAAATCTCGCAGCAAATACAATTCTAGTCACAAGTCAATTAAAAGCCAACTCCGAAAATAACTTTTGGAAATTTTCTTTATTTATAAAGTAGCTGTTGGTAACTAGATACTGTTAACTTGGCATATAGATAAAGACACTTTCTTTACACACCACTTTAATTAAAGTTGCAAATTCTTTTGAAGCATTTTAAATATTTAAATTTAAATATTTTTTAAAGAGCCTCGACAATCGAAATATTTGCGGAGAGGAAATTTGAAAATCCTGCTTGAATCAAGTTTGAAAAATATTCAAACTTATCGAACTTTTGAGACCTTTTTTTTAAGTAAATAATTATAATAATAATTTGTTTTTCTCACAGACGCAGCGAATTCCTCGGTTGCCTCACATTTCCACTGAGCACTTTGGCCGAGCAGTCGAGCTGCAGTGCATCGGGATCCTACAAGTTGCACGCCCAGGGATGCCTTCATAGCTGTCGCAGTCAGCAGCGCGTTCCAGTCAACGTCACGCCCACAAGCCGTCCAAAAGAGGAGGAGGAGGAGTTGGAGCAGGAACAGAAGCAGGAACAGGAACAGGAGCTGGAGAAGAAGAAAAAGGAGCAGCAATTAAGATTGAAAGAAACTGGAGAAAACAACAAGAAGATGACAACAACGATGGCAGCAGCACTGAAAGCCAGCAACACGAACAACACGAACAACACGAACATCATCAACACCACCGCCGATGACGTCATCAGCATCAGCATCGATGGCAAACCGGACGAGCAACTGGGACATCAGCCGATGGTGTTGAGTAAAAAGGCGTTGCATCAACGCGATGCCGATGAGAATTTGTTCTTACGCTTCCTCGAACTGGATCCACCAGCCGATGGCAATGCGAATAATACAACAACAGCAACAGCAACTGCTGCAGCAGCAGCAACAGCGACCGGAAACAGCAGCACTTCCGGCGCATCGGGTGCGATTTCCGGTGGCTTAAACGTAGCATCATCGAATCCGAATGCGAACTCCAATTCGAACTCGAATGCGAATGCGAATCACATGAACGGCGGCAGCGCGACGCGACGTTGCTCAACACTGGCCACGGGACGCCAGCCCACGGGCCGAACGCCCTTCACGATGACGAAGCGGTTGACGCGAACGGAGGAGCGGGGCTTCGGCTTCTCCATCGTCTGGACGCATCCGCCGCGGGTGGAGAAGGTGGAGGGGGGCTTGTCGGCGGATCGCTGCGGCATCCTGCCGGGCGACTATGTCATATTTGTGGACAAGCACAACGTGGTCACGATGCCCGAGGCTGATGTTCTGAATTTGATACGATCGCAGGGCTCGGCCTTGACGTTGGAGATATTCAGAAGGTCAGGCGCGGGCGCCAACATGGCCAGCAATATAACAACGGTGACGGTCAACACGGCCAGTCTGAATAGTCAGAGTCACAGTCAAAGTCACAGTCACAGTCAGAGTCACAGTCAGAGTCACAACTACCAGCCTCAAATTCAAACACAGCAACAGGAGCTGGCAACAAACACAACAACAGCAGCAGCAACAACAGCAGCAACAGTAACAGCAGCAACAACAACACCCGCAGCAACAGCAGCAACACCCGCAACAACAACAACGTTGCTGCAACGCACGAGCAGCACACGTGCCCCATTTGGCGGCAACCAGCCGAGTCGTCCTGCCACCGCCTGCTCCGGCACCACGTCCTCCATCGAGGCGGCCAAGCGGCGGCTGCATCTGCCCCAGGTCACGTTCAGCAAGGAGGTAGGCAAAGGCGTCATTGTCTAAGTGCCCCAATCAAGCGCCCACCCCCAGCCCCCAACAAACATGCCACCTGCCACCTGCCACCTGCCACCTGCAACGCTCTCCAATTGCATTTTTTCTGCTTTTTTTTTATTTTTTTTCCCTTCGCTTTTCACTTTGTAAATATCTTTAGCGCCTTATTGTTAAGTTTATTTTTTGTAACCTTTAAGTTTGCCACACGAGCTTATAAACATACGACTACATTATATTAACATATTTTTATATTATTACTATTATTATTATACATTTTTTTTTGCTTCCCTGCGTCCCACACATTTAAACATTTAAAATCCCCACGCTTGACAATAAAATTAATTCTTTTTGGTTTTATGTGAATTTTACTTTTTTTTCACTTTTATTGGTTTTGCTTTTTTTGGGTTTATATTTTTTATGGCAAAATTAATTAAATTATTTTTTTTTATGCCCAGTTAAGTTGCCAGTTAACTAACTGAAAGATAGTTGGGCCAAAAGAGTCGTATAGGAAAAATCAGTGTTAATTAAATTGGACTTATTTCAGAGTAAAGTTTATTTATATTAAAAACTTTGAGTATTGGACCTTTGGCATTGAATACCTGAAAATTCTTTAGTTCTTTTTAATTTTGATAATTATTTCGATCCACACAATTTCTTCACATTAAATCAGTTCAATTGCAAGATTCTTAAGGATCTTTATTTGAAGCCTTTCTAAAAGATTGTTTAAAATCTTAAACTTGTGAAACTCGTCAAGACGCCTTTGATTTCTGAGTATCTTCCTAAAACTCCTTCAGTTGCCATTTCTCAAGGTCAATATCAATGAAGGTCAATAGTCAAGTTGAATTTTCGTTAATATTCTTCGACAATTTATTCTTAACACAAACGAAGCTATCAATATCTGTTATTATAGATATTTATTATGTATATTATAGATATTTATAATGTATACTTTCAGTAAACAGTTCCTGGGTCAATAATTGGCAGTAAGAACAAAAAGAGAGAAAACCACATTCGATTCCAAACTGCCATGCTTATAAGAACAGTTATGCATACAAAATATTCCATTACCAATTTTCCGATTGAAGTTCTTATTGGAGTTGTGTTAATCAATGTGCACGATAGATGGCTGGCACTGCTTTCGCTTACCGCTAGGTGGCGTGTGGCAGCCCTGCTTACCATCCAAATATCGTTGAGTGTGACAGCCCTGCCTGTCACCGATAGCTCAACACAAAGTTTGATCGAGGATTTTAGGACGTTAGTCAACCGCAGCCAACTTCACTAGAAAGCGCAACCAACTTTAAGTTATTCAAAATCAAACTGAAACTTTGAATGAATTATTAAATATAGTTAGTTCTTTCCACAATATATCTAATTCTCTCGCTTCTCCAATTGATCCACAGTCCATAGTGCCCATCACGGATAATCGGCGGCGTTTCCTGCTGCAGCTCATCAGTCGCGAGCAGAATTTCACGGCGGCTCTGCACTTTGGAGTGCAGCGCTTTGTGCAGCCTTTGGTGGAGCGCAAGGATCTGATATCGCCGAATGATCATCGCACGCTGTTCCAGAACATCGATGAGCTGCTGCGCATTGCGGAGGATATATTGGAGCAGCTGTGCAGCAACGATCAGGATCAGGAGCCGCACATGAATTTCGCCTCAAGGGTTTATCTATCCAAAACGACGGCGATTTGTGCCGCCTACAAGAAATATTGCAATGGAATTAAGCGAGCGGATTGCGTTTTGGTCAACAAGTCGAGGCAAACGGGCTCCGAGTTCATAGCCTTCATCACGGAACCGGCTGTGCCCCGAAAGCGTCCCGATCTCACAATGTTCATCCATCGGCCGCTGCAGCATTTTCGAGAGATTTTGAAATTGATGCAACTGCTCGCCAGCAATTGTCACGTGGATACCGAGGAGCATAAGAATTTTACAACTGTGATCAATGAACTGCAGGCCGCCTATCGTGAGATCACCGTAAGCAGCGGTTTGATGGAGCCCCTAGGCGAGGGACGTCCCCTATTGACCCTGCAGGATCTCGAATCCCGCATGGTCTTCACCAAGTGCAAGCCCTTCACTCTGGCCGTCCAGGGTCGTCAGTGGATTTTTGGCGGCGATCTGTCGCGCGTCGAGGGCCGATCAATAAAACCCTATTGGACTCTGCTCTTCAGCGACATCATCGTCTTCGCCAAGGTCAGTCGAGACCGGGTGCTCTTCATCACCGAGGAGCCCATTCCTATTGCCAATGTGGTCGACTCCTGCTTTCACATGCGCAAGAAAAGTGAGTCGATTCCCTTTCATTTTTTTTTGTACTATTCAGATCTGGGAATACTGATTAGTATTTGTTTTGATTTCATGTTTTTCAAGTTTTAGTTTCGGTTCAGGATTTAGGTTAGGTTCGCGAACCGGTTTATAAACCCCCGTGAACTTAAGGTTTCGGTTATCAAATTTTGCTTCAATTTAAAAGTTTTTTAATAATTAAATTATTTTTTTAAATCAGTTAAATTTTATAATATGAAAATGTAAATAAGTAATTAAACTAATTTTGTGTTTTCAATATGACCTTTTATACTATTATATATAAAAATATATGTATATATATATGATATATGTATAAGTAGAAAAATAATTGATTGAAAGCGTTTTTTACGAGCATTTCTAGACTCTTGAAAAAAATCAGTTAAAATTACAATTAATTCAAAAAGTAGTTAAAATAAAATCAAAGCAAATTTTAAACTAATTTAGTGTTTAGTGAAATAATCAACTTACTTAATTAAATAACTATCATTTGCTGGAAAAGCTTCAGTATTTTATGTTGCACCTACGAGATGCCGAATAAAAAAGTTAATCAATATTACCAGTTCTGATTTAACGCGATTTTTTACTCACTGCAATCGTCTTTAAATCCTGCAGCTACTGAGTTCCGTCTGACTGTCGATCCGAATGGACGACTGGCCGAGAGTCCAACCGGCTACTGTGCTCCGGATCTGTCGAGGACTCCCAAGCGCGGCGCCAGACGCAAGAGTCTAATACTCCGAGCTCCTTCCCTGGAACTGAAGGCAGTCTGGCAGAATCTCCTGCAGCGTCAAATGTAAGTCGAACTTGTGCGAATTCTATTTCTATTTTCTATTACCCTTAGGTAATGTTGTTCCTCATCAGTTACCTTAAGAGCTTTACTTAATTTTAAAGTGTTTACAGATTTGATGGTTCTACAAGAACTCAGAAATTTTTTAATTCTCCTTTTAATCCCCAACTGACTAATGATTAATGATAATATGATAATCCTGATGTTTCTTCTGAACTTTATTTTTTGCTTTCTTATCTGCCACTCAAAATATGATTATATGAGCATGCTTCCAGACCTTTTAGCTTTTCTCATCTTTCCAAATATTTAGGAAGTGTGTGGGATTTTACCGAACCCCTGTCATGATCTTTACTGATTTTTAATTTTCACATAAAATGTATGTGATGATCAAGAACTCTCTAGTTTTCTTACATCATGCTCCAAGTCCTTAAACACTTTTTACTATCCAAAACGCAGTAAAAGACCATGGGTTATCTTAGAAATCCTCCAACCCGAAATGCTTTTTAAACCCTTTCTTTCTTTTTCCATCCGAAATGGATGAGGTTCCTTCCTTTAGCCTTTCAATCGTCAAACGAATCCAATTTGAGACTAATCGATCTTTCATTCTAGATTTTTGGTGAATGCCGCACTGGGTTCAACGCCACTGTCCAGTCCGTTGGACTCGCCGGATGTGCTGAACACGCTGGTGCCGCTGAGCGATATTGGCATGACATCCGCATCGATGGGATCGATGAAGCTGCCATCGCTGGACAGCATCAATCTGAAGCAGCAACAGCAGCAGCTGCAGCAGCAGCAGCAGAAACAGCAGGTGCGTCTCTTTCGCAGCAAGCGCCTGGACAGCGCCGATTCCTATGAGAATCTGCAGCGTTTGGCCAGTGCGCTGGCCGTACCGATGGGGTGTCCGCCCCAACCAATGGGTGCCGGTCATGTCTCCGTCTCTGTCTCAGTCTCGGCCACTGGCTCTGGCTATGGCTCGGTGTCTGTCTCCGCCGCTCCCTGCATTACGGCCAGCACACAGACCGCTCAGCAGCTCTGTTCGGCATCGTTGCCCTCACGCACCACTTCACCCGTCACCCGTGGTCGTAATCATGCCAGCAGCTGTGGCGGCTCCATGCCGAACGGTGTGGGAAACGCAGCTGCTGTCGTGCCTGACAATTCGCTGCGTCGCTTCTATACCAACAGCTCCTGGCTAAGCAGCAGCGCCAGCTTAACGGCTAACACGCAGACACAGGCACAGACTCAGACACAGACACACACACATAATTCGGGACAGAATTCGGTACAGAATTCGGCAGACAATTCGGCACAATCGCTGCCGAGTGCGAGCAGTAAGTGTTTGACAGCCATTCCAGAGGCGACCGCTGAACCGGCGGCATCGGTGGCATCGATAGCGCCAAGACATGCACAGAAATTGCTCGAGTTCAGTTTGAGTTCGGTGGGTCGTTCGTTCATCGACGAATCGTCGGTGAATGTGACGCAGCAGGTGTCGCTGACAACGCCCGAAACGCCGACGCCAAATATATCGCCCAGTTCGCAAGTGTGCAACTCAGATGCCTTTTCCAATGACTTTGTGCCGCCGACAACATCAGCGGTTAAATGTGTTAACGCAACCATACCGTTGGCCGAGTTCGGCGGCTCTTGGGATTTGTTGGAGTTGGATCTGCAGCTGAATGAGGTGAATTTGGATCCGTGCTATGACACGGATGTCGAGGAATGCATCTTTTTGGGCGATAAAGTGCGAACTGGTGGCTGCATTCGCCAAGCGGATGATAGTGATGATGATGCTGATGATAATGATAACGATGATGATGATGATGATAGCATTGTTGTTGACGATCCCTTTGGCATGCTGCCCACCAAGCCGACGCCGCCGGATTCATTGGATCTGTGATTTGACTTTTGGCTCTTAACTGACACGGACACGGAAATTCAAACACGAACGCGAACGAGAACACGAACGCAAATACGAACGCAGACGGGTGGTCAAGTTATTCACAGTCCTCAGCCAGTATCCGTATCAGTATTAGTATCAGAGTCAGAATCCGAATCAGAATCCGGAACAGAGCCAGAGCCACGCCTCCCAACGCCCAACACAACCCCGCCCGACTTGCACACAAGCACAATCTATGAATAAAAGAGCTTAGACTACCACCCTAAAAAACAACAACAACACTGAACTAGTGAACAAAACACGAAAGTACAACTAAAAACTTCGGATTATCGAATTTTCATTGCCCTTGCAGTTGGTTAAAGTCCTTTGATTCTGATGAAATTTGGTCAGTTTATTTAAAAGTTGTTTCCAGTAGAATTTGTGGAGTTTCATAAAGATATGTTTAGGATTATAGATCTTATAGAATATTATAGTGATTCAAGTCAAGGGAAAAAACCAATCTGTAACAAGTTTTATACTGTAGTTAAATTGTAGATAAGGTCGACTGATTCTTCTAGTTTTAGAGTCACCTTTTGAGTTTTATTATAATATATATTTTAATACTTTTAGAAGATATTGGTCCCTGAGATAAAAAGTTAATCTATATCATGTTTTATCCAGCAGAATTGTATGGGATATTGTCATCCAATTCTGGTGAAATTTTGTCAGTTTATTTGAAAGGGACTATATGTAGGCGTTGCCGAGTTTCACAAAGATATGCCAAAGATTATAGATCGTAAAGGAATTAAAGTATTTCAGCCCAAATCTCGCTGAGTTCAAAAGTCAATCTGCAACAAGTTTTATGCAGCAGATATAAAAGAATTTAGTTAGTATATGTAGCGGATGAATTTGGAATTTCCCAAGTTTTAGCAAAGAATAAGTTTTGGAATTTATAAAGGTAAAGAAATCAAGGACAAATTTGAAACAATATCTTAGATACAACTTATAGACTGCAATTTGTAACAAGTTTCATGTGAAAATATGACATGACCTACATCAGCTATATAAGTCAGATATAAGTGACCCAATCTGCAAGGGTGTTGAACTCTCTCTTTCTTTTCAAAAAGCTACCTCGTTGCATACAAGTTCTTGTCTTTGCCTCTCTTTCTCTGTCGCTCTCTCCCTCTCTCTCTCTCTCCGTCTCGAGCTCGATTTTCTCGCTCTCCCTAACGGCCAAGATTGCTTTGACTTGTGCTTTAAGTAGAAGCTGAATTCCACCAATGCTTTTGCCAACCTTAGTAAATGATCAATTGATCCAACGAGTATCTAGTAAGCAAATGAGTGTGATCTATCTAAAACGAATGCCTTATGGGGTAACTGTAACTCAAAACCGAAACTAGACAAATTAAAAAACAATGGAAAAGAACAAAATATAATTAGCATAAAGGAAAAAAAAAACGATTCTTTGCTTACAAATTGATGCCTAGATGATCTGAGGGATCTCTGCGAATATACAAATCCAAGTATTAGTATTGAATGGAGTTGAATCATGTCCTGACATTGGAACGAGTATTCAAGTCTTTTGTATGATCAAATTGTACAAAATCTTTTGATAATCAACTACGAATTGAATTGAATCTTTTGTATATGCACAGCTAAATAAAAAAAAAAGATGGAAAATGGTTAATTATAGTTAGTAAAATCATATTTAAATCGTATTACATGTGCTGCCTATGAATGCACTCAACATTCGCATTTTGCTTCCATTCAATATTCGCGTACTCTTAATTTTCACATTAACATTCACTCGGTGAATTGAGTGCATTCATTCAGCGCAGCACTTTGAATAAACAAAGCAATTGTCGATTACGATTTCGATTAATATATACCATATACATATATATACATATATATTTATACTCGTATCTCTATATACTCTTGTCTTGTACTCATATTATTCATTCAGCAAATTATTGAATAATTGGGAAAAGAATAGTTGTGTACACATATATAAATACATATGTATGTATGTGTAAGATTCTAGTTAATATCGTAACTAATTCTTAAATAGTTATTTATAGTTTAGTATTTATTAGTGTAGTTCATATATGTCATAGATAGTCAAATATACACACATACACTACACATTATATATATATATTTATATATGTACATATATACAAAACGCTAACCACCGCTAGGTGGCGCCCGACACATACTACAACTTGTTTTATAATCGTATTTACATATATACTTATACCTATTCGTATTAATCGTCTCAAATGTTTTTTGCCGCCTAAAAATAAAACGTCAAAAAAATTGCTTCCATTTTGTAGCCAAAAAAAAAGAAGAAGAAAGAAGCAAGAAAAGTTATAATGAAACTATTGTTGTTATCGTTGTTGTTTATACTTACACATATTAATTATCCATTATGTCCATTGTCTAGTTATGTCTTAGTCTAGTCAGTAATTGAATTAGTCTGCTCCAATTCGGTTTTATTGAAACTTAAGTTAACCGTTAGCCAAAAACTGCTGCCATTCCAATATTTTGTAGGTCACACACACAAATTTTCTGGCCAAGTTCGGTGTACATAAAATCCTTCCTGACATTAAATCATATTTAAGTATATACGCTATATATAATCTATATAACTGTAATCGTAATTGTAACTGCAACTGCTACTGTAATTGTAACTGTAACAATCTTTGCTCAGTCCCAGGCACCAACTCGCTTATATGTATACTCATTCGGACCCAGTCAACAGGGCGGCTTAAAGTATCGTTATACTTAGATACAAACTTAGTTAGTTATGTTGTTCCCCTATCTAAATACGGGAATCTCTTGAGCAGTCAAAGTCAATTATTTCCAGTTATGACTTGCACTTTGTTGCCTTTTAATGTAGTCATAATAAACACACACAGACACACACATCCTTTACACACACAAACTCACACACTCCTCCAACAAGTTGAGGCTGGCACAAGGACAAATTCACAAGGGAGAGGAGGCTCTTAATGAGCATTTGCATATTGCATAATGCATCTCAAATACGACTACTTACTTTGTACACAGCTTTTATTTGCTTTCTGTCGATTTCTCTCCTCCTTAACTTTGTCAAGTTGCGTATTGGAATTACTCATTAATTTCACTAAGTTAGTCTTCTTCTTCACTAAAAAAAGTCTTCTTTTAGGCGACGACTTGTCGGAGTTTTATATTTTGAATACAACTTTTACTGAAGTTAATGACACAGTTATTTAATTATATTATATTATATGGCTTACTTTGATTTTAATTCAAATTTATATTTATAGAGCTAATGAAGTTGAAGAAGAGACAATATTTTAAATTTTTGAACGTCAACTAATGTCTAAATTTAGAAATTTTATAAAACTTTAAAAGAAGCCAAAATATGCAACAACAACAAAAAATTAATAAAAGTTGAATAATCATGACGCTATTAATTTTAAAGTGATACTTTAAATATATAATTTTGTTTGCATATTTTTCATTTGAAATCATCAGCAAATATAGTCGAAAAATATTACTTTGGAAGATTAGTTACATTCAATTAGACTTGACTTTAAAGCATTAAACAAATTAACTTTATAATTCGTTTTAAATTTTCTAGATATTAGGAATTTATTTATTTATTTAACAATCTAGTGCACTAATTTTATTTAATTTTTAATTTTAATTTAAAATATTCATGTAATAAAATTCACAGATTTTCAAACTATTTCAAGATACTGTGTGGCCTCAACAGCTGTGTCGCCCTGTTAGACTGCATTGAACGTCTATAAAGTTTGATTTGATCAAAGCTGAGTACACACTCAAGTACACACACATAGATACTATATAAACACACCTTACAAGTGAAAACATATAAAGTATACGCCTCGTTTGCGCGGTGCCCCATTGAGCAAATTTGTGTTGCCATAGCCGTAGCTTAATTCTCCCTTCTACCCTCGCATTAAGCTATATATACCTATTATGTAATCTCATATATTATATATATACACACAGACACATACACATGCATATACATATATATAGATAAATATGTGTATATGATGTATTGTCCAAGTGGCGCTTCATGTTATCGTACTTGTACTTAGTATGTGTGTCTAGGATTGTTTATAACAAAATATTTGTTCATTTAGTATTATTATAGTTTTGTTGACATTTAGCCTCTGGTGAGAGAGATGTGAAGTTGCAAAGTTATCGAAGACTATATACATATATACACACATATATAATGATGATGATGATATGAGTTTGAGAAACGATGAATAATAAAAACAAAATGATTCTTTGACTAAAAACGCTTGTGATGTTCTTTTTATTTAAATTCCTACCAAAAAAAAAAAAAACCAATTCTCCAGCCAAATGAAACTAAAAACAAAAAAAAAGAAACCCACCGAGCACTCACTTTGTACCACTCTGTACGTTGCCCAAAATGTTATTTATAGCCGTTCCGCATATCAAAAAAAAAAAAAAAAAAAAAAAAAAAAAAAAACAATTCTCTTCCCGGTCCCGGTTTATCCTGCGTTTAAATTGGTTAACCAGAAAAACCAGAAAATCTAGAAATTTGATCAAATTAAAAATTGTGATGGACTCAATTTTAGTTTAGTTTAGTTCTATTGCAAAACTTCTTCTGTCGCTTCTTTCATTATATTTCCAAATACCAAATTCGCTTATTTATCGTTATCGTAATTTATTGTGTTGCATTTGTATTGTTGTTGTTGTTTGTTGTTGTTGATTTCCTTAATAAGCGTTATCGTTATCGTTATCGTTGTGTGAACCTCTTAAAGTGCAAGCGTTTTTAATCAAAGATGGCCAAAACCCGCGAGTTTTTATTGTTTCTGTTGTTTCTCGAAAGCCAAGTCAAAAGCAAATGATATGTCAAATCAAAAAAAAAAAAAAGCAATAAGTCGAATGGCCAAAGAGCAAACTCAATTCTTCGAATCAAAGTCAAAGACAAGAACATTGAATGCACAAGACGAACAAATTAATTGAAAAGCAAAGAAAATTCTGTTTGAAATGAATAATGAGCCCATCACAAATTTTAATTTGCAAGCAACGTCGGGCAGCTCTCTGTGTGTGTGTGGTGGGTCAGGGTGGGTCAAGGTGGGTCAGGTGGGTCAGGTGGGTCAGGGTGGGTCTGGTTCACATTCTAACCAAGCGATAACTCAACGCGACTCTTGCAGCAGCGCGGCACAAACCATGGCCATGCCGTGGAGCAAATCGAGCTGCTGATCGATGAGAAATGTCGCATCCTCAACAAGACGGGCACACCGAAATCGAGTGCCCTGCACTTGGCCAACTGGATGAAGGGTCAACTGGACAAGCAACAGCAGCAGGCTCGACTCGTGGCCATCGCACGGTCCGAGGAGGATGTGAGTGCCGACGACGAGCAGCTGATTTTCAATAGCGACAGCGAACAGGACGAACGCATCATTTATTGGACACGCCAGCAGCTGGAGAAGCGCACCAAGGAGCTTAACCTGGCCAAGGAGAATGGCGGCCTCTCGGCCAAGCCCAATTTCGGGGGCAAGCGATTGAGCGGCGTCGAGGAACTGAGCTTGTGCGCCGCCTCCGACATCTACTCCGAGGCGGAGGTCATCCCCAGTCAGATCAGTCAGTCGCATAGCACCACATCCGACAGCCAGGTGAGTCTTCATATTCATTTAAATTAGGATATAAATATTTACTACAGATGGGCGTGTCTAAAGCTTTGTTAGTTTCTTTCTTTTTTTGTAAACAACTTTAATAAACCGATTTGATTTATGAGCTTAGGTTTGAGGCAGTTGTAGATTCTACAAATTTATCATTATGCTAGGCAGCTAACTCTTCCTGACTTGGCAAATCTGTTGTAGTCCCTTCTTAACCCTCTAACGCCTACAACTTTTGATTTTTAATGAATTTAGTTTCAGTTACAACGCTATTAAAGCAAATTCGATTTGTATCAGTCATTCTCTTTGCACTATTTGAGAATTTGTTGGACTGCCTAATTTTGTGTTCTCATGACTTTTGCTCGAGAGTTAAAGGGACTTTTGCTGAAGTTCGATTGAAATTTTAATTATCCAAATAAAACATTTTTTTTAAAGAATCATTTTATTTCCAAAGCTATGTACCCAAAAAAAAAGTCCACATATATATTCTAATATCCCAAAGAAGCACACATTTCCATAAGAAAAGTAGTTTTTTTTTATTGGTGTTCATTCGATAAGTTTTGACTTTTCATATAATTTTAAAACCCTGAAGCTCGATTTTAATTTCAGACCCATGGTTTCTTGGGCAAATCTTCTTAGAACTCGCTTGGAATCAAAAATAATTTATTTTTACTTTATACAAATTGAGCCACTTTAATGTTAATGCGGTAGGGGGTTAAGGAATTTTTTTTTTTTTTTTTTTTTTAATAATTATTATGGCAAAAATGTAGAAGATTTTGAGCTCAGCCAAAGACTTTTATTGTTATGACAATGAAGCAATAAAATAATAATAATCATTTTTATTTTAAATTTAAAAAGGTAAATATAAAATTGAAAAAATAGAACTGTTTAGCTTTTAATTGCAATCACTTGTATTCATTTATCAAGAGGAAGTCCAAAAACAATAAATACAAATGGCAATATACAGGTGTGCCACAGAAGTCACTAGTGAAATAAAACTCAGTGATTTAGTTTTTTTTTTTTTTTAGCATTTTCAGCAACTTTTTCCAACTCGGCTGCACTTTCTCAGATTAAATTTGGCATTTTGTTTTTAAGCTGATCATTGCAAGTCAATAGGTTTTTCATTTTGTTCCTTTTTAATTTATATGATTTAATTCAAGTGGAAGTGACTTGTGTGGCACACCTGTTGGAATGCAGTACAGGGTACACGTCCATCTCTCCAGCCGTTAACTTGTGCGTAGATCGTATTGCTAGAGCTGGTCAATATTTTTGTTGTTGTTGGCGCTTAGATCACAGTACGCTCGAGTCCCATAGTGCTCGACAAATTGGCGGTGTGTCGGCATTGCCACAAGAATTGCCAGCAGAGTGCCGGCGGCGGAGGAGGAGGAGGAGGAGGACGTGCATCTGGGGCAGGATCAGCTTCGGCTTCGGCTTCGGCTTCGGCTTCGGCTGGTGTCGTCTCCCCCTTGCTGTGCAACTCGCTGAAGGTGCAGCACAGTCAATCGTCGCCGAATCGCTGCTGCAAGCTGAATGGCCTGGCAGCTGTGGCAGCTGTGGCAGCTGCTGGTGACGCCACGGGCAGCGTGACGAGCATGTCCAGCAGCACCGTCACCGGCGAGCTGTCCTCCAAGATCGTCGCCAGCAGCAGTCGCCGCGAAACCGGCGACACCGAAAGCGACGTCGCCCAGCTGATCACCGACGAACAGTCGCAGTCGGAGGCGACCGACGAGAGCGTCGGCGCCATGCCCAACAGCAGCAGCAGCAGCCAGCAACAACAGAGGGCGCCACTGGCCAACGGACACTGCCCGGCCGCCTCAGTGGCCAACTCGGCCTCCAACTCGAGCACAAGTTCGCCGAAGCTGCAGCCTCAGCCGCCGCCGAGAAGAGCGCGCTTCGTGGCCGAGCCGAGTCGTCCGCGGGCCAATCAGCAGGTGAAGGCGATTCTCACCATTACGGAAACCGCACGCATAATGCGCAGCAGTGAGCGAGCCACTTCCGCTTCCGTTGCCGGCTCGCCAGCCAAATACGCGACCTGCCACTGTCGCTGTGCGCCGGAGGACTTTACGCAATCCCAGCTCGGCCCGGATAAAATGGAGCAGCAGACGTGCAAGCTGCTGGAGTCGCCGAAGCAGAGAACCAGCTGCGTGCAGCGCCAGGAGGATGAGCAACTGTCGCTGATGCTCATTGGACTCGCCCAGTTTGCGCCGACAATTCAGTTGTGCGGCGCCGAGGGAAATCGCACGACGGTCGTCAAGGAGACAAATCCAACGATTGCGGTGGTGCCGGCCACACCGGATGCGGTGCTGACCAAGACCACAACACATGTGTGGGACAACAGTGGCGGTGGCGGTGGCGGTGGCGGTGGCGGTGGCGTTGAGCAAATCACGACGGCAACCACATCGACAACGACAGCGAAGCAGCCGCGTCAGGCGATCATTGAAAATATACCCGAGGATTCCTGCGACGAGTCGCCGCTGGAGGAGGAGCCGCCTTATCGACCCATGAGCAATGCCCTGCGACGCTTCGGCACCATGTCCAGCCTGGAGAAGTTGCCCTCCGACGAGCAGGACGAGGAACTGCAGCCGGAACTGGAGCAGGAGCAGGAACAGCAGCAGGAGCACTTTACGCAGAACGGACTCAACGAGCAAAAAGAGGCATTGAATGTTGAATTTAACAATGGCGATAACGATAACGATAACGATGACGATGACGTTGACGTTGACGATGACGATGACGAAGATGATGCGGATGCCGATAAAGCACTCGCCCAGAATCTGCACGAGCTGGCTGCCTGTTCCAGTGGCGGCATCGGCAACGGAAACGGCGATGTCCTGGCGAGCGGCGCCTGGACGAATCGCGCCGGCGCCTTTGTCAGCGACAAAATGTCCTTTTTCGAGGAGTCGCGAGCGTTTATCGACAAGTATCTGGGACGCTGGAACGCAAATGACCCAGCGGCGGGACAATCGAATCCAACGGCCTCCGAGACGGACGAGCAAATGGACGAGTGCACGTCGGGTGCCACCTCGGGCGAGGAGGTGTGGGGCACGCCCACCAGCGGGGGCGACAACGATGACATGCAGCTGATCAGCTCGGAGAACACGCACTCGGTAAGCGAGCGAGCATCCTTGAATTCAGTATTTGCATACATATCAAGGCTGCAAATTAACAACCCCTTGTTCAGGGTCCGATTCGCGATCCGGTTTATTTATCCCCTGAAACTAACTAGCTATTTAATACAATAAAGAAATATTTTAATTATTTTTTTATTTATTTAATTTAAGTTGCAAGGATCTTTTAATTATGTCACTAGTCACAAGATAATATAGTTGATTTATTTCTATGATTGGCATTACAATTATTTAAAAATAACCTATAATTAATTTAACAATTTTTGATTATTTATTTATTTATTTGATTTTATTTTCCCAGTGCTACAAGCCAAAACTTATTATAGTTATAATTATTTAAGGCACTAGTCACTATAACAAGAACTTTTTTAAAATATAATTAACCTTAAACAATTCACAATTATTAAATTTATTTTTATAAACACAATTTCTAAGTAAAGTTTTTATTTATTTTTTTAATCAATTAAATTGTTCAATACATATATAAAATGTTGTAAATAATCAAACTAATTTTATGATATAAATATGACCTATTGTATTATGATATTTATTTAAAGTCTTAAATATTTTTGAGCTATTTAAAAAGCTTGAAATTACTGTAGTTATTTGGTTCAAAACCGGTTTGCAGCTTTGAAATGTACAAATGATCAAAATACGAATTATGAATAATGAGCATACAAATTACAAGTACTCGTATCAATATTCTTGTCTACGAGCAAAAAAATCTACTATTTGTACTAGATAGAAATATGTACGAAAATTCTCATGATGCTCATAATACTTATTTCACTATATATCTTTATTTACGATGCTCTTGTTCTCAGTCGAAGCTTAAAACATTTTATTCAATTTGTAATTGTAAATTTGTAAAGTAAAAAGCTTAAAGTTAGATTGAGATACTCGACTTAAGTAAAGTCAATCGTTAATGAGAAATCAATGAAATGTGACGACTGAAGCACGAAATACTTAAATGATTACCAACTGAATTCCCCACTCCCCCAGTCACCCACAAAGTCGAGCACCTCGCTAAATGATGATGACGACACCGAGCTGATGATGGACGAACTGCTGATGGCGCCTCCGATGACGGCGAGTACGATAAGAGGATTGCTGCCACGGTATGTAGACAAGACTGGAGAAGGACTTGTTCTATATAGATCTTAGCTAGAACCATTAGATTAGTCCAATTAAAATGAAAACGAATATTCAATTCAAAATACAGATGAAATTCGAGCTAGCGTAACAACACGATCTAAAACTGAAGTCTATAGTTCTACATATATGAATATTTCTTCTTCTTTTATGTGTTCTTTTGGATTTTTCCGTAGTTTTTACAGGTGTTTCTTTCGCTCTTTCGTAACTCTATATACACGTAAATGCCGACAATCATTTCAATTTAATTCGCTGTCCATTGTATCGAGTCTAGTCTAGAGTATTATTCACTATATTCTATCATCTTGGGATAGCTTAGATCATGTGTATATCTTTATAGTGAGCTTAAGAGGTACTGGAAGTATTAGACAGACCTACGGACAGCTTGTACTCCCAATATTTAAAAACGTATAGTCGTTAATAGATCATCTGAATATACATTTATTTAACTATTCGATATGTTAGTTTCTTATCATCTCTGTAGTGTATATCATAGCCAAGTATAATGCTAAAAGACATATCTACATCTATCTATATCGTATATTTGTATAACATTGATCAAATCAAAATTGATGTCATTTTTGTCATTAACAACACAAAATCAACATTAACCACAACAATAACATTAACACGGTCTAAATTTCAAATAAAAACAAAACAATTCGTTACATCCCATATCGTATATCGTATATCGAATATCGTATATATCGAAAATTGTAATGCTTAGACGCCGTCTTGAGCCGCTTTTCGAGGAGGAAACTGAAAGCGATGAAGAGAAAACCCAACAGGACAGCGATGACATCAAAAAGGTGGGTCGTACTTAGAACAAATCAATTCATCAGATACTCTGCAATTCGGCCAGCACTACTTTCCAATTTCACAGCACTGTTAATGCTCTACATTCAACTTTCTGTCGTCTGGCATGGCAACACTGTCGCTGTGGCAACTCTATTCTACAAATGAGTTCGGCCAAGCCGAAGCTGCTATACTCTCGCAGTGGCAACTCCACATTTCATAACCTCAAAATAATTTTTAAATAAATAAATTCAAAGCTCAAAAAAAATCCATCAGTCAAGTTTTTTTAATTGAATGTTCAATCATCTCAAAATAAGTTTTGAATAACCTCAAAATCAATTTGCTAAAAAATGTGTCAACTCTATTCTCCAAATAAGTTTGGCAACACTTTTGCAGTGGCAACACCAAAAAAAAAATAGTCATCAATCAAGTTTTCCGATTCGAAAGTTCCATAACCTCAAAATTTTTTTTAGATAACCTTAAAATCATGTAGAATAAATATCATAAATTTACACTGAGAGAATATATACATATATTTAAATGCCATAAAGTGTGCTGCATGCAGTTAATCAATCAAGCCATCAATCTAGAGCTGCTTTGATTGATCTATTCTGTTTATTGATTTTCTTTTGTTTTCTTCGTCTTTTTTTCATATGCAACAACAACAACCAAATCAACAACAACAACATTAATTACAAAATGCGTCACCAATTGCCTCATCATCATCAACATGTCCATCACTATCAATCAAATTAATTTCAATCAAATCGAATCAATCATACACATACATCAACTAACATTTTCTGTGTAAACTGTACTTAAAATTTGCTTGTCGAAACTTGCTTCTAATTCATGTAATCGATTGTTATTAATTATTAATTATTGTTATTATATAATGTTAATTCCTAACACTATGTATATGTGTATATGCGTGTGTGTGTTTGTGCATATGTGTATATATATTATGTATACATATATATATATATATAGAAAGTCGTAGTGAAATTAGTGAAGCTTTAGCCAAACCTGCAATACTGCGAGCTCATAAACATCACACGCCAGGACAGAGACCCAAAGCCGATACAAATCGATTGACAATGATATGAAATCAAATTACAAATCGATATCGTTATCGTTATCGAATTTGAAATCGAAATCGAAATCAAAATTGAAATCAAACAAATCAAAATCAACAAACGGACAATGAATGCAACAAAAAACAAAACAACAATTAAAAAATAACCGAAAACCAATAAGTAATCAATCAATCAATCAATCAACCACTCATAAATCACATGAAGAGCAAGCAGGAGGCTATATCAAAACCAGAATTGATTAGTTGAATTCTATTCCCAACAATTGGTAGGGGGAAGCAACGACAAATGGCCACTACCTAGAGGATTTGGCTGGAAGTTCAAGCGACGAAGCAGCCCCCTCAGTGAACGATCCCCAGGAGAGGCGGGCGGATCAGGATCAGCAGCAGGAGGTGGAGGTGGAGGTGGAGGAATCATATTGCAGCGAGGATCGTCTGCTAGCGAATCTGGCTACCACAGCATTGGGTCGACGTCCACTGGGAAAACCTTTGACTACTATCAGGCTGTTGCCAACCACAGCCATAACGAGCCCGAATCCCTGCCCGATCTATCCCAGCCGGAATCAGCCAGCTGTACCACCACTGCCACCTCCAGTGGCCTCATCCTGCGAGTATCTACTCGAACAGCGGCCATCTGTGATCACAGCAACGACACCGTCCACGATCATGTCTTCAATCGCCGCCACGATGACGACGACGATGACAATGTCGACATCCTCGACGAGGATGATGACGATGACGACGGCGTTAACGACATCGACGACGATGACGACGACGACGATGACGAGTACGGCGATGCCAATTACGCCGTGTACGGCCAACAAGCGTTCGCCAGTGACGACGGCGAGTCGGGCTCCCTCATCGACTACTACAACAACCAGCAGCGGGAGCGACACTATCAGCAGCGCCGTCAGAGCCATCGTCAAGCCACCGAGATTTATACCACCACCGCCGCCTCCTCGTCGTCTGCTGCTCACGCAGACAAATCTGACCGCTGCACCGGCCAAAGCGGTAAGATTCCCAATCAATCTAATTACAAATGAAATAAAGTTTTATTTTCCAACGAGTATTCAACGAGCTTTTTAACGTTTTTATACCCTGTTCCCATTGAAAATGGTGGAAAAGGGTATAATGGTTTTGTGCAATGTATGTAACAGGCAGAAGGAAACATCTCCGACCATATAAAGTATATATATTCTTGATCAGTGTCAATAGCTCAGTCGATTAAACACGTCAGTCTCAGCTGTAAGAGCTAGAGACTTGAAACTTGGTATGTAGGTTCCTGGATAGCGGATCAAGTATGTTTCAAAATTAGTATCGGACCACTGTATCATATAGCTGCCATAGGAATGATCAGTCGAAAATCGAGTTTTAGTAAGAACAACTTTTTTGCTGTTTGAGATATCTCAACCTACCTGACAGAACATGCATCCGGAATAGTATTATACATCCTGGCTAAGTTTGGTTCAAATCGGACTGCTATATCATATAGCTGCCCAAAGACTAAAATTATTCCAACCGAAATTCCCGTTAAGATTTTAAAGGAAAATAGCGGAATAAGTTCAAAAGTACTTTTTTACCCTAATTTTATCATCTGAATTCGATTTAAAGAACAAATTTAAATTTTAAAATTTTTCAAAATTGAAAGGGGTAACTATGCAAAAATCGACAAATTTTTGGAAAAAAAATTTTGTATCATAAGCAAAAAATGTAAATGCAAAGTTAAATTAGGATTAACATTTTGAAAAATAAGACATTCCTGGTGGAAATCGGATGGACTTTAATGAAGTTGTGCTTGTTTGAATGTAAATTTCCTAGGTGGGAAATAACAGTATTGATTCTTAATCATTTTTTGATTTCGTTATGTTGAGCATGTTAAAATAAAAGAAAAATGATCTGTCAGGAACGCTCTGACGTCCTACTAAATATATAAAGAATGTCTTTATTCCATGTCTTTATTCCTAATTGAATCAAATTCAGATTTATGAAATTGCTATAAAAGCCCCCAAGTGGGAATAAAAATTGGAAATCTGCTGCCAATTTACGTAATACAATTCTAAAGATCTGATCCAAAAGTTAAAGAAAACACCCACCCGGGTGGTAAGTGAACTCTATGCCAGCCTTCCACTTAGCCCCGTTAAGACAATTTACTAACTTCTGATAATTTCTCCTCAAAAATCTTCCGTGATTTTGAAAACATATTTTTAATTCAACTGATGCTCTGGGTTTCTCAAATCCTTGCAACATATGTTGGATTAAGTAATGTTTTCTGCATTCTCGAGACTCAACCTTTTCATTTTTTTCCAGTCAATAACTTATATATTAATTATATTTATTGATTTATAATTTTAGTTTTAGTTAAATGCTCAAAATTAATTTTCTTTCTGCCGATCGCTCTGAGTCGAGCTTTAATAAATAAGTAAAAAATAAATACTTTATTTTATTTATATAGCTTAATAATATTAAATAAATATATGACATAAATATAATAAATAATAATAATAGAAATAAAACTATTCTTCTGCCATTGCAGCAGCCACCTCAAAGAAAATCTGGCGCTACTGCTGACAGTGGCTGCTCGGCGGTTGTCGTCGACGCCGCCAAAGATTCGCCCACAATCGCTACCGGGTCAAGGACAATGCCTGCGAGTACCAGAATCTCTGCACCGTCAGCGGTGCGGGGAGCGACGTCAGGGGGGACGGGGGGATCAGGGCCAAAACGGGCATCGTCAACGATAATCGAGACCTGCCTGTTGGGAGCCGCACCACCGCCCGCCTCAGCCACTTCATCAGCAACAGCCTCGAGGATACCAAAGCCGAGCCGAGCGAACACCTCGCAGATCAGTTGCCCAGTTGCAGTGGCGCCGCCACCGCAGCAGCCGGCAGAGAACAACATGGCGGGGAGGGCGGAGGAAGAGGAGGACAAAGCAACCGTGCAACGTTCGGTGGTCGGTGCCCCAGCGCCCCGCGTTGGTTGCGGCTTAAGTCCAAGGCTGGAAATGCGGCTGGCACTCAACCACGACATCCTCGGGGACGAGGACTTGATCTGCTACGAGCCTGGTCCAGATCTAACAACTATTCTGGGGTAAGACGACGGCATCTTGATTTTGTCCACTTGCACACTGTCTTCAGATCTTTACCGGAATTAACCGAAATTTGAAATGAGGGACTCTATATATTTTTAATAAAAATCTTTTGTGCATCAAGTGATTCAAGGAAGCAACTGGTTTCGACAGAGAACTTCTAAAAGTTTCTTTTTAAAAGACAAAACTTTTTGAGCAATTACAATATCTTAGTTTATTTTTTTTTAATAAAGATTCCAAGATTGGAGATTTAAAATAAAATTATGCTTGTGAAAAGGCAGCAGTAAAGCAAGACCATAACGGACTTGTTTTATAAATAAAGTAGATGTTTTCTTTTTTTTTGTTGTATTTTATTTTTTATTAAGATTCCATGATTGGAGATTCAGAATTAACTGAAACTACATAGTAAAAAGGCTGCAGTAAAGCAAAACCGACTATGACGGACTCTGTACTTGTTTTAGAAATAAAGTTGATATTGCTAAAAATCAAATAATTCTAATATGTCGGACAATTTTTTTTTTTTTTTTTTTTTTAATTCCAAGATTGGAGATTCACAATTAACTGAAACTACATAGTAAAAAGGCTGCTGTAAAGCAAAACCGACTATGACGGACTCTGTACTTGTTTTAGAAATAAAGTTGATATTGCTAAAAATCAAATAATTCTAATATGTCGGACAATTTTTTTTTTTTTTTTTTTTTTTTTAATTCCAAGATTGGAGATTCACAATTAACTGAAACTACATAGTAAAAAGGCTGCTGTAAAGCAAAACCGACTATGACGGACTCTGTACTTGTTTTAGAAATAAAGTTGATATTGCTAAAAATCAAATAATTCTAATATGTCGGACAATTTTTTTTTTTTTTTTTTTTTAATTCCAAGATTGGAGATTCACAATTAACTGAAACTACATAGTAAAAAGGCTGCAGTAAAGCAAGCCCGACCATCACGGATTCTGTACTTGTTTTATAAATAAAGTAGATATTGCTATAATAATTCTAGTATGTCGGACAATATATATATATATTTTTTTTTTTTTTTTTAAATTCCAAGATTGGAGATTCAGAATTAACTGAAACTACATAGTAAAAAGGCTGCAGTAAAGCAAGCCCGACCATCACGGATTCTGTACTTGTTTTATAAATAAAGTAGATATTGCTATAATAATTCTAGTATGTCGGACTATTTTTCTTTTCTTTTCTTTTAATTTTTTTTTTCTTTTTTTTTTTACAAGAAATGTCTGGAAAGCATGTTTGGATACAAATGACAGTGATGGAACATTTATATGTATGACTGTTCTATTATCATGTCAGTTTTCCTTAAAAAAAAAATACTTAATTCAGTTTACTGTCTAGAGTTTCTTATTTGAAACACCAGCGAAGAATCGAATTTGCTATAAAAAAGAATGCTTGAAGCGGAAAGTGTCGCAAGGGAGATTGGCTGCAAAATGTACGAATAATGTTATCCTTGAACTTTTCCTTCTCGGCTGACACAGGCACGACCTCTCCACATTTCATCGTCTGACGGGTCGCGATTTATTGAGTCGTTCAGCCACGAATCGGGTGCAGCCAAAAGAGGCTGTCATATCGTACTCTCAACAACAGCGCAACTCCAAGATGGACACGCCGACGGTGAATCGGCGTCCACGTCCCTCGCTGCTCTCCGCGGGCTCCGCCTCCACCGGCAGCGGCGTCGCCGGGACGAGGAGTCGCAGCAGCAGCAGCCACGACAGTCGCAGTCGCAGTCACAGTCCAAGCGTCGTTGGTTCAGTTCGTGCCGCCGGCGATCGACAACGCCCGCATCCAAGTCCAAGTACATGGAACAGTTCTGCATCTGCGGCTCGAGTCGGCGGCGGGAGCGGAAGCGTCGGCGACAGCAGCACAAATTGCAGCAACAACAGCGGCGGGAGCAAATTAGGAGATCTGGAAATCTTAGCGAGACGCGAGAAGATATACTGCATGTCTCAATTGAGGAGTGGCTGTCGAGTCAGGGCGACATCCGAGACAACAACGAAGCTGACAACATCAACATCAACATCAACATCAACGACGACGACGACAACGACAACTTCGACGACGACGATGGCAACGAGACGCGATTGTTCCTTGCCAACGAGCCGAGCAGCAGCAGCAGCCTCTCCGACGAGGACGACGAGTACTACTTTGATGGATGCAGTGGCAGCCACACCAACAACAACAACAACAGCTGCAGCAACAGCAAAAGCAACAACAACAACAACAACGACTGAAGCAACCGAAACGGAAGCAGGAAAATCAAAACGTCTGTGAGTAGAACAAACTTCAGCTGGGTCGACCACTCACGATAGCATCGATATATTGAATTTTTATTTTATTCTTACACTAGCGATGTTTCGACTTCGATAGTTGACGATAGTAGAACGTGTTTTTAGATCACTGATTTTGGCCCAAATGCAAAATTAGTTGATGTTGTCGGCTGGAAATTGTAAAAAATATGGAAAAATACTTAAAAGTGTTGTTTTTTTTTATCTATTTGCACCGTGAATTAGCAAATTGAAATTAATAGATGTTAGGAATAAACGATACTATCGTTACTATCGAATTTTTGTATAGAAAGCCTTGAAAATATCGAATATCTCCACTATCGATTTTTCCCAGCTATAAAGTAAACTTTTCTATAATAAACATTTGAATAAGGATTTTTCTACGCATTTTTTTTTCTTTTGAACTTCTCTATAATTAACTTTTCTGCCATTTACTTTTTTATAGTGAGAACTTCGCTATATTGCATTTCTCTATCGTAAACTTCGACACAGTCAACTTTTCTATATTGTTCGCTTGTCTGAAGTTAAGATCATTAGAATGAACTTTAAAATATAGTTCATAAACATTTAACTGTATTTATTCATTTTTTGCTATTTTGGCGTTTTCGATTCTGATTTGAGGAATATTCCAATTTGTTTTTAATAATTATAAATGATCTACACTTTATTTTATTTCCCATCATTCGTTTGCTGCAATTCAATCGAGCGGCTGCGAAGTTCCGACTAAAGAGTATCTCACAGTCGAGCACACTCAATACGAGTACTAAATGTTTTTCGCATTGTTGCAGCATTAACTTTATCAAGCGCCGCAACTCTGAGATACCCGCCAGCAGCAGCAGCAACAGCAGCAATCCCAACAACAACACCGACAGCACGTGCAACGAGCAGACGCAGCCGCAGCCGCAGCTGATGTTGCAGCTGCATCCGAGTCACAGTCAGAGCAGCCAGCTCCTGCGGCAGGCGCCGGATGTCGTGGACATGGCACAAATGTCACCACGCAAGGACAACGTAAGTGGGCAAGGACTTTTCCATTTATTAGATTTATTTTGTTGAGTTTATTTATTTCATTGATTTATTTATATATTTAATTTATTTTATTCATTTTATTTATTTTACTTATTTTTTTATTTTATTCATTTTATTTTATTTATTTATTTCATTGATTTAGTTATTTCATTTATTTAGTTAATATATTTTATTTATTTTATTCATTTTATTTATTTATTTTTTTATTTTATTTATTTTAATTGTGTTATTTAATTTATTTATTTCATAGATTTAGTTATTTCATTGATTTAGTTAATTTATTTAATTATTTTAATTGTTTTATTTATTTTATTTATTTTATTTATTTTATTTATTTTATTTATTTTATTTATTTTATTTATTTTATTTATTTTATTTATTTTATTTATTTTATTTATTTTATTTTATTTTTTAATTTATTTTATTGATTTTATTTTAATTATTTTATTTATTTAATCTATTTTTTTTATTTAATCTATTTTTTTAATTAATTTATTTATTTTATTTAACATATGCATTTCACTTATTCTATTTTCCCTTCTTTAACTTTAGGATAAGCCCTCGCTGAATCGCCGCCTGTGGAAACAAATCACGAAACGAAGACGCACCAACTCCGTATCCCAGATTGTCGCTGGCTAAAGGCATCGTTCTCCTCTCTCCCTCTCTCTCCCACTTTGCACTTGCTCTCGCACACGCTCTTTGTCCTTGCATCTTGTATTCGCATCGTGTTTAGCTAGAGATACATCTGAATGTATCTGTATTCACCTGTGGGATATTTGCCAGCATAGTGCTTTCTTAGTTTAGTTTAGTTTAGTTTAAAGAATGTTAAAAGGAATCGAAAGGATTCCCCGATCAAAGGCCGTTTACATTTAGCTGCACTGTAAATTCAACGTTTTTCCACTGATGTGCAGTAAGTACACAGAGAAAAAAATAATACTGGATTACGGAATGAAATCCACCCAAAATTACGATAAAAAATTCAGTGATCTCCGAATATTACACAAGTATTTCACTCTCAGCAAATATTTTCTTTATATCTTGACTTTGTAATTGAATGAAATATTTCTGGTTTATTTGCTGATTATGCATACAAACAAATCGAATGTTTACAAAAAATTGGGAAACATAATTTATAATTTGGATTAACACTTTACTGTCAAGTATAGCAAATTCATTGTTTTTCCACTGTTTTATTGATGCAGCTAGTGTCAACGGTCTATAAATTGATTGAACTGGTATTTAGATACTTTAATTGAGCAAAACTACATCAAAAACTAACTGAAAACAAAAATGATAAAAGCAGAAATGAAAAACAATTTCAAACTTATGCTAAGTTTTTTGATACTTGTAAAATTTGTAGCTAGAGAAACTCGTAAACGATTGATGATAACGAAGTTGATATCCAAAATGATGATGATGATAATGATGATGTTGATGTTGATGATGAAAAATATGATGATGATGATGATGATGATGATGACGATGATGATGATGAAGATGATGATGATGATGATGATGATGAAGATGTTGATGATGATGATGAAAAATATGATGATGATGATGATGATGAAAAATATGATGATGATGATGATGATGAAAAATATGATAATGGTGATGGTGATGGTGATGATGATGATGATGATGATGATGATGATGATGATGATGATGATGATGATGATGATGACGATGATAATGATGATGATGATGATGATGATGATGATGATGATGATGATGATGATGATGATGATGATGATGATGATGATGATGATGATGATGATGATGATGATGATGATGATGATGATGATGATGATGATGATGATGATGATGATGATGATGATGATGATGATGATGATGATGATGATGATGATGATGATGATGATGATGATGATGATGATGATGATGGTACGTCCAATTGCGTCCAAGTTCAATGAGACTCCTGCCAATCAGCTACGGGGTAACAAGTTGCTAACCAACGCACTCTAAACTATTAACTCGTACAATAGCCAGGCCAAGACCGAAAGCCAAAAAGAAAACTAGACTCAAAAAAAAAGAAAGGAAAATAATAGCCAAAACAAAAAAGGGACAACGAATGAGAACAAACTAAAAATGCAATTTTGGGAACTGTTAAACTACATTAAATATTTAGAAACAACAAAGCGAAGAATTCGAGCAACAAAAGGGCAGAATATGGATAGGACGCACACACACACATACACACACACACACGTACACACTAACATACACAATACAGCCAAAATAAAAAAGTTATAATTGTGAAAGATGATAAGAAAAGCATATGAAATATGTTTAGACTATTTTTTAGATAAAACACAAACACATTAAAAATGAAAATGAAAATTAAATCGCATTGGTAGCAAGTCAAATTAGTTTAGAATTCACACACTGGATTAGCCAATGTGGGAGGGGCTTTTGAATTTGATTATTTTAAATTAAAAATGAAATTGCCTTACATATAAAAATGAACTATTTATTGTATTTGTAGCTTAAAACCAAAAACATAAACTTTATACATTTTATGGCATTTTGCAATTGTCATTTGTCCACTAACAAAATATTAATAATACAAATACTAAGTTAATAATAATTTTAATAATAAAAACTTATAGATAAAAAGATAATGGAAAAGTATTCATAGTTGCAGAGAAAATCTAGCGAAATTCAGCAGAAAAAAAAACAACAACTTTTAAGAACTCGAATTTTTTTGTCTTTTAGTATTTAAATGGATCTTATGTCACAGTTACACAGATACGGATGCAGATACAGTATCTGATGGATAAAGATTGATAAGACGATGATGATGATATTTATAGCAACTTACGATATGTGTACGAGTATGTATGTGCATTTTGTAGTTTATTTCACATTGAAATTGTTGAATGCTAACAAATTATACGAAATTAATAAGAAAAGTATAAAGAGAATAAAAAAAAAAACAGAAAAAAACAGACGACAAACAAATGATCAAGTACATTTATCAGCTTTAATAGAAATTCTAATATAACTTACATACCATATGTAGCTATATAATTGATACACTCACACACATGCATACATAGATACATAACATATATGGAATATATATATATATATATGTACACATTAATATAAAATAAATACTTTGAATAGCATGTACAAGATCGAACTATTAGGCATTTATCACTTTTAATCATTATACAAGAAGCAAACAACAACAACAACATCAACAATAATAACAACAAACTGTGTCGAATGCAATGAATTTAAATTGTGAATGTGAGGCCCATTTACAGTTACAGTCTACAGTCTATAGTCTACAGTTTGTAGAGCCGTCCTCTCAATACCCTCAAACTGCGGGACAGACGACTTTCAAATATACGTTTTCTTTTTTGATTTTCTTTTTAGATTCCCCACAATAACGGGCTCACAAATATAATATAATACTTTGTAAAATCGATTGAACATTTTTTTGAAATTAAAATACAATTAAACAAATACACATCTTGAATGGAATATTTATTCATATATTATATACATTTATTGGTTCTTATTTTTATGTTATTAGTAAATTAGATTGTAAAATTATAAACTTAGTAAAATGAATTTTCCTCTTGAAATTCAACACTAAAATCAATTATTTGAGTGAAAAACGAAATAAAGAAAATCTTAACAAAAACACTAAATTCAAAATAAATTCAACTCAAAAATTCAACAAAATTGTGTTTCCAATTACGCTTACAGACATAGCCCAATAATTAATTACTTAAAAAGTCGTTGAGTTTCTGAAGAATATGTTAAATTGTCTAGATACTCAGATGTAAGTATTGTAGGTAAAAAAAATACAGCACTACTTCTACAAGGTTAAAGGACATTGCACATAAAAGAATTGCAAAAAAATTACAGAGGCAGATTCGACCTTTTTCGAAGGTAATGGGAATCAAACATTTTTGTATTCCATTGATTGATTCCCCTTGTCGCTTAACTATAGTAATTATCATATCCGTTTTCACATGCATTCAGAAAGAAAACAAAAAACAGACAATAAAATATTCGCTTAAATACTTGATTCTGATTGCACATCGCAGCGCTGACTTTAATAGCAACATTAACAGTGGCAATGCAAATGCCAGACTTACAGTTACTCTGTAATATTTTTCAAATAATTTTCAGTACTTCCAAAAAGAAAAACATAATTTTCAAACTTAGAAAATATACACAGACCTCTAAAGCATTAGCTTGCAGAAAGTGTAAAGCATTTTTATCGGATATGATATTCTCGATAAATGATTCAAAATACAAGATGAATTTAAAGAAACTGTTGATTTAAAAAAAATTAATTCTACCTTTGAAAATTAAAAAAAATCCTTTTCATTATAAGAAGTGGATTTGACAATGCTAACAATTTTGAATCGATCATTGTGAGATGAGCTTTATAGGAGTATATATGTAATTTAAATCTTAAACCAAACAAGTTCCAGGCAAAAAATGTCCAGTAATTAATTAAGCCTGTGAACTGAGTCAATTATGATAAAAAATATTTAGGACGCTGATCAGTTATCACGAATACAATAGAGATAACCGTTTATTGCACACACACATACACATTTCACACAATTTAATTCAACCCACTTTACACTTCTTTTTTTTGTTCACGGGGTATGCAAAAAAAGAAGAGAAGAGAAAAGAAAAAACAAAACAAATTAATTGTCAAGCCCAACCCCAGGCGAGGCTTCGTCGGCTCAGGCTACAACAGCCTAGACCTCAGCTGCAGTCGCGGTCGCAGTCGCAGTCAGAGTGCTGATTTACTGCGTGAAGAGTGAAATGCACTTTTGAAGCGTGCCGAAAAGAGAGTGGAGAGAGGGCGCTCTCTTTTGTTGGGTGTCGCAGTAGCTGATTGCGAGCGAGGCGCCGTTGTTGTTGTTGTTCCTGTCACTGTCACTGTCGCTGTCTCTGTCGCTGGTGCTGGTGCTACTGAGCTTTGGCCGGCTCAGCTTCGGCCGCTCAGCTGTGCGCGCTCAGTGTGAAAACGAGTTTCGTGGCGAACGGTCGATCAGCGCCAGTCGTTGCCGCAGTCGCAGTCACAGTCGCAGTCCGTGGCCCTAAAGAATTTCAACGCAGCCTCTTGCTGTGCATGTGTGTGCGTGTCTGTGTGTTGCGCCTGTGCATTGTTTATTTACATACATTACATGTTTTCCATTTGGCGTTTTAATTGGGCAGCGAGTGCAATTGTGTGTACCGTGTGTGGGCAGCCGCTTAGTAAATATTAGTTTCTTTTTTTTTTGTTAATTTGTTTTTTTTTTATTGATTTTTTTTGTGCTTTCCCAAAAATCAAATAAAAGAAGAAAGAAGAAAAAAGAAAAGAACTGCACTTGTGTGCGTGTGTATTTGGCTGCATGTGAACTAACAGGAAACAACGAGCAATTAAACAAACGACGTTGACGCCGTCGCAGTCGCCGTCGCCGTCGCAGTCACCGTCGCAGTCGCAGTTAGAATCATGGAGCCCAAGACTCGCTAATTGAGGTCGTCGCTAGGTAAGTTGTGATCTAGCTTATTGTTCTTGTTGTTGCTGCTTCCGTTTTGCAGCGCCAACATTGAAATTCACTTACAGCACCAACAACTGAGATCACAAAGTGCGCTTCACTTACATAGATACAAAGATACAAAGATGTAAAGATATATAGATACAAAGATACAAGATACGTAGATACACATATTCGTATATATGTATGTTGGCTCTTTGCAACACGTACAATATACAAACGGTAAATAATGCCGGTGCTTGCACTCCGCCCGTAACTCCCCACAGTTAAAAAAAAAAAAGAAAAATTGCAGCACGCACAGTGGCACAAATGCCATTTGCAATTTGACTGCCATCAAAATACCGTTGCTGACTGTTACAGATTTCGTAAAAACAATCTGGAATTTCGACTGGAGCTATTTCAGTTTTGGAAATGAATATTGAATAAATAAAACAAATAATGAGCATTAATCATAATTTCACTGTGCGAAAGAGTTGTCAATTGAAAATTCATTAAAAGTAAGGCTTAAATATTTGAAAATAGGTTTAGATTTGAAAGCTGGAACTTTTCGTTTAGTTTTAGATAATAATTGTTTTAATCAATCAATCAATTGATTTTTAATAAAATAACATTTTTTTTTTATTTCTATTAATTATTCTTAACTTTCTCAAAGTTTGAAACAATTCAGTTTGACATGTTTTATTTTTAAAATTTATGACACACATCACATTTCAGTTGTTTTTGCACCACTGTGCGTGGCAAATGTGGCAAATCAAAATGACAGATAGACGCTGCAACTGCAGCTGTGTCTAGTATGTACATACACACATACATACATACACACATACATACATATGTATATAAAGCGTTTGTAGCTGCCGCTGCAATACGTTGCAACAACGTCAGTGAAAGCAGCGTCAAATCTGCGTCTTCTGCAAACGTATCTATCTATCTATATGTGCATATATATGTATATCTGCATCTGTATTCATTGCTATAGCAGTATTAACAGCTGTATCTGTATCTGTATCGTTATTTCTATTGCCACAACTGTTGTTGCTAGCTGAGAACTTGGCTGCTGGCATTCCATCAACCTCATCTTCTGAAAACCATCAACGATAATAATTATCTAACTATCTGGCCGCATAACTATCTATTCATCTATCTCTCCATCTGTCTGATGATTGTTTTGATGTCTCACAAAGCCGCAACGGAAACGCGCCACTTGCTTTAGTTCATTTTTGTTTCTTGTTTTTTTTTTGGTCTTTTTTCTTCCTTTTTAGCTGTTTTTTTTCCGTTTTGTATCTAGCAGTCAATCAGCTGGCTTAAGGTCAAAGCACAGCTGCTAAATGCATATTAAGCACAAATCTAAAACACCGAAAGATACGCAAAGATACTCGCTATACTTGAAGATACACACATGTGTGTGCTTGTATTTCCTTTGCGAAATGATTCACAACAAGTTTGAGGCTTGAAAACGGCAAGTGCAAAAATTTGTTGCGAAAATTGATTAACATCAAACTGGTTGGTGCCCCTAACTGCCCACCCCCTTTAACCCCTCTTAACCCCCTTTCCACTTGGATGCTTATTTTTTATAGTTTACTTTTTCTTTCTGTTTTTTCTGCTTCTTTTAAATGAATCTCATATAAAAATCAAACGCAAAGCGCAAACATAAAAAATAAAAAATAAAATAAAAAATAGCCGACAAAACAATAATGATGATGATTATGATAGGGAGCTGTTGATGGAGGATGATCATTGAAAGTTGATTGTAAATTCGGGAATGGTTGAGATTGTTGTTGTTTTTGGCAACATTTCACTGGACAACAAACTGAATTGAACCGAACTGAACTGAACTGAACTGATAAACTGGTTTGTTGTCCGTTTATTGAATTTGATTTTTGTATTTGGTTTTCGTTTTAAATACATTTGCATCGCCACGCAAAAGCGCTTCAAATTGTTATTTATTTATTTTTTTCAGTGTATTTCTTCATTTGCTGCTGCTTGTTCTGGCTTTTATTGTCAACAGCAATTTCAATAACAAAAAAAAGATGATTCTCCGGGCATGCTCATAAAACTGCTCAAGGTATTTGACCCAAGACTTTAAAATGCGAACGACGCAAAAAGCTCACAACGAGTCGGAGATCGAGTAATACAACCCCCAACCCTCAACCCCAAGCCTGACCCTCACCCCTTTTCAGTTTATTCTGACAACCCAAAAAAAAAAAAAAGAAGTAAAATCAGCAGCTGCCTTGAAGCTTAAGAATTCCGTGAATATTTTTGCCTGTGGGCCTTAAGCTGTATGAATTTCCGAGTTCCCATTCAAATGCTGATGTGTCTATGTGTGTGTGTTTGTGTGTGTGTGTATCTCTATTCTTGTCGAGGGCTAGAGACCTGATTCTGATTGCCCATTCACCGCATTTCCCATTCACATCCAACTCAAACTCAAACTCCACTGAACTGAACCGAACTCGAAATCAAACTCAGCCCAGTTCAGATTCAGATTCAGATTCAGATTGAGGTTCAGTTTCCACATTCACTCACTTTCATCTGTCCACATGCAGTCCGAGACCTTTCTAATTTCAATGAATCGTTGTTGTTTCACTCATTGTTGTTGTTGTTGTTATTGTTGTGTGATAATACTCACTCCAATTGGCGAGCATCCGCTAATTGATTGGGTTTTCCTCAAAAAAAAACAAATAAAATATAAAAAATAAAAACAAAACATAAACATAAACCCAGAAATGCAAATACAATGCGATTGTCTTTATTCCTATTTATCCCAACTGACAACCGACTCAATAACTCCATTATCATCAATATTATTACAATGATCTCTGCTCACTGTTGCCACAAATAATATTTGTAACCAGATCGCCAGATGGATTCAACATGAAATCTGTCTGAACATTTGTACTCATTTTGTGAAATAAAATTCAAACAATGAATCACATTTTTTTCATATTTGGTTTGTTTAATTGTTTTGTTGTGTTACTGTTGCTAATCTATAATCTTTATACGAATGATAAATTCGAGCTTTTGTTTTCTCAACACTTTACAATAGATCATATTATTTAGAAAGATAAAAAGTCTTTTCTCAAATATTATTTGCTAGCTTTACAGGGATATCCGAAAAGAACGAAACGTCTTCTAAGTTTGAGGTTACGAAAGAAGCTATATATTTATATACATTTTGTATAAATATTTTAAAAGTTAATAAATGTTTTCCGACGGATTTCTGTGTAAAGAGAAGTAGACTTTCTCGTGTCTCCCTAAGTTGAAACATTTAAGCAATTGGCGGATATCATAACTAATAATTTACAGATTTCTTTAGGATACAAATATTGTTGTTGATATATTTTAAAATTGTTTTTCGACTTTGTAGCTTAATCAACGCTTTCATCCATATTATATACGCTTTAAAGTATAATCTACTAAATATGCTGTAATACTTCTAATCATTTTTGAATAGATAGAGACATTACTATATTTTGATTGTATTTCTAAACAGCTGCATTAGCTTAAAACTGATGAATTGCATCTAATTTCTATAAGTATTAAGAGCAGTATTTGTTGTAGCTACAATATCATGTGTGGGTACGCTTTGAGATCTCGCCCTCCAGGTACTTGAACTTCTGTATTGAGCCCCTGGCTTCTTCTGCCTGCCTCAAACAATGGAACCCCACAGCGACAGCGACTGCTTTTTGGTTCTTTGGTTCTTCGGATTTGCTTCTGCATTGTCTGGAACCATACAATGCTTATGCCATACCATACATAATAATTAGAATCATGCATAGCTCTGGCTCTTCTATAAATGTGTGCATGTGTGTGTGTGTGTGTGTGTGTGTGTGTGAGAGTTCGCTGACTGACTGACTGACTGACTGTGACTGTGACTGTGGCCATAACCGTAGCTACCGGGCTGCAAAACTCATAATCACATGGCACAGCCACAGCAGAAGAGTCAGCTCATACACTGACAAAAACGAATGGAACACTTAAGCGGAATACTTAAAAGGAATACTTAAACTTAGTGCACAACAAATGATGTGTTGTTTAATAAACAGTTTATGGCTTATTATAATGAAACATTTATTATAATTCGATCAATTTTTTTAAATGTGTCATAAACATACTTTCGAAAAAATTGATTGTACTATCGTTTTTATAGAACATCTATATTAATCTATAAATATATCTTTTTGTTTTTATAATTTACAATTTTTGAAGCGTAAAGAAAAGCAGTCAAGAAAAACTGTTTCTGGAATAACTTTGTAATAGAATGATTTTGAAATCTTGGCTTCTTTTATTGGATTTGATATTTTTTAGCTCGATAATAGCTAAAAAAAAAATAATATACTTAATATACCTTTTTTGGCTTTGAAGAAAACTAAGTAGATATTTATATTTTATAAACTCCACACCTTCAAAGTACTCAATTGTTTTGTGCAGTGTATGGAGCTTGGCTATTCGTTGGGCTCATTAAACATGGCTGCGTTTGTTCTGAACAATTACGGCAAAACCTGGAGGAATCTACGAATTAAAAGAAGCTAAAACCTAAAAACAGTGAAGCCACGAAAACAAATGAAGCCAAGGCTTACAAATAGTTGTTGTTGTTGCTGAAATTTGTTTTTGGCAAAATGGATAAGTAAAAGAATCGAAAAACGTTACAAAATTGATTGCCGACAAAGCAGCGATTACTGCGATGCCCGATGTCCGATGTCCGATGTTCAAAGTTTGATGTCTGGTGATGCCATTAATCACAGCTCGGCAAATTGAATTCTGTGCATGTATCGGCCAAGCAAGAGTCGACAAATTAACGTGTTTTTAATTGGTCAGTCAACTGGGAGCACTAAAAGTAACAGCTAAAAGCTGAGGAAAAAAATAAAAAACAGCCAAGAGCAACAAAACGAAACGAAACGAAACGAAACCAAACTCGAAGCATGCCACGAAGCGTCGTCAACAGAGGCAACAATGGGGCAATTGTCATGTGAAGTCATTGACCTCCCCACTCCACTCCACTCCACTCCACTCCACTCCACTGCAATGTGGCAAGTTAATTATGATAAAGCTCTAAACGGGAATGGATCTCATGTGGCATGGATCTCACAATGATTGCGCAGCTTTTTTGTTTTTAATTTACTTTTTGTTTTTATTATTTATCTTGATTATGAAAGATTTGTACTCGTTATTAATTCATAAACGAATCTGTGTTTGAAGCGTTCCCAATTGCAGCATGACCTTGAGAAGGGCACACACACACACACACACACGCGTGCACAAACGTGTTTACCAAAACCGGTTAAAGATGTTTACCACCCCCCGGCAGTCTTTTCCTACCCATTAAAAGTGTCGCTGATATTTTAGACGCTCTGGCAACGCTTGAAAGATTTCCAGTTGACACTGTCAAATGTTGTCGCACCACGTGTCGACTTTAATCGAGATCGTCTTTCCCCCTTCATCTTCACCGTAATCTTCTTCCCCCCGCAAAGGCAAATTTACTACGCATCAGCTGATTGAACAACTTCCCCCTGTCCACATTTCAATTCATTCAATCGGTTTTCATTTTGTTATTCTCTTCAATTTCAACTTCATTCAATTGTGTGCTGCGTTCGAAAGCGTGAAAACGCAGTCAACCATTGATCAGCGATCAGTTCGACTTTTGGGGGAAAATGGATTAAATGAGGTGGTGGAAAATAACTACAGGAAAACTTTAGCTAAATATTTCATTAAATATTCGAAACTTGTAAATGGTAATTTCAACACATAAACTATTGAAAGGCAGTGGTTTCATAATTATGTATAGAAGTAAATCTGTTTGTACATCATCTGGAATCTTGTTTCTAGGAAATCATAAAATCATAAATCATAAGATATTTAGAACTAATGAATGTCGTATTTCAAGGTGTATTTACTTTAATCTGAAATATGATTATAGTGCCGATCGCTTTAAATGATCTTTACTACCATATTTCCCACTAATGGGAAGCTTAGATAAAAATGTTAAATTAAAATGAAATATAATAAAATATAATATATGAACATATAAATAATATAAATTTGAACCAAAATCATCAAGGCATTAATTTCTGAGAATAATCGAAATTTTTTAAGCAAATGCCTTTCCCGTTATTCTTTCCTCTTCCAAGTTTTTTTCTTTTTAGGGGTGTATGTTCTGTATATTCCCTCACTTTATAAATGGAATAAAAGCATTATTGATACACTAAAAAAAAGAAGAAATAAAACAAGAACGAAATGCAAGAAAAACAGAAAAAATAGAAAAGAGATAGTTAAAAAAGAGATAGTTACATAGTTTATGTTCTTCCATGATTAATAGCTAAACGTGAAGAATGCTTCTAATTGATTTTCAGATATAGGAAAGGCCATCGAATTAACCATTTTATTCGCGTCCAATATCTCGCCAGCTTTTAATTGGTCAAAGTTAAGTTTGAAGCGTTTGCCAACACTGGCAACACTTTGAATCACCGAGTTCACGTTAAACGCCACATTCATAGGCCCATTTAAAGGGAGCTATAACAAGGCAATGTTTAGGGTTTTTCTCTGGCTTTTTATCACTTCTTTTTATACATAATGTATGTGTATTTTTATATGTTTGCTGTGTGTTTTTATTATATTTTTTTTTGGTGCTCTGCGAGCCGTGGCGATTGTTGATCGTGGATTTCTGTTGTTGGTCGCTTGCATAATTTTTGCTCTATTGTGTGGTGTGGTTTTTAGTCTGGGACTTTGCTGTTTTGTCAGCCATTTGATTTGTATTATTACTTAATTGCTTTGAACCTGAAAACTGCTTAAAACTATACGAAATCAAATAAATAAACGAATTACAACAACACCCATTTATTGTATCACTCTCGGGCCATATGGAAATGAGTCAAAATATTTACATAAATTGCCTGTCTGTGTAAATTCTTGTTTTGTATTTTGTTGTTACTCTTTTTGTTCCCTCTTTCTACATAGAAAAACAAAACACGCGCCACACAAAAAAGCCCAAAAATAAAAAAAATTCCAGTTGATTTCATTGTCACCAAAATGCTGACATTGAAAATTTGGCCAGAAAGCAGCTGGAACGAATGATTTAAAAGCGAAAAGCGGGAGGAACGCAGTACAGAAGAAGAAAGAGACGTAAAAGATATAGAAGTAGTAAGTGAAGAATAGTGGAAGAAGAGGAGAAGAAAAGCATTTGTAGCTGAAATGTGAACAGCATTCGCATTGAGGCAAATGGGTCACTGCGACGAATACGAATACGAATTCGAATGCGAGTTCGAATGCGAGTTCGAATAAGAGTTCGAATACGAGTACTACGTCCATGTTGGGCAAGGGCCACTCGAGACGTGCGTGAAATACACGAATTACACGACAGATGTCCCACTAAAAAAATACCTAACCAAATCGAAAACATTGCGATCGTTGCGATCATTGAATAATCCCAGTGACTACGTGACACGATTGACAACTCTGAACAAGAAATTCAAGAAATACTTAGAACACTGTCAATATATTAGCCAAACTTCAATTAAAGTCGGCATTTATCTATGACAAATCTAAATCTCAATATTATGTAATACATTTGTTGAGCTACCTTTACGATTAAATCAAATAGTCGAAATGAAAGATTGAATAAAATCAAAGTCAAAGAAATGTGAAGTTTCTAATGAGATCTTTATATAGAAGACTTATTGAGTTGACTGACTAAATGGCAATTCAAACTGTAAGAGTAGTTTTTAATTTAAAAATACTTAGTTTTCATTGAGAATAATATTTTTATATTTATTTATTTTTTTATACCTTTATTTGTTTTTATTTAGCTGAGCTTTAGATTTGGCATCAAAGAACTATGTTAATAGGAAATCGAAAAAGTATTTCAAGAATTTTAAAAATTGAACAGCTGTAGGTGGGAATTAAATAAAAGTAAAATGCACTTTTTATTGCCGTGATCCAATTTGGAAAATAATGGAAAATATTAAAATATTTACGGGAGGGAAAATCGGAGAAAAACTGAACATACTGAAAAGCTAAGCTAGAAAGATAATTATATAGAGAAAAGGCTAGCCAGAAATCTGGCTATTAAGCTGGGAAAACAGTCAAGTGAATCCAGGGATGGGAAAGTCTGGGAATAATTATAGTAAATTTTTAATTAATTAATTTTTAATTTATTCTTAATTATTTCTTTACATAATGCTAATGGCAACAGCTTTTGTCTTTGACTTAATATAATGCGCTTTATAAGGTATTTATTGGATTCGATATGATGCTGTAAGATTGTTGGGCAAGTCCCCGCTGAAGACGTGCGAAATGTGCAATGACAAAAAAAATATATAAATAAATTGCCGACACTCCCAGCCAGTATTGTATAACGTACTGTTTAGTTAGAGGATCGTGTCGCCTGGTAATGAGCACTACTTTAATTTACAATGCGATAACGATAACGATGCGATGCGATACGATACGATACGATACGATACGATACTTTACGATACAATACGAAATAAGTTACAATACGATACGATGACGATGACGATACGTGACATGGCTGAGTTATGTGTATAAAACTAAGAGACTCTTTAGCTAATGCTTTATATAAGTCGCGTTGAGTTGGGAGACTTTGCGAATTCCATTAGCCGAATAGCCGAAACGGCTCAAATCATGCGGCCTGTTTGCGTGTTGCAAGTGCTTCCTGCTTCACAGGCGTGCAACACGCACTGGACACTAGAGGGAGACGGGGATAGGCAAAGAGACAGACAGAGAGGGAGATAGAGACTTGTTTGGCCACTATTCGATGCTTGGATACTCGATTTCGGGGCAACAGAAAGTAAAACTCGCCGTCAAAGTTGCTGCAGCTGTTTTTTTTTTCTTAATTTTTTTTTTTTTTTTTTTTTTTTTTTTTAGTGTGGTCCGTGCCTCGACCAGCTGCAGGTGACATACTTTTTTCGGCAACATGTCCTAAAATAATTTTACTTTTTCTCCGCTTAGCAACTGGTTTGCAGTTTGCCATTTGCCATTTGCCTGGCCACTTTCTCTGCCCTGGCCAAAATGAAAAAGAAAAACAACAACAACAACAACAGTGACAAGGAGAATAATCATCATATAGTGAATTGGCTTCAGGTTTTTCTAGTTAGCATTTAGCACATTTGTGGGGGTCCAATTCAAGGTCAACCAGCTGTCAAGTCACACACACACACACACACAATTGTTCCCCACTCTCGACTCAATGAATGGGTTGACTAAGAACAGCTGACAGTTCCCATATAAATATATACTTGAAATATATACGTGAAGACAGCTGTAACAAATTCTGAAAAACAAATTCGCCTTTATGTACCGTACACAGATAAAAGAAATTCGGGATTCCGAAATAAAATCAATCCCAAAAAATAATTTCAAAAGTTCTTTGTCTTTTGGGGTTATAAAAGAATTCTTTTAGCGAAAACAAATGTTTTTTTGACTATCCGCATATTGTGTTAATTTAACATACTTAAAAAAATACATGCTAAAATCAAGAATTTTGAACTTGAACCTTAGAATGATTTTGTTTTGTTTTTTTCTGTGTACGTATAACGAATCCGTGTCCGGGCAGTCAATGACATTTGGCTTCGTATTCACAATGCATTCACCTCCCAACGAATGTCCAACTCGAACTCAACTTGAACTCAAACTCAACTCAAACTTAAATGCAGCTGGAGATGATGTTTCTTCAGGCGAGTCCAAGTCCGGATTTGAGTCCGAATCCGAGTCCAAGTCTGTAATGGGATATCAAATAGTATCAGGTGTATGTGGCAAGTTGTTGTTGTTGTTGTTGTTGGTAATCGATACAAGAGGGTCAACAGAGCGCAGCTCGCAGTTGCATTTCTATCTATCCACTTGCAGTTCCGTTTCAAATCACAAACTGCACAAGATGCTCCCATTTTTGGCTAAGCATTTCCATAGCTTCATCAAATTTCACAAATGTCCGTTCAGGAGATCATTTCTGGTAAGAAATTCTGCTCCCAAGGAAGCAAATCTGTCGATATCAATAATAAATTATTACACATTTCACACAATTTGCAAAAAGACATCTCCTGAGTGAATAGTTTAATTTGTAATAGATTGATTTCAAATGTATTTTATACTTTAAATTTCGATATGCATTTAGCTCATTAATTTTTAAAACTTCCCCTAAGTGGAAAGATCTCTAATACATTTTACTTTACTTCTGCATTTTTTTTTAAAATTATTTTCTTTTAACAGGCCTTTTTTGAAAAATATGCACTTCAAGGTTGTGTAAGAGAAAATTTAAATTAAAATTTAAATTTAAGCATATGTTTTCATTAAGTGCTTCAAGGGAAATGAAATTGACCCCCACGGGGCTTAGAGTTTCCAAATACACTAATTACTCTAGAATTTTGTTTTAAAATTACCCCCTGGGTGGTAATTTGGGTAAGTCACGGTTGCATCGGTTGCAATCGATAGTAAATTGATCTACAAAGCTCTACAGGCCAATTAATCTATTTGATACATCCTCGGAATTGAGGAAACCTGCAGGAAAATTGTTAAGTTTGTAGGCTATTAAATTTATAAATTATGTTACACTATTATTTGAGAATATTTCGACTTTTCTAATTAGTTTCCTCACAAACGATGCAGGACTCGTTAAGATATTCTCATCTTGCTACGATTAATTTGTTCTTCGCACTTTGTTTGGCCAGGGCTGCGGGCAGGGCTGGCTTAAATGAAGTAAAGTTGGGTTTGTTGTGAGCACACAGTGGGTCGGGTTAATCAACCGTGGATTGGACTGCATCGAGCATATTAATGCTAATTGATGTTTGGTATGCAATCAAGCGATTGCCACCTGGCTGCCCATTCAGTTGTCCATTTTCATTGATGAAGTTGGGCTTGTGCCCCACCCACTCGAACACACACGCACACACACACACACACACACACACACACACACACATATGTACACAACAGAAAAGGCAACAGACAATTGCAGCTGAATTTCATATCTGGCTGGTTGACTTAAGCCAAGGTGAGCCACATTTGGCCTGGCCAACTGCAGGCAGCCAAAATGACCAAATCGCCAAATGAATTAGGCTGCATTTTTTCATTTTTTCATTTGGGTATTTGTTGTTTATTGTTTATTGGTTAGCGAGACAGAGAGAGAGAGAGAGAGAGAGTGAGAGAGAGAGAGCTGGGAGGGAAGGCAAATTGCATTTGACATGCCCAACAGCAGATAACTTACAAAAACTGAAAAATTGAAAAACAAGAAAATGTATCATTAGTTAGCCGAATAATTAATGCCTCTGCAATTGTTTATTTTCATCTAAATAATAAATAAAAAAGAAATAAATAAATTAGCTCGGTAAGAATATCATGAATTTGAAAAATGCTTTTCAAGTAGAAAATTTCCTATAATCGATATTACATAATTAAATAGACAAGCTCTGATATTAATGTTTACAAACTTATCTTTAGAAGCAACAAATACTGAAGTAAATACTATAGCGATCAAGAATATATATACTTATTGGTATCTGATACGCCTCTTTCTTTGGAATGATAATACGCTCGGTGAGGGTATTCAAAAAAGAAACAAATAGATGCAGATGCAGATGCAGATGCAGATACAAGATACAGATACATTTGACAAGATACGCTGTGTGTATTTCTAAGGCTTGAACGGCAATTGTTTAACTGGCAACCGGTTAAAAGCGAGTGCGAGTTCGAGTGTGAGTGTGAGTGTGAGTGTGAGTACCCATACGAGTACTCAGACTTGTAATTGTAATTAAAAAGCGCGGCCAGGCAAAGCCAAGTCATAAACAAGGCAAGTCAACAGCGATCATCATCATGATCATGATGATCGTCATCATTATTGTGTGGGACTCGCCGACTGCAATTTGGAATTCGAACTGAAATTGAAATTGAAATTGGAATTGGAATGGATTGCTTTTATGTTCGACTGCGATTGGATTGGATGAGCGCGGCACTTGTCGACGATTTCCTGTCATTAGTTTTGCGCCATCTCAAGGTTGTTCGCCAAGCCCAGCAGCATCTCAAAGATGTTCAGATACTTTCGTGTAGATGTACTTGCAGTTTGTACATATCTGTATCTGTGCACTGAACAAAATCATTGCAGCATTCAGATTGAAGACAAACAATTCCAAGAATACCAAAAATTGGAAATGAAAATTGCAATTAGGAAAACAAAACTAGGAATCACATTTAATACGAAAATCCAAATTAGAAAACCAAAGTAAGAAAAAATGTTAATAGGAAGTACAAATTATAAAAAACCAAAAAAAAAAAAAATATAAAATATTTTTCCTATTGTCTTTGTCTTGGAAAAACGTTTTGTTCTTATTTTTGTACTCTGAATTTCCCAATTCATGATGCTTTTTTTTCATTATGGTTTTAGTTTCTTAATGATTTTATTTATTTAATACGTTTGTATTCAGGATATTATTTTTAAACCTTTTATCAGTAAAAAAGTTAAAAAAGCTTTAAGCATTTGATTTCATTTGAATCAAAATCTTTGCTAAGAAGAAACTGAAAAGTCGTCCTTGACTCAAGTATTGCGTAATTAGTTTTAAGAAAATACTGGATTGCCTCATTTTTAAAACCGTTTGTGAAGGTTTTTATCCCGGAGTGCCTGATTTTGTTTTCTGTGTATCTTTGTATCTGTATCTTTGTATCTTTGGTAGCTGCGTTGGCGCTGCCCGGTTTCTGGTTTTCCACTCGCAATTAAGGCAACGCAACGCTAAACGTCTTTTCAAATGAAATGCAAGCCAGTTATTATCCAAGTAAGTGCCTAAGAAAGCCCCCAAGTGGCAAGTGGCAAGAAGCAAGTGGCAAGTGGCAAGCAGCAAGTGGCAGCAGCATTTCATTTCTCTTCACTTTCTTCCATGGCAACATGCAACAAAACAACAAGCAACCAGTAAGAAAATACAAAAAAGAAACAAATTAAATGAAGTCAGAAGAAAAAACCGGCACCTTAAGTTTTATTTTATTTTTTTTCGTTGTTGCTGTTGCTTGTTGCCTGTTGCTAGTTGTTGTGGCACATTGCAATGTGGAAAATGTGCGCGCTCTAACAAATTTATGAGCGCCACTTGAACGTTGCAACACCGCCAACTGCAACCAGCAGCAGCAGTTGCCAAGTGTGGACCTGATCCAAAGCTCTGTCTTGTTTCATTTTCTTGTTTTTTTTTTTTTTTTTTTTTTTTTGGGAGGCTGTGACAGGTTGCCCCCAGTTGTCGTCGATTGGGCGACATACCAAGTGGCATGCCGCATGTGGCAAATGGAATTCGGAATTCAATGTTCGACACTCGCAGCTGGGCAGATTTGGTGGCAATCAGAGACAAACAGAAAGAGAAATACGGAAAGAAGTAAGCAAGAAAGAGAGAGAGAGAGAGGGAAATTTGGAAATTGTCTTTATCAAACGGTGAGCAACATGATGTGCGTGAAAAGATTAATTGAAATGAAAACGAAAATGGAAACGAAAACGAAAACACAATATGAGACAGAGAAAGAAGTAAAAAGGGAAAGAGTGACAAGGAAAGAGAGAGAGAGAGAGAGAGGGAGAGAAAATCAATGAAAGTTCATTTAATCCTATTTGGATAACTTTAAATAATTTAACTAAAAATATTATAAGACATTTCAATTTCAATTTTCGATCTGTGAAGCTTTAAAGTTTATGCAAAAGGTGCAGGAAAAGAGAGAGCGTTCGAGATAGAGAGGGAGAGAGAGATGTACAGAGAAAAAAAGAGACAAACAATTAAATTTAAACTAAACGAGCAAAATATCTTTAATGTATCATTTTAAAATGTTGTAAATCTCATGCCAAGACATTGTCAAACTTTTAAATTAAACTACACCGAAATTAAAATCTTAATAATTTTAACTAGAAATTTAGTAAATTCATGTCGAAACATTGTTAAACTTTTGACCTAAAAAGCTTTAAAGCTTCTTAGAAATGTGCTTTCTAACCTTCGCAGAATGTTATGCAAAATCCAAGGTTGTAAGTCGAATTTCAACATGCAACGGAAATTTGAGAGGAACTTTCAAATCGAAACCGATTTTTTGCCCACACGCGATGGGATTAATCCTAAAATTTAAAATCAACATTAAAATGTTAAGACTTATTAATTAAATATTTGTACAACTTCTATAATCAGGTGTCGTCAAGTATTGTAATAATTATTCCTAGATAATGTCCAGAATACTTTTAGCATGCAGTGAAATATTTTGTATATTAATTAAATTAAACATGGCACTTAATCCAACTTATAGCAACAATTGCAACTTAAGCTGAACTTTATAGATGATGATCCAGCAAGTTCAAGTTCCATTTTGAGCAACAGTGCAAAGGGCATTGATAGGGCCTTCTAAAAAGCTCACTTATGATAACGATCTAACGATATAAATCTAAATACTTATGCAAACACACAGATACACACACACACACACACACGCACACAATCACACACAGAATGAATTGCATTTGACCGTAATTGAAACCGAAACGCATGGAACTGTCGGGCCAGCGATTTGCCTCTACACTGAAAGAAAAACAATGTCAATTTAAATATCAATTAAATAGATGCATTATTCATTTACATTTAAATATTCCATATTATTAAAAGTCTTTTAATATTAAATGTTTTAAAGTTGAATTATTTATCTATTGAAATAATACCAGAGAATAAATGAAAAATCAAAGTTCGAAATTAAAACCTTAAAAATATGTTATGAACATATGTTGAGAGTTCAATTAAAAATTTATAAATTGAATATAAATAGCTAATTCAAATTATTGTGATTATAATTTTTAAAATGTCTTAAAAAATACTAATACACTTATTTATAAATTTAAAACTAAGCAAAAAGTGCATTGCAAACAAGATCAAGTTCATTTTATATAAAATTCGAATCTGCAAAAAATTTTCAAGTGAAATAAACTTTGCGCATTTAAACTAAATTTGCTTTAAAGTTATTTACACTTTTATTAAATCATTAATGACTTAATTTGATAAGATTTTTATTGAAATATACAAACATTTATATATTTTGTTTGTGATATGAATTTTGTGAATTTTGATCAGTGTAGGGCGGGGCGCAGGGGTCTGTGGCCTGGGCCTCATTCTGGCCTGCAATTGACCCAATTCTGTGCAGTTGTTGTTGTTGCTTATTCATTTTGTACTTTGTTCTCGTATTTTTCTTTGGCTTTTTTAAACTTTTTGCACTGGGAGGCGAGTCATTAAGGCTGACATCGACAAGCTTGTCAGTGGGAAAGGGAGGGAAAGGGGAAGGGGCAGCGTAGAGTGGGCTACTAGGGCGCATACTTGATTAAAGTCTAATTAAAGAGAGAGAGAGAGAGAGAGTTCACTGCTAACGGATCTAACACTCGCCTCTTAACGTTTATGTGGAGCAGCAGCCGATGGGGCAAGACCATGTTGCAAGTACGATGCGATACACAAGCTGCCACACAGTCGAGGCGTGTCGCAGAAAATATTTAAGCCCGCTTTTGGCCCATTCAACGGATGCGAATAAAAGCAACAAAAACAAAAAGAAGAAGGAAAAGAAAAAGAAAAAGTAAAACTCTTTTTGGAGGCTGTGAGACATCGACATCGACATCGACATGAAATGTAGAAATCTTTCTTTCTTTATCTAGCTTGGCTTTCAGTGAGTGGCAAGAACAGCAACAACAGCAACAACAACAAGAACAACCACTACAAACTGAGAGCCAATGATCATAACTATCATTACGCTGATCATATGGTTTTATTGTCGAATTTGCCGTCGTGAAACTTGTTTATGTTGTTTTTGCTGGTTCTCTTTATTTTTCCTTTTTTTTCTTTTTTTCTTATAACTCGGAATGAGTTTGTGCCACTTTTTTTCAAGTTGCGCGTTAAAAATAAAAAACGAAAAAAGAATTTCCGTTAACGGGGTCAGAAGCGCGAGTACGAAACTCTTAGCCGAAGTATCGCATTTGTTGGCCAGTGAAATGCTCGTTTTGACTCTTTGCATATTTGTAGACGAATTGTTGCCAATACAACCCCCGCCCTTTTCACCCCCTGTCAGGGCAACTGCGCATGTGAAGCGATTTCCAATGTTCTACTATGTTAAGGTTGAGGTTATCAGTGCACGAAACGTGCCAAAGTCAACAATATCAAAGCAAAGACAAGGCCAGTCTAAATCACAAATGTAAACACAGTTGATAAACAAAGCCAGTGAGAGGGGTAGGGGGTAGTGGGTAGGGGGTAGGGGGTAGGGGGTGGCTGGTCAGCCCTTGGTGCTATCAATATTGAATTGCTCGAGTGGTTGCCGATAAGCGAAACAAAACCAAAACAGTTGCCAACTTGCAATTTGTCTCTCGCCAACGATTTGCGTCGTTAATATGTGGGTTAAACAAGCGTTAAGTCATTTCGATACCGTCTCCAGTAACGTCGATAGCACGCGATCAGTTATCAAAAATACCACAATTTGGTAATTCCCTTAATTCGCCAACAGTTTAATGGACTGTGGCGTGACTTGACATCGGTGCAATAATCAATTGTTGTAATTCATTAATAAGACATTTCCTCGGTCGTTATCTGATTAATGGACTACTTACCGGCCTACTGACTGAACTACTTTATCGCTCTTGTAAAACATTCAGTAAATTAGATAATAACTTCGATGGAGCGTAGCAACATTTAGAATGTGATCTGATCTCTGAGATGGGTAAATTGGTTGGAAATTGTATAAAATTGAAACCAATAGTAATCTTAAAAATGGTAGTAAAATTGCTGGAAATTGTTCGAATAGTACGACTTCTTAGAGATCTCACAGAATTAGTACAATTTATAATAGTTGCTAAACTTTGGCTTAAAAGAGTAGTAAGAAATATTACAGATACTTATGTAAACTTAAAAATAAATATTAAAAAATTACCAAAATGAAGATCATTTTACAAAAAAAAAAATAGGAAAAAAGCACAAAACTTGATTTTCGACTGATCGTTCCTATGGCCGCTATATGATATAGTAGTCCGATTTGAACCAATTTTGGTCAATACAAATATGACCACCTCCGATGCATGCTCTATAAAGATATAGCTCGAACAATAAAAAAGTTTGTGTGTCCCAATGTGTCAATTATTGAATATTATCTATATACATACATATGTACATGAGAAATGTTGACTCTTTGGATTTTCAATAAGCACAACTTTATTACGGCGCATCCGATTTCCATGAGAAATGTCTTATTTTTTATAATATTAGCCCTACTTTAACTTGGCATTTAAATTTGATGTTTCTAAGACAACATTTTTTTTTCGAAAATTTGTCAAAAATTGCATAGTAAACCCTTTACATTTTTCGAAAATTTCCAAAAATTTTAAATTTAATTTTATTATTTTAATCGACTCCAGGTGATATAATAAGGGTAAATAAGTACTTTTGGACTAAATTTCGATTTATTTTTTTTAAGTTTTATGCCAAATACTGCAAAATGTACCCTTATTTATAGTACAGGGTATTCTTTTAGTTTAAATAGATTTGTCAAATCTTGATCGATTTTCAAAAGGGATGTTTTTTTGACCTCTTTTTTATACAAATATTGATTTGGCATCAAAATTGGATGATTTTAAAAAATTAATTTTTTTTCGATAATTTTACATAGTAACCCCTTTACATTTTTCCAAAATTTTAAGAAAATTTAAAACTTAAATTTGTTCTTTTAATCGACTCCAGGTGATAAAATAGGGGTAAAAAATAACTTTTAAACTTATTTCCGCTTTTTTTCTTGTAGATCTTTACGGTTATTTCGGTCGGAATAGTTTCGGTTTTTGGGAATGGGTATAATAAAAAAGTTTTGTTTCGGTTACTTTTACAAATTTCAATCGGTTAATACCGGTTAACGGTGACGGTTTTTTTTTTTTGGAATTTAATTTGAAGTACTCTCCACGCTGCCTAGACATAAATCTTAACTTGCGCTTTTGGATGAAGCTGTAACTATTTGTTTCTTAGTAGTTTTTCGACCTACACTGCCAAAACGTTGGGCTTAGAAGTAGTGACGTTAAAATGACGGGTAATTAAATATATAAATATTTTAAATCCAAGCCCAAAATCACAAAGATTGACGGACTGACGGACAGATTGACGGTTAAACATCGATTGTCTTGCGGCGCGCCCTGTTGCCAATGCCCATCTTTGGGGGCAACAACTTGGCTGGGAAATTAGTGCGTGGCAGCAATTAATAAAGATGGAAGAGGCGCAGATGATGTCATATGTGTGTGTGTGTGTGTGTGTGTGTGTGTGTGTGTGTGTGTGTGTGTGACTAGGCGAGCCGTCGGCCTCCTTAGTCAATGCTAATCGATACGAGAGACTCGGGGCGATAAAAATGGTCACGCATGTGCCACAAGACACTCCTGCCTCCAACTCCCATGCAAAAAGCTCTCTGCTGCAGCACTCGCTAGGAGCGCGCACCCAGAGCCAAAGTAACCCACGCCACTCGGCGCAAAGCTGAAGGTCGCCAGCGTCGCTGTCGCAGTCAGAACGAAAAGCTTGCGCAATTTGACTGAAGCAGCAGCAGCAGCAGCAGCAACAGCAGCAGTAAACGCAGTAGCTATCGCAGTCAACGCAGCGCAGCGCAGTCAACGGCGCAGCGCCGTCACCTGACTTATGCAACGCACGGCGCTTGAAAATTCTCAGTTCAGTTGGCCCAACAAACGCGACAAGTGAAGATAGCACACGGTAAATGTTAAACATTAACTACAACAACAACTACAAAATCTGCAGTTTGTTGCCGTTTTTTCCCGTTTCCTTTCACCCTGCGCCGACGCAAGTTGCTCTCATTGCTATTGTTTTTGTTGTCCTGATAAGATAAAATCGCAGCAGCAACAACAACAAAAAGCTGCTGCTGCGAACGTGAGAGAGAGCGCAAGTGCGAGCGAGCTTGTGAGAGCGCGCACAGCTGAGCGCAGTTAGGCTATCCTGAATTGTTGTTGTTAATGTTGGAGCTGCTGCTGCTGCTATTATTAGAGAGTTACCGTTGCTTTATTATTGACTGCTACTATTATTATTCGCATGTATGCGTGTGTGAGTGTGACTGTGTGTGTGAGTAACCTGCTGTTAGTGTATTGGTACTGTATTCGTGTTCTGTGCATATTTTGCGCGTTTTTTGTTTTCAGTTTTGTTAACGTCGTCGTCGCTGCCGCCTCGCTCGCAACGCTGCTGTCAAAGCGAAGACAGAAGAAAACAGAAAACAAAGCAAGAGTAACAAAAAGCCGAAAGCAAATACGCCGCTAGCCGCAGTTAGTACGCAGTTCTAAGTACTTTTCAAGTTGACTTTAATGCGGGTTATTTACATACACACATGCATACATATAAGTATGTATATATTCATGTGACACTGTCTGTCTGTGTGTGTGTATGTTAGCATATTTTGTGGGTGTTTATTTTTTGTTTATGACAACGTGCAAATTGTTCAACAATAACTGCAAAAAAATAACAGAAACAACTGCAGTAACTGTGCAACAATGCAAAATTATATTTAAAAAAATTACAGATAAATATATAAAGAAAATAAACACAAAGAAAAGTGGCACGCGAAGTTCTAGCAATAAAAACAAATATAAATGGCAATTAAAAAAAGTGACCCTCACACACATGCATGCATTCGTATTTGGAGAGTGGAGAGTGGAGAGAGTGGAGTCATAGCGGCAGATGATAGACGAACAGAGTGAGAGAGAGAGAGAGGGAGAGAGTTGTTGTTGTTGACATTGCGACAGGCAATTGTCATTTTGACAGCTTCCACAATGATGAATGACTGCCAATAATAACATAAACAATAACAATAAAGTGGAACAAATTTTGTGGCCAATCAGCGAGAGTTGAAGAATTGCAGAAATTCACCCTAAAATGTTGCCACAAGGATTATAAATTTGATTTTTTATTATTGACATTGTTATTATTATTTGTTATTTGTTCTGTTTATCTTGGCAGTTGGCTGTAAAAAACTCAATCGAAATCGGCAAATTTGTTAATCACCATAAAAACGCATTGGCAACCGTTTTGGTAAGGGCAACAACTGTATATCCTCATTTTGGCCGGTTTCAATTTCGTTTCCGTTTGTAATTTGCGGAAACCAAGTCGATTGCCGCAAAAACGTTAAGCCGGACATTTTTGAAAAATAAATTCATGTTTTTTAGTGCAATCGATATAATTGTCACATCCATTTTAATAACAGCCAATTGGCCTTTTTTTGGAATGCAATTCCGTTTCGCTGAGTTTCGTGAAGAAACGGATTTTTAAACGGAACCTGTATATATTGGATTGTTATTACTGCTGCAAGTTGTTGAAAGGCGCTATAATTAATATATATACTTAGCCTTGTTTATTTTAGTCAAATATTTGGTTTTTTTTTGTATTTTTGGTTTGGGTTAAGATTTGTCTTTTATCTTTTTATTTTAGTTCTACTTTTTTTTTTTAATCCTGAAATTCTGGCAACACTAATCTCGAGTAAAAATTGTATTTAAATGATTAAAAGGTTTGATTTAATTGGTTTATACCACAACAGTTTGCCGAAAAGGATCGAAAAGCAGTTAGTTTATTCCACTTTTGCATATAGTGACTATATCTTTTTGATTATTCATATATATCATCTCGATAGGCACTTCCTCTAGTTGTTGATTCACGCGCATTTTAAAAGTTATCAAACTTTTTATTTGCACTGACGTTTCAGTTACGCAACACGATTTCTTAGGAAGCCAACTCATTCAATTAACTGGATATAAATGGCCTAAAGAGTTTAGCACCTGACAGACTGACTGACGGTTGTTTATTTGTGTGACCCACTCTTCGAGTTGGAAACGAGTTGGAAACAAAGTGTTAAATGCCGTGGCATCTATCCAATTCCAATTCCAATTTCAATTCCAATTCCCAATCAAGTGTCTCGAATTGTGGCACAAATTAAGAACAAAAAAAAAAAAGAAAAGAAATAATAAAAATACTTAGATAAAGGCCTCTGTTGAATATTATTATTATTAAGCACAAGTTCTAGAATTAGTCATGGCCAGGCTGATAATAACTTGGCGTTTCTATCTATTTGCAGATAAAGTAAACTTGTTGTGTAAACTTTCCACAGGTGTCTGTCGCTTTAGACCATTTATCAGTCGACGTTTCCCATAAGTTCTCTGTGGCCAAAACCGAATTTGCATAGTCGTCTGCTTGTTTGGCTCTAACTAGTTGACTGAAAAGACTGCACAATAAAACACAATGATGAGCCCCAATAAAAATTCCCTCACGTTGCCGTGTGATCTCATCGCTTAACTTTGGATCAGTCCTCAGTTTGAGTCCCAGTCTCAGTCTCAATCTCAACCTCCAACTCAAATGCAATGCCAATGCCAATGTCGCATTCATTGCTAAATAACTGAACACAATCGAAAATAAAATTACACATTTACACACTTTTTTCCATATAATAAAATGTGCCGATTGCCGATTGCCACATCAAATTCCCAATATAATTCATTCCAGTATACAATTCCAAAGCTGTGATTAATCATCTGACGTCTAAGCCTTTCTTTTCGTATACCCTGTAGTCAAAGTTCAACGGGTATGATAAGCATAAGGGAAACATATGAAAAAAATAAGTTTTTTTTTTGAATTTTTGCAATTTTTTCTAATTTTTAAACTATTCCAACTGAAGAAAAAATAAATAAAGGTAAAACACGTACAATTTCTACATATATTTCCTTAAATTTCACATGTTATACGAAATTTAGAATTTCACCGAGCTTATTACAGGGTAACTCGCTGTCGATCACACTCGCTGGCAGCTGTTTCTGTTTGTTTTTTGAGAAATTTTGCGGTTTTGACTCAATTGGAATTGTTTGCACATCTGATTCGCCCTATTAGCGTAAAGCGGTACTTGGAGGCGCCCCAAATGGATGCATGTGATTGTTTAAGTACACATAAATAATGCATAACGGTAGAAAGTTGCCAATTTCGGGAGCTGCAAAGTTGATTAGCCCCAACGGTAATTAGTTGCGTCAATAACAATTGCGCCCTTTATTCTACGCATATCTTTATTCATTAAGGGATATTTATAGAATATCCGCTTCAAATGCCAAAAGTAACTTGGAAACCTTCGGATTACGAACATATCAACTGATCATCATAGCTATTGATAATCATGATGATGATGAGCTTATAAATCGAATAACTAATGAAATACGTGACTAAGAAGTTAATCGTAAAAAGTTGTGCATATTTTTTATTATATATTTTTATTCGATTTGTAATCGCTATTTTTAGCGTATAAGGGGAACAGATCATCCAGAGTTCAGTTTCAGATAATTTCAAGAAATTCTTTTTAAACTTCCTTCAAAAATGATATAGTTTAATCAACTTTAATTGTGATTAATTTAAACTTCAAACATTGTTCTACGCTGGATAAGCAAAGTGTTGTATATTCATTAATTAGAATATACTATATATCTGTAAATAGAACTGATTAGTTAACGTTGCATCAACCTGTGAGTTTCTATTGATTGTCCGAATGACTCGTTAATTTATCATGACATCTTCTAGTAGCAAATACTGTATTAAATGCTATCGATATTTAATCAGAAGTTGCATTTAAGTTATGAGTAACTTAACATTTGACCGATAATGACAACTTTCGACCAGATTGAAGCTATAGATACTTAGATATAGAATACGTGTGACAAAAAGGTTGTCGCTACGTGACGATTTGATTTGATGACAAATTGAGATAAAAAATCCCCCGAATTTATTAAGTTTTCTTTTTAGCGGAAATGAATAACTGAAAATATAATTATTATGAATGAATAATAAATTGAATTATGATCACATTTCAAACTCAAATAGTTAATGAACAATATTTACTGTCTATTTAAATACGATTGGTAAATAATTAATACAAGTCACTAGTTTGAATATGATCACATCTCGTTGTAAATACTATAAAACATTTATGTAATAAATTACAATATATTTTAGCCTTGAATTGTTGTAACAGTTGAAGCGAGAAATCATTAAGTTATTAAAACTCAAGAAGATAATTCAAACCATCATTTGATGACAATATTATTTATATTTAAATGTTTCTTTTACATTAATTTAGTTATTTCATTTAAATAGTTTAGTTAGCTATAAAGTTTTTGCTGAGTTGTTTATGCCAACTATTGAATTCCCCCCCCCCCCCTCTGCCCCTTCCATTCACCCATCTTCCCTCTTCCAATAGCAGAGACATGTGATCAACTATTTAAAACGCGTTCAGTTGCGTTATATTTATTTATTTATTTTGTTTTCTTGTTTTTTTTTGTGGTTTTGGCAAGAACAACAACAACAACAATAATAACAACATGTTTATGGAACGTGATGATTTTAAAAAAATTTAAGCGATGTCGTCGCCTTGTCGCTTGATAGTCGTGGAATTTATACTTACTCATGTTTATTTCCAGTTTAACTAACTGACTATAAAAGCCAACACTCGACGTACACACACACACACACACACACACAGGGTCTTAATAGCCAAGAGTGCTAACAATAAAAAATTGATAAGCAAAAAAAAAAAAGAAAGAAACAAATTCTACGCGATTTTGTTGGCAATACTTGAACGCGGCCGGGTTCCATTTCTCAAGGCATTAAAATACAAAATATTATTAAAAAAAAACACACAGCAATGGCAACAAACAAATAAGAAAAACAAAAAGAGTTAACGACAAAATAGAAAAACTGTGAGTAAAATTTAATTAGCCAAGCTAATAGCCAGGCTAATTAGTGTGGCAGCTCGTTAAAAAACCAAAGCGCCAAATCGATTTACAGACGCTTCAGTTGAAAAGCGACGGCAAAAGGGGTGACTGAGAGGGTGTGAGGGGGAGAGAGGGGAGGTGGGGAGAGAGAGTAAATGCAACGGGGTGGGTCAAGCAATTGTTGGGCACGTGTCTCAATTACACTATCGATATATATAGATAATTGTTGTGGTTGTTTTTTTATTTTCATTTCCAACTGCTGCAATTGCGCGTAATTTGCATGGCCAATAAAGACACACACACACACACACACACACACACACACACACACACACACACACACACACACTTACACAGTCTGGTGTAGCATTTGAACTTTGCCATTATACAATCAAAAGACGCCCCTAACACTTCCCCGCTCCCCCCGAATCTTCGTTCTCTTCGTCTTTCCCATTTGCCCGCATTGTGTGCAAATCGCACGCACGCGATTAAAAACGCGAGGCTGTGTCGCGCGCGTCTTGTGGCGCGTTTTGTTGGCGTTACTTATCGCTAAGAGGCCCTAAACACAAATAGAAGCACATAATGCCACCATAATGCCGATATATCCAGGTCGTCACATGTGTGAGTGTGTGTGTGTGTTTTTGCCGCCTTTGTTTGTGGTTATTGACGACAATCGGCGTTAAGCTTAACGCAAATAGCAACAAATATAAAAGGTTAATTGTTTATAGAGATGAGAGCGTGACACGACTATCGGCCAACTTTAAATTAATTTTATGTTCAACTCGTGACACGATTAATGCAAATAGAAATAAATTTAATGGATTCATTGTAATTGGAGATGGTAAAATTAAAGAGATATAACTCGTGACACGACTATCGAATCGACTATCGAATTTAAAGATTTTAATTACCATAAATCAACTAATGCATCATATTTATTTCTACAATGAAATAATCTATTACTCATGCCATCTTAAGTATTTAGATACTGAAGAATCTTCTATCTTATCTGTAATAAAAAATAAAGAATACAAAAAATACCAAGCGTGACGTCCACAGATAATTCCGAAAACTGAAAGTTGATTAAAAATTAAGCCGCTAATGTATTCAACATACTGGTGCTTACAGAAGTTGAGAGAGTTTAGAATAATATCACTTATAACCAGTTTAAGATCCGTCTCTAAAGGGCAATTCTAGCAATCTTTAGGATCATTTTATGTTCATCTAATAAATGAAAAAACATGCAAATTGCGAGCAATAAATATAGTTAAGACGGTTTTGATTTTATGACAACAATTTGTAAATATATTTAAAAGTTGATCATAAATGTTTAATTCTGTTTTGGTTATACATCTTTATGGGTATTTCAGCTGTCTAATGGCCAACTTTACGATAGGAAATGCGAGTTAAACAATTGAAGCATTTCCTCATTTTCCCATTTAAAAATTAAGTTGAACTTACATAGATATTTGTGATATACTTAAACTTTTTCAGATAGTATTTTAATTTTGTCAAGAAATTTGTTACATATTGAAGAAGGTGAATTTTTGCTGTATCAAATAGCTGCTAGTTGTAAATCAATTTTTATTCTGAAAAACTTTGTTGTATCTTAAGATATCTGACACAATTTCACAGTTTGGATTTTGGCATTTTTTTATACGTATCGAACGATCGGTTGAATATTAATCCTTAGTATGAAGAACTTTGTCGCTCTTTCAGAGAAACGATCAGTAGAAAATTGATAGTATAGAGTCAACATATAGAGGGTATTTCAGTGTCGGTGTGCTGAAGAGAAGCCTTCTACTTGATATTTTCAGTATCGTCTGCTCGATAAGAGGCCATTCATTACACAAGGAATGCGTATTGAAGCTACCTTGGGTACAATAATACAATACTCTAGGTTCGCAGTTATCATCATGGATGGGAATTTTATCAGCTCGTTCGCTCTCGACGCTCTCTGATAAGGCGGTTCGTCTTTGCTGGTGCTGATTGTGGTAGTGGTTGTTTTTTTTTGTTTGTGTTTGTGGTGTTTGCCTCGTATTTTCAGTAATCGTAATCAGCATTCGAATGCTTTTCACTTGCAGATTTCGCAGCGCACAAATCGGACGCCATTTTGTAGTATGCTTCAGATATATTACGAAACATTCTAGAGAGGGGCGTTCAATTGATCAACAACAAAAAACAGGCAAGAAGAAGAAACAATCGATAGAAGGACGAAAGCTAAACGAGGTCAGAAGAAACACTTGCAGTTTAAACATCCGCAAGAAAGAGTCAGAGATCGAGAGAGAGAGAGAGAGAGAGAGAGGGAGAGAGAAACAGAGAGTGAGAGAGAGAGCGAGTGAGCCACGCCCTAAACATGAGCAGCATGAAGGGCGGCTTCTCCACACTAAATCGTTGGTTTGGCCGCAAAAAGGGTAAGTCCCAATTTCCATACTTCTCATTCCCCAACAATTTTCGATTAATCGAACTTATCGATAACCATTTGACAGATAAATCTGCCGCATCCAATGGCAAACTATCGAAGTCAACAACACAGCTGCATCATCTGTCCACGGACACGAACATGCACATCAATGAGGCTAGTCAGCTGGATTATAATCGGATAACCCCCCTGCCGGTTGCCACCAGCAATGCCCCCTTCGAGCAGACCTTTCGCATCACCGTCCTCCTGCCCAAGGATCAACTCTATGTGGCACGACTCGGCGCTCGGGTGCCGCTCAGCAAACTGTTATCCTTGGTTTGTGACAACAAACAGTTGGATGCCGATAAATATGAGTTTCGAAATCCAGGTAAATATATTGAATTTCTATAGTTATCGATAAGTGTTATCGATCGATTAAGATATGAGAGCCGTTTGCTCGTTATATGTCCAGACAAATGAGTTTAGTACTCCAGAAAAAATCTCATTACTAAAGTTATCGATTATTCTAATCGATTATGGTTATCCATTAGAGCTATCGATTAATGTGGTGTGCAGTTTGTTCGACTTATGTCGATAATAAAGAGTATAGTCATCCAGGTACAATCTTTCACTGCTATATTTATCGAACTACGTTATCGATAGGTTAATAAAAGAGTATAGTCTGTCGGTCATATATCGATTACAGATCGATAACGATAAGCAACACAAATTAACTATGAAATCTGAGCAGTGTTGAACAAGACCTTAAGAATGTTTGGTGTGCGGAGCTCTAGGAATATCTATGGTTATATTGTTCTATTCAGGGTCTGGGGTGATAATGGACTCGTCTGCAGTCTGGCAACGTGCAGCCAGATGGCTATAGGGTTGACCATTCAACGCACCACAACGGCTATGGAGCCCCCCTTCTGCAGCATTTCAGCATTAATATATTTTTATACATTATAAGTTAAGCACTTGATATAACCAAAATATAAAACCCTCTTACCGAGTTATCACAATAGTAAGATATAAGGAATATAGTTTTGCCAGCTCACCTGTCTTAGGGCCTTTTCAATATTGTTTCCCGGAGAATATTCGGGTTGTTGGACAATGATCTCGTGTATTAATAATAATAATAGGATGCAGTAGGATCCTCTTTAAGTGAGATAGTATATGTGTGTATATCCCGTCTGCCTGGTTGCCATTGACGCACACAACGATTTCCCACATGGAAGGCTTCTTTCTGAGCTGACGGTGGCTCCGGTTCGTTCAAGATCTTTGACAATGTATTTTCCATTGCAATAATTGACACTTCCGCTTGAATTTAACTTCAATTTCATTCCCCGTAAAAATCAGATTCAATCCGCTGGCGCCTACTTCGATATATATTTTCTCAGTCAGATCTCAGCGATGCCACATTTTTTAATCAAAATTCGAAGTAGGGTAATTCAAAAAAAATATATATGGAAGCACTTCTGTTTTCTTGAAATGAAGCATTAAAAAAAGTTTAAATGAGAGCAAAATTAAGAACCTATTGCTCTGCAATGGTAAACTTATAAAAGATGCTAAGCAAACCCTTGGGTAATTTAATCTGAGAAGGTGTCAACCCTTATTAGCGGAGTTCGAAAAGGTTTGTGACAATGCTAAACACTCGGAGTTCGAAAATGCTTTCAAATGTTGAATTCTATTTCACTAGTGATTTCTGTAACACAACTGATAAAATAGTTGATGGCATCAGAGATGCCTTTTGATAACTGCTAATTTAGTTATTTGATTTTTGATGAACATTTAAAGTAGAGATTCTTAAAAGTTAATCACACAGTCTAATCTAATGCCAATTCTCTCTGGATTTCTCGCCACAGTGGATGCTAGTCAGGTGTACAGCTGCGAATCGTCAATCGGAGCAGTGGGTCTATCGGAGATACGTTTGTGCCACAAGTCCGAGTCCTACGACAGCTTCAATGCCGACTCGATGATCAAGTTTCAGCGCACGGCCGCCGCACGGGATTCGCTCAGTAGCAGCTCGGACTTTAGCAGCAGTCGGCACTCACAGTCCAAGCTGACTCTGGCCAAGACACCAAGTCCATACAGCTCTAGTAATTCGCTCAACTCGATGGATTCCACGGGCATGAATTACACCAGGACGCCGGTGGTGCCGCCAAAGACACTGGCGCCACCGCCCCGCAAGAAGCGGGTGGCGCCACGACCGCCCAGCCAGCTGGTGATACCGGAGCAAGCGGTGGCGCAGTTCAACGGCGAGAGGGGAAATGAGCGGGGGGGCAGCGAGCCGGCCTATGCGGTAATTGTAAAGCGTCCACAACTATGCATGTCCACGCCGAATTTGGCCAGCACGCCGGAGCTGGAAACGGAAACGGAAACGGAAATGGAAATGGAACTGACTAACGAGCTGGATTGCAATGGGAACAGCGCCAAGACTCTGGATGGCGGACACTATGCAACGCTGGAGATTAAGACCAATGGGGTATTGCCGGAGCCAACTCCGCGCAAGCGTTTGATCCAGCTGAAGAAGAAGACGGCGCCAGCACCGCCGCCAGATGCAGCCTTAGCCATGTCCGCGGACAGCATCTCGTTGGCCTCCACGACGGCATCGATTACAGAAATGGCGCCACAACCGGCGCCCAGAATAACAACGCCAAATTCTGTTCCGGCGACACCATCCAGCCCTTTGCCCACCCCCAATCCCGTGGAGCAACGGCCACCGCCGCTGCCCGTGAGTGCGGCGCCACAGCTGTCGAGTAATCCGAATCAGAATGTATCCAAGGTGCTATTGAATCGCACGCCAACGCCCGAGCCGCGTTCCCTGAGCAGCGCCAACGAGGAGGAGGAGCTGGAGGAGGAGGATAACAATGATGCCGCCTCCAAGCAGGCAGATTCCGGCATTGGTGAGCCCGTGGCCACACCCCTGAACTCGACATCGCCATCTCCCGAGCCGGAGCAGGAGACGGAGCATCGCAAGGCACAGCTGGAGTCCAGCTCGGAGGATGAGGAGGCCATCAAGGTGTACAATTTCAAGACCAGCTGCGAAACATCGCTCAAGACGGAGACGGAGGAAGTGCAACTACAAATGCCCAAAGCCACAACGCTGGCGGAGCTCACAGTGCTCACAAATGCCGTGGCGGAGGAGGAAGCCACCGAGGAGGAGGAGGAGGAGGAGGATGAATCGATGTCGGCGCAACCGACACCGAACAGCGCCAGCGAGCTGACATCGCTGTCGTCGTGGAACTATGCTATACCCATTTCACCGCCACCGGATTTCTCGGATGCCCGATCGAAGGAACGGGCAAGTATGGCCAGTAGTTCACCGCTAGACGAGATCGTGGATGAGCTGTCGTCAATCATCAATGAACAGCGTCTGGACACGTTGATTCGGCAGGCGCCGGAGCACCCACAAATTGAAGCCGCCAAACCGAATCGCTTGGCCAACTTTAGCATTGCGGCCATTTCAAATGGAGGCACGACACGATCGGGCAGCTCCAGCAACTGCAGCAGCACGGCGACAACTCCGACGACTCCGAAGACCATCATGCGGGCCGATTCCTTCCAGGCGGTGGGACAATCGGTTTTGGGATTACGTTTGCGCAGCTCCTCGCAGCTGTCATTGAATAAGCTCGAGACTGGAAGTGTAAATGGAAACGGAACTGGATATCCGAGACGCTCATCCAGCGAGCTAAGCATTGCGGAGTCGCCATCCTTGCAGAGCTTGGAGCTGATCAAGACCATATTGAGCAACTCGAGGAAGAACAGTCTGGCGGATAGTCCGGACAGTCCACAAGTCCAAGTTGAACTGGAGCCGAATGTCAAACCAAAGAAGAGTCCAACCCCATCCCCTGTCCTTGCATCGCCTGTGTCCATTCCCGCTCCAGCTCCCGTTCCCGCTCCTATTTCCGCTCCTGCTAACGCTTCATCTTCACTTCCCGCTCCCGTTGTCTCCGTCAGAGCCAGTCCTTTGGAGGATTCTGCAGCACAGCAGCCGGCGAAGTCAGCGTCTCCAACATCCACAGCGCCTTCCTCATCCTCTCCCGCTTTCTTCCCCTCTCCCGCCAGTCCTGCTACCTTCTTGGAGCCAGAGACGACTTCTCCTGCTCCTTCTCCCTCTCCCACTTCAACTCCAGCTGTTGCTCTTTTACCCTCCCCAATTCCTTCACCCTCTGTTGCTTCCCCTCGAGCAGCTGCTACATCTTCTTCCCCAGCTCCCGCTGTCTCACCCACGCCTGATCCGGCTCCTGTGCCCGCAGCCAAGCCGCTGCCTCCGACCTACCGCTACTCGGGTCCACCCAGCATCAATTTCGCCACATGGAGCGAGCGTCCCAAGTCACAGGTGGCCATCAAAAATGAAGGTGATTACATATTTGGAGGTGCCACAACAGCAGCCACAGTCGCAGCAAAAGCTGCACCACCTGCACCGCCAACAAAGCCCGTTGCAGCGCCGGCCAAGCTGACCATTGAGGTGGCCTCGCCCATCCTGCGCATGGGAATTCCGCGCAAGGAATACCATGTGCCCATTACGGTGAAGCCCCTAAGGGATGTTAGCGAGGAGCGTGAGAGGGAGCAGCAGAGGCGGGAGATGCAAGCGAAGCCACCACAGAAGAAGGAACTGCCCGCCAGGGAGTCACTAAGGGAGGGAACCCTTGAGGCGGAGCCCATGAAAGACTCTGAAAGGCAACTCTTGAGGGAACCCCCAAGGGAACCCATGAGGGATCCCGTCAAGCCCTCAACGCTGCCACGTCCGGCAAAGAGCAATCGCTTCACGTTGCCCGCCCAAGCACACAGCACACTGACATCCTCGACAGCGACGACGACGTCGACAACGTTGCTGAATGTCACGTCGAGTAATTCGCTGCCACGCCCCCTGTCCACTCTGGAGAGGAAGTCGAGAGAAGCGGAGCCGGTGGCGGCACCATTTGGACAGAATACCTTGCGACGCACGGGCTTCAAGGAGCGCATGCTGGCTAAGGAGCTGGAGGAGAAGGAGCAGGCGTTGCGTGTGCGCGTCTCTGTGAATGGCATGGCCACGCCCACAACCACAGTCACGACAACAACGGCAGTAGAGTCCAAGTCAATGATCATTAGAAGCAGTAAGTTGGAGCTGAAGTTGCAACAACAACAGCAGACGGAGGTGGTAACTCCCGAGGTGGCAACTCGCAAAGTGGCAACTCCCGATGTAGTAACTCGCAAAGTGGCAGCTCCCGAGGTGGTAACTCGCAAAGTAGCAACACCCGAGGAGGAAACGCCCATGCTGCAAGTGAAACTGCGACCAACCAGCCAAGTGCCAACTAAAGTTGCCACTTCCTCGCCGCCGCCTCCGCCGCCAGTGGCGCCGCCAGCTCCCGCCAAGGCGAAACCCATTCGAAATGTGGGCGTGGCAGCGCCAGATCCGCGCACGCAGCTCCTGGATGCGATACGCAACTTCAAGCGGGAGGAGCTCAATAGGGCCTAAAAACAAACTGCAGCAAGAAGAAGCAGCTGAAAATGGAAACGGAAACGAAATGCACAAAGCGAATGCGCAAATTTTTAAGTTTTATTTTCTATCGATTTATCGATTTCTTTTTTCTGTTTTAAATTTTTTTTTTTATCAAATGTAAATAATTAACAAGTGTTGTTATACATGAAATATTAGTAACAATTTGCTGCTTGGCGCGCTTAAACAATTTTAAGCATATATAAATATATATACATACATATTTTTTTTAACTATTATTAATTTTTTGTTATGATCCATGTTTTTTTTTTACTGAAAGAAAAAAACTTTGTTTTAGTCGTAAGGTCACAAGAACCCAAAAAGAAAAAACATCTAATGAATAACCACAAAGAATACGAGAAAAAGAAGAGCAGAAAAGCAAAAGCAAATTTTTATTATACGTCATATGCTTATATCATATTTTGTATGTTATAGTGAATTATAGTAACCAATTTTCTAACCAATGGGACTGGTCTACTTAGTCGTGTCAAAACAAAAACTAATTCTATGTTAAACAAACCAACAAAAGAAAACAACAAGTAATTAACTAATAGCACAAAAAAGCAAAGCGAGCGATTAGCGAACGAATAGATGGCGTTTAAATAAAACGCTAATAAATTATTATAAATACTTAAACACACACACATATACATATATATATGTAACTAGTTGCATATTGTATTGATACATTAATAAATAAAATGAAAAAAAAAAGTATATAACTTGTAAATTTTAAATTGGCGCCAAAGAAGGGTAACACTGCACATTGATAGCTTAAGCAAATGTTATCGATGATAAGCAAATATCGAAACTCGAATGTTATGCAATAGCAGTTCAACTATCGCAACACGACACAGTTGCGGCAGACCGCTGATGACTATCGTTCATAACTATCGCACATACAACTTATCGATAGCTGGTTGATGTGAACGTGCTCTCGATACATCGATGGATATTGTATAATTGCATTTGTTGTGTTGAAATCAAAGGCAGGAAAGCGAGCCTTCCATCCAAAATGGCACAGATTCTGCTAAGAAGCATCACGAGAGCGAGCAATGCGACATTGCTGACCAACAGTACGGTGCCCAGCTCGTTGGCAGTCGCCAGCAATTCCAACAGATGTCAACTGCACACAACGCCGGCATGCTGTGAGATACGGAAATTGGCTCGACTGCGAGTCGTGGATAACAGTGATCTTGGGAAGCGTGCGATGGCTGAGGGTCGTCCACCCCGCTGCATACATGTGTACAACAAACGTGGCGTTGGCCTCGTCGGCGACAAAGTGCTGGTGGCCATCAAGGGACAAATGAAAAAGGGCATTCTCGTTGGCCTCAAGCAGAAGCAGCGACTGAAGCAGCCACAATTCGATAGCAACAACTTGGTGCTTATCGATGACAATGGCAGTCCGCTGGGCACCCGCATCCATGTCCCGATACCAACTGTGCTGCGTACCATCCTTAAGGAGAAGACATTGTCAAAGGGCGCCGATTATACGAAAGTTTTGGCCATTGCCAGTCGTTACGTTTAGTTAACAAAAATGCGAAATTGAAGCGAAAATCATTAATAAATAAAACACGTTCATTGTTATAGTAATAAGTAGTATATTTTTGTTTTGTTTATCAAGTATTTTTTATCGATCAGCTAGTTTAGTAGATGCCTAACGTAGGTGTGTATGTATGCAATGTGTGTGATGTCGTGTGTGTGTGTGTGTGTGTGTGCGAGAGAGTGTCTGTGTGTATATATTTAAATGTATGTACATATTTATGTGATTTAGTTTACAGTAATAGTTGTTGCAGTTATTGTTGTTGATAACAGAAATGCACAGGAGTTCTTGCGATAGACAGAGAGCGCAACATTTGTCGGTCATCTCATTTTGATTCGTTGCTGTCTCTCTCTCTCTGTCTCGCTCTGACTTGTTTGCCTTTAACGTGAAAGAAAACAGGAACAAGAAAAGAAGAACATTTTGAAAAAGCATCTCCCTTATCAATGGGGGTAAGTACAGGTACAGCCTCCTCCTCCTCCTCCTCCAGCTCTTCTTCTTCACCAAATATCCACATCATTTATCTCTTAGATATTTCCGGCACTATTGTAGAACTGAAAGTTGTTGTAGTTCACCGGCGTCTTGGGACTGGGACACATGTAGAGAAAGTCATCGTTTTGCAGCTGGGATTGGGTTAAGTTTGGCTCGCTGGCGCTGCGATGAATCTTGGGCAGCGTGCGGAGCATATTCTCCAGCATGTTCAACAGCGGCCGGAACAGTGGCCGCTCCTTGGGATTGTATTTGATGCAGTCCTCGGCGAGACGCTTCAACGCCTGCGGCGCATCGGAGCGCACCTGGCTCATGTCCGGCCGCAACAGGCCGCGTCCGACCATAAACAGAATCTGATCCTTGTTGCTAATGTTGCGATAGGGCAGACACTCGGCCAACAGTTCGTACATGACAATGCCGAAGGCATAGACATCCGATTGAAACGAATAGGGATTCAGTTCCTGCATGCGGATCACTTCCGGTGCCATCCACAGAATGCTGCCAGTCGGTTGATTCGCCTGCTTCTCGCCCGACCAACGTGTCTTGGCCGTGGCCAGACCAAAGTCACCAATCTTCACAGACAGATCCTCGTGCAGGAAGATGTTGTTTGTCTTGAGATCCCTAGAAACGAGAAGGAGGAGAAAGATGATTATAACAAGCGGAACAGTCGAGAGCAATCGTCAGTAAGATTAAGATATCTCTAGAAAGGGCAATCAATTTATACAAATCCTTAATTATCGACCAATCGTTGCAACTTGCACGATATCATTAAATATTTTAAATACATTAAAACGAAAAAATTCAAATATATTTGAACGTCACAGCCAAGACTCGAACCCACGGGCTCGCATCCTTACCATCAGACCCGTGGACCAATTGTATTGACGCTGGTAAATGTGTTATACATACATTCAGGCAGACAATTTAAATAAACGAAAACCATAAAATTCTGCATGCACCGCCCGGACTCGAGCTCGGGTCTCATGTTTAACATGCCGCCCACCTATCACTTTGCCCACTGCGTCGGTTAGGTAGACGCTGGCTAACTCAATATACATATATATTATCATTCTGGCAGAGTAAATATAAAATTAATAAATCATTATAAGTTAGACAAATACCAAGTACTATAAATAAGAGAACATTTTGCAGTTTTTGGCATAAATCGT